>CM055403.1:13450049-13513900 GCA_029228625.1 Pseudolycoriella hygida | reverse complement strand
CCCGTACGTATGAGAATAGATGCGGCAAACAGAGTTGATGTTACGGAAAGACTGGAACGTATTTAAGTAAATATTGCGTTCACATTAGACTGTATTGGAATTATAGGGCAATTTTGAAAAACCCGTCCGAAGTAACGGTGCAAAAAAATTCTCGGAACGCACAAAATTGATCTCCAAATAGAGAAAAATGTTCTCCTCAATTTTGTCTACAACATAGCAAAAAACTATTTTTTGGGCTAGGGCCGACCTTAGTACTGACCTAGGGCCTTAAATAGAGGCCTCGGATAGATACCTCCATAGACAAAAATGTTTCCCTCAATTTGCTCTGCAACATAGCAAAAAACATTTTGTTATGTTAGGGCCGACCTCCGGACATGAGGCCCACTTGAGCCCTAAGCACAGGCAAAAATTCTTCTATAAATTGTCGGCCAAGCCCAGATCTTTCAAACAAAAAAAAACTTTTGAAAATCAGAAAAGATTTACTCGAGTTATGTACAAAAGATTAAAAACCACTTAAACGGCCCTAGTTCATTGGCCCAAAGATTTTTCGATTACATTTTGAGGAAAAAAAAGGTTTCGAAAATCGGTTGAGTTTTACTCAAGTTATCGTGTTGACAGACGGACGGACATTTTTAGACCCGTACGAAGTACGTAGGTCTGATGCGTTTACTACCACGTTTTTTACATTGCGAATTCGAACCCGGGAGTAAGGGGGAACCTTTTTTTGTTGCCTCCAGATGACAAATCAGCGAAAAAAACAATGTCCATCTGTCAGTCTGTCTGTCTGTCGGTCTGTCTGTCTGTCGGTCTGTCTGTCTGTCGGTCTGTCTGTCTGTCTGTCTGTCTTTCCGTCAACACGATAACTTGAGTAAATCTTGACCGATTTTCAAAAACTTTTTTTTTCCTGAAAGGTAGTCAAAAAATATTTTATGGGATTGAATCTGGGCACTGTCGGCCCAAGGGCCGCCGAGCTAGGGCCGTTTAAGTGGTTTTTGATATTTTGCATATAACTCGAGTAAATCTTTTCTGATTTTCATAATTTTTTTTGTTTGAAAGATTTGGGTATGGCCGACAATTTATGGAGAAACTTTTTTCGATTTGAGTCTTTGGACTTAGCTAGGGCACTAAAAAATAGTCTTTATTAGGGCCCTACGTGTTTTTTGTACATAACTCGAGTAAACCTCTTCTGATTTTCAAAAACTTTTTTTTGTTTGAAAGATCTCGGCACTGCCGACAATTTATAGAAGAATTTTTGCCTGTGCTTAGGGCTCAAGTGGGCCTCATATCGGTCCTAAGGTCGGCCCTAACATAAAAAAATGTTTTGTGCTATGTTGCAGAGCAAATTGAGGGAAACATTTTTGTCTATGGAAGTATGTATCCGAGGCCTCTACTTAAGGCTCTAGGTCGGCCCTAGCCCAAAAAATAGTTTTTTGCTATGATGTACACAAAATTGAGGAGAACATTTTTCTCTATGTGGAGGTCAATCTTGTGCGTTCGGAGAATTTTTTTACACCGTTACTTCGGACGGGTTTTTCAAAATTGCCCTACGGGCAATTTCCAATACAGTCTAATGTGAACGCAATATTTACTTAAATACGTTCCATTCTTTTCGTAACATCAACTCTGTTTGCCACATCTATTCTGATACGTACGGGTCCCTTCTGTTTTTATTGCTGTTTCGTCATCTAAGGACCATGATCGATGCTTCCCCCTACTCCCGGGTATAAGACTTCGTTCTTCGTACGGGTCTAAAACTGTCCGTTTTTTTTTCCTGAAAGGTTGTACCGTGACGGATAATATCCGACGTCACATCGATAAAGAAGATTTAAATTCATTAACAAACGAAGAAAATACTCTCAGTTTGAATTCATTAAAGGAAGACACAAGTGACGACATCTATTTCTCACTTGATTGTCGTTCGAAAATAATATTTTAAAATTGTATCGACCCTATAAAACCACTGTAGTATTTAACGAAGTTTTTCGCGCCAAGCTCTTTAATTGTTCATATACTTTTGTAAAGGCAAAGAAGGTCGAGAGAGATTCACTCTTTACCGAAATTCCGTCACGATAACAAGTATTTTTATATCTCGCCGCTAAATTTGAAAAGTTCGTTTCCGTTTCCTATTTTGTTTAAATTTATAATTCAAAATTTTGGTAACGAAGAACGGCGATAATCATTATTTGATATTTTGCATCGATCAATAAATGTTAAAAACGTTTTGGAAATTGCGAATTTTTATTTTATTCAACCCGTTCGCGAGACGATTATCTGGCCATGGATGGATTTGAGGTTCATATGGGTCTTGTACGCATTGGCGAATATCGAATGGAGAACGCACGATTCTACATCTAGAGCAGATCGTATGGGGCACACATCATTTATCATTTACATAATGGAAAGATCGTGAGTTGAATAGAAGTTTGAAGTGAATTACCGTGATTGCATAAAGTAGATCAATGATAGATACACGTTTTGTAAGGTGCATTTAAATTGAGAGAACGTTTTGGTATTTTCATTCTTTCTGAGGGAGGTAAATTCATTCTGAATTGAGCCAAGATAAATTCCGCGTCGAGCCAACGCAATTGGCATCATTTCAAGGTAATTGAAAAGTCTTTTTTAGGATTGAATCTAGGCACTGTCGGCCCAAGGGCTGCCGAGCTAGGGCCGTTTAAGTGGTTTTTTGTGAAGGTTGGTGGAAATCTTTCACTTATATTTCAGCGAAATTAGTACCGAAATTGCTATTTAAGGTTTCGAATGAAAGATACGGAAATCACGAAAATTAAATTTGTGGAAATGTGTTAAGTGGCTCGGGCTGTAGTGTTCTTAGTGCGGACCAAACTCACGCTACACGACCCAACACGATATTTGGTGGCTTTTCGTGAATATTCCTTTAATGATAAGGTTTTTGTGCAGTGTTGTAAAAGAAAAGAGGCAAACTTTTTTGTCCATATAGTATAGGGCCAAAGCCTCTCTTAAGTGCTCTAGGTCTTTTCTAAATTCTAGGCTCATTTTAAGGGTTTGGTGAGGTTTTTAGCGCTGTTGCATCGCACGGGTTTTTCAATAACGTCCTTTCGGCAATTTCCAGTCCAATTTAGTGTGGACAAGATTGCATATACTTAAGAGTAAAGGCAATATTTACTTAGATACGTTCAATTCTTTTTGCAACATCTATTCTGTTTGCCACATCTATTCTGATACTTACGGGTCCCTTGTATATGTTTTGTATCATTTTTGATATGACTGCTGCTGTATTCACGTTGGGAAGTGGGTCAATCATTCTGGAATGGCTACCTAACGTTTTCGGTGTTGGATTCTTTTGTCAACTCTAGATTTTGTTGAATTCTCATAATTCCGCTCTTCATCAGATCAACTCCTAAAAATATTATCGTTTTACTCACCTAATGAATTAGCAAGTTTGAAGAAAGCTATAGAAATTATTTGTTTGATATGTTGTGTTGCTGAGTTATAACTGTTGCCAGTTGAAATGAAAAATTAGTTCGTTTTTTTTATTAAGGGGAAGTTCTTATTTATTTCGTAGAGGCCACCTCTGCTGCCACTTCGAATCTTAGACACGTGGTACCCATTTACTATGTTTAATCGTTTCTGAACCCTCACTAGAGCCTTCGCTATGTTTAGCTCTTCTACGAAAGCAATCGATGGTAGAAAACGTGATGATTTGTTCAGAAAACTCAAGATCATGGACACCTTGTGCTCTGTCTTCCCAGACACCTTTCACAACTTGATTACTGAGAGCTTCAATTGTAAAATTTATCCACGTTCCGTGTGGATCGTGCACAATGAGTTTGGAATTATAGAGAACTTCTCCTGTTTCAATCTGACGTGGTCTTATCGGATTAGTGAAATAGCTTTGAGAGGCTGACAGAATTCCACTGGCGAAAATTAATCCAGCGAATGTTAACGGGACGATTATCATCACTTCAATGTCCGATAAACGGTTGTATTTGATGAACAAATTGTCATTCATCAGCAGATTTAGAACTTCACACAAACTTCTGAGGAATAAGAAATTCTTTTTCCTGATGAATTGAAAAACGGTCACAGAAACAGTCGCAGAAATCACCATAAAAAAGTAATTCACAGTATCGTTGCTGGTCGCTGCCTTTAAATAAGCAGCAAATCCAGAATAGAATGAGGCTTCGGGCACTACAATCCTCAATTGATTCTTCTTGAGGCCTCGAGGGAAAGAGATAATAATAAATTCCGTTCTTGATAATGTTTCCTGGTTTAATGGAATCGATCGTGGACTGATGCGATGCGTTGAATTGAGCAAAAATACTCAACCACAAATTGTCATGTTCAGAAGCATCCTTTTCCTCTGGGTAATCTCCTATGAAGGAGTAGTTTTGAAAATTAACATTTTCACTGAGAAAGAAATCCTCATAAGATGGACTGCCAGTGACATTGATCACACGAAACGTTCCAAATGGATTGAAAGTGAAAATATTTAACGAATTCAATTTTAGAACGTCCGTTGACTGAGTCTCAGCAACAGCGTAAATTTTAATAATCCTCTGTTCCCAACTCCATTAAAACAAATCCTCTAAATTTCCAATGGTTACAACTTCGCGACTGAAGACAATTCCAATTTTCATGTCGATTTGAAGTTCCTGAATTTTCTTAATTCGATTCATCAAATTTGAGTTGTTATCGAGTTCAGCGCTTTCCAAGCCAACAATTAGAAATGTATTTTTCCTACTGATTTTACCCATACTACAGTGAAATCTCCGTGAACATTTTCGTAACGAAATATACTTTGCATCGTTGTAACTTCTTTAGCGTTTATGAACTGGTCGACGGACGGTGACCGATGAATCAAACAAAAAAATTTTGTGTTCGAAATTGAAGAAATCGTTCATTTGCCTGATCAATTTATTGTAATGAACGTTATGATGAACGTTAGACGGATTATTAACAGAAAAAGAAACAACATTTTACTCCAAATACGGTTGATAAATTACTGACTGATGAGATATGGGGAATTTTACCTATTTGTTGATGAATTTGACATCAACTTGACGTTAATTGTTTTCATATTAAGGACTAAAGTGTCATTAAGTGTGCCGGCAAAGACACCTGTTAGGTTAGTAGATGCTGAGATTATAACAGTAAAGTTTTTAGACCCATACGAAGAACGAAGTGCTTAGAAAAGGGGTCTATTGCATTCATCACGTTTGCAACCAGTCGAATTTCGACACAGGAGTTAGTTAGTTTTTCGTTTTCTGCAAAAAAAATTTATTCATCCGTCCGTCAACCAACACTCATGTAAGACTTCCCCTATTTCTTCCCTGCAAGATAGTTCAAAAAGTGATTGAATTTGGACAAAATCGGTCAAGAAGTTATTATCGAAAAGGCGGTCAAAAAAGTGAATTTTTAAGGTCGGCAAATCTTCACAAGGAACGGGTTAGTTCAGTGGCAACGTTCTGGCTTTCCATCAAGAATATCCGGGTTCAATCCTGGTGGGGACAAATTCTGTATAGGATTTTTCTTCAATGTATAGCATGAAAGTAACTTCCTAGGCACACCCAGGCTTCATAATTTGAGTAGTTGTGAATTTGGTGCCGCAACGAATCGTACATAGAAGAATGACAAATATGACGTCACCCATCCATATTCGATGAATTCTGTGTACAAATATCTGAGTCTGAAGGAAATATAGTTAGCACCAGAAGAAATCCTAATGGTAAAATGCAAGCTACCGTTAGGCGCGGTTCGGAATGCATGTGGTCCAAAAAATGCCTGCCGGTAAAGCAAATTCATGGGGCAAACCGGCATTCTAAGCCCCACTAGTTTCCGCCCTTGTGCATCATAGATGACACTAGGTTTGTGTGCAAAGGATCTCTAAGAGAATCCATGAGAGCAAAAGCTCACAAATATTGCGGAACTAGTAAATAAAATGATCTAGCCTCTGACCCGGACGGGTTGTAACGGCGGATTATTATTTTTTTATAAATCTTCACAAATTACGTACGGAAACGCCTCTTCAAGGTTCAAAATTTATTGAAAACCTATTGAGGGGTTAGGGCTCTAGGATCCACAGTATGGATCAAACTGACGCGACGCTACCGTTACGCTACCCTACAGGGCAGTTGGTGATTTTTCATAAATATATTCTTTAATCATAGGGATTTTTGTGCATTGTAGAGAAGATTGGAGGAACTTTTTTGCATATGGAAGAGTATGTCTAGGACCCACCTCTGGGGCTCTAAGTCGGTTCTTAGATCGGCCCAAGCCTAAAGTTTTTTTTTATTTTTTGAAAAGTTTGGTGTAAGAAAGGTTCTTCTACACCGTTGCTTCGGACGGCTTTTTCAATATTGCCTTTTCGACAATTTCCAATCCACTTTAGACATTTCACTTCAAATGCATAAAATTTAAAAAAAATTTCCAGAAATTCAATTCTTATGTTTTGTTCAATGCAGACGTCGAAGGGAATTAATGTAGACGTCGAAGTAAGTTAATGTAAACGTAATTGCACATACTTAAGAGTTGAAGACAATATTTATTCGATTCTTTTTGCAACATCAATTCTGATGCGTAATATTCCCTTGCATATGTTTTTATCCCGTGTTCGTTCTTATCTACAATTTCGAATAGGAATTTAAACAGCGCAAAATACAGGGCTGAATTAGCGACGCTAACAGCTAAAATAGTTTAACATTTCCTCGCTAATAGCGAAAAGCGTTTTGCTAACAGCAATATTAGCGAGGCTTTAATTTCGCTGTCCGCATTGACAGTAAATCTCCATATTGCATAGTTAAGGAAATATAGACGAAAAACTGTTTTCGTATATGGCCAAGAATCTCAATTTCGTCCATTCCATTGGTCCCAGTGCCCAGACCACTGACACAATTTTCATAAAAATAATTCCTAGTTTTTTGAGATCAAATGCTTTCATTTATCACCAAAATGAACAATTTCCGTGCTATACTTGCTGAGATATTTGCAAAAAAGTTTCACCGACCCTCGAACATCCATGTTCGATATCCACTCATTTGGCCATATCTTCGGAACTACTTGACCGACTTTGCTCATCTTCGAACTTGGATCATAGGAGGCAGGTATCTCTCAGGGGAAAAAAGTTAAGTGCGATCGGTTGAACCGTTTAGAAAGAAAGTGGAGACGGACGGAAGAATTTTTATGCTGATTCGTCATCTCTAGACGATAATAAATGTATCCCCCCACCTCCCACCTCGATCTATCTCGGTTGCAAAGGTGAGAAATATTTCCAGGCCAATGAGCTAGGGCAGTTTAAATAGTTTTTGGTCTTGTATACATAGCTCGAACAAATCTTTTCCAATTTTCTAAAAAAAATTCTGTTTGAAAGGCCTGGGCATGCCTGACAATTTATGGAAGAAAATTTTTTAATGTTGAGCTTTTGGACTCAGCCAGGGTCGTAAAACTGAAACTCTGCGAGTCATTGTTTTGCACTACGATTTCTTGACGTTCGTGTAACGGGGAGAATATCCCACCAAAAACGTAAGGTAAAACAATTTGGAACAAAGGCTTTAAATGAAAAATTTGGACATCAGAAAGTCACGAAAATTAAATTAGTGAAAATATGTTGAGTGATTTGGACTGTAGGGGGTCATCCCTAAATTACGTAACGCTTTTTCAGTGTTGCCACACATTTGAAATCTAGAACACTAGGGTTCTTAGTGTGGGCCAAACTAACGCTACGCGACCCTACATGCTATTTAATTGTTTCTCGTGAATATTCCTTTAATGATAAGGTTTTTGTGCAGTGTTGTAAAGAAAAAAGAGTGTTTGGAGAGGTTTTTAACGTCGTTGCTTCGTGCGGCTTTTTCAATATTGCCCTTTCGGCAATCACCTTTCCAATTTAATGTGGACGTAATTAAGAGTTAAGAGAGACTTAAGAGTTAAGGCAACATTTACTTAGATACGTTTGAGTCTTTTTGTAACATCGATTCTGATGCGTACGGGTGCCTGGCATATGTTTTTCAGTAGAAAATCAGTGCATCTTTTCTTGCGACTGTGACTGTTCCATGTTCGTAGAATGTGAGAAAATGAATAAGATGAATCACCTTACATAGGATGATTTATTAAATGAGAACAAGCGGCTTAAGTAAAAACAGAACGAGTAATGAATCTAGCGATAAATTCATTGTTTCCAGGTTTAGCGAGTATTAGCGGCGTGGCGTTTTCGGTTAGCGAATTGCGTTAACGACGCTAATTTTTTCATTTTTAGCATTAGTGTTAGCATGTTTTGTAGTTTTTGTGATTTTAAATATTTTTCAAATAATTTTCGTGTTACGTCACAAATCGAGAGAATTTCCTTGGCTTGGAACATTTCTAAGTTTACATCTAGTCGACCACCCATCTGTGTGGCATACTCTGTGACTTACTATCGAAGTGTAAATGCAATGAAGCACTTTAAGGTGGAGGCTTCAATTGTCTACGACATTGCCGTAGAGATGTTGTTGCTCGTTGGATTAAGTTAATCGAATGAATAATCCAGGATGGTCATGAGAGTTGTGTTGGTACATATAGAACGCAAGATGAGGAAGGCAGCCGTTTCTTCAAATTGAGTTATGTTTTGCAATTCGAAAGAGATTGTGGCCTTCATCATCAATAACTTAGATTATGAGATTTTTTTATGAAAGAACATTTTATTAATCTCAAAAATACATGTGTAATTTTATTCTACTGCTTAATCTAGGGTGAGAGACGAGTGATGAATTTGAGAGAGAGTGGTTAAAAACGATCATTTATGTGCGTCGACGCCGAAATAATATTCTCATAAATAATTAAAATAAGCCTTTGTCTCGCAGGCGGAAAATACATTGAAATTTGTATTTAATGATTATCAAATATTCAGCGGATCTTAAGGCGTTTAGATCTTTGCTTGAATTCGAAATTAAATAGAAAAATTCATTGAACTATTGCCGTAATGAGATCGTACGTTTGTAAACTTCAACGTGGTCTGAATTTCAATTGACACGTAGTTGTAATAACATTTTCTTTTACTTTTTTGTGTTTGTGTTGTGTTTTTGTGATTGCTGTAGTGTAGACGTAGTGTATCGTAAAAATTGGTTATTTGATCGAACGATAGGCTGATTGGACTGATAATTACCCACCGTTTATGGTATAGTGTTTTTTCTTCGGCCAGACTTGATTTTGTAGAATTGATATAATCTTGCTCTTTTGTAAACCAAGTCCTCTGTTCCTCTGTATTTATTAGATGATCTACTCCTACTGCAAAAAAGAGCTTTGCATAATATCTATAGACTTAAATACAGCGACTCTGTCAAAACGTACTTCAATAGTACTATTTTACCAATGTCATTTCAATACCTATCAGACTATGGTTTTGACTTTTTCACTCAAGAATAATTTGATCAAACATAATCTACCGATTCAAATAAATTCTGACCTTCATAGTCACTTTACTAGAAACCACGATCTCCTCCATACTTCCTTTTCACGCTCTCTCTTCGGACAATATGTCGTCACGAACCGAGGATTTCGTTGTTTTAATAGCGTACCATTGAGTCTGCGTAACATGACAAGATTAACACCATTCAAGGCGAAATTGAAAGCCTATTTTTTTAAACTCTTTTTCTTTTAGTAGTTTTTGTTTACCTTCATTTTTTTGATTCATAGATTTTTTATTGAGTTGATTTAACATTGTTATTGAATACCGTTACACTATAAGTACGATTTAAGATATTAAGATTGATTAATTGATGTACACACATAGACATAGAGCCTATAATGTTCTTGAAAAATCTACGGTCGTGTGCTTATAAATTTACTTGTTATCAAGTGTCAACTGTTTTCAAGGTCTGCCATAGAAAAAATACATTGAAAAAAGAGATAATGGCGATAATGTTGAAAACAGCATAACAAGTAAATTTTAAAGCACGTGTTTGTAAATAAAAAAAAAGTCCCAAAATCGTTCAACTCATTTATTGAAATACAAACTTTGAAGGAAGCTATAGAAATTATCTTCTTAAGTAAATTGCGAAAACTCGAGTCCAAGTCAATTCAATAACAAACACAATCGCACTGGCAATCCAACCCCAGACTATGAACAATGATACAGCAGAGTTGTCATCTTTAATCTGCACGCGATTTCGCGTAATCTTAGAATTCCTTTTTAGTAAATGTCTTTCAAACAAATCATAGTGATTTTTCTTCCAAAATTCATATAGTCCTGTCTCAGTGATCCAATGAATGATTTCGTTCACACGATTGATGAAGGGGAAGTCCTTATTTACTTCATAGAGACCACCTCTGCTGCCAATTCGAATCTTAGACACGTGGTAGCCATTAACTATGTTCAATCGTTTCTGAACCCTCACTAGAGCCTTCGCTATGTTTAGCTCTTCTACGAAGCCAATCGAAGTTTTTGTAGAAAACGTGTTGATTTGTTCAGCTAATTCAAAATCATGGACACTTTGTATTCTGCCTGCCCAGACACCTTTCTCAACTTGATTATAGAGGGCTTCAATAGTAAAATTTATCCACGTTCCGTATTGATCGTGCACAATGAGTTTGGAGTTATAGAGATCCTCAACTGTTTCAATTTGAGGTTGTTTTATCGGATTGGTGAAATAGCTTTGAAGAGCTGACAGAATTCCACTTACGAAAATCAATCCAGCGAATGTTAACGGAACGATTATCATCACTTCAATGTCCGATAAACGGTTGTATTTGATGAACAAATTGTCATTCATCAGCAGATTTAGAACTTCACACAAACTTCCGAAGAATACAAACTTCTTTTTCCTGACGAATCGAAAAACGGTCAAAGAAAGTACAGTGGCAGAAATCGCCATAAAAAAGTAAATCACAGTACTGTTGCTCGTCGCTGCCTTTAAATAAGCAGCAAATCCAGAATAGAGTGAGGCTTCGGGGACTACAATCCTCAATTCAGTCAAACCAAAAGGACGTGCAATGTTAAGTGATTCTTCTTGTGGCCTCGAGGGAAAGAGATAATAATAAATTCCGTTCTCGTTAATGTTTCCTGGATTAATGGGATTGATCGTCGACTGATGCGATGCGTTCAAAAGTGTAAAAATACTCAACCACAAATCGTCATGTTCAGAAGTATCCTTTTCCACTGGGTAATCTCCTATGAAGGTATAGTTTTGAAAATTAACATTTTCACTGAGAAAGAAATCATCATAAGATGCACTGCCAGTAACATTGATCACCTGAAACGTTCCGAATGGATTGAAGCTGAAAACATTCAACGAATTTCCGTCTGTAGACTGAGTCTCAACAACAGCGCAAATTTTAATAATCCTCTGCTTCCAACTCCATTTAAACAAATTTTCTAGATTTTCATCGATTTCATTAGTTTGGCTGCTGAAAAAAACTCCGATTTTCATGTCTATTTGAAGTTCTTGAATTTCCTTAATTCGAGTCATCAAATTGAAGTTACTTTTGAGGTCAGCGTTTCCCAAACTCACAATTAGAAATGGATTTTTTCCGCTTATTCTACCGATACTCTCCAGTCCAGTGAGATTTTCGTTAAAGTTTTTGTAACGATATATGCTTTGCGGCGTTGTCACTTCGCTGGTGTTTATGAACTGGTCAACGGCGACCGCTGAATCAATCAAGAAAGTGTTGTGATCGAATTCGAAGAAATTGTTCAATTGCCTAATGATTTCGTTGTATTCCGCACAGATGAACGTTTCACTGATAGCGATTATGAAAAGAAACAACATTTTAATCCAAATGGGGTTCATTAGCGTGGAAGTTATGGTGGCTAACTATCATCTTTTAGGCAATAGAAACCATTCTACCGTTGATAAATAAGGCATGAACTCCCCATTTTTGTACCTCAACTGAACTGTGATTTATTAATTTATGTATTTATTTTTTTGTAACTATTGGTTTACCTGTGTGACCAATGTTATTAACCAATCAATGAATTATTTAATTACTACTTTGTCAAACTAGATTTGGAACAAATTGCCTTCCACACCAGTGGCGCCGACTGTAGGGTGTCGATGGGTGCGATCGCTCCTAACAAAGCCATCCCGTTGGGTGCGGCGCACCCAACAATATCAAGCCTCAATTTTATAGTTTTTTTTTTTTAATTTATGCTAACAACACTACATTAGCATTTTAGAAGTCAAAAATTTTGCCTGCGGCGCTATCTACTTCCATATCTCCGTAGAGCAATAATATAGGTGTTTGCATGTTAAGTTCTCTACGTCTGATTTCTTTCAGCTGATCAAGATCTGCCGAGTTAAGTTCATCGTATTTCTCAGAACTGAACAGCTGAAAAAAAAAACAGTTTCTGCGAATGAAACCCATAAGCCCCATTGTCAAAACTTAACCTCGTCCAATCCGAAGGGAATCCTTTCTTGATGTTTTTCATCTTGGAGCTTCTAGAGCTTAAAGATACTTTAGAAAATAGAGTTTGATGATTTTTCTCGTTTTCTTTCATAAATCGTCGACACTTAACCGAGCGAAGACATGTTTGATGTAGGTAATAGAAAATCTAGTGTGTGATGTTGCAAATAGTATTAGGCAAAGAACCATAAAATGTAAGTAAAAATCGTTTTGTTTCTATCGTGTTAGGTCGCTTAACGTAAATATTAAACAAAAAATTTTGCTCGCTTCGCTTGCAATTGATTTCATATATTAAGTCACTTTAGAAATACTTTGAACAGTCGTTGTGAAACTTGAAGTCGATCGAATCTTTGATATATAACCTATGACTAGATCGATAGCTCAAATTATCCTGGAAAACCGTTCTTATTTTATTTTGGTTGGAAACCGTAGAGTTGTTTTATTTTCTTGAATGAGCAAGTCATTAAAAATCGTAGATCGCACCCAACGAGCGAATTCAAAGTGGGCGCCTCTGTGCAACACTAATAATAATAAAAAAATAAAAACTTACCCAGTATTCCAATTATTAAACAATTCACTAATAAACCACATTTAATAAAACTTGGCGTTAAATATTTTCATTAGGAAAATTTTTTACTTTCAATAGCGTTAAATGTCCGTCCACAATTGTACGTGCACATTAACGACATCTGATTAATTATTTTTTTTTTTGAACATTATGCTTTAATCATATTGGCATGTATGAAAACAAGGAAAAAAAACCTTTTAAACTACAGATCTCCCGCGTTTTATGCGGTGTTTTCGTACCGCATATCTTCGAACCGCATAATTCGAGCTTGATACCGTTATCAAGATTTGACATTAAAAATGTATTACCCGATGTATAGTAAACAAATGAGTTGTTTAGAATCGTATAACAATTAAGTCAAAATTACTTCGGACGTAAATTTCTCTCTTAATTGTTTACGCATTTCATAATCAAGAGCTACGGGGATTATCCGTATCTCTTCGTAACATTTGTCTCGTCATTCATTCGTTGACGATATTTCAAACGCACAAGAAGTGCATTCTGAATAACATATTGAAATAAATTCAACACTTTGTTAAACATCTAAAATTTGGAGTTTATTATTAATTAAATTAATACAGTCCATTACAAATTCGAACATGGTCCTTCGAGCCGTAGACATGAAATTCTAAAAAATCATTTTTTCGCACAAATTTATAAAATTGGTTATAAAGTTGAGAATTTTTGTCACACGACATGCACCTAGTTTTTTGTGACATTTTGTATGTAAAAGGACAAATTCTCTGGCTTCGTTAGCCGTCTATTTTTTGTGAAATTTTGTAACGAATTTCGGGAGCACATTTAGCAGAAAGTCAATTTCATTACTGGTTTTCGAATTCATAAGCTGAGCATGCGTACATTGTCTATTCTGTGGGTAAAATTTGGCGTTTACTTAACATAGTCTACACCTTCACTTGTTATAAATTTTCATTTGTGATTTACGCATTTCACACCCAATTCTAACCAACCGTATAGACGAAATTCAATCGATCATATAGGTGATGAATAATAAATAACTACAAGAAAAAAAGTGCAAAGAAATATACGAACGGATGGTTTTTTCATATTAAAGGAAAACATGACCAGAATAAAAGTGTAAGCGAGTAACGAGAGAGTACTGCCAAAAGGTTACGTTTATCATAAGGCATCACCGAAAATCAACTCATCCCTTCAAGCATCCATCTATCCACCAAGATGATAATGTAAGCCTGAGGGAGGAAAGTACAAGGTTGGATCTTCATCGAATAATAATGTTATGTAATGCGCTAACGATATTTTGTAAAAAAAAGGTTTATATGTGAGATGCGAATAAAATTATGCGAAGAAGTTGAATTTATTTGTACGATTGTAGAATTGTAGAAATGAAAATGTGAATAATTCAGTTAATTTATTTTATGAAATAATGGAATTCTCTTATATGTTATTTATTTTTAACTTTCGCCTTCATCACCCCGTAATTAGCGACAACATTTTATAGAAAGTTGGTAAGTTAATTACAACTTAAATTTTCAAAGTCAAAGATAATTATTGTGAAACGAAAAGCGTAAAGGCTGCGAAGTGTTTCTGAAGAAGGGAGCATTTTTTTCTTGAAATTTCTCCTTCATCATCTTTATCGCGTTAGGTAATGATATTTCGTGTGGTTGATGATGAATGGCGCGGTAAGTACGTAAATTTAGCATTAATTCTTTTATACAAACAGGTTTGGTATACGAGATTTTTCTGCTAAAAAGTTTAATATTAAATTAAGTATTTACCGATAAGTGAAACCAACAATAATGTGATGCTTGTAAATTTTAGACTTTCGTTTAATATTCCATCAAACATTAAAAGTTGTAAACGTTCAAAAAAGTAGCATTAATTTACTGATTGATTAAAGCGGGCGGCCGGGCAGCCGGGAGCAGTAACCATCAGCAATCTATGTTCAGTCAAAACTAATTTTCTTGGTTCTGATATTTGTAAGTCCCTATAAACATTTTGTTGGATTCCACTACCATGATTTTAGTCAAAGATACAAAATGTCATCCCGAATTTTATCGTAGGGTACGTTAGCAAAAAAACCGTTTGCGGAAAAGGAGTTGAGAAGTACATCTCAGATGTTGTAACTGTACGTAGTCTAAAAAGTGCATCTCACATCGTCTGGTGCGTCTAGGGTTTCGCAGGCTGAAAATATATGCAAAAATCTCATACCATCTGAGTTGTTACATCCCAGAACGATGCAACATCTCATCTCGTCTGAGAAGGGATGCAACATCAGAGATTTTCTTCTCAACTCAGTTTCCGGTTTGCTAAGGTTCTCTAATATGTCAAGCGACACCGTCCATACTGCTTTTTTAGACATCCCCACTGTCATATTTTGTCTGTGTTTATGGGTATTCTACATAGATCAGTAGTCTTTGTTCGAAATCAAAATAAAATAGTAAAAAAATTAGGAAATCTATCAGGAACACAAAATCAGAAATTTTCAAGATAAAAATAAAATCAGAGCCTCTAGCTCTAGCTAGAAATATCATTTATAATAATAATAATAATCTTTATTGGCTTGCATACAGAAGGTGTGAACCTTAATTATGTATACAATTAGATACTTATATAGTTTATATTTCTGAAGGAGGGAAAAAAAAAAAAGAAAAATAAAGAAAAATTTGTTTTGGAAACTAATCATAATCACTTAAGCGAAAAAATAATTTATTGTTTCTTTATTTATTGATCAATAAACGGGCACACGCCCAAGTACATAATATCATTGAAAAATATAAATAATTAAAAATTGAACTTAAAACTAATTTTATCCATTCCTTCAATTTTCATAAATCGTAAGACTAGGGTATTCAATAATCAAAGTGATTTTTTACTAGTGATTTGAAGCGGTTGTGTGAAGAATTCAAAAGTGGAAGATTACGAAAATATATATCGTGATTCTGTTGCATGCGAAAAAGTGGTGAGTTTCTTTGGATGTTGGTATTGTTCATTGTTGAGGTGATCGGTTGGTAGAATAAGGGTTGGTTACGAATGAAGCGGCGTGGGTTATTGAAATGAATGTCCTTATTCAGTGAGGAGTTGATGCGTTTATGAATGATATTGTATAATGTAGTTTCATCTAACTGCAGTCTCCGGGTTTCTAATGATGTCATTTTCAATTGTTTTAATCGAGTTTTGTAGTCCGGCTTCCTCCAGTTGAATTTATAATATAGCATGCGCGTGAAGCATAAGCATAAGCATAAGCGAGTACGGTATCAATGGGGGTTTACTGCGTGCCCTTAAGAGTATTTACTCAGAAAGCAGGGCCGCGGTGAGAATAGATGGCGAAATTAGCGAGTCGTTCGAGGTTAAAGAGGGCGTTCGTCAGGGTTGTTGTCTTTCCCCGCTTCTGTTCATAATTTTCATGGACAAAATCATCAAGCAGGCAAACTTGCAGGGAAATGTCGAGGTGGGTGAGGTAATCTGTTGGCAGATAGTACCACGGAGTTGCAGGGTGGGATTGACTGCCTAAATGCTGCATGTGAGGAGTATGGGATGAAGATAAGTGTAGGGAAAACTAAGGTTATGCATGTCGGCAAAGCTCGGAAGGAGATAGCTTGCAATTTAAATGGAGGAGCTGGAGCAGGTTTAGGAACCATTTTTTCAGAGGATGGCAAGTTAGTTAGGGAATTTGAGGAAAGGAGGAAAATGGGAAACGCGGTAGCCAGTCAGTTGAGGTCGCACGTGTTCAACAAAAGGGAATTAAGTAGCGGAACAAAGTTAGCTATTCACAGGTCAATATTCCGGCCGACGATTCTGTATGGTAGTGAGAGTTGGGTTGACTGCGGATATCTCGTGCATGGCCTGGAGGTTTCTGATATGAGGGTTCTTAGGAATATAGCGAAGGTTAATAGGAGGGAGCAGTGGGATAATCATATAAGGAACGACGACATTAGGGAAAATTTAGGGATTTCGTCAGTGGAAGAGGCGGCAAGGGCCAGTCGTCTGCGCTGGTTCGGGCACGTTCAAAGGATGGGTAATAACAGGCTACCGAAACGGATCTTGGATGCACAAGTCCCGGGTGTTAGGCCAAGGGGTAGACCAAGGAGAAGGTTTATCGATTCAATTAAATCAGATTTAGAAGGTAGGGGACTTTCTCTGGGCGAACAAACCATCTCCTTGGCGGGCGATAGGAGGGCATGGAGGGCGATAGTTCACCAATCTGGGGTTGCGACAGAAAGACCTCACACCGGAAGGTACTAACGGTCTATAAAGTTTGATGATGATGATGATGATGCGCGTGAACTTCCTTTGTACGCGTTCAATTTGGTCCACATAGGTTACATAATATGGGTTCCAGATAGTGCAGCAGTAATCAAGTCGACTGCGGACATATGCATAGTACAGTCGTATTAAGCTCTTGTAGTTGGCGAAATGCTTCGTTGCACGCAATATGAACCCTAGCATCTGATAGCACTTGCGCGTTATGGTATCAAAATGGTATTTGTATGATTGTTTGTTATCAAATGTTACTCCGAGATCACATTTCACTCCCACCTTAGTTACGATTGTATCACGAATGGTGTAATTAAACGTTATCGGATTAGGCTTGAACGTTGTACTTAGGGTGAAACACTTGGGAATATTTAAACTCAATGAGTTGTCATCGCACCAGTCCGATAGTGCGTTAATGTCTGTCTGCATTTCATGAGAATCCTGTTCACAAGTAATTTTAACTAACTGCCAAAAAAAGAGTAGTAGATAATAGTAGAAAAAACTAACGAAACTTTTGAAATGGATTCCAACCGACACTTCCTAAGTAATATCAATGCTATACCCTAAATCGAGAGTGATATAAAAACAATCCTACCCACCGCTACCATTAACGTGTTCACCGTATGCTTTTCTGAACGCAAAGGATGTGTATGTTGCTTTCACGCTACCCGGAAGTGAGTTATACCTCACTAGTCCATGGAACAGGAGTGAATTGTATGTCTTACTCGTATCTGTAAACTGAATTTCATATTTCCGGACTCTTTTTGAGCGACAAGGCTTTATCTTTTGCGAAAGGTAAGTAGGAGTTTTCCTCGTAATGATTTTATGCAAGAAAAAAAGGCCTTTCATCTCGAGGTATTCTATAATATCGCAGCCCAGTATTTTGTTCCTATAATTTGCCAATGAGTGCCTACGGCCTAAACCGAAGGCGAATCTAATGCATATAGATGTGGCTTTGTAAAGCGAAGTATGTTTGGCAAGTCGTTAATGAATAAAATAAACAATAATGGTGATAATACTGACCCCTGTGGTATGCCTCTCATTGTCGGGATGGGAGAAGACGTGTACGACCGAATCTGAACGCATTGAAAACGATCAGTGAGAAAACTTCTAATTAATTGAAGGGCAGATGGTGAGAAGGAAAATTTATCACGTAGCTTGTTCAGTAGTAACTCATGGCTCACGGTATCAAAAGCTTTGCTAAAGTCAAGGAGAAGAAGATAAGCCATCTGTTTACGAGTAAAGCACCGCAGTATGTCATCAGTCACTTCAATCAGAGCTGAAGCCGTGCTATGACCAGGTCTAAATCCAGACTGAAGCATTGCAATAAGATTGGGGACTGTAACAAATTCCGCTATTTGATCTGCCATTAAATTCTCCAGAGCTTTTGCTAGAACCGGTATCAGATGAATAGGACGAAAGTCTTCGCAGTTGTAGTCTCTAGTTTTCTTGTGTGTAGGAATAATCTTTGAAATTTTCCATAATTTCGGGTACGATGAGCGCATTAAAACTTGGTTGAAAACGTAGGTTATGTGAGGTAAGATGTATGGAAGCGACTTTTTGATGAACAAGAGAGGCATATCATCCAAACCCGACGCTTGAGAGGTAATTTTGTAGATGGCTTTTATGACGTCTGAGTCTCTTATCGAGTGAAATGCAAAGGACCGTTGCTGATGATCAACAGAAAAAGCTTGCGCGGGTGCGGGGGCATCGTACGAAGAAGGATCATAAGAATTGTTTCTCACGGTCGCCTTAACTAAATATTCATTAAACTCCTCCGCGGTGAATTTCGGATCAGCAGAAGCCTCGGATTTAACTACCCCCAAATTCTTTAGATTCTTCCAAATAACCTTTGAGCCCAGCGACTGGTCTAGCTTCGGCTTATAGTAATCCGCTTTAGCCTTTTTTATCATTTGATTCGCCTTGTTACGCATCTTGTTGTAGTGACAACGATTCTCAGGCGTTTTGTGTCGACTATAGTTGAAAGAGGCAATCTGCCGCTCGAATATAGCTTTACGAATTTCTTCTGTGAACCATATCTTAGTAGAGTTTAAATCATTCCGCGGCCGAATTTGCTGCAACGGAACATGGAAATCAAATTGAACTTTAAGAATCTCATTAAGATAAAGGATCATATCGTTCACGTCTGTGGCTTCATATATTAAATTCCAAGGTGAGTCAAGAAAGTCATTCGCTAGCTTCTCCATATCAATCTTATTGTACGGTCTATAGTGAGCTGGTGGATGTTTTACTAATGAAAAGTCAACTTTGTATGTCATAATGATAAGATCGTGAAACGATAGACCAGCTGCAAGTTGGTGAAATGAAGTCACTTTATGTATATTATTAGTCAGAAACAAGTCTATCAAAGAAGGTCTACAGCCTGGTTGGAAATTAGTGGGCTCAGTGCCCATTTGTGCTCATTTCTACTACTTTTACTTCATTTTCCTAATTAGACTTGTGCGCCGCTCGAAAAATTTCGGCATCGGCGAATGAACTTTTTGTTTTTTGTCGGCGGCTCACTTTTTTTTCACTTTTTCAGCTGGAGGCGGCGTAATTCTAAAATTTTAAAAAAATTTTGAAAGAAATTAAATTTTACTTTGAATGAATTCAATCGACCTAAATTTAGTTCAGAACATTTATTTTAGACTAATGGTTAGTTAAAGTAACTAAAACTGGTACAATAATTATTAGAAATTGTAATATTCGTATGGAATGAAATTAAATCTGAGAAGAAAATTTTGGTTCACGGATGGGACACGAACCCATAGCCTTCCACTTTCCGGGCGGATACTCTATCATTGAGCTACCGTGGACACTTTCTTCTCAAACCTAATTTTGAACTGTTCTTTCAATTTCTACGTCACATTTCAACTCACGTGTTGCACACACATTCATTGACATGTACCGCTGTCTTTTTCCGTGTAACGAATACTTATTACTGTCTCCTGCAGTAATAAGTATTCGTTATACGGAAAAAGACAGCGGTACATGTCAATGAAGGTGTGTGTAACTGCAGTAATAAGTATTCGTTACACGGAAAAAGACAGCGGTACATGTCAATGAAGGTGTGTGTAACACGTGAGTTGAAATGTGACGTAGAAATTGAAAGAACAGTTCAAAATTAGGTTTGAGAAGAAAGTGTCCACGGTAGCTCAATGGTAGAGCATCCGCCCGGAAAGTGGAAGGCTATGGGTTCGTGTCCCATCCGTGAACCAAAATTTTCTTCTCAGATTTAATTTCATTCCATACGAATATTACAATTTCTAATAATTCAGAACATTTATTTACTTATCACCAAAGAAACATCATAGCGAAATATTCTCAAACCATTCCAAAACTATCGTGTATTTCCCAGTAGCCCGAGTTAGAGGTCTACTCTATGGAACCTACGACCTGAACAACTCAACCAATTTGCTCCAAATTTCGGTCTATATCATTCATTTAAAACCTTGGAAAGCAGGTTCCGTGAGATATATATACGAAAAAGTATTACCGACTCTCAAAAAACCACGTTTTGATCTCTTTTTCGACCGTATGTTCGGAAGTTCTTGACGGATTTTGCCTACCTTCGAACGTGACGTGACTTTTCTTCATGACGATTATCTCCCTGACAAAACGATCATTCCCCGGCTGTCGATATTAGACTCTAGGCGGTATTTTCCTACGGCATGCGCGGCGCGGCAGACGCTAATATCCACCGCCGGACGTTATTTTCCACCGCCAGTAAAGAATTATGCCCCGGATGAGGAATGAGGAAATTATTGTTCGACGGGTAATACTTTCCCCGGTGGTCGGTGGCAATTTTCCCTCGGATAATTTCCGATATGTGGAAAATAAAACCCGCGACAAATATCATGCGTGTCGTTATTCTCCCTTGGCGTGAGTTATTTTCCCCTGGACAAAATGCCCTGGCGGGCTAAATTACAATCTTGTCGGGGCATATTCTCATTCATGCAAAACGATGAGCAGGCCTGATAAAAACTAGAGATGAGCGGGTCGACCATTTTTCGAAACCCGACCCGGACCGAACCCGACCTGATAAAATTTTTCGAAATCCGAAACCCGAAACCCGAATTGTTTCTAAACCCGACCCGGGCCGAACGAAGACTAAAGATGATGTAATGTAAGATGATAAAATTTAGAAGAGTTTTGTAAAATATAAAAAGTCAATAAAGGATCGGGACCCGAATAAAATGATACAACAACCCGACCCGGACCGAACACGACCCGATAAAATTTTTCGAAACCCGAACTGTTCCCAAACCTTAGACTAAAACAAAATTCGTGTAATGTAAGATGATAAAATTTAGACGAGTTTTGTAAAATATAAAAAGTCAATAAAGGATCGGGAACCGAATAAAATGATACAACAACCCGACCCGGACCGAACCCGACCCGATTAAAATTTTCGAAACCCGAAACACATGAGCCCGCAAAAAACAATTCGGGTTCGGGTCGGGTTTTTCGAAGTTTCGGGCAACCCGTTCATCTCTAATATAAACGATGTTTTTCCAGCGAAGTTTTTGTCAGAAAAAATTGTTAATTTCAAAAAGGTACCCCAATAGCTAAATAAAGTCATTGTTTTTTCATCTATTAGTTGAACTACTTTTTTGAAATTGCTGATGGAAGTATTTGTCTGAATACTCTTCTTCGGACGGGTTTTTCAATATTGCCTTTCCAATACAACTTAATGTGGACATAATTTTATATACTTAAGAGCTAAGGCGATATTTGCTTGAATACGTTTGAGTCTTTTCGTACATCAACTCTGTTTTCTGTCTGAAAGATCTGGGCATGGTTGACAATTTGTAGAAGAAACTTGTTTGATTTTGAGCCCTTGGACTTAGCTAATGCACTAAAAACGAGTCTCTGCTAGGGCTCTTCATTTTTTTTTTTTTGTACATAACTCGACTATCAATCACTTCCGATTTTCAAAAAAAAAATTATTTAATCGAAAGGTCTAGGAATGTCTTACATTTTATGGAGGAAAGTTTTTTGATAAGATAAGGATAAGGACTCAGCCAGGACATTGAAACTTGGCCCAACGTGTTTGTTTACATAAATCGGGCAAATCCTAACCGATTTTGTTGATTCTTTTTCTATTTGAGAGGTAACCGTGTACCGAATTATATTCATAAACAAATTTGGGCCTGTGCTTGGGGCTCAAGTGGGCCTCTGGTCGGTCCTAAGATCGGTCCTAACCAAAAAAACATTTTTTTGTCATATTGCAGAGCAGATTGAGGGAAACATTTTTGTCTATGGAAGTATGTGTCAGAGGTGCTTCCTTATGGCCCTAGGTCGGTCCTAAAGTCGGCCCATAACAAAAAAATTGTTTTTTGCTATGTTGTAGAGATAATTGAGGCGAACATTTTTGTCTATTTGGAGATCAATTTTGTGCTTTCGGGAGGGTTCTTTTACATTGTTTCTTCGCACGGGTTTTTCAATATTGCCGTATCGTCAATTTCCACTACAATTTTATGTGGATGTAATTTCAAACACTTAAGAGTTACAGCAATATTGACTTAAATACGTTCGAGTCTTTTCGTAACATAAACTCTGTTTGCCGCATCTATTCTGACACGTACGGGTCCCTTCATATATTTCTTTATCGTTGACACTGATAGATTTCCTTTATCAGTGCTCTTTTATTCTCTTTAAATTTTATTGAATAATGCACATTTCCCGTAGCTCCTATCAGTATTACTTATATGGGCGATTCCATTGGTAGGTTGCGAGGGAACCATGTGTTCTTGCTAAACCGTGCACATACGAGATTTGTGTTGTATGAAGAAAATTCCTCTATAGGTTCAATGTACAACTTCTTCATGCGAAAGGAGTTCAACCTTTGCATTCTTAGCGAGAAGACGGTTCCCTCGTAACACATTTTCCAACTTTTCAATGGCCCATATTCAAAAATATGTGGTTCGAGATCTGTTCTACATGATCTGTAAAATGGTATCTCGATTCGAGGAGGAGTAAATGTTTACGACACCGAGAACTGAGATACCATTTTATATTTCGTGTGGCATAAATAGTTTTATGTAGTTTTATGTATCGATCGACTGAAAGTTCAATTGCTCTACTGTAAGTACTGTGGTAGAGAGATATATGAAATTTTTTACTTGACCGTGAGAAAATAATATTGGTTTTTGCTTTTCCTCGATTTTGCGGTCATTTGAAGAAAGCATTCTAATTCCAAAGACTTCAATCGAGCCGCTTCGCATCTTTATTGACGCATCTTCAGCCGTTTCATATTCTGCACAAAGACTTGAAAAACCTCAATTATTTGCTGAATCAAAATTAGAAAACTTTTTAAAACTTACGACAAAAAACAAAAACTACGAATTGTTGGATAATTCTGCATCAAAACTTATATTCTCTATCATCAGTTAAGAAAATTAATTTGTGAGTTGGACGAGATATAAATATAAAACAGTAAACATGAATCCAGAAGTCAGACAGACGTCAATTATAATTGGAACGCATCTTTTATCTCTTCATAATTAAACAGTGTCTTATTAAGTGGATGGAGCTTTTCCCGTGTTAAATAAGCTTTTATAAACTGAGCTAAGGTTCTCCGTATCTTTCCTGAAATTCATGTACTGCGTGTTGAGGATGTGTGAGGATTCTAAAACTTATCGCTTGGCGTAGTTGTGTTCCACTTCTAAGATTGAAATTTTATCTGTGTCCGGCACATGCCTGATGGTAGTGGTAAACCATCGCTGTCGCTCCCTCCAAGTCCCCAGTTCTATTGAAGATCCTAATGTCGTCGATATGTTTCTCCGTTTTGCTTTTAGTTTTACGTAATTAAGGTCACATTTCGCCCTTTCACTGTCCCCAAAGCAGGGAATATCGTATATGACATCATATATTTCTGTTTTGAGAGTTTTTGGTTTTAATTTGGAGAAGAACGATTGGTTCATATGGATATACGATGGGTTTATATCCAATTTTACGTCATTAATACCCTTGCAAAGTATTTTTGCGATGTTCTACCTGCATGAAGCATGGAATGTCCTTTGTAACGTGTCACTGTTTTCGTTTCTTCGTTTTTTGTCGCATTGTTGATTGATGCATTACTACCGTCGATGCTAAGGTTTACTGGAATGTTGTTCGGTGAGTTTTGCAACCTTCAAGGAGTGATATTTCTTCATCCTTTTATTTATCGGTATCATTGTACAGAATATGCAACGACTGAAGATGCGAAACGTCTCGACCGAAGCCTTTTAAATTAGAATTCTTTCTTCAAGTAGACCGAAAAATCGAGGAAAAGCAAAAACCAATTTTATTGGTAAGTTGTTTATGCATAGTATTACTTTCATTACTACTAAAAATGGCACAACTCGTTTGTTTTGAATGATGTCTCACAAATTCCGTTCACATTCATTCTTTGATCTCTAACTTGGTTCACGAGAATCCAAATGATTTGAGCTTTCGAAGCCATTTTATGTCAAACAATAATGCATGAAATTTAACGTGTTGTTGCAGAGGTGCCGCACCCTCTGACTGTCTCTATATAAATGTTGACCCGACCATAGTCTTCAGGAAAGATAGGAGAAAACTTCTTTTTTTTGTAAGCGATTGCCATGGGTCTCGGAGATAATACTCGAGAGCGCTTTGTTGTCAGAATTTAACAAAAAAAAATCACATTTCACAGATAAACGATCACGTTTCTTTCCTACTACAATTGAAAGGAAAATAGTGCAAAGAAAATGCAAAGAATTGAGTTTCAAATTAAACAATTTCTATCACTGTCACCAATAAATAAACGTAGAACACTACTAAATCAAAATAACGAGATCCAAATGAGAAAACAAAAATATTTACAGAATTCGAAAACTTTGCGACAAAACAAAATTTCTTCAAACAATGTTATACTGCAGCGAAGAAATGTTATAAGATGCGCCAAGCTTTGTAGTTAAGATAGTCTTATTACAAAACACAGAAAACATTCAACTAAATGCAACCTTCCTTTCAATGTCTGTATATAAAATCGGTGCATTTAAATGGGAATTTCATATACACTTTACCCTATCCGTATTCTATGGTGATGTATTTCGTTTGCAAAGGTAAAGCAAAACATTACTCTTCCCCCGATTCGTATTTCTACCTATTCTGGTTGTAAAAGTTGAATCAAAGTCTTCTCGCTCAAAATAACTTTTCCGAAAAAAGAAGTTAAAGATACAAAAAGAATGAATTCTTCAAAAACAAATAGTTCTACTTATTTATATATCAATCAGAAGTTTATCTAAAGCAATTTGGCGAAAAGTTTTGTTGTAAAGTTTCGCTTCATATTAGGATGGTTTATAGAAAATGGAAAATGTGGCGCATTTTGAAATTCTCCTACGTATAAGGACAAGGACTTTCGTGTTGCTTTAGAGGTATTCTATCTTAAGTAACATGTTTACTCACTAGAGAGAAATTGAAAGACTATAACTTTTTATTAGATTTTAGTTTCAGTTTCAGAATAAATTACTTTTTGAAGTACAGGATTTTAAAGAAAAAGGAAATTCAAATTTTTATAAAAATGAGGAACTGAGTCCATTTCAACAATAAAACTAAGACTAAAAAACTTCTCCTCCCTCGTTAGGCGTGATAGATGATGGTATATACGACTTGCTAGTATGTCACGCTAAGTCTTCCCTTTAGCATTCATTACACAATACTTAAATGGGGTTAATAATACGTTCACCGCGTATATTATCAGCACAATTCTTGCGTCGCTTGTAGATATTTCCCTCAGCGTAGTTTCCTTTCACTCGAAACATTCCTTATTATAATTTTCGTTTTTGAATTGTTCATAAAATCATGAATTTTATACAAATTTTGCGTTTTCTAAGGTGAAAGTTCACATATTTATGGCGCACTTTGATACAATTTTACTGAGAATCTCTAATACATTCAGCAATTATAGTTCTTTCATGCACTAGAAACTGGAATGATCCTTCCTCAAGTGGATGAAACTACTGGATCTTGAATCCGAAGTACGCAGCTTTCAAAAAGTAGGTAAGGACTGCATTTTCGGCTAGGAATCCTGGGATGAAAAAACGACGTAAGGCAATGTTAAAGCCAATAGCAAGTACTCCTTGGAAAAATAATTTTCGATTTGACACCAGGCTGCGTTCCTTATTATGGTTCGACGGCACAGAGTAGGATCACTATGACGTCATTGACAAATGATTCACAACGCATCAATTTTTATCTTGGCGTCGGGCTGCCGCTGCCTTCTACATTTAAACGAGCATAGCTCAAGAAAGCAGCCTGGTGTGAAGCATTCGTCAATGCCGTCATAGTGATATTCTTCAATTTTTGGCACCAGGGTGCCTTCTTTTTCATTGTTCAAGGTCACATAGAGGCCCGGTGCTAAATCAAAAAAATTTTGCGCCGTAATGTACTGGATACTAGATTCCACAATATAATTTTTTGGCACCAGCCTGCCTTCCCCGACTTGGCTACTGCAACACCACCAAACACTTTTCGAATTTACGAAAATGCATTGAAAAAATATCTACAAATTTTGAATTTCTGTTTGCTTTAAATTTTGAATAATTTTTGTTTGGAATTTTCAGGAATATTTTGACTTTGTAAAGGTCATCAAGACCGACATCGGCTTGTGTCAAAGTATAGCGAATTTCGCGATGAGATGCGCGAGTTCCATTTATGGAACTGCTCGAACTGCTTGAGAGTCTTCAGGGGTTATGGACTTCTTCAGAAAATTCGCTGTACTTTGTACAATATCAGAGAAATAAACTAAATTTGAAGCGAATGTCAGTAGAGATGGATGAAAACTATGTTAAACGTTCTTGATTTTACTCAATTCATTAGTCAAACTATTTGTGAGAACATTCGTTCGGAATTGCATAAAGAGAATCGTTACAAATGCTGAACGGTATCAATTTACTCATGTGAAAACTTTGTTTTTCATGTGAAGGCTGATGTGAACGTTAAAAATTATGTTCACATAGGATATTTCCGAAATACGCACATCATTTCCGACTAAAATAAACACGCGCATAAATATTTCTATTCTCGGAAATTTGGTTACGTGATTTACAAAACTAATAAAAGGGGATACTCGTTTAAGTCTATTTAAAAATCATGTCATTGTCACATAGATGTTTGAATTATTCGATGGCAGGCAGTTTGCAGGCTTTGACATGAATTTTGTCAAAAGTTCATGCTTTACGTTCTGATTTATTTATTTATTTACATTTAGAAAAAATGCAACTACATAGGGTGTCACTTATCAGATGTGTAAATTTTCATTTCATTTTGTAGTATCATTGCTTTTATGCTTTGTATTTAGCGAGCCTCTTCCTTAATTTACAAACAACAAAAACCTCTTAAAAGGTAGAGTGTGACGCAGTCCGTAAGTCCGCTTCCAAAATTAATGATATCGCTTGAGGTGACGCTATCGCTGATAACACGTAGAAGTTTGTTTGAATGGAAACTTGTGTTCAAAGTTTTAATTTCCTGTAAAAATTACAGCGCTTTTTTTAAAACAAAATTACGTTGTGTTAAAAAAATTGCGTCACAAATGCCGGACCCACCAGCGGAATAATTTTTCAACACTTTTTACACGCAAAAATTTAAATTTACCTTAAAGAATCTACGCAATATGAAACAAAAGTCAAATTTTTGCAGCGCAAAAACTGAAAATACAGAAAAATTATTTCGTCGTTGGGTTCGGCATTTGTGACGCAATTTTTTTAACACAACATAATTTTTACAGGATATTAAAACTTTGAACACAAGGTTCCATTCAAACAAACTTCTGCGTATTATCAGCGATAGCGTCACCTTAAGCGATATCATTAATTTGGAAGCGGACTTACCGACTGCGTCACACTCTACCTTTTAAGAGGTTTTTGTTGTGATATCACTCGTTTTGGAAGTTTTCAGTTGCTGAAAGAATTTATATGTTTTGAAAAAAAATTTCTCTGAAAAAAATTTCTCCAAAAAAATCTTTCTCAGAAAAAAAAATTTTCTCCAAAAAAATTTTTTCCGAAAAAAATTTTCTTTCCGAAAAAAATTTTCTTTTCGAAAGAAATTGTTCTCCAACACCTTCGGCTACCATTGGAACACCTCGTGTCACCTTCGACTACCTTCGGAATACTTTGTGGTACCTTCGCCTGCCTTCGGAAAACTTCGTGTCACCTTCGGCTGCCTTCGGAACACTTTGTGTCACCTTTTTCTGCCTTCGGAACACTTCGTGTCACCTTCGGCTGCCTTCGGATTACTTCGTGTCACCTTCGGCTGAAATCAAAATACGATTTCCCGGTGGCCAAAAGTTATTTCCCGGTGACCAAAATTTTGAAATGTTACGAGTGGAGCGAGCGAGATTTTTTTCATACTTTTTGACGAAACCGTTGACATATCAATAACCAAATAACAATAACAAATAAAAATTTATGAATAGCGAGCGGAGCGAACGAGGATTTTTTTTTTTTAAATTTTTTTTTAAATCGTTGACATATCAATCAACATTTCACAAAGAAAAATTTATGAATCGCGAGCGGAGCGAGCGAGATTTTTCTTAATACTTTTTAATGAACTTGTTGACATATCAATCAAAATTTTACAAAGAAAAATTTATGATCCGCGAGAGAGCGAACGAGATTTTTTTCAAAACTTTTTAAAAAATCGTTTGACATGTCAATCGAAATTTTACAAAGAAAAATTTTACAAATCGCGAGCGAAGCGAGCGAGATTTTTTTGAACGAAGTCGTCAAAATCTTAATCAAATATATTTTCAATCAAATAATCAAATATCTCAATCAAATAAGGCCAGTTTATACCCGTCTACATAGTCAACTATGTATTTGACGACGTATACGGGTATAACCTGGCCTTAAGAGTTTATAAAAAGCGCAGGCGGAGCTAGCGAAATTTTTCATAATTTTTTTCAACTTAGTTTCCATATTTTAGCCATTTCCCATTTTTGATTTATTTCCCGTTTTCAGCAATTTCCCATTTTTCACTTTGAAGAGACTTCCCATTTTTGAGTTATTGCCCATCTTGAAGCGATTTCCCATTTTTAGTAATTTCCCACTTTGAAGCGATTTCCCATTTTTAGTAATTTCCCACTTTGAAGCGATTTCCCATTTCTTAGTCATTTCCCATCTTGAAGCGATTTCCCATTTTTTAGTCATTTCCCATTTTGAAGCGATTTCCCATTTTTAGTAATTTCCCACTTTGAAGCGATTTCGCATTTCTTAGTCGTTTCCCATCTTGAAGCGATTTCCCATTTCTTAGTCATTTCCCATCCTGAAGCGATTTCCTATTTTTACTCATTTCCCACTTTGATGCGATTTCCCATTTCTTAGTCATTTCCCATCCTGAAGCGATTTCCCATTTTTACTCATTTCTCACTTTGAAGCGATTTCACATTTTTAGTAATTTCCCACTTTGAAGCGATTTCCCATTTCTTAATCATTTCCCATTTCTTAATCATTTCCCATCTTGAAGCGATTTCCCATTTTTTAGTCATTTCCCATCTTGAAGCGATTTCCCATTTTTAGTCATTTCCCACTTTGAAGCGATTTCTAATTTTTTAGTCATTTCCCATCTTAAAGCGATTTGCTCGAGCTTCGCTTGAGCACATTTCCCGAACAAGAACCGCTCGAGCTTAGCTCGAGTGGATTTCCCGGTATCTGGTTTTTCGGCCCCCAAACTGCCCGGTATCCTAGATACCAAGGATACACACTATTTCCAGCCGCGGGTCCATGCATTTTGATATCAACATAATACAAAAAGGACCTCCCTCACACTAAAGGGTGGTTTCGACCGAAAGGAGAGTTGGTCTTCTCTAGACAAAATTGCCCTTTTACGGTTTTTTCCCTTGCTCCGGCTGCCAGAAGCATCCAGGGTTGTTGTCATTTGACAGGCCGCTGCTATTCGTCTCTCTGTTTCAGCCGATGCAAAGGAAAAGCAAATACCAAATCCTAGAGCCTTGTTTTCATATTTATTCACCCGAGGCTCTTTTATTGGTGGGTTGTCTGTTTGCCCCACTACTATGTCTCGGCCAATGTCAGGCGCCGCGAAGAAGAGCTTCGAGTGCTTTCCTCCGCCGTACGCGCACCAACTCTTTGCTGACTCAGCCCGCACCCAGTGTTCCACCGCCCTTTCACACAGAGAGTGTGGGATCGGGATGTGGAGCTTTGGGCCCTCGATCGCAGATGCTGAACCCTGTCTGGCTAGCTAGTCTGCTCTCTCATTACCGTCTACACCAGTGTGCCCAGGGACCCAGGCCATCGTGATCTGATTTCTTAGTTCCGATCGGTTTAGGGTCCCTTTCAACTCTTTAAACAGTTTTGACGTTGTCACAGGCGACGCGAGCGCCTTTATCATCGACTCACTGTCTGAGCAGATGGTCGCTCTGCCACCCGTCATTCCTTCTGGAACTAAATTCATCACTCCCATCAACGTCGCAAACGTCTCCGCTTGGAGGACTCTCGCTAACTTTCCCAAATGGAGACTGTCGCAGTACGCCGGTTCCTGGAAATAGATCCCGGCTCCCGCTCCTTCCTCAGTTTTCGACTCATCCGTAAAGCTCACCAGTCCGTCAGCCTGTATGCAGGTCGGCCAGTTTCCTAGCCAATCCGCTCTGTCCGGTATAACGATCTGGTATCGCCTCACAAAGTTGACCTGTGGAATCATGCGATCTCTGTGCATATCAAAAATCCTGTCGTTGATCACTTTCAGTATCCTTCCATGGCCAGATTCAAAATTCCTCATCCAGAGACCATTTTGCTTCAGCCTGTCTGCCGAGGCAAATGGTATTGCTTTAACGATCGTCTGAATGGGCGATAGCGCAATGAGCGCTTCCATGGCTGCTGTGGCCGTAGCCTTCATAGCTCCCGTGACAAAAATGCACACGAGCCTCATTCAACTCCTATCTCGCGCACTCCACGTTGAGCCTAGGCCACCAAACATCCACAATATGGCTCTAGACGGTATTCCCCAGTCCCTTCCAAAAGCTTTTCGACAGATCCAGAAAGCGGTGGCCGCTTTCTGTGCTTTGTATTTAACATGCTCGATCCCCAGATACTTTACTTTTGGGCTAGGATCAACAAACTTTCCGAAGAGCCTGAAGCAGACTATCATTGCTATTTCTTTTGAATCTTTTGATTTAGTCCTTAAATTTAAATTGAAAAGGCCTGAACTTTTACAGGTTGGGATGACGGCTTACAGTAAGTATTTTCTTGACTTTCTTCAATTTTCCGCAACTTTAGAGTTCTAGAGCTAATAAAGTAGTCGAAAACCCCTAAGTCGTGGAAATAGCACCAACTTTCTTTACTTTATACAAATTGCAGAAAGTTGCAGAAAATTGAAGAAAGTGTAAAATGTAAAAGTGTAAACTGTAAAATATTCCCTGGCTTTGGCTGACCACCTCTTCTCGCTATCCTCTCGTAATTTCCCAACAGAGAATAAACTTAGTATTGCCCACAATTTTCTTAATACCGAACCTCTCGGATGCGTCAAAATTGAAAAGATAAAATTTTTAAAAACATCTGCAATTTGACAAACAAATTTTAACGTCGAATTTCGAATACATTGACAAATTTCTCTCTTGAACCCTTCAATAATGCAATATAAACTTCATTCAAACATGATAATTAAAATTTTATTATCAAATTATCACCCCTCGAACAATTCTTGTCAATTGGATCCAAATTTGTATTTCCCAAAGCCCGTTATTTTATTGCATTAACCGGTTAAATATTCGAACATTATTACACATCCCATGCTATATCGATGTAACGTTACATGTATGATACAAAATATTGGCATTTTTCATCTCAAACCTTCTTCCACTTACGATAAACTTGTCCTTTATCCATCCCTCCACCGAAAATTCGTGTACCATAATATACAACCTATAAATATGAATCAATCTACAAATTTTACCCGATTCAAACAAATATACACCTTGTTTCTCATATTTTACGTCGCACGGGATATTACCTCGTTCTTTATACGCTTCCTGAATAATAATGTTCTATCATGCGGGAAATAAGATCAGTGTATAATGTATTCGGTATATATGAGGCAAATGTGGCAGAGGGTTGCTGCTTGCTGTTCAGACGGGACCGTTGGAGTGGTGTACAGAATGATGATTGTTATGTGTATAAGATATACACATTTTTATGCAACGAAAGATTTTTTTTGTGAGAACTAAACTAGTAAAAGATAACATTATTCATAACGAATAACGATACAGTCGGTTGTATAAATTTAAATATTAGTCCGTGTGTAACGAGGAGAGGATGATAATCGATCATCGAAATGCATAATTTTTCACAATTGATTAACTTTCCGCTACCTAAATATTATTGAGAAATAAGTTTTATAGATACAATTTATGGAATGAATAATGTTTCGCACTATAATTTATGTAAAAAATGTACCTCACAGTTAATTCTAGTTGCTGAAATAACAATTTACTTGCATAAACGAAAGCTTCTTTCTTTGAACTTTAACATCTCCATTCCTTACCTGAGGGTAAGTGCACCGCACCTGTAGGACTAAACGTCTTTGATAAATAACCAACATTTTTGCAGAAAATTCATTGCGCTTGAGGTGATGACAACAGACTTTTAATTTGCTTATCATATTGCGAGCTGTTAGTTACGGTTGATGTTAGTTAAGGGCTCATTATATTAGACGCGATGCGAATCGCATCGCTTAAGGTTTGTGTGAAAACTCAAATTGACAAAAAAAATGTTTGTTCGGTCAAGTTGAGCTTTCACACAAACCTCACGCGATGCGATTCGCATCGCGTCCAATATAATGGAGCCCTTAGTTAGTGTTACTCAAGATTTTAAAAAATCCGCCGCAAAAATGCCGGAATCAAAAAGCCTAAGGAAAAATTCTCTAAAATTTGTTTTTTCAAAATATTCAGAAGATTCTTCTCTTAAGTCATCTGTCGATCAAAGTGCCCCACTAAGAAAGTAGAATTTGTCAGAAGGTCAGACTAGTGAATTTTGAGCGAATTAGATTTTCTTCAATTCTTTCAAACTATGATTGTAATTTGAATAAAAATATTTAGAAGTTTGTTCTGTTTTATGTGGAATACTGCAAATTATTCGTTTTGAAAAGCCCAGTTAAAACTGAAAATTGATTTCATGACAGGAATCGAAGGCAGAATGCTTATGAAGTTGCTCATTTTCAATGTATTTTTAGACCAGCTTGCGAAATGAAAAGTTGGTTTTAGCTATTTTTGAATGTTTTTATCCGCCATAGCGTTCGGGTTTTGATGGTGTCGCACAGAATTCTATTGCACAAACTAGCGATTGTCGGAGTAGACCATGCTCTTTTGTGTTGGCTTTTGAATCATACCTTAGTGGGCGATTTCAATATGTGAAGGAAATATGTCTCCAGTCTTTAAAGTCGATGGGAATTGAGCCACTTCGGCTCAGGAAAATCAATTTGTCCGCGATGTTTATGTCCGATTTATTGCTCTGTCGTCCTAATGCCCCATTGATTTGAGCTCACGGATTCAATTGAAGGTCCCTTCCCTGTGCCTCCGCTTAGGAGTAGAGAACTCTTTGTGATTCCTTGTCATCAACGGTGTTTTAGTTATCTGAATGCCAATAGTCTGTGCTTTCTATGAATTTGTCCGATCTCGTCCGATATTTTCTGTTGAATCAGCTACCCGTTCGCGTAAGATCAAATGTTTCTGATCATTTATTTTTATTTTCATATCGAATTGACTTCCTCTACTGCGATTTGAAGAGTCTTTATAATGTAGTCAGGAAGCTCGGTTTCGATCGGTTGACGTAAGAATAAATAAAATAGAACTAAAAATACTAGTCTATACAGTTGAAACAGACTTTTCAGCCTTTTCATTCCAACCGTCTGCACTATTTTATTAGATCGTTTAAATATGTTCATGTCCATTATAAAATAGGAGTTTTTGATACAAGTTACGTATGAAGGTAGTTTGAGGCACTAGATGTGAGATTGTCGACACGAGCCACAGGCAAGTTCGACAACGCATCGCCCAGTGACCTCTTGACTAGATCTTTATAATCTACACTTTTAATTTCTGGGCCCTTCTTAAGTTCAAACAGCATTTCGCCTTTCTGCGTTCGTCTTATTCTCGAGACGTTTTCGCACAAGTCCTTGAGGTTTTGGTCGCCTCTACTTTTTTTAAGGATTTCAGCGTACGTTATTCCTTTCGCCGCCACTATCAGAGCATCAGCTTTCGGTCTCAGCCTTTAAAGCTTCTGCTTCTCGTTCTTCTCCTTCTTTTTGTTTCTCAACTCCCTCCACTTATTAAGACTAACCTTCGGTGTTTGTCCGAACGTTTTGTATGCATGGTTTTTTTTGGGGAGGGGTGGACTGCGTCACGCTCTATGCTACCGCTCCGAGCATGACTATTTTTTCGCATTAGTGCGTAAAAGCGGTTTTTACGCACAAGTGGGAAAAAATTTATCGCAGTAGTAAGTAAAGTAAAGTAAAAAGTTTTCTGCAATTCAATGCCGAAATACTACAGTTTTCAATACTGCTTTGAGTGCGGAAAAGGTCAACTTTTCCGCACTCAGATTTGAGTGAGTATGGAAAAGTTTTTCAGCAATCAAATTTGAGTGCGAAAAAGTTTTTTAGCATTCAAACTTGAATTTGAATGCTGAAAAGTTTTTCAGCACTTAAATTTGAGTGCGAAAAAGTTTTTCAGTACTCAATTTTAGTTGACATTGCAAAATGCAATGAAAAGGAAATTGTGATCGAAATAGAAAATTTATTGTTTGGTTTTGTCTATTTCGGCATTGAATTGCAGAAAACGTTGTTCCCACCTCGTTTTGAAACTAGATTTTTTCAGCACACGTCCTAAACAGTGTCCACACTCGCCTCTGGCTCGTGCGAACACTATTTAGGACTAATGCTGAAAAAACCTTAGTTACAAAACTAGGTAGGAAAATTACTATTTTGCAATTCACGTATGTAATAGGCGAGGTAATAGGTCGTATTACCTTTGCATCTGGGAGTATATAAACTCAAATATTACGTAAGCGTGCGGTAATTTATATTTCAGTGCGGTAATTTCTGTTTCAGTACGGTAATTTCTGTTTCAGTGCGGTAATTTTTTATTTTTGTTCATTGCAAAAAGCGTTGTTAATGTTAGGACTCATATTAACGCACACGTTATAATTTGTCCTAAGGAGCCGCAGGCGACAATATTCGTCCTTAAATTACTTGTAACACAAACTACTATTGTCGCACTAGTGCGAAAAGTGACCTCACGCGACGCACGAAAAAGCTAGTTTTTGTCGGTGAATTCCAAAAAATATTTTCAGCATTTGTTCAACAACTCGTCCATAATTCAAAGATGGTGCAAAAAAACCAAGATACTTTTAAGCCATGATTACCAATTTTTACTATAAATTTAAAAAAGATGTAATTCAATTTAAGTTTTTGAACATTTTTACAATCTTTTTGACAAATATATAATGACTAGTCGAGACACCCGCCCCTAGGGGCTACGCAGGCTTTTCATTTTCGCTTGTTGGCTATTCGTTTTAAATAATGATGCGTAATGTTGAAGGTCGTTATATCACCGCTTACTAAAATAGAAGTGGGCGCGAAAGGCACTATCAATCAAAATACTTTCTTTGCCGCAAAATAACTCCCCTTCCCCCGTATAAGTACTTTTTAGACCCGTACGAAGTACGTAGGTTTGATGCGTAAGGGGGAACCTTTTTTTGTTGCCTCCAGATGACAAATCAGCGAAAAAAACAATGTCCGTCTGTCGGTCTGTCGGTCTGTCTGTCCGTCAACACGATAACTTGAGTAAATCTTGACCGATTTTCAAAAAAAAAAAAATTTCCTGAAAGGTAGTCGAAAAATATTCTATGGTATTGAATCTGGGCACTGTCGGCCCAAAAGCCGCCGAGCTAGGGCCGTTTAAATGGTTTTTGGTATTTTGCACATAACTCGAGTAAATCTTTTCTGATTTTCATAAATTTTTTTTTGTTTGAAAGATCTGGGCATGGCCGACAATTTATGGAAGAAACTTTTTCTAATTTGAGTCCTTGGACTTAGCTAGGGCACTAAAAACGAGTCTCTGCTAGGTCTCTATGTGTTTTTTGTACATAACTCGAGTAAGTCTTTACCGATTTTCAAAAATTTTTTTTTGTTCGAAAGATCTAGGCGCGACCGACAATTTGTGGAAGAAACATTTTTCGATTTGAGTCTTTGGACTTAGCTTTGCAGAGCAAATTGAGGGAAACATTTTTGTCTATGGAAGTATGTATCCGAGGCCTCTACTTAAGGCCCTAGGTCGGCCCTAGCCCAAAAAATAGTTTTGTGCTATGCTGTAGACAAAATTGAGGAGAACATTTTTCTCTATTTGGAGGCCAATTTTGTGCGTTCGGAGAATTTTTTTACACTGTTACTTCGGACGGGTTTTTCAAAATTGCCCTAAGGGCAATTTCCAATACAGTCTAATGTGAACGCAATATTTACTTAAATACGTTGCAGTCTTTTCGTAACATCAACTCGGTTTGCCGCATCTATTCTGATACTTACGGGTCCCTTCTATGTTTTTTGTTGTCTTGCGGCCAGAAAACACATTATTCCCGGATCGGTCAAGGTCAGTTTTTCGTATTTTCTGGCAGCAAGACAACAAATGCCGTACTGTGTCGCTGGGAAATTTCTTGTTTTGACGTATGGAAGGTAATTCTCGCCTTCGCTCGAAATACAACTTTCCCACACGCCTCAACAAGAAATGTCCCAGCGAGACAGTAATGTACTGTTCCTAATGTCAAAGATTTGTATATTTAACCTGATTGTTCGGCCATGTGTTGATGCTAGCTGTTCAGCTTCATTCCGTCTATTTATTCTCTCTTGGATGCATACCAAATCTCCCCTTCATCCCAAATAAATTAAAGTGCGATTTTCATTAAACTTGATAAACGAATCCGTTTTGTACTTTCCAACTATTAAAGTCATTTAACAATTCTTAATTATTTGTAGAATTTCGTTACAAAATGATTATTTTAATATAATTATTCCGTTGGGAGTAATCATTACGAAACAAGGCCATCAAATTGCGTTTCCCCAAAATTGTATTCAAAAGCGAAAAAGGACTGTGCTTTGGATACAAGGTTAAATTGTTTGTATAACATTTGTAGTAATTTTCCCGCAGAGTTAATTACAGTGTTATAGAATTAACATATTCATTTCGGGCAATTATTGCGGGATAGGTGCTTTTCGGTTTTATTCAAACGACTAAATAACAACCAAAGTTTGTGTTTCGGTCGAAACGGAAAATACAGTGCAATGGAAAGTAAAAGTTTCCAAACTAAAAGAAATTAATGAAGTTTGGAAAGAAACATGGTTAGAATACAATATTATCGAACGGAGGAACCAAATATTAAAATAGTTATCTTCGAAAGAGAAACTTTTTTGTCAAACACATTCGCAGCATGAGTTTCCTTGAATTTAAAGTAGAATTTCCCACAAGAAAGACAAATTTTCACCAACATATTTTGCCATTACATTTTCCAACATTTTCGTGTTCAATTTCAAATTTAATATATTTTTCGCGGAAAAAAAATTGAATTTCTTTCTTCAACGAAGTAAAAAAAAACCATATCCATATAATAATCGAAAAAATTTCCCCATATCCTCCTTTTCATCAGGATATATTTACATTATACAGAGTATAATATCTTCTGAGTTCTCTCGTTCCATGTACCTAACCCGAATTAAAAGATTCAACTTTTGCTTCTTAACCAACATTTTCGTTTTTCTTTTTTTTTTCTCGATATATTGATTGTGATGTATGTGTTATTTACACAGAGTCACAAAAAAATGGCAGCCCACAATACTTAGGTATATTTGTTCACTATACATGTAAATAGACATCCACATTATGTACATACATTCGGTATGGCACCCTCGCAAAGCAAACGGAAAAAAGTTACAAAAGTGATTGAGTTTCCGGATAATCCAGCTTATATAAGTGGCAAAATGTAAAAGTAAATTTTTTCATTTCATATTGGTTCAGATCATATTCGCATATCTATGAGAGGAATTTTCTTATTCTATTCTCCTAGAATCCATAAAGTTACAGAAGATTTTCCATTTCCTAACCAGAATTTTCTCATTACGACAATTTGTAATCGACGCTATACAAACCTTGAGAGAAAACATATTCGGATTTATATGGAATTAATTTCGCTCTAACTTATTTACACGTGTACTTTGAAACGGGACAAATGTGTGTGTTTCAAATTCCTTCAGCAGACTTCTTCGGCCTAGGTCACTATTTATCATCGCGACATGTTGAACTGATTAGCAGTAAAGAAACAGAAGTTATAGTTGAATAAACTCAAGCATTAATTTGGCGGAAAAACAACCGATTTCGAGTTTCGAAGAAGTGATAATTTTTTGAAACTTTTTGCTTGATGCAGACACTTGATATGGTGGCTGGGTGCCCCAGATAGACTACAAATGTTAGCAAATGTCATCATCATTTGACATTTCGCCACCATAAAATAAATGGAAAAATTTCTCTATATGACAATTTGTTTCATCAGATTTATAGTCTATGTGGGGAACTCAGCCGCCACATCATGTATCTGGTTCAATGAATGTGAAAGACTGAAGCTGAAAACCAGGGCTGCCGTAATTTGCATAAGAAACTTAGTGAATACTTTTTGAGAGAGAAAATATATGTAATTCTCTCTCAAAAAGTGATCAATAAGTTTCTTATGCAAATTACGGCAGAGGGGGTGGCAGTCCTTTGTTGTGAAACGTGCAAATGCTATTCAGAGTGAAGTTAGCTACGATCTCAACTGTAGCTAACTTCACTCTGAATAGCATTTGCACGGTTCAGAACAAAGTAGTGTCACCTCCTGCTCTGCCGTAATTTGCATAAGAAACTTATTGATCACTTTTTGAGAGAGAATTACATATATTTTCTCTCTCAAAAAGTATTCAATAAGTTTCTTATGCAAATTACGGCAGTGCTGAAAACACACAACATTCCATACAACGTGAAGTTAGCTGCGAATTTCTTTTGTTGTGAAGGTGGGTAACAATTACATTTGTTTGGTGTGAAGTTAGCGTCGATTCGAAAAGCGAGTGCTGACATTTGACCAATAAATGGTCACAGGAAATTCCCAGCTCATTTGGCCCTCGATCTAGAGATGTGCGGGCATCTTTATTTAGAAAACGGGCGGGCACTGGCTGCCAGTTTTCAAAATCGAACGGGCACACCTCTACCTCGAACATACCAATAACAAGAAAATAGAGAAATTTAAAACTTCACACCTCTGCAGAGGGGTCCAAAATCGTATGAGGAAATTAAGTTGTCGAAAAGTTAGAGACTCACCTCGGAAATCAATGCTAAATGGTCCCCTGAGAAAAAGTGTCAATTGCCGGACGAGATTCGAAGAGAGATTTTTTTGAAAACCCGTCTGCAGAAATCGGACGCATCTTCCAGCGGATTTTTTTATATGCGCCCAGATAGGTATTAGTCCCCAGAAGCCAAAAAAAATTTTCAAAAAATTCGTCGTTGCTTGTGTGACTAGTAGGAGGTATTCGAAAACCGAAAACATGCACTTTTCTCACAAAAATTTCTCCGGGTACACGAAACGTAGAAGGTCGTGTGGGATGTCATTGGAAAGGTAATTTCACGTACTTTCGGGCCAAATAGGGATTTGCTGGGTTTAAAATTCATCCACACTGAGTTGAGAGCTGTTGAAAATAGCAGTGAAAACTTGTGTATTGCGACTAACTTGAAACCATTCCTATTCATCCGAAAAGCGACGGAAATATTAAATAACTGTTTTCCCTGGTTGCTGCTGGTCCTAGCTGTCCAATAACACTAAACTTGTATGTGTAGTATCCCGATGGATCTTTTGAAGTGTAAATTTGAGACCGAATTGCTTTCCTAGAATAACTCCGTGCACAGAAGAGATGTGATGCAAATAAAAATTTGTTCGCAACAATTTCAGCTTCTTGCATACTTGTTAGAAATCAAATCGACCCCGGGCATTTTCGGTGGAAAGTCACCACTGAGCCACCACGTCCGCTCTTAGGAAAAAATAATTTTAGGGCGTTTCGGTCAAGTTTGTGAATGGAGCAGCTGGACGTGAAATTTCAATACATATTTTCGCTAATCTAATACCTCAGAACGAATTCATTTTCTGTCATTTAATCGCTGTGTGCCGATGTATAACAGTTCCGAGACGAAGTGAAATAATATAAATCGTCACTAATTCACACGAAAAAGTTTGGAGAAGTTCATATGTTGAAAGCAATAGTTATTTGAATCACTAAGACGGAAAGTGAGGATTTTCCATGTGTCTCTATATTGTAACCGAGAAGCTGATTGTAACATGAGTGTGAATGTGTGCCGAGTCGAAGACGATGTATATAAATACAGAGACACATGGGAATTCCGAAGTGTACGTTCTAGTTATTCGAAAAAAATTTCATACAATATGCACCGAAATGCACAAACACATCAATCAACATATCAAATTGGTAGTGAACAAATTCGACTGGTGACTTAATCCTTTGGACATTCTCAATTACTTGCTATTTCATTTCATATGTAAATTTCTTTTCACTAATAATTTTCTTAATTTTTGTATTTCATAAAATTGTATAAGACTAAGGATCGGAATGGGTCGGTTCAGGTCGGACCTGTGACCTGAAACCTACTGACCTGAAATTTTCGATACATTTTCTCAACCTGAACCTGACCTGTTGATATCAGGTCGAATCTGAACCGACCTGAACCTGACCTGATTGACCTGAACCTGACCTGATTGACCTGAACCTGACCTGATTGACCTGAAATTATTTGAATGCTTTGAATGTTCTACTAAGGAACGGGAATAAATTTTTGGACCCGTACGAAGTACAAAGGTCCTATACGTTTACTACAAACAATTTTATTGTTACATGGGGTAGATCGAGGTGGGAGGGGGGGATGCATCTATTATCGTCTAAATATGACGAATCAGCAATAAAAAAGATGTCCGTCCGTCTGTCCGTCTCCACTTTTTTTTCCAAACGGCTCAACCGAGCAGCCTAAACTTTTTTTCCCTAAAAGGTACATGCCTCCCATGATTCAAGTTCGAAGATGAGCAAAATCAATCAAGTGGTTCCAGAGATATGGTCAAGGAAGTGACCAAAAACATGGTTTTCGAGGGTCGATGAAACTTTTTTGCAAATGTCTCAGCAAGTAAAGCACGGAAATTGCTCAATTTGGTGTCAAATGAAAGCATTTAATACCAAAAAACTGGAGATTTTTTTTTTGTTGGAATCGGGCCAGGGGTCTGGGCACTGGGAGCCATGGAATGGGCGAAAATAAATTTCTCTGCCCAAAATGATAAGAGATAGTTTTTTTTCAGTATTTGCTTAAATACGCAATACAGAGATTTACTTTCAAAGGCAAAGCTGTAGAGAATCAAATTTTAGCGAACACGTGTCTCAGGGTGTCACTTCCATAATTGGGGAGGATGACCCGGATCTCCAGAACTGTGAGAGTTAGAAAGTTAGTTCCAAAGGCGAAGTTGTAGAAAAATAAATTTAAGCGAACACGTGTTTCAGGGTTTTAGGGAAATATGGCCCAATCCTGGTATATGGCCACTTCCATAATTGGGCAGGATGACCCAGATCTCCAGAACTATGAGAGGTAGAAAGTTGCTTCCAAGGACAAAGTTGTAGACAATAAAATTTGAGATAACACGTGTTTCTGGGTTTTAGGGAAAAACGACTTAGTCCTTGGATATAAGCTTTTCTAGATTTGAATGGTCTGAGACGTACTTCGGTAGGGCCTTTGACATTACCTTGAGTAATTTCTATGGATCTTTGAAATTCTTACAGTTATAAAAGAACAGAAAGCGTTGGATTCTTTGCTTATTTGTATATTTAGGTACGTTCGAGTCACTTTGCCACATCTATTCTGTTTGTCACATCTATTCTGATACATACGGGTCTTTGGTTATGTTTATTTCATAAATTTCATTTTTCCCGCTTTTAGGGAAAACGATTTTTTTTCATAAAGCATACTGCACATAAATCAGACCCCCTCCCACCTGTCACACTACCTCTAACACCTCCCCTCTTCGACGTGTGACAGAAAATTTCATTCCTCGGCCAACGATAGAATTGACTTAGAGCACTACTTGAACTCTACTACATACATTTTTTATTAATGATTCTTGTAAAAAACGTTCCACTTAACCACCTCCACTACATACTTTTTTTAGGTTTAATGCACTGTAGGCTATGCACGGATCCACCTATGTAGGTCGTCGCGACCGCCCGATTCGATGAGAATTTTCGAAAACATCAGTCAGGGCGAAACCTATATCCGCCTTTGCACTTTGCACAGATTTATACTATCCGCATTGTTTAATGATATTTTCTGAATATAACCCGTGGGTTTCAGGTCAGGTTACAGGTCAACCTGATTATATTTTTCAGGTTTCAGGTTAGACTCTGGTCGGACCTGAAACTCAAATTCAGGTTCAGGTCAGTACTCAGGTCGTGACCTGACCTGAGCCTGATCAGGTCGACTTGACCTGTTCCGATCCTTATATAAGACTGATTTATTATTGGGCCTCGGCCTGTTAATTGGTCTATAAACGAATTTAAAATAAAAAAATAAAATAAAACACTTAACACATAATTCATTTGCACATATTTCTCCAATAAACTATATACGCAATTTAACACACCGCACAACGTCAGGTACAGACGACACGATTTCCGTCCTAGGAATCACTTTTCCGTACTAGGACACACACACTGCATTTCGTTGCTTGCCGAACCAAAACGATCGATGAAAAGTAGTGCTTTCGGTGCATACTGAAAAATAATTTGTTTTTACGTCAAAGTAGAAAAATTCATATTTTTGAAGCAAAATAATTTGTTGTTACATCAAAATGCATGAAGCCTTTTATATAACCTCGATATTTGAGGCGATGCGCGAGGGTGAGAGTTGGCGAACTGGGACGTGATTTTGGCGAGCCGAATATAGTGGCGGCCGTGAAAGTCCAAAGGTTGGCGTGGGCGGGTCATTTAGCACGCATGGATGAAAACAGAGCCCTTTCAAAATTATTTTGTAACGATCTAGAAGGGGTGTTGGTCGCCCAAAATTGAGATAGATTGATGGTGTCGGACGCTCGGAGTAAGGAATTGACCAGGGATAGGCAGCAATGGATCAGAACCCTCGAGCAGGCCAAGACCCACAAGTGGCTGTAGCGCCGAAAAAGTAAAGTGAGTAAAAATTTAATCTACCGGTAAAGTGTAAATGACCGGTTTTTACCTGTAAAATTTTTACCGGTTGCATTCCTTACCTAATCATGAAACAGAGAACCATCTTCTCTCCACGAGGAGATGTTCAAAAATATTAAAATTATGTGACGACAATTAAGCGGAAGAAAATCATTTGGAATATTAGAGTCGTAGCTTCCACCTTTCTGTATATGACCTTAACTTACAATAAAATAAGTACAGTCAGCACAATATACAGAGCTGTATATTTTTTGTTTCATTTGTTTCTCTTTTTCTCTCTTCATCCATGGTAAATACTCACGAAACATCAATGGAACAGACGGACAAACAATTCGATCGTTAGACCCTTGACTGTGAACTAACAAAAAATTAATTTTGATGCAATACAAAGCAAATTTGCGCAAATTTGTCCTTTGGTGTTGACCTTAAAGATTGAGGTAGCACGTAATATTATAGCAATTTCGTTGTAGAAGCATTGCATGACACCCATGAAACTTTACACACGTAAATCGTATTTAATCCAAATCTAAGTCGAAACACCCTTCGCTGGTACATACAATGAGAGATTGTTGGGGTAACACTTCTCGGAAAACTACTAAATGACGTACATGTCTAAAAGAATAAGGGTAAAAACCCTATAAAGCAATACCAAAATTTAAACTCTACTCACCTCGATAAATTAATTTCGCAAACAAAAGTAAATTAATTTCCTTAATGCTGGCAAAGTTACGTTGTGTAACTTTAATATTAATGTGAATGTTTCGACAAAAACTTCTGGGTAAAATTGTTCAGCTTTTTGACGTGATACATTTAATATATCGAAAACTTGTAACACACACATTGGAAAATTTTGTTAAATTAATTTTGAAGATGAAATGTTTGAGTTGACGATTCAAATTACAATTTGAAAGACAAAGGTTTTTAAATAAAAGTTTAATCCGAGATGTGAAAAGAGGAAATTCTTTTGTTTAACTTGAAAGTGTTTTAGATGTTGGAAATTGATATTTTAGGACGCGTTGGTATATTTACAAAATGTTATAGAAAAAAGGTTATCCGAAAAATTCCATTTACCATTTTTTTTTGATGGTATACACTCCGTTTGGCGCCAGCAAAGTACTCAAGTACATTGAAAAATTATTCAAATCTAAACTGTCCAAGCCATTATCATATCATTTTAACAAAAGACTTTGCTGACACAAAAACAAATGCGTTGCGTTCTGCTGTACACAATGAAAATTTGAATGAAATTTTTTATCACTTCGGTATATAGTGTACATCATAGTTGCTCGAAATATGTACGGATAGAAAACGCTCTTGTATTAGCATAGTTCATATCATTTTAATAGTGTCTGTCAAAGTCTGCAGAATTTAAAAAAAAATTGCGAGTTATTTGTAGAAGACAGACATGTGAGCGGCAACACAAAACTCGGAAACGAATAGCCGAGCCAGATTCATAAAATCAATGCATCCATTAAGAAATTAAATGTCACAAAAAATATAAAATAATATTTGAACTTGTTGTCTTGCTTGGATAATAATATTGACTCGACGCTTCGAAATCCTATAATTTATATTAGACAGATGTAATAATGAGGGACCAACGACGTGAGTCGGAAATACAGTAGAGCACACAAGTGAGCATTCGCATCTTAATTTTTATTGGCTTCCCGTAAAAATAACATAGTTCCGTACTACCGTGCAAAAATAAGCTTTGAAAGCTCTTTTTTTACTAAAAAGTTTTATGTTGTACTTGTTCGATAATATTTTGCATGTTACTGGCCCTCACTTCCGTACCAATAAGTCAAAAGAATAAAATTTGAATGAAGAAAGCTCATTTTCGCTATACGATCTTTTGGCTTAACACTGCAGAATTATGTGACACTAGATAATTCCTTAATTATGCACTGATGGTAAATCCATTTAAATTTGGAAATAAAATACGGCTTATGTAACAAAAAAGAATTTTTGGAATTTAAGTGTGGAACGAAAATTGCATCTTTCATTATAGGTATGCGTCATTGGAAAGTTCTGAATATCGTCCCAACTAGCTTCTGTTACAACTGCGAATGATGGCGCTAATGTCTTCCCTCACTCTCTTCTTGGTGCTTTTGTGCTGAATAATATTTTTGGGGTTTGCATAAGTAGCACTAATGAAAAATGGTATTGAAAAAACAGTTATTTATGCAACTAGTTGCGAAATGGAATTGTTTTTGTCACTAGATGTGAAGTTATCAAACGAGCGAAGCGAGTTGGATAACCACATCGTGTGACAAAAACAACCAATTTCACAACGTGTTTCATACAAGACTTTATGCAACAACTTGTGAAACGTGAACTTTTGAATGAGTGACAAAAAGTTACTTTTTATCACACAAGTCAATTATAAATAGTAACTTTTTATCTTACTTACTTATCAGCCTTTCTAACCCAAGCGGGTTTTGGCTGACTCTACAACGTTTCTCCATCTGGAGCGATCCTGGGCCAGACTTCTCCACTGCGCAACGTCCAACTTTCGCGCGTCTTGCCCGAGGCTCTTGTAGAGTTTCTTGAACTGTGATTTTTTTACGAGGAAGAGGCGTTAACACTTCGCTCAACCCACTGATCCGTTTCCCCGACAACCCGTAGGCAAGTCGTCAGGTAGCACTCTTAAGTTTAGCACAAAACTCCGAAGAGAATTGAGGTCCCAGGGACTACGGCGTGGACGTAAAAAGAGCACTTGATAGTTAGACAGTTGCACGCCTGGCATATGACCCGGACTACCACACTCCGCTCATATGCTATCAAGCGCTACCCTATCTAACTACCCAATCCCACCCAAATAAGTGATAAAAAGTTACTTTTTGTCACTAGTGATAAAAAGTAAAACCAGTTATAAAACGACCTCTCTAACGTCTCTAAGCTAAAGTAAGGCAGAAGGAGCGATTTCACCAAGCTTAGTGGCCCGAGGAAGGTAACCCGCGTGCGGCCACAGGCAGCGCGGGCCAGCGAAAACTTTCGCGGACACATGTTGAGCGTGCGACCGCCAATTCAACTGATCATCGATCATTATCCCGAGATCGCAACACCACTAAGCTGCAACTCTGGAAAATCATTCGCCCACCTTGTAGTCGAGAACCTAATCGAAATTGTCTTTTGTGCATTGAGCAGAATACCATTTGCTCCAGCCCAGAAGGAAATCGAACTAGGGTCTTGAGACATCCTCTCCATGTCTTCCCGAAAACGGTCCTTTCGAATACCCACATACAATTGGACATCGTCTGCGAAAAGATGGATCTGAGAATGCTTCACAACCTGCGGCAGATCATTTATGAAGACCGAAAACATTAGAACCAAACCTTGTGGAATTCCAGCCACAACATCGAGAAAACCCGAATGAGATCCACTAGCTACTACTTTCTGACTTCTACCTGTCAAATAGATCCTCATAATCTTAATAGCGGGCGTCCAAAAGCGAAAATGTGATGCTAGCTCACCAAGGAGCAAATTATGCCTAACTGTATCGAAGGCCATAACCATAAAACGAAGACTAGACTTATATCTTACCCAGAAATAGTTATTTACAAAACTAGGGTGTAAAGCTGAAAAGTCCACTCTGAGTTTCAATTTTCATGTTTTTCCCGGAGTTGTTGAACGTGTTCTTCATGCTCTTGACTATTAAACGATTTCACTTTTCCTTCCTTATGTTGACTTTCGACCCTTAGAAACAGGGTCTATTTTAAGGAATTTAAAATTAACAAAACTACTAAAAATATTACAAAAGTTTACTGAAATTTACGAAAAATTACTAAAAATTACCTAAAAGTTATTTGGTAAATTTTGATAAACTTTAGTAAATTTTAGTAATTTTGGTAATTTAAATTCACTAAAATTGGCCCTGCTTAGAAATGCAATTGCAAGAAAGTTGATGACCATTGCCGTTAAACAAATTTTGTTTTAGTTATATTTATGATGAAACATAAAGAATTTGAGCAAGGATGTTAGCGGCTCGGCTAAATTTGCCGGCTGTCATATCTGATAGTAGAAAAATGGAAGCCAACATTTTGCTATAATCTATCTAATGGTATGGAAATTATCCTGTAACACACAAGCTTAAGCTCATCATTCAGTTTCAGAGTGTGTGTCAACATTGGATTTATTAAACTATTTGAGATGAAGGAAAATCGAAAAGTGTATGAAGAAATGCAAACAATGCGCAATGAAGCCAGAGCCGTAGCCAGATTAGTCTGTCAAGACGAGAGTTCTATTTAATGTCATGTATTGATATCACCAAAGTATTTAAGTTTAAATTTTGCCGTAAGTCTCACAAGAGACTCGACCAAAGTCTCATTGAAGTATTGCATAAAAGCAGTGAATTAACTGAAACCTAAAATCTTCCCCCACCTTAGAAAACAATATTTTTTGTCATGTTGTAGACGGGTACGTTGATTTTGCTCAACATGTTTTCAGCCTGGAAAATAACACATTGTTGTGTTGCTTAGGAGACGGTAATGAAAACTTTGCAGAACATGTTAGTTAGCTTAGTGTGTGAGTGAGTGTGAATGACGTCACGAAAATAAAGTTATTCAATTATTCAACAAACGATATTGTTATTTCGATAAACGTCAGACTTTTTTTAATAAACGATGCAACAATGCTTATCATTTGGTGTCATATGATGTCATAATATATCCATGATTTTTGGATTCAAAATTGATTTTGTTTACATAAATATTTAACGTAAAATTTATTACAAAAGTTTCTTTTGGTGGTTTCAACGACCCGTCTACAATATGACAAAATAGCATTAATGCTTACTAAGAAAACTCGTTCATTACCTTGTTACGAATTGCATCGACTCGCCCGGCGCGGCGGCTCGTCGTGCAACTATTCGTAACACGGTAATGACTCGTTTTCTTAGCGTTTATAGCGGAAAATAAACTGAGGCGGCAGGTGGCAGCTTCATTCTGACTTGCCCACACTAGTACACAACTATATTCTTAGTTGGAAATTCTAAAAGTCTGATCACAAAGATGTAAGGAGAGACAATATTGCACTCTTATCTGTCTGCGCAACTGTAAAGACTGTAACTACAACATTCAAAACATTCAGATTCTAACTACACGAACTGAATTCGATAAACTAAAGAATTAAACAGAATATAATTTCAACGAATTTTCATTTACTGGTGAAATCCGACTTTTTGTTTCACTGTCTAGTGTTTATTTTTCATTCTTTAGGTATTTTTAGCTTTTCTCGGAGCGTTCATACAAGACATCGTCTGAGTATAATAATGAAATATTTAGTTTGAATACAGACATTGTAATATCAGAGAAAACATTAGTTGCGAACGATCTTTACGTTTTTGTGATCTATCCAGTCCGGTCCGCACTGAACCAGTTAAAATACAATTTTTACAATCAGATTTCATGTATAATTTGTAGAGAAAAAGTGCTTTGTGTGTAAATGTTTTGACAAGTTGACACTTTTGATATGAAACATTTTCAAAATTGGGAAAATGAAATAAAATTGTTTGTTTGAACGTTGAATGCATGATGCATGTTTTAAGTGACAGGATCGTTGGAGGTTTTTTGTGCAAACTTTTGACTTGGAAACTGCGGAATTGAATATTTTATTGAATTGAATGTATTTTAAGACCTCGACTACTAGTCAATAGACTGTAGTAAATGGATACATTTTCAATCGATTATTGATTCGAAAACCAAGTTTTATAACTTAAAACTAAAACATATGCAAGGGACCCGTACGGATCAGAATAGATGTGGCAAAGAGAATGGATATTACTCTTAAGTGTATTACGTCCGCATTAAATCGAATTGGAAATTGCCGCTAGGTCAATATTGAAAAACCCGTCCGAAGCAACGGAGCAAAAAACCTCTCCAAATCCTTAAAAAAGCCTAAAATTTAAAAATAAATTTCCAAAGATAGTTCGATGAAAAAATTAAAAACAAATTTTTTCACACAAAAAAAATTTTTTTGGTACTAGGACCGATCTTAGAACTGACCTAGAGCACTACGGAGAGGCCTCTGACCAATACTTCCATTCAAAAAAGATCGCCTCATTTTACTCTAAAACATATGAAGGGACACGTACGTATCAGAATAGATGTGGCAAACAGAGCTGATGTTACGAAAAGACACGAACGTATTTAAGTAAATATTGCCTTAACTCTTAAGTGTATGAAATTATGTCCACATTAAATTGTATTGGAAATTGTAGAGAGGGCAATATTGAAGAACCTGTCCGAAGAAACAATGTAAAAAAAGCCTTCCGAAAGTACAAAATTGACCCCCAAATTGACAACAATGCTCATCTCAATTTTTTCTACAACAAACCATTTTTTGATTGCCTCTCAAATAGAAAAATAATCAACAAAATCAGTTAGGATTTATCCAATTTGTGTAAGCAAACACGTTGGGCCCTAGTAGAAACTCAGTTTTAGGGTCCTGACTGAGTCCAAGGGTTTCTAATCAAACATTTTTCTGCCATAAAACGGGAGACAGTCCTAGACCTTTCGATCAAACAAAATTTGAAAATCAGAAGAGATTTACTCGAGTTATGTACAAAAAACATGCAGAGCCCTAGCTATATCCTTATGCCTAATCTTAAAAAAAATTCTTCTACTAATTATTGGGCTTTCATAGACCTGTCGATTAAAAAAAAATTATGAAAATCGGAAAAGATTTACTCAAGTTATGTACAACAAACACGTATGGCCCTAGCAGAGTCTCGTTTTTAGTGCCCTAGCTAAGTCCAAGGACTCAGATCCAAAAAAAGTTTCTTCCATTATCGGCAATTATCGGCCATGCCCAGGTCTTTCAAACAAAAAAAAGTTTATGACAATCAGAAAAGATTTACTCGAGTTATGTACAAAAAACATGTATGGCCCTAGCATAGAATCGTTTTTAGTGCCTTAGCTAAGTAGAAGGACAAAAATTCAAAAAAGTTTCTTGCATAAATTGTCGACCATGCCCAGATCTTTCAAACAAAAAAAAAATTATGAAAATCGGAAAAGATTTACCCGAGTTATGTACAAAAAACACGTATGGCCCTACCAGAGACTCGGTTTTAGTGCCCTAGCTAAGTCCAGGGACACAAATTTAAAAAAGTTTCTTCCATAAATTGTCGGACATGCCTAGATCTTTCAATGGAAAAAAAATATGAAAATTGGAAAAGATTTACTCGAGTTATATACAAAAGACTAAAAACTACTTAAACAGCCCTAGCTCGGCGACTCTTGGGCCGACAGTGCCCAGATTCAATCCAATAAAAGATTTTTCGATTATCTTTCAGGGAAAAAAAGTTTTTGAAAATCGGTTGAGTTTTACTCAAGTTATCGCGGTGACAGGCGGACGGACAGACGGACGGACAACGTTTTTATTGTTGATTCATCACCTAAGCACCAGGATCGATGCTCCCCACCTACTCCCAGGTCGAAAACGGGGTGGTTATAAACACCGTAAGACCCCTTTTCGAAGAACTTCGTTCTTCGTACGGGTCTAAACACTGCACAAAAAACCTCATCATTAAAGAAATATTCTGGAAAAACGACCAAATATCGTGTAACGTCGCGTAACGTGAGTTTGACCCACACTAAAGACGCTACAGCCCGAACCACTCGACAGATTTTCTATAATTTAATTTTCATGATTTTCTGACGTCCATATCTTGTATTTAAAACTTTCCATAGCGACCTCCGTTCTAATCTCGCAGAGATATAAGTGATAAAGTTCCACAAACCTTCAAAAAACTAGGTTTTTGACCACTTTTTCGACCATAACTTCGAAAGTTTTCGACCGATTTTGCCCAAATTTATTTTTGTTATTTCAATTTTTTTATTATCTTTCAGAAAAAAGTTTTTGAAAATAGGATAAGATTTACCTGACTTATGCAGAAAAAACACGTTGGGCAATAACAGAGATTCCAAAAGTCCAAAGTTCAAAATAAATAAAGTTTTCTTCCATAAATTGTCACTGACAATTTGTCAGGCATGCCCATTGCTCATACCTTTTAAAAAAAATTATGAAAATCGGGAAAGATTTACTCGAGTTATGTACAAAAGACCAAAAACCACTTAAACGGCCGGCTCTAGCTTATTGGCCCTTGGGCCGACAGCTCCCAGATTCAATCCCAAAAAAGATTTTTCAACTATTTTTAGTGTTTTTTCTTGTGACGTTTCACAAAACGATAACTCCTCTAGTTTCGTTAACTAAAAGTATCGTAGCATTTTGTGAAGTGCGCCGGCGAATAGCCATTTTCATATCGTCTGACTATTCGCCGGCGCCGGCGAATAGCATCTACCTTTTTTAATTGCTGATTCGTCATCTAAGCACCATGCTCCCCCCGTACTCCCGGGTCGAAATTGGGGTGGTCACAAACGTCGTGGTAAACGCATAAGATCCCCTAAAGATAGACGAAATTAGGAGAACGACAAATGAATGAGCAACAATAAGGCAATTTAAACTTAAAATGCTCCTTAATTCTTGACCAATGTTAACAAGATAGTCATCTACATGACATGCACGTAAACACAGGTACTGAATCTTTATCCAGTTGGGCTTTCACACCGAAAAGCGAGGGGTGACGTATTTCTGCGGTTTATGGAATAAATAGAATAAATGAGAATAAATGGAATAAATATTGGAATGATGTATGATTTGACTTTGACCCTCACCCACCGTACGAATTCTGGACCCTCCCCCCACCACCCCTAAAACCTGTACGTAATTTGTGAACAACCCCGTAACTATCTCATTTGTAATGTTCTTTTATTTATAGGCTTTCGAAAAGTTAAAATACAATGAAGTCGATCACATTGAATTCCTTCCTCTGTTGCATGTCACTTGAGACCGGAGGTTTGTGGCATTTTATTAATATCTCACTTTGACTGTAATTTAAAAAAATTCTAGGATTTGTAATCAGTGGTCTCTATTTGGTCATACAATTTTTGGTTCTGCTATTTAGCGTGGCATTTTTGACCCACTACAATTGTCATGATTTCGAAGTGATGATTGATACTTCAAAGAACAGGATATGTCTATTTAATCGAGGCAACTAGTTTGGTATGCAATTTGAAAAAATGTATTAAGACTTGTCGTTCGAGCAGATTTCGTTGCATTTATGTTGCTGCTGGCAACGTTTTCAATATCATTCGCTGTATTGCCTTATTGGTGCATCAAAGCAATTAAGAATGTTGGCTATAAATGTTTATTCCGATTCACCAACTCTTAATAATTGGAAAATATTTCAGAGGAATTTTGCTGACATTAAACCATTTCTATGGTTACTGGTTTTCGTTACTATTTGCTCAAGTTACGATCTTGCATTTTGGACTTTGAAAGCAGCTATTTTGGCGTTAATAAAGGGTGCGATTAATTTCTACATATTTTTTGTCGTTTACTCCCTTTACGTTATGCTGAGAGATGGACCTAGACAACATTCAACAAAACTGAACGTCTAAACCAAGAACTCATTCGAATTTTAATAAATTATTTTAACTTAATTTTAATATTTTTTTTCATAGTTCCATAACAAGACTCATGCTGGCTAATAATGTTACGAATTTCAGTAATCTATTCATATTGGAATAAATCTCAGATTGAATTCTGAATTGGCGGGAGATTTCAATGATAATGTTAACAAAAGTATTTTAAGATACTACGTAGAAATACCAAAGCTATTTCTCAGTTCTCTCAATGTTTCTTCACTTAAAAAATGATTAAATAACTATGTCAAGCGATATGCTCGGAAGACCCATATCATGGGTGAGCGGTAGCAATGCGCCCGCGACGCAAGTCCCCATACAATCAAAAATTCAGACATTTTTTTCGTAGACTTCGGAACCGTATGTACAGCTAGATTTTGACATTTTTCCCTTGCCTCGTATCTTCCTGAGCCCTAGTCTTTCAGATTCTACGTAAAATTCTGACTAAAATCGCTATTTTACTCACAAAAATCGGTCCAATTGATGCGGAGATATGACCTTTAGAAAATGGTCATTTTCCATACAAAATTTGCTATTTCATAGAAGCCAAACTTAATGCAGATATCCTACGTTACTTAGTTAGTTAGTTAGTGATTTCCATTGGACTTGTATGAAAAACGACTTTTTTGGAATTTTCTCGAGAACGGCTCGATAACTTTTCTTGAAATTTTGTAGGGACCTTCCGGTGGGCTACTACTTTTTTACTTACTTAACCGGCACTACAACCCATTAAGGGTCTTTGCCTTCTACAACATTCTTCTCCTACCGGACCTATCCGTAGCTAACGTCTCCCAGCTGGATACTCCCACAGTTTTTAAGTCGGCAAGAGCTGCGTCATACCATCTGGATTTTGGACGCCCTGCACCTCTCTTGCCCTCCGGTCTGGTTTTATGAATTTTTTTTTTCGGAATACGACGATCTTACATTCGTTGTACATGATTGAATCGTCTGCGCCATCATCGGTTCTGTCTTTGATCGAATACTGGTTCAAATATTGTCCGCAGTACTTTTCTTTCGAACGTGTGCAGCGAATGTTCGTCTCTTTGTGTCAAGCGCCATGACTCCGAACCATACGTAACCATCGGTCTGATCACAGATTTGTAAATTACGCATTTTGAATTTCGGCTTACTGACTTGGACTTTAAGATTTTCAGAAGGCCGTAATAACTCCGGTTGCCCAGAATTACTCGTCTCTTAATTTCGTCCGCGATGTCGTTATTACTGTTCAGCTCCGATCCAAGGTATACGAATTTGTTGACCATTTTGAATGTGTGTGTGTCGATCGTTACGGTTTCCTCCTGGTGTCGATTCGAACACGGGATGATCATATATTTCGTTTTTTCGTCGTTAACTTTCAACCTTTCCCACCTTGCATCTCCAATGTCGTAAACTTGTCTTTAACAACATCCATTTTTCGTCCAAGTATGTCCAGGTCGTCTGCGAAACCTAGCAACTGAATGGACTTGGTGAAAATGGTGCCGCTGGAATCTATGTCCATGATGCGCACAGCTGCTTCAAGGGTCAGGTTAAAAAGTAGAGACGTAGGCCTTCCTCTATGTCGAAAATCTCTGACAGTTAGTTTCGGATCCTTACTCGGCTATTAGCTCCGTTCAGTGTTAACTTGGTTAGCGAGATCAGTTTGTTGGGGATTCCAAATTCCTCTATTACTCTCCATAGCTTACTTCTTCTAACACTGCCTTGAAGTCAACGAACAATTGGTGTGTTTCAATGTTGTACTCGTTGCACTTCTCCAAGATCTGTCTGATATTACACAGCTGGTCCGATGCCGAACGACCTACACGAAAATCACCTTGGTATTCACCTACAGAGTTTTCCATGTATGGATTTGTATGTATTTGCAAATATCTTGTAAGCAATATTCAGCAGGGTGATTCCTCGAAAATTGCCACTGGTCTTCCACTCTTCCGGTAACTCCTCAACATTCCATATATGCGTGATGAGGTCGTGCATCTTAAATCTTCATACATAGCGCGTTGCCGTCGTTCTCGAAAAGTTCGCCGAGTAGATTGTCTGTCCCTGGTGCTTTGAAATTTCTGAGCCTCGAAATTTCAGCTTCAACTTCTTGCATCGTTGGTTCTTCTGTGTATGGTTGCGCAGTATGAAATGGCAATTCATTGTTTTCTTCGTTTCGTTTGATGTGTTTGGATTAAGCAGTTCTCGGAAGTACTCAGCCCATCTCGCAATGCACTTTTCCTCGTCTGCTAAGACCAATCCATTCTTGTACTTACACAGCAAAGATTGTCTCGTTTGGGCGCAAGGACTCTTAGAAGACGCCATATAAAACCCATATGTTTGTGTTTGTGTGTGTAATGTGTATGGTAGCACATTTTGTATGAGACAAGGTTGGGTGTTTGAGAGAGAGGTTTGGTGTCAAAGGGAAAATTGTTGGGATGGGTGTGTAATGTATCAGGGTGGGCACCAAAATGGCGGAAAATAGGCGGGGGCTCAAAAAAAACTTTTGATATGTTGTAGAGGAAGTTGACGGGATCATTTTCGCCCAAGAAAGTAGTAGCAGCCGCGCTTCGGTTTGGCAAAGGAGGCGCGTCAGCTGGAAAAAATGCTGTATAATTCGTCAAAAAAACGTTTTTCTACTTTTAAAAGAACTGATCACAACAAAAACCCTTTTTAAAAGGGAAACGTGACGCAACTCCTCGTACCTTCTTCCAAAGCAACTGATATCAATTTGGGTGACGCTTATAGCTTGGGAACGCTAAAATGTCTTTTTTTTCACTTTTGATTAAAACAATGCGCTACAAATGCTGGACCCCCCAAATGTTATAGTTTTTCTGTTCTTTCAGATTTGACACGAAAAAAATTAAGTTTTGCGTGATGTGTGGAGTACGGGTAGCTACATTTCTGGCGTTACATCATTTATACATCATTTGCACATAGTTTACACATTTGTTTATTGCAAGCATTAACTTCATTTCCACACACTTCAAGTGAAAATGATGAAAATTATGTAGAAATGATGTTGTGATGCAAAAATGAAGGGAAAAAGATGTAAAACTTTCCGTCACCTATACATTCGGATGTGTTTGTATACATCTGCATATAAAATCACATCATAGGGGATCAAGTGTGCTTTGAAAATTGTGCGATCTCGAAAAATTTATGCTTTAAAAAAAAACGGTAATTTTTCCAAAAATTAGAAAAATTAACGATTTTTAATATTTAAATGTTCGGAATTATGTTATATTCATCTGCCATGCCAGAACATTATGATGCGTTTTCACTTCAATGCTTCCCGTTGTCATTGCTCGCATATCCTGAGCTGTTAGAATTGTTCCTATGTAACTTAAAATTTCATTGAATTCTATCAATTTGGTGGGGGGCTCGAGCCATCGACCCTGGCTACGGGTCTACACAGGGACCAGTTCGTGTGTTGCAAGGTCAAGGTTTTGTTACAATAAGCACAGGGACACATAAGTGAAGGACATGTGAAATTTTGAAGGAACACGGAAAGACCTGATAGGCTCAAAAATGGTTAGATAAGATGGCATAAAGCCACACCCAGGAACCAGGTAATTAAATTAAGTAAAAGATTTACAAATATCAAATAAAGTAGGTAGTGAGCCCGACTAATTCAGCGGCGGCAGTTGTTGTTAGTTCTCACTGTATATTACTGTGGGATATAAGTGCCAACATGACAGGTGGCGCCCAGCGCTGTCCGAAAGGCAAGCGAACAGTGTCCTGTCTGTAGGTAGGTAGTAGGTACTGTTCGCCCAAATTTGGACTAGGAAGGACCAAGGAGTCAACTATAACCAGCAGCGAATGTCGCTTCAAATAAACGCGACCGTGTGAAGTGGACGTTGCTTTCGCTAAGAATGTCTCTGACTGGGGTCGCGGTCGGCGAGATGCACTGAGTCTTTCATGTGAAATCTGAGTCTAAGTCTCGTTGCTATTCTATAGCATGTACAGTGAGCTTCAAGTGTCTAAACGTCAAAAAGTAAAAATTGTCGATGTTGGAAAAACTTTTTCACTGAAGCTTAACTAAGATAATTTCCATGCAACAAAAATTTTACTTTTCTGTCATTAAGTCCGTTGAAGCCGTTCCCACTGTACATGCTGTAGAATAGCCCCTCGGCATATAAAATCACATCCTCGTGTTACAATACTCTCTCAGCTCAAAAATTCGTAAAAACCAACATACGATCTCGTTGTGTAAATAACCGTTACAGCCTAAACTGTCTGAACACGTTTACAAACAGCAATGTACTGTTTTACACTCCTGCGGAATGTTACAAGTTAAAACCAACACGAATGTAAAATTACTGTGTTTACATTTGACAAGCATTTAAAATAATATTGTTACGTCGTGTGGGAATATTACGTTTCTAGAAGGTATAAATGGCACAATGATATCATGATGCCACAGCACACACAGCATACACAGGCATGCCAACGTAAAAATAATTAGAGAAAGATTTTATAAATTACAGCATAAGAGCGAATGGTATGTACCCTTCACCTTCTTTATGTGTTGTAGTTACAACAATTCAAAATTTGATTTCAATTCATTATAAATTATCCTTCCACATAAGATTCAGTTAATTAGTAAAGATCCTTAACACAATAAGAACCCACAGATTAATTTGAAATACACAAAGAGACACATAAAATTACCTAATTAGTGGATTACAAGAACCGTGATTACGTAGTTAAAGCAAACGAACACATCATTTGTTTAAATAGTCAACTGAATTTTACGAATTCCCATAATTCAAATAAACAAACAATTTATATCACTCATTTCGGGTGGTAGTGTTGTTGCTCTATTTTGTCTCTGTCAAAATTTCATGTAAAATTACAACCTGCAGACATATAAAATGAAACTTCTCAAAATTAATATCAAAAGCCTATATTATTACACTTTCTCCTCGTTTTGACAAAATATACAAAAGCTTTGCTTTCTTATCGCTTTGCCTGAAGCCTTAATTTCGTCATTCAGTGAGTCTTATGCTGAATGGTATGTATGCCATTGCCACAAACATTTCGATGTAACATATAAACGAATAAGTTGGATAGGTATGGATGGATGTGTGTGTTATATTGTTGACGAACAACAAAACACATCCCTTGGCGCATACAATACGAAAAAGATGAAAGGACACGTGACACATCCAAAACGATTTATTTACGAGACAAAATTGAAGATTTTTCTTCTATATTACTCCTGTATGTTTGTATGCTCAGGCCCGTAGTCGGAGTTTGATGAACTTTGGACGAACAATAGAATTTTCTTCGTTCAACAAGTGTCTGAAAAAAAATGTCTACCCTCGGCTTCAACTTGGGATACAAAGTTCCCACTAGTTAGCAAATCTATCTAGGAATAGAAGATATTAAAAAGAAACAAACCTAACTCCTCAGAAAGAAGAGACACTTCTTACTGCTGAATTCGCCACTAAAACATTGTCTCCCCAACACAAAAGAAGCTTTTAATTTCAACGAAGTGATAAACTTTATTCAAAGTTTATTTTCTTATTCCTTCCGAGAATTTGCTCAGACAAAATAGTAGTAAAGTTCATATAACAAGTCAGATAACACGTTCTTTTGTCGTCACTCATTCCAGTGCATAAAATCATCGTCACAGGTTGTACGAAAACAAAATATTATGTCAAGAGAGCACGTCGCGTCGCAACTTCGGTGAAAGGGGATCGGAGTAGATTTTCATTTGCATGTGCATTGTCACCTCAAAGCTATTAGTTCAAGCAAAGTACGCTAGTCTGTTATGTTATACTACAGTGAGGACATTTTATTTAAGTAGCCAAAGTCTTCGAAGATTTTAGGTACAAATTTGCGAGGTCTAAGGAGCGGAAAAACTTGAGCATAGGACCATTTGAAAGTTTAGAAAGGCGCAAGGCACAGGGTGAGGGGAGACCGGGACAGAAAAGTCATAAACACTTCTTTTTCAGAATATTTTTTAGCGGGAGCTAATACTAATATAATAATAATCCTCCGTTACAACCCGTCCGGATCAGAGGCTAGATAATTTTTATTTGCTAGTTCCGCAATTTTTGTGAACTTTTGCTTACATGGATTCTTCCTAGAGATCCTTTCGTTACCGACGTTTTTAATGTGTCAGTGGTAAGTTGCACACAAACCTAGTGCCATCTATGATGTATAGGGCGGAAACTAGTGCACTGAAAACTCACAATGGTGATATGCTGCATATTTAGATCCTAGACCCACTTTAAATGTATATGCTTACGTATTGTATAATATATTAGTTGTGGGCTGTATAATTATACAATATAATAGTATAACATACCTCTATTCTGTATAATTTGCATACAAGTTGTATAATTACACAGCCCACAGCTACTTTATTATACAATACGTAAACATATACATTTAAAGAGGGTCTAGGATCCAAATATGCAGCATATCACTATTAAGAGTTTTCAGTGTGTGGGCTAGAATGCCGGCTGGCTCCATCAATATGTTTAACGTGAATTCCGAGCCACACCTAACGGCAGCAAGCATTTTACCATTAGGATTTCTTCTGGTGGTAATTATACGTATACCCGTCTAAAGCTAAAATCAGATATTTGTACACAGAATTCATGGAACATGGGTGACGTCATATTTGTCATTCTTCTATGTATGATTCGTTGTGGCACCAAATTCACAACTACCCAAATTATGAAGCCTGGGTGTGCCTAGGAACGTTACTTTCATGCTATACATTGAAGAAAAATCCTATACAGAATTTGTCCCCACTAGGATTGAACCCGGATATTCTTGCAAAACCAGTAGGTTACCTAGCTAGCCCGTTCAGGAGTTGATATTTTAAAAAATCGATTAGCCAAAAATACAGATACTAAGGCCCCAGTTGCAACTTACGATATTGAGTATGACATAGTAGAAATGTAAAGACGAAAAAGATCCATTTATATTTCTACGAGTCTCAAAGTAATCAATCCCGCCTAAAACAGCAGTTTTCGTATCTGATTGCGGTGAGCAGAATGTGTTCCGACAGGCGGTTCTGAAATAACATTTCATCGATAGGCCTATGCCTTCTTCACTCTTAACCCTTATTGCCTAACGAACGTACTAGCTATGTTCTCTCAGATAAAACATAATTTATTCTCCGCGTCATTCATATTCTCAGAGAAAATGTAAAGCCCTACGTCGTCATCCGTCTGGCTACGGGCCTGATGTGTATTGTCAATGGGGAGAATTTGATGTATAAAATGGTACAAAGATTTATTAATATTTTTCCAATAACAAAAGTTTTTCAATGTTATTTGCTGTCATCCATCATTACAAATGAAAAAAAATTAAATCTTGTTTTTGATGTATGCCATGTCAACTGTACCATAATATCTCCGAGAACAGTTTCTGTATCCGCTGGATCAGAAGAACTCTCTAGTAACGTTTAAAATTATAATTCAACTCAAATTGTATCTTGCATGCTTAAAAGAACATAAATAGTGAGCTCCCAAGCACGCTGGAATGATTATTTTCATAAATCAACATTTATTCGAGTCAAAACACAAAAGGAGACTTTTCATTCTCACAAAACTTTTTAGTATTTCAACCGCATAGTCCCGAATTGCGAATGCAAAACAACAACTAATAATACCGTTGAAGAAGTGTAGTACTACTTCGTTTGGAATATAATTTGCTAGAGCCATCTCAATTGGAGTTTTAGCTCTAGTTCTCCATTTAAGCTGTAATATTGTATACAAGACAATACTTCGAAAACATTCACGCTGAGTTGCATGTTTATAACATCATCGCGTTCTGAATTTAAATTAGAAATGTAATTATTAAGTTAAACACAATTAACCAAATAAGTTTTGCATATGCATACCGTTTGGGGAGGTGGAGTATGTGTGCGCTGCGGTTTTTGAGAATATGATGAGATCGGTTTGTAGTTTTCGATGTGAATAAAGTACCTTTTTCCTTTCGGTGAAAGACTGGATGAATGTTGAGTAGTTTATGGAAGAAAAGATGCTAGTAGGATTATCATACGAACTTGGTTACTTTTTCTGTTTTAATACAAATGAACAATGAGAATAAATAAAGTTTTCTGCGGTTAAAATAAACTGAAATTGTTTTCGAAGTTAGTTGCTCAAGTTGGAAATGTCAGCGACTTTCGCTGTACATTCATATAATTCGTTTACATCTTATGCTACATAATGCATAGGATTACGTATTGTAGAGCCTTCACCGATTGTTTTCGAGTTTCAGCGGCACATTTTAGTTTTATAACTAAACGGCGGCGAAACTTTGTATGAAAATTAATCGATTTTATACCGGAAGTGGCTCAAAACGTCCAAAATATTTCGAAAATTTTAACCAGCTGGCTCCGCGCCAGGGCACGGCTTTGACTTATTGATATTTCATTTATTTTTTATTTTACTTATTTATTTTTAGCCAACGGTTAAAAACTAACTGGCTTTTCATTGAAAAACAATAAAATCAAATCCGGAAGTAAGTTTGTGGCCTAGTCGACCCGTCGAAGCCCGCAAACCACCCTTTGCTTTTTATTGATGAGTACACGCGCATGTCATGTGGGCATGTGGTATGTTTGGTGCATGTGGTATGTTTGGTGCATGTGGTATGTTTGGTGCATGTGGTATGTTTGGTGCATGTGGTATGTTTAGGCATGTGGTATGTTTGGTGCATGTGGTATGTGTGGTGCATGTGGTATGTGTGCATGCAGTGTGTATGTGTGCTGTGTACGCATGTGGTGTATTTGACTTGTTGTTATATTCATTGGCCCGGCAGATTCCGAAAATGGAAAAGAAAAGGCATGCATATTATAATCTTCATTTAACATCATTAACATTATATTGCTTCAATACGAAATCCGTTTTTACTCAAAGTATCATGAGTCAGAACTGCTGATCTGACCTTTGAGCGAAATTGATAACGGGAGATCAAAGATTGTAAAGAAGCCCAGACGACAGAAGCGTATTCTAAATATGACCGTACGTGCGCGAAATATATGCACTTAAGAGCTTTAACATTCCGAAAATCTTTACAAATTCTCTTGACAAAGCCTAACATCGAATATGCCTTGGCAACCACGTATTCAACATGACTGTTGTCTTCATATCTTCAGTAAAAAATACTCCTAGATCCTTCTTCTCCACAACCCTTTCAAGAATGACATAACATTACATTTAGCGATATTCAGCGATAGAGCGTTTACTCGACAACACAAGTCGAGCGCATCCAAATCGCGCTGTATCGCAATGTAATGTAAGAGCCGTTCATAAATGCCGTCCGATTTAAGGGGATCTGATAGACAAGGGTGGGATTCCCGAAACAGATTTTCACTAGCGAATTATCAGTAAAATGAAGTTCGCAATTTTAACCCTTTCTTCAAAATTACAATTACACATAATAGAAAAGAATGACAAAGGATCATGCTCGGAGCGGTAGCGGTCCCCACACCCCAAAAAAAACGTCCACAAACCTAAAAACCTCCATACAAAAACCTTTGGGACAAGACACGATGTATAGGCGAAGTTTTGAGTTTTTTCCCTTCACGCCTCTTCCCCTCCAAATTATTTTTAACAAAAACTACGTCGCGGCAGCTTTCAAACAAGCCCTCACTCATCAAAATCGGTTGAAAATTGGCTGAGATATCGCCAATCAAAGATGACCAATTCCTAAGGAAAAGTGGTCAAATAACCTTTGTAATTAATAACAATTTTATTCCTGTGTGGTGTGCGTGGTGTGTCAACGATCTATCTATCTATGTATCTATCTACTTTTTTTTCTCGAGAACCGCCCGAGCGATTTCCTTAAAATTTTCAGGGAACGTCAGTCTCGGCCCCAAATGAAAAATTTCATATGACGCTTTTCCGGGAAAATTCTGGAAAAGCCGTGGCATGGAAAAAGTGGTCAATTTTGAGGGTTTTTCGGTAATGCTCGGAGTTTTCGAATTTTAGCTCCAGAGTGACAATAGCTAGAGAGTTGGTTTCTTCGGGAAAGTTATAGAGTTTCATCAGGAGAATTTTTTTGGAGAAAAGAAAGTAGGTTTGCCGAGGCGCGGAAGTTGGTCAAAATCGAGGCGAAAGTTTTCGCCAAAAATTTTTTTCGTCGAAATCGATAGATATTGACTTGCGCATCATTTTGATGAATAGAAAGTGGGGTCGCCGAGGCGCGGAAGTTGGTCAAAATCGAGGCGAAAGTTTTCGCCAAAAATTTTTTTTCGTCGGAATCGATAGATATTGACTTGGGCATCGTTTTGATGAATAGAAAGTGGCGTCGCCGAGGCGCGGAAGTTGGTCAAAATCGAGGCGAAAGTTTTCGACATAAAATTTTTTTCGTCGGAATCGATATGTATTGACTTGGGCATCATTTTAATGAATAGAAAGTACGGTCGCCGAGGCGCGGAAGTTGGTCAAAATCGAGGCGAAAGTTTTCGCCAAAAAATTTTTTTCGTCGGAATCGATAGATGTTGACTTGGGCATTGTTTTGATGAATAGAAAGTGGGGTCGCCGAGGCGAGGAAGTTGGTCAAAATTGAGGCGAAAGTTTTCGCCAAAAATTTTTTTTCGTCCAAATCGATAGATATTGACTTGGGCATCATTTTGATGAATAGAAAGTGGGGTCGCCGAGGCGCGGAAGTTGGTCAAAATCGAGGCGAAAGTTTTCGCCAAAAAATTTTTTTCGTCGGAATCGATAGATATTGACTTGGGCATCGTTTTGATGAATAGAAAGTGGGGTCGCCGAGGCGCAGAAGTTGGTCAAAATTGAGGCGAAAGTTTTCGCCAAAAATTTTTTTTCGTCGAAATCGATAGATATTGACTTGCGCATCATTTTGATGAATAGAACGTGGGGTCACCGAAGCGCAGAAGTTGGTCAAAATCGAGGCGAAAGTTTTCGCCAAAAATTTTTTTTCGTCGGAATCGATAGATCGGAGAAAAATTTTTTTGGAGAAAAAACTTTTTAGTATAAAATTTTTTT
>CM055403.1:13380870-13434488 GCA_029228625.1 Pseudolycoriella hygida | reverse complement strand
TAAGAGACGAATAATTCTGGGCAACCGGAGTTATTACGGCCTTCTGAAAATCTTAAAGTCCAAGTCAGTAAGCCGAAATTCAAAATGCGCAATTTACAAATCTGTGATCAGACCGGTGGTTACGTATGGTTTGGAGTCGTGGTGCTTGACACAAAGAGACGAACAATCGCTGCACACGTTCGAAAGAAAAGTACTGCGGACAATATTTGGACCAGTATTCGATCAAAGGCAGAACCGATGGCGCTGACGATTTAATCATGAGCTTGATCAGTTATGGAGAGCCGGACATAGTCAGAACTACCAAAATAAACCGACTCAACTCGGTCATGTACAACGTAGATACAACGAACAATGGAAGGTCATCGTATTCCGAAAAAAATCCTTAAAACCAGACCGGAGGGCAAGAGAGGTGCAGGGCGTCCAAAATCCAGATGGTATGACGCAGCTCTTGCCGACTTAAAAACTGTGGTAGTATCCAGCTGGGAGACGTTAGCTGCGGATAGGACCGCTTGGAGAAGCATGTTGCAGAAGGCCAAGACCCTTAATGGGTTGTAGTGCCGATTATGTAAGTAAGTAAGTAAAAATTAGCACCAGAAGAAATCCTAATGGTAAAATGGCGTGGTTCGGAAATCATGTTGAGCATGTGGTCAAAAAAAAATGCCTGCTAGTAAGACACAAATATGGGGCGAACCGGTATTCTAAGCCCTCCTAGTTTCCTCACCTAGTACATCATAGATGGATATCTAAGAAGAATCCATGTGATCAAAAGCTCACAAAAACTTGCGGAACTAGTAAATAAAATGATATTGTCTCTGAACGGGACAGGTTGTAACGGCGGATTATTATATTATATAGCGGATCAGGTGGGATCCAATGTATTTATAGGATCTTCAATTTGGCCATGAGGTCTTTTGCAGTACCTGCTGGCTGGAGCTTCCGTGTTATTGCTCCGATTTACAAGAAGGGCAACCGCTTGCAGTAACTACAAGGGGATGTTGCTCTTGAGCGTTGTAAGTGAGGTATACGCGAATGTACTTGTTGACCGGGTTAGGAACATAGTGTAAGGTGCACTGGATGAGATGCAGGGTGGTTTCTGCCTCACACGGACTATCGAAAAGCTTTATGAAAGAAAACAAGGGCTTATATTTATGCATCATCGACGTGGACAAGGCATCTGACCGGGTACCAAGGCAGAAGCTCTTCGGGCTCTTAGCGAGTACGGTATCAATGGGAATTTACTGCGTGCCATTAAGAGCATTTACTCCGGTATCAAGGCCGCGGTAAGAATAGATGGCGAAATTAGCGCGTTTATCGAGGTTAATGAGGGCGTTCTTCAGGGTTGTTGTCTTTCCCCGCTTCTGTTCATAATTTTCATGGACAAAATTATCAAGCGGGTAAACTTGCAGGGAAATGTCGAGGTGGGTGGGGTAATAATGAAAATCTTTGCCTATGTGAATGACTTGATTCTGTTAGCAGATAATATGAAGGATTCACAGGGTGGGATTGACTACCTGAATGCGGCATGTGAGGAGTACGGGATGAAGCTAAGTCTAGGAAAAACTAAGATATGCATGTCGGTAAATCTTGGAAGGAATAAAGTTTAAATGGGGAGGAGTTAGAACAGGTTTCTGAATTCAAGTACTTAGGAACCATTTTTGCAGAGGATGGTAAGTTAGTTAGGGAATTCGAGGAAAGAAGGGAAATGAGAAACGGGGTGGCCAGTCAGTTGAGGTCGCACGTGTTCTACAAAAGGGGATTAAGTAGCGAAGCAAAGTTAGCTATCCGCAGGTCAGTTTTCAGGCCAACGATTCTGTACGGTAGTGAGAGTTGTGTTGACTGCGGAAAATTTAGGGATTTCATTAGTGGAAGAGGCGGCAAGGGCCAGTCATCTGCGCTGATTCGGGCATGTTCAAAGAATGTGTAATAACAGGCTATCGAAAAGGATCTTGGATGCGCAGGTACCGGGTGTTAGGCCAAGGGGCAGACCAAGAAGAAGATATAGATTCAATTAAATGAGATTTAGAAGTTAGGGACTTTCTCTGGCCGAACAAACCGTTTCCTTGACGGGCGATAGATGGGCATGGAGAACGATAGTTCACCATTCTGGGGTTGTGGCATAAAGACCTCACACCGGAAGGTGCTAATATGGTCTATATAGTTGGATAATGATGATGATTCAGAATTATCTGTTTAAATTCTTTTCTTAAAATAAGAGCGATTAAAAATGGAGCCACCAAACGAATGCTATGAATAGTGCGTGTGCGCTGCGATAAGACATTTGTTTAAAATCACTGTTTTAACAGTTTCAATCTACACTTTCCTTGTTTGTCAAAAAATCCTTTCTGAGTCGTTTTCGCAGTTCTAAACTACTTCACCACTTTAAACTTTCAGATTATTCAAATTAAAATTCAGTTACACTGAGATTTTTATTTTTACATAAATCTCCCTTTATATGCCGTTTTGAGATTAAAATATCTGAAAACGAGTCAAGAAGCAAATTCTTTTTATTCGGAAAATACCAGAGAAATTATCAAGAGAATTCTTAACTTAAAAAACCCTTTAGCCCATCAGTGTCATCTTTCTTTCTATTCTTTTTTTATAATTGCTTTTCGAGGCGTTAATTTTTATTTTTCCTTAACGTATTAAACGATTGCACCGAAAAAAAACCAAGAAAAGACAGAATAAGTAGAGTCAGACTTAAGATTAGAGAACAAGTAAAAAGTCATTGTCGGTCAATTGTATTTCGTTGCTGCCTCCGTTCGACCATAATTTATGTGTTTAAATCGTAAATTATATTTTATGTTCGCTCTGGGAGCTTTTCTAAAGTTATTACTGGTTTAATTTTGTTCTGACTTAAAAATGTGGACTATGGCATGAAAAGAAGAAAGAAAATTGCGGGTAAGAGGTTCAAGCATTTCATTTTCAATGCGATGGTTAAAAAGAAGTTGTGAAATTTTAAAAATAAATTCTTTCGTGTTTGTGTGTGATGTATAATTGCACACCAAAGTGTAATAATTCTCCGAAAACTTTGTAAGTCACATAAACATTGGACCAGAAAAAAATATATAAAATCCAGATTTTTATGTTGTCATTTTATTCAAGTGTTAACAGTTTAATGAATCACAACAGTTTCTGTAAATGAAAACTTTTGCAAAAATATTTTCTGTCCTTTTAGCATTAAAAACAATATTTGAACATTCTCGACTTAAAACATTGAATTTATACTTCGAAAATAGTTCTAGCATATCAATTGAACAACGAAATACGACTAAAACTTTTCGAAAATTTCGTTAACATTGCTAACGATGTCGATTGTCTATTGGCACGCGCGTACCCATGGTATGGGTTAGATAAGGGTGGGTAGAGCTGAGGTTTCGGCATAAGCCTTTACCGGCCCTGTTGAGCTAACAATCTAATTCGATTTGTATTGGTTGTTGACAAATACGTGCCAATAGTCTATTATGTTTAGACCCGTACGAAGAACGACGTTCTTCGAAAAGGGGTGTTATCAACAATAAAAAAAAATATCCGTCCGTCTGTCACTCAACCGATTTTCAAAAACTTTTTTCCGAGCCGAAGGCGTGGGAAATAATCCAAATCGTCAAAATAAACCATCCTGGACAGCGGTGCATATATAGTTTTATCTATCGAGAGCAATATATCGAGTTAAACGTTTTTGCCCTAGGGTAATAAGTACGAGATTATTGCTCTAGATAGATAAAAACGTTTAATTGTGGCTGAAAATCAATTTTATTATTACAGAGGTGTTTAGTCACCAACAACTGACAACCGACTAACGAAATTACTCGCTCAGCTCTCAGTTTTATATCCGCCAATTTATAATTTTATAATTTATAAATTATAAAATTATAATTTACAAAAAAAATTATAACGATAATTTTAGGATTTGTAATTATAATTTTATAATTTGTAATGTACAAATTTAATTATAATTTTGTCATTTATAGTGAATATTGAGTGCAAGATTAATTGGCGTACATGTTTATCGGTTGAGAGCTGGGAATCGACTAACGAAATTACTCTATCTGCTCTCGTATTTGCATCAGTCTACTCATAATTTTATTATTACGGAGAACTTTACTCACAAACAACTGAGAATCGACTGACGAAATTACTCAGCCAGCTCTCATATTTATATGAGTGAATTTGTAATTTTATAATTTATAACAATAGTCCTGGCCTACACTGATGTGTCGAAGATACTGACCCTTGCATTTTGATAGGGGTAGTCTTTTCCATGGTGAACCGGAAGTCTATTGTAATGTGTCAAGGAGATTGACACGCGTAGAATAATAGTCTACTCTAATAGGACTGTCTATAGCACTGCATGCCAATATTCATTCCGAAATTCTATCTCCAGAACTTCCGGAAAAAAAATATTTTAAATGCCAAAAGAATAAAAGGGATATTTTAAAGGAGTCTAGACGCTACAGTCTTAACTACATGTACATTAAAGACATGTGTCCATGTCCAAATATATAACAACTTTGATAAAAACTACCACATCACCCTACACGGCGTTTGAAAATGGCTTTTGAAAGAAAATTACTCGGTCAACCGCAAATCTCATGATACTTCCACATGAGTGAATGTTAGGTCACGAGATTTTAAGGATTAAAGTCCTTTTATCCCGAGATGGAGATATGAATATAATAAATCAAAAAGATATACTTGAAAGAAACGGGCATACATCTAAGTAAGATATGCAAAGGAGTTAAGTATTGCGGAAATATGGATTTTGAAATGATGAGATTTTCGTTTTCTTATATTTGATCAAGTGATTCATAAGTTATGGTAAGGATAGAGGCAGCAACCAACGCAATCAAATCTGTGTGTTGAAATGGAAACACTAGAAATTTTCTTTACCGAATTTCACTGTGTGCAAAGGATATTTGGTATTTCCGGTTGAGTGAAACAGAAAGAAAAACGAATTATTACTTGAGAGCCGCACGACTTGTAGTTTCAAAATAACTTTCATTGCAAACACTTTGAAATGATTAATGGTTGCTAGGGTGCATCAAAAATCCTTTGAGCCAAAAAATGCGAAACCTTTCAACCAATCTACATAATTGAATTTCCGCGTCGCATACTAAAATTTGTCAACTAATTAGTTCCATTTGTACGGAGAACAAAGAAATATTACCATTATATCAACTGTTTTCAAGCACAACGAACTTTTTCCCTGAAAATGTGGTGATTCTGGAGAGAAATGAACATTTTAATTAAAACTGAATTCTAAAGATAAAATATTCATCGAAACCTGATGTACGGTACTACAGTACGTAGCATATGTTTGTTTAACCCGAATAGATTCAATTTCATCAAAATATATTATTCAATAAATAAAACCCGAATGGCCAAACAAAATAAAAAGTTTCCACGCATAAGCATCAACTTATAGAATAATATTAAATACACTTTCTCAAATTATTCGTTTTATATCTCGGAAAATTTTATGGAATAACCTTTCATTAAATAAAAGCTAATATACAAAACTGTACTGCGTTAGGGTGGTCCAGAAAAATGAACAAATCAAGTCGATAAAATTACTTTGACTTATTATGTGAATCATCTTTTAGTGCGGCGTCGGCTTATGTCAAAGTATATATTTCACGACGAATTTCATTATGGAAAATGGTGGGCTTTTCAGCTTATGCACTTGAGCATGAAATCTCGCATACTTTGCTTTTGTCGCATTAAAAGCGTGGATATGGCTTGACTACCGACCGACACGACTTCTTCGCGAGGCTTTTTCGCCACACCAAGCCGATGTGATGGTCATCTCATTTCTCCTTTCGCCTCGGCCCCTCAACATGCCACGTTCACGCAATCAATTGTGGTAAGAAAACTTTCTTTCCTACAAATACATTTCCAGTTTCCACAACCTGTAGCACCTTTTCGTAGCTAAGGACCTATTGGAAATGGCTTGCCCATATTTTTCATCAGATTAAGCTTTCGGACCACCCTTCTGCACATACAATACATCCCTTTATTTCAATGTTCATCTTGTGTTTATATTTTCCTTTCGCCGTATTAGTTTATTTTGTACGTTGTTTTATTTTTCTTTCCTTTCATTGATTGCAATTTATTAGCTCCACGATAAATCAGTATTTCTCTCACTTTTTATGCACATAAATTTCAATTCGCTTGAAAGCTTTCGATTGAGCTTGAGTGAAGAAATATGTGTAATATTAGCAGCTGTTATTTACAGTATCATCAATTTGTAAATTGCTTGAGTTCGTGATGCCCTCTAATGTGTTTGGATTATTTTGAAAAATATATAACTTTTTCATATTCTGCACTGAAAAATAGACAATTGCATAATTTGGCATGTATGTGACGCTGGTGAAGTGTTCACATTTTTTACCAAAACAACAACAGCAAAAAATATCCAGATTGGAATTTCTTGGGAATATAAATTTATTTTGTAGATTTTCTTTGTTCTAAATTTTAAGTTAAGCTCCTGGAATTTCAATCGCATTTTCGAATATATACAATTTTAGTAGATTAAACGATACGTAAAGTCTGAAATATTTTATTTTTCATTGAGTAATTCTAACACTGCACTTGCAATAAAACATCATGCTGCTTCAGACAATTTTTACTTAAAACGTATGATTACTCGCTATTTAGCTACATTTATTTAAATCATCGCCTAGTAAACGTAATTTATTAGCTTTTACCGGTAGAAATAAAACATTTTGATGTATTGCTAAGAACGCTTTATTATCTAACTTATAATTTCAATAAAATACAATGGCTTGCAACAGAGCTTGCGTTGGTAGTAAAAGTAAATTTATAGACGCTAGTTCATATAAACGGATTTATTTAATGGACACAAACAAATGCTATGTTACGCTAGACCCGTATGGTAAGAATAAAGATAGAATTTGGTAAAATTGGTGGAAATATGATAAAGCTGGTGGGAACAGGCAAAATAGTTCTTATTTTGACTTCAAGAAAGTTTTTTTTGCTGCTCACATTCAGCAATACGCAAGCAGCGATGTTTATTGGTTTCTGTGATTTGCAATTCCAACGAGAGCTGTAGCCAATTTTGCAGATCCGTCCTAAGTAATAGAGCTCTAGGTAAGGGCTAAAAAGGATCGATTGAACTAGAGTCTCAAATTGACTTCCTTTATCCTTTATCCATAAGCAAAAATTGTTCTTTCTTTAACATCATATTTGGCTTCAATAGCCATAATATACAAAATTTGCCCTCTACCCACTTATACACCGAACCAAAATCTTTAAAAACAATGCAAGCAGGGCTTATTATTCGGAATTTCTTTGGAATTTTTTAAGAATTTTCAGAATTTTTTAAGATTTTTAAGAAATTTTTGAGAATTTTTTAAGAAAAACTTTTAAAAAACAGATAAGCGTGTCTGTGTGACTATTTCGATAATTAAGAAGAAAATATATTCAGAAACGGTATAATAATAGAATTTAATTACACGATCATGACTAGTTGGCTTCCTTACAGTTGCTTTTTCGAAGACTCCCTTATACCAAGAGTGTTGTTTCGCTTTCGAACTAGATTTAGGTCTTCGTTTTTTTAAGCGACATCCAAAGATTGATAGCCGGGGAGGGATCAAAATGTTCAAGTGAACAAGTAATTGCCCGAGTAAAAAAAACCATGCGATTTGAGACTGAAATTGAGACTGTTTTTGTGTATGGCACTGAGTACTGTATTTCGAACGTTTTAGACTGTTTTGAGACCGTCATCATCATTAAAAATGATGAGTATGCTCATTTTTGCCTCAATTTATAGACAATTTTCTGGTGTTTGAGACTGTTGAGACTAATGAGTATGCTCATTTTGAGACTATTTGAGACTGTTGAGTATACTCATTTTGAGATTATTTAAGACTGTAGAGTATACTCATTTTAAGAATATTTAAGACTGTAGAGCATGCCACTTTGAGACTATTTGAGACTGTTGAGTGTGCTCATTTTAAGACTATTCGAGACTGTTGAGTATACTTATTTTGAGACAATTTAAGACTGTTGAGTAAATTCGTTTTTAGACTATTTGAGACTGTTGAGTATACTCATTTTGAGACTATTTCAGACTGTTGAGTATGTTCATTTTGATGCTATATGAGATTCTTGAGTATGCTAATTTTGAATTGCAGTTTGAGATGCTTTTTTGCCGCCAATGATACTGAAACTTTTTCATTTTGTTCGTAGATGCCGCCACGTACTCTTTTCTTCACAATTCACGATTAATCTGAAATTATATTAGAAAGTTTTTTTTTTATTTTTACTTACTTTTACTGGTCACCCATACAAGTACTAACCGCGCCGAATGATGCTTAACTTTGCTTGTGGACCGCCAACGACGTAACTCATGTAGCTAAATTGCACATGCGTATTTGTAGTCTTATTTTGAACCGTTGTTACGAAAGGATATGAGACTGTTGAGTGTACTCATTTTCGACAAAAATATTTTTCACAATTTTATTGAGGCTTTTGAGACTGTTGAACATGCTCAATTGTGAAAAATATTTTTTTTAGCCAATGAGACTGTTGAGTGTACTCATTTTCGACAAAAATATTTTTCACAATTTTTCACACAATTTTTTTCACAGCATGCTCAATTGTGAAAAATATTTTTTTTAGCCAATGAGACTGTGTACTCATTTTCGACAAAAATATTTTTCACAATTTCATTGAGGCTTTTGAGACTGTTGAGCATGCTCAATTGTGAAAAATATTTTTTTTAGCCAATTAGACTGTTGAGTGTACTAATTTTCGACAAAAATATTTTTCACAATTTTATTGAGGCTTTTGAGACTGTTGAGCATGCTCAACATGCTCAAAGCCAGTGAGACTGTTGAGTGTACTCATTTTCGACAAAAATATTTTTCACAATGAATACACTCAACAGTCTCATTGGCTATAAATTTTTTTTTCACATTTGAGCATGCTCAACAGTCTCAAAAGCCTCAATAAAATTGTGAAAAATATTTTTGTCGAAAATAAGTACACTCAACAGTCTCATTGGTTATAAAAATTTTTTTTCACATTTGAGCATGCTCAACAGTCTCAAAAGCCTCAATAAAATTGTGAAAAATATTTTTGTCGAAAATAAGTACACTCAACAGCCTCATTGGCTAAAAAATTTTTTTTTCACATTTGAGTATGCTCAACAGTCTCAAAAGCCTCAATAAAATTGTGAAAAATATTTTTGTCGAAAATGAGTACACTCAACAGTCTTATTGGCTAAAAAAAATATTTTTCACAATTGAGCATGCTCAACAGTCTCAAAAGCCTCAATATAATTGTAGAAAATATTTTTGTCGAAAATGAGTACACTCAACGGTCTCATCGGCTAAAAAAAATATTTTTCACAATTGAGCATGCTCAACAGCCTAAAAAAGTCTCGAAATAAGCATACTCAGCGATCTCAAATAGTCTAAATGAGTGTGCTCAATGACCTCAGGCAGTCTAAACCTAAAAAAAATTAAAATGAGTGTACTCACTGGTCCCATTAATGATGATTTTATAAAAAAAAGTGAAATTGAGTACTTCTGAGTTTTTTTCAGAAATTGAGACTGATTTGAGGCTGTGAGTACACTCAATTTTAGTACTCACTGAGACTGCCATTTTCACTCGGGTGTACAAAGTATAAGCGGATGAAGCAGTTCGGTCCCAATCCTTGAACTTGTTGTAGTCACCTGCAATACACGGAAACATATTTTATTACGCTAGGCGTGTGCTATGTAAATTTACACAGCACTGCAGCTTCTTGAAGAGAATTTGGTATTCAAGGCGAACATGGATTCCGTTAAAACTCATTGGTACGGAAGCGCCTCGTTTCTTTTGAAATGTCCGGTCGAAGGCTTTGCATAACCCGGAAAGCGTATCTGACGTATTATTCATTAAAGAAAACCCCTGGAAAACCTTAAAAACTTGCCGTGTCTAAGTGGTATTTATCGGGAATGCAGAATAATTTGTTAAGTGCGCATTCCGATACCAACACATTGTTCGTTGAGACAGACGGTGCATCCACAGCTACAATTGATACAAACGGCAACGATGATCAAACAGCAACGAATGATTCATCTTTCAAACTACAGCTGTTAATCAACCTTTACTTATTGACCTTCTGGATGAAGAAGATGAAACCCAGAGTCAACCAGACATTCAAACCGAAAAAGTAAACACAATTCGTGTGCCAACGAATGGTACTACGAAAAGAAAATCATTGCCCGTCCAACAACAAGCAATCACGAAAATAAATGAATTTTTTCCTTAATTTTTACTTTTTGAAATAAAACACATTGAACTGAACGATTGGAGATTTTTTTAGAAATCCTAAGAATTTTCAGAATTTTTTAAGAATTTTGAGAAAACAAAATTCCGAATACTAAGTCCTGTATGGAAGGGACCCGTATGCATCAGAATGTGTGTTGCAAAAAGACTCCAACGTATCTGAGTAAACATTGCTAACTCTTAAGTGTATGAAGTTATGTGAAATTGTCGAAAAGGGCAATATTGAAAAACCGTCCGAAGTAACAGTGTACAAATTTTTTTTCAAACAAATCGTCTCCTTAATTTACTCCCCTACATAGCAAAAAATAGTTTTCTTCGCGTAGACGACCTAAGAACCGACCTATGGCCCTAAGAAGAAGTCACAAACCCATACTTACAAGGGGGAAAAATTCATGTTTTGGTGGGGGGGGGGGGGCAGTTTGAGGGTTGGTTGTCAAAAGAAAAATTTTGTTACTACGCCGGCACAGCTTTTCTTTGAGTAGTCCGCTCGACATTTTAATTTTAATTGAAACTTGAATAATTTCACAGAAGATGGCACTATAAAAATCTATTGTTTGTGTGCTGATTTTACGCATATACCGTACGTAATTACGCATATATCGTTCGAAATTCGATTGTAATTCGAGTGAAAAATTCAAAATTGAACCGCGCTAAAAACGTCTATTGTGATGTTCAAATGGTGCAAGTTAATTTTTCATTCAAACGCCGCGTCGCAGGCAAAAATTTTGATCCGTATTTAATTGTTCTTTAGGTAAGTCAAAGAATTGCTGAGTTGCCGCATCGAAAAAGGCGCCAGGTAAAACTTTGGACTGAATTTCCTCGTTCATTAGGTGATTCGAAGAATTGCTCAATAGCCACATCGGGTAAAGCGCCGGCGCAGGCGAAAATTTTGGATTATAATCTCTTGTTTTTTAGGTCGAAGAACGGCTCAATTGCCGCAGGAGGAACTTTTTAATTGTGGACTTATAAAAGGTAGGAATTTCAATAATTGATTGATTTCGTATTTGTATAATGCCGCGCTGTAGGCGAAAATTTTTAGGCTCTTAACTAGTTTTTGAATTAAATCCAGGTTTTTTTCAGCGCCTCAGGCGAAAATTTTGAAAACTTGGATCTGTTTTTCATTTTTTCTGACTGAAAATTAGTCTCCAGAGACAGAAACCGAAAAATTGTAAAGTCTACAAAGGTAACAGTGAAGACACACATAGAGTTTAATAGTGCGCATACGAAATAGCCCATTGTTGCCAATATTTTGTTAGCTTAATTAGGAATTTGTTAAGAAAAGTTCTTTGTATGAATACATCAGCTGGTGATCTTCTGGTGAAGAACTGGAAGGGCAATTTTCAATTAATAATTGACTTGAGCTGCAAGCAAATACTCTTTTGGTGCTGACTACTTTTCAAGTCACATTTCCGGAAAAAGACACAAATTTTGCTCAAATTCGCCCTTATTCTTTCAAGCACACCTTTCGGAAATATACACTTTCGGACAGGCTAACAGACGACAAGAACGATTCTTTTGCTGATTCTGCATCATATTAATACGTATAAACTAAACATATCCATCTCCATTGCTAGGCTCATGTGCTGAATGTTACGCATCCCAACAGAAAACCAATAGACCGGGACTTACGAGTCTAAATGTTTGTTTTAAAAATGAATAAAGCATTTTCTGTGTAAAATTAGAGTGCGCCAGAATTGCACCCATAGGAAATGCATTGCGCAACTGTACAATCCGATTTCAGAGTGAAACTGATTAAAGCAAAGTAAATTTGAGCTGTGGTTTTTAACATCAGCGTATACAAAAAGACTTTTACTAATATAAGCCTTATGACGTTGTTCGAATCAATATTCAATCCTATAACTAAATTCACAATATGTCATATATAAATGAACTCTTACACAATTACACTCTATTCGTAATCTATTTACGGTCTTCTGAATCCAATGGTAAAAATTACCGACTATTTTGTTGTAGCTTTAGCTTTACGAATTCATAGTAATTTGTTGAAAGACAAGTAAAATGAATAATTCTAAATATTTCTTCAGTCGTAAAAAACATTTTTTGTTCCATATACTATACACTGGACTGTGTAATCAACATAATTCAGAAGTAAATAAAAATGACTGAGTTACCGAACTGCTTCCCGTTAAATAAAATAAAAAATCTCCGTATCTGCCATGCCATACGAAAATATATCACAAAATTGAATTCAATATGTAAATAAGCTTTCGGCATTCAACTAATGGAAGCTTATTTCGCAAAATTCTTTTCTCTTTGAATGAGCTTCATTTTAACAAATTATCACAATTTGGGTGTACATGACTTTTTCATTATTTAAATCAACAGAAGACTTTGATTATGCAAATTTCCCTTTTTTTGAAAAAATTTTACCCAGTCTTTTGCTTCTTGTAAGAGGAAGGAGGGAATTATGCATTCCAAAGTATTATAATGGAAAAATGTGATTGAGCTCAATTTATTAGAGTCTACGATGAATATTTTTGCAATTCGCTTGGTAGCAAGTGAGACAATAATTTCAATTCAAAGTTATTTTCACCGTAAAACTCAATCTATCAAGCTGATTGTTTCATCAGCCAAGTTTCGTGTCTGTTTGCTTTCTACAATTTTACCGGTGACAGAGCAAGAGTCTAAAGGCCATAACAAACAAAAACAAGGCGAAATAAGACACCGATTCCAGACGGTATTTCATCGCTAATATGGCTGACGTGCCAGCAGTACAACAGCAAAGAAAATGCTTCAATTTTGGTCAAAGGAAATTTTTGAGTACAAAATTTCTGGAAACGCTTTCGACGCGACAAGGCTTAAGTTGGTATACAAAATTTCCATTTGAAAGATTGACACACATACAGACTTCGTATAATGATACGTACTAAAAATTCGTAATACAATTTTTTTACGAAAGCTGTATCACAACAAAAACCTCTTAAAAGGTATAGTGTGACACAGTCCGTAAGTCTGCTTCCAAAATTAATGATATCGCTTGAGGTGACGCTATCGCTGATAATACGCAGAAGTTTGAATGGAGCCTTTTCAAAGTTTTATTTTCCTAAAAAAAATTCAGCGCTTTTTTTAAAAAAAAATTGCGTTACCTTAAACAATCTACGCAATAAGAAACAAAAGTCAAATTTTTGCAGCGCAAAACTGAAAGTACAGAAAAATTATTTCGTCGTTGGGTCCGGCATTTTTGACGCAATTTTTTTAACACAACGTAATTTTGTTTTAAAAAAAAGAGCTGTAATTTTTGCAGGAAATCAAAACTTTGAACACAAGGTTCCATTCAAAGAAACTTCTGCGTATTATCAGCTATAGCGTCACCTCAATAATTTTGGAAGCGGACTTACGGACTGCGTCACACTCTACATTTTAAGAGGTTTTTTTTGTGATATCAGTCGCTTTGGAAGTTTTCAGTTGTCATAACTAAAATTCATGTGAAAAAATTCTTCTCAGAAAAAAAAACTTTTTTCGAAAAAAAATTTCTCCGAAAAAAATTTTCTCCAAAAAAAATTGTCTTCGAAAAACATTTATTTCTTCTCAAAAAAAGCTTTTCTCCAATGAAGTTTCTCAAAAAAAACTGGTTTTCTTTTCGAAAAAGTTTTTCTCCAAAAAAATTTTTCCCACAAAAAGTTTTCTCAAAAAATTTTTCTCTGAAAAAAAATTTCTCTCTCAAAAACGTTTTTCTTCAAAAAAATTGTTCTCCAAAAAAATCCTTCTCCAAAAAAATTTTTCTACAAAAAAGTTTTTCTCCGAAAAAAATTTTCTTTCTGAAAAAATTTGTTCTCCAACACCTTCCGCTACCATCGCAACACTTAGTATCACTTTCGGCTACCTTCGGAAAACTTTGTGGAACTTTCGCCTGCCTTCGAAACACTTCCTGTCACCTTCGACTACCATCGGAGGTGAAAAGTCCGCGGCCTCACATAGAGATGGCGTCATTACTTCAGAAGTTTTGTTAACATTCAGTAGTACCACCCTTTACTTGTCTACAGCCAAAATTTCCTGACATTTGGTGTCATAGTTTTCGAATTACTGTCAATAGAGTGACGCAGGTTTTTGTTGTTCGTAAAAAATGGAAAATAATGAATTCCGTGTGTTGATTAAACATTGTTTCTTAATGGGAAAAAATACGGTGCAAAGCAAAGAATGGCTGGATAAGTGTTATGGCACATCTTCTCCGTCGTATACAACGGTCAAGAAGTGGCATGCTGAATTTAAACGAGGTAATACAAGCACCGATGATGCCCCACGTTCAGGACGTCCAAGTGAAGCAGTTACTGAAGAAAACATCAAAAGAATCCATCGTATTGTTTTGGCTGATCGGAAAGTTAAAGTTAGTGAAATAGCTGACATCCTCAAAATATCAACAGAACGGGTGCGACACATTTTACACGAGTATTTGGACATGAAAAAGCTTTCTGCGCGATGGGTGCCGCGTTTTCTAACAATTGATCAAAAGCAGCACCGTCTTGACGATTCAGAGCGTAATTTAGCTTTGTTCGAGCGTAATCCAACGGAGTTTTTGCGTAGATTTGTCACGATTGATGAAACGTGGATTCATTACTATACACCAGACTCCAATAGACAGTCTGCAGAGTGGTTAGAATTTGGTCAAAGCCGACCGAAGCGCCCAAAGGCACAGCGTTCTGCAGGCAAGGTTATGGCCACGATTTTTTGGGATGCGCATGGCATAATATTTTGGAACAGCTCGACAACGAGATCAAGAGAAAACGACCGCATATGCAGAAGAAAAAGGTCCTGTTTCATCATGACAATGCACCAGCGCATTCATCCATAAAAGCAACTGTGAAACTGGACTCTTTGGGCTATGAATTACTCCACCACCCACCTTACTCTCCAGATCTGGCCCCCAGCGACTACTATTTGTTCCCAAACTTAAAAAGATGGCTACAGGGAAAAAGATTTTACTCTAATGATGAGGTGATATCCGAAACAGAGGCCTATTTTGCAGGGTTGGAGAAATCCTATTATACCAAAGGTATCCAAATGTTGCAGGACCGTTGGACTAAGTGCATTTCCCTTCAGAGAGACTACGTTGAAGAATAAAATTAATTTCATATGTAAAACTTAGTTCTTTCATTGCAAGGCCGCGGACTTTTCACCCCATGTAGTAATATGTTACTTTATTCTATGTATTTACATTGTCTCATCGAGCCCAGTGCAGCTAACGGGAAATTATCTACAGATCTGCCGTAATTTGCATAAGAAACTTAGTGCGAAAGAGAGAAAAAAATCCATGCAAAAGTCAATACAAAATTGTTTGTCTCTTTCACACTAAGTTTCTTATGCAAATTAGGGCAGAGATGTAGTCAGGTAGCTTTTCATTAAGCGGTTGAAGTAATAAGAAATAAATATTTTTTTACGTGAGGTCCGCTAGTATGCAAGATCGAAATGTCACGTGTTAAATTTACCGAAAAACTAGCGTTGAGGCTAGAATAAGTTTATATGGTAAATTAAGTCTGATTGCGTTAAGTGTAATTTGACACTTTAACCACGAATTAAAAGCAACGTCAATGCCGAAAACAGACAGAAGTAGAGAATATGTCTTCATCTTCCTTTTTCGTTGACAGAGTGTCAGCTATCAATTTTGAGATAGTATAAACGTAGGAAATAGTCCGTTTTCGATATAAACACACACTGAAAGGAATTAGCCTATTGAAAATTTCCAAAGAAATCAGATGCGACAAAAACTTCAGCAAAAAATTTCATCATATTTAAAAAAAACGTCTAGACTTTATTTAGTAACGGAATATGGCACGTCACATGCTGCCATGATATAATAGCCCTGTTCAATTTCCAATAAGAACAACCTAAAGTACAACGCAAATAAAATTAAAAAGTAACCAGCACAAGAGAAGCACAACGAAATTAAGCGGTCAACCGCAAATCCTTCCATATTACTTTCGCATCACTAAACTTTTTAGTCACGCGAATTCAAACATTATATCTCTTTTGAAATATTGACGGATTCTATTGTAGAAGTTTTCAGCAAAAGGATTTTTATTTATTGAACTTTTCCTCTGTAGCACACAGTACGGGGTGCTTTGTAAAATACTGCTCGCAGCTCGCAATCTTTATATACATACGTTATACGTTGATGTATGTGCGCTGGGGAGAACGATGATGTGGTGAACTTTCCACTACTGTGATAAAACATTTTACTTGAATTCAAAATGTTAAATTTTGCTTCAGAGTTACAAGCTGTAACCGTTGGATGGAAAGCGTTGGTCTACAATTGTAAGTAAACAGTCTACTTATACGTGTGTTCAACAGTCAGTCGAGGTATTATTGAATTTTATATATTTTACCATCTAACCGAGGAAGAGTTACGAAAAGAAAAGATATAGCAGAATCTGCAGAAAAAGTTTGTCGACTTTTTTTTCCCTTACATTAACGTGGAAAGGAAAAACTAATTTTGAAGTCATTCTAACACCGAGGTGGACGTGACTTGGTTGTGGCTCATAATTAAAATCGTTTGGTAAAATTTCAATTTTATCGGATTTGGGTGAGAATCAAAATATTATGTGAAACTTTTCCCATCGCAACCTTTGAGAAGTTGAAAATTGATACCGCAATTAATGAATGATTCTAAGGTATAGGACACCCGTTTTTCGATATATGTATACACACAACATTGAAGAGATCTTTTTGAAAAATGTTATACTCTTTGTTGAAGAAAACGTACTGGTATACAAGTTCATTGTATTGGACGTTTTACTGCCGATAAAACCTTTTCTCTTTTGTATCGTTCGTATCCTATAATATGATTCTTATTTATGCATCGCTTTACTACGACGGCTAATAAGATAAAGAACTTTAGAAATTATCCAACTCAAAGTAATACACTTTGAACATTATTTTTTCCTATATTGCTTGGAGATTGAATAATTTTCCATAATCTCTTTAAAATTACCTTGATCAGTTTCCAATGATTGAACCTTTGGAAAATTAATGAAGTTCGAATTCTTAAACCCGTACGAAGTCACGAAGTCACGAAGTTCCGTTTCTTGTTATCTCTCAACAAGATTCTTCACAGATGTTTGAGTAACCAAACGATGAAGAAAGCCTTTAACGGGCGTTAGTACACAATTCTGCGGGCGTATCGAAAGACGTTCGTTTAATCGATTTTCATAAATTTTAAACGTGCTTTGTGGGTGCACATTCCTACCGAAGTGGTTTGGCTAAGAGCCTTACTGCGAAAGCCCTCTCCGAGGGTAGAATTGGTACCACGGGGCTGTGGAGCCCCCGGTTGTAGTGTATCATTTCTCTCTACGGCCCTCACATCGAACGCAGCAATATCACGTGAAAACAAGATTTTCCAACTTTTTTACCCTAGTGACATAAATAACCATATAAATAATCGCATTTGTATAAATTGTTTATGAGGATCAATACGAAACGAAATACGAGAAAACTAGATTTTTACCAGCAAATAGAACAGGCCAGATTCCGAACCGGCTTTAGTGCTAATGATCACTTACACGTTATGCGAATGTTGGTAGAAAAATGTAATGAGTACAAAGTTAAAATAGGAATAGCTTTTGTAGATTTCGAAAAAGCATTCGACTCAGTGGAAACATGGTCGACGCTTTATTCTTTAAACGAATGCAGAGTAGACTCAAGATACACTAGAATCATTCGTTATAATTACGAAAATGCAACATACTGCGTAAAACTTCATGAAAAAACAACCAAATTCAAGGTGAAAAGAGGGGAAAGACAGTGTGATCCGATCTCGCCGGAGCTGTTCACAAATAATCTTGAAAGTTTATTCAAAAGGATGGACTGCAACGCTATGGGAATAAACATCAATGGTACACAACTACACAACAATCTTCGGTTCGCGGATGACATTGTTCTTATCGCCAACAATCTCAACGAGTTACAAACAATATTGGAAAATCTAAATAACGAATCTAGCAATATCGGTCTTAAGATGACTCTGAAGAAGACAAAGATAATGACCAACATAGAGGATGATGTGGAGATAAAAGTTGAGAACGACATCATCGAGAAAGTCGACAGCTCCGTTTATTTGGGCCATACATTGAAATTAGGCCTAGACAATCAAACTACGGAGATAAGACGACGAATAGGGGCTCTAGGACCGATTATCCCCAGTCGAAATATCCCCGGACAAAATGTCCTCAGACAAAATATCCCACAAAAAACGGACAAAATATCCCCAGATGTAATGTCTACTCAGAAATGGTGAATATAGGTAGGTTGGTGAATATAGGTAGGTATTATTAATTAGATATTATATTTTGTGTTGGTGGCCTTGCAGGCGGCCTTACGTAATTGGGGTGCTGCCCCAAACCCCGCTCCTTAGATCCAGCAAGGGGGATGATCCCCCCTTGACCCCCATTTTTGGGGGCTGCCGCCCCTCGACCCCGCTTTTTTGTTTTCGGTTGTTTATTTTAGGCCTGCGGCGCCCATTACACTTCACGTTTCTTAATTTTTTGAGTATGAATATTTTGTCTGAGGAAATATTTTGTTCGGGGATATTTTGTCCTTTTTTTAATGGAAAATTTGTGGTTATTATGTCCGGTTATTTTGTCTGGGGATATTTTGTTCACGGGGATATTTTTTTTGGACATTCGGTCCTAACCGCGCGAATAGGACTTGGCTGGGCAGCATTTGGAAAACTTCGTTCAATATTTAAAAGTAGAATGAACAAAAGTTTAAAAAGAAAGATGTTTGATGCATGTGTACTTCCTGTCCTTACATATGGCGCAGAGACACTTACAATGACGAAAGCATCAGCTGATAATACGGGAAACGTTGTATACGGTGAACGTTGAATACGGGGGAAGTGTAATACGGGGAACGTGGAATACGAGGGAACTGGAATAAGGGGAAGTGGAATACGGGGGAAATGGAATACGGTGAACGTGGAATACGAGGGAACTGGAATAAGGGGGAAGTGGAATACGGGGGAAATGGAATACGGGGAACATGGAATACGGGGAACGTGGAATACAGGGGAAGTGGAATACGGGAACTTGGAATACGGGAACCTGGAATACGGGGAACTTGGAATACCGGGAAAGTGGAATACGGGAACTTGGAATACGGGAACTTGGAATACGGGGAACTTGGAATATGGTGCACGTTGAATACGGTGAACGTTGCATACGGTAAACGTTGCATACGTTGAACGTTGCATACGGTGAACGTTGCATACGGTGAACGTTGCATACGGTGAACGTTGCATACGGTGAACGTTGAATACGGGGGAAGTGGAATACGGGGGAAGTGGAATACGGGGGAAGTGGAATACGGGGAACTGGAATAAGGGGGAAGAGGAATACGGGGGAAGTGGAATACGGGGAACGTGGAATACGGGAACTTGGAATACGGGGAACTTGGAATATGGTGCACGTTGAATACGGTGAACGTTGCATACGGTGAACGTGGAGTACGGGGGAATTGGAATACGGAGGAGAGGCAATGCGGGGAAGTGGAGCTATTTTGCGGCAAAGAAAGTGTTCTGATTTATAGTGCCTTTCGCCCATTTCGATTTTAGTATTATTAGCGGTAATACCAACGAAGTGATATAACGACCTTCAACATTACGCATCATTCATTATAACGAAAAATTATTTGCTTTGGCTCTCTGAATAGATAACAAGCGAGCGGGGGCGGGGGTTTCGAGTAGTCAATTAATACAAAATGAAAACAGAAAGAGACAATCATTCATGTAAACTTAGTGTTACCATTTAGTTTAATTGGCGCTTGAATTTGAAAAGTTCAAAATAATGACAATGATCAGATACTAGTTGAAAAATGAAGTCAAAACTCATTATTCCTTTAACGTTTGTCAAAATCACGAGCGATAATGCCCTCGGGCCACATTTTATTATCGCTGATAGCGTTGTATTTCTTGGATTTTTTGACCAAATATTAGAGTGAACGAACTAAATAAAAGGGATTTTTTACTTTCCATCTTATATGAAGGGCACTGTATAAGGGACGAAACAATAGACAATAACAAATGCTCATTTCGGCGTATCACGCCCTCATCAGTACACCTATGTCATGTCAGGACTATGTGTGTATCAGCATACATAAAGGTAGAATGAGCAACCATTCGAATCACCTTTGCTTAAATACACTTGTTTCTAAACAGTTACTTAGGTTGAAGCACAAGACTTCTTAATTTCGATAATTTTGTATGTTAAATTCGTTACTTCTAGCAATCAATTAAACCATAATTTTGAGATACTGGATTTGCCACATCCAGCAATGTATTAGGTCTCTCACACCGAATGCCGAAATCAGCATATTGTCTATTGTTTCGTCCCTTATACAGTGCCCTTCATAAAAGATGGAAAGTAAAAAATCCCTTTTATTTAGTACGTGCACTCTAATATTTGGTCAAAAAATCCAAGCAATACAACGCTATCAGAGAATATGATGACCAGCAATACAACAAATAATTACAAATTTTGTTATTGTGGTTGCAGTCTAAATTTACTATTTACGTATTCTCTCAGCACTCTCTCAATTTTATTGCGCCGTACATTGTTTGACAGATAATGAGAATTATTCCTCTGAGCACTCTCTCAATTTTATTTCTCGATACATTTTTTGACAGGTACTGAGATCAAATTGAGAGAACTGAGAGCTGGCGCAATTTCATCGCAATTCTCAATCGCAAAAAAAAAATCTCAAAACTCCAATTTTAAACTGCGACCACAATATCGACTACAGAGTGAAATATCTCAGAGTTATCAGTAATCCGAGACGATTTAAAGGTGACGCTGTTCACATCTACATTGCGCGAGACCAATATCTTGCATGAAACGTCTTCATAATATCATCACGTTGTTCAGGAGTAGAGAGTTGACAACGTCCGTTTCGGTAACAGACGGATGAAAATTGGAAACATAAACAACTTTATTTGTTACGGATGGTGCTGCAATACTTCGTGAGCGAATCGAGTCGTTCTGCGGTTGAACTATTTTGCGCCGATAAATACACCATACCGGCCGCTTTCATGTGTATATCAGCACACTCGGTCACAGAATGATCATAAAGGAATTATGAAGGGTACTGTAATGTACTTTTTCTGTATACGTGAGAGTGTATTGGTTGTGACGGAAAACATTACTTGGGACGAAAAGTTGCTTTTCGCGGTGTGTGCGCCAACACACTTTCACTATTACAGAAAAATTTTGGTCTCGAACATATTAACAAAAGAAGAGCGATTGACACATGTAATGTAGTTTTCGTCGAAAAATATTAATTGAATATTTACAAACATGACTATGAGTGTAAATTAAGTAAGAACTTTTGTTTTCACTTCCCCAATTTCGAGTTGTGCACATTCTTTGCGTTGCATGATTAATATATGTTTTCTCTCTCTACGCCCGCTAGCTGCAGCAACCCGACAACGGAGTGTGTAACATTATGAATGTTAAGTACATAAAAAGTTCTACAATTTGTTATTTAAATTTCAATGGTAAAGTAACTTTGTTTGAATTAAGAAAATTGACATTGAAATTTTCTCATTATGCTTTTTGTTCTGACATTAGCGTTGCATTTTGCTATTAGATTTACTTAACATTGTATCCCTAAGGGTTAGGTTACATTCCTTTTACCATACATTACTAGTCTTGCTGAACACAATAATATTTACATTTGAAATGATAAATCAATAGAACGTTGAATAGAGAAAGAGCAAAACATGATCCGAAGAAAACGTATAACAAAGAATGTTATATACGGCAAATTTACGTAAGTGCATTGGATTTACTGTGACTGAAATTCTTAAAATTGTCCTGTTAGCATCATTTCTATCGCGTACTCATACTTCACTTTGAAATAACGGCGAATGGATGCAGGAACAATCGTTGGAATTCCTCATTGTACATGATTCAAAAATATATCGTAATGGCATTTTTCCTGTCGGAAAATAAGACAACAATTCAGAAAATCCAATATAGAACGCATTATACTTGTATCTATTATTAACTTATTGCAGATATTTCACGGTTTTCGATATCCATAAAATTTTATTTTTTTGTTTTTTTTTCTTCATTTTTTGATAAATAATTCATTGAAATTTTTTATCGAAACACTGCAGCGGTGTTTTACTTGAAATACATTTTGAAGCATTTTGAGCAACACACAGGTTACATTATGGAAGAAGGACGTTCAAATAGTACGCGCGTACACTGGAAACGGGAAAGAGTAACTGGAAGGTAAGTGTAAAAGTGTGCTGGGTAGTGGGAGGTCAGCAATAGCGGGCACAAGTTTTTATACTTTGAAATGAATTACATTCGAGGTGGTTATGATTATGGAGGGGGTAGAACGTCACTTTTTATACAATGTGAGTAAAATTATCATAATTTGTTGACTCGCTAACAATTTCGCTAAATGCATGTCGGACATTGTCCATTCTCAATAGTTAATTTTCAACTGAAAAATATTTTTGTTTAAATTCCGAAATTATTATTTTATGTTCTCTAAAGCTTGAGTTAAATTTTACGAAAATATAACGAAATTCTACGAACTTTACTTTGCGACCTTGACTACAAAGTTTGAAATTGAAATTTGCAAGTTTATTGTTTTTACGTTAATTGCTCCCATATCATTTCAACATGTTAAATAAAAATGTTGTATTGGAGGGCTATCAATATTCATTGTGTTATTACTGTACTTTTTAATGTAAATACTTTCCCATGGGTCGAGTTGGTTACTTATTCTCACACTACATGGTTAATCAATTCGACGTTTTCTTTCAATGAATGAATCAACTGGAACTGAATTCAATGCGTGGTAAGCTACTGCTGATGTCGATGGTATATTATGCTTTATGTCCACAATAATCCTCGTATCTTTTTTTAACCTGCCTACGGGTTTGAATTTTCTGCAGACCATCGAAATCAGCAGTAACCGCAGTAACTTAACACGCATTGAATTCAGTTCCAGTTCATATACGGAAAGAAAACGTCGAATTGATTAAACATGTGAGAAGAAGTAACCAACTCGACGCATGGGAAAGTGTTTAAACATGAAAAAGTACAGTAATAACACATTGCAACCGGCACACACGGTCGCACAACCGCTTCCACAAGCTTACGACAACGTTGTAGTAACAAATAAGTTCTTTCACACCGAAAATCTGTAATTTGCTCATAGTTGAAGTAAGGTAGCGGCCTTTAATCCGTTATAGAAATCGCGGTCGATAATTTTCTCGTAGCGAAATGGTTTCAAAAAACGTGAAAGATTGTACTCCAAGACATGTGTTGACTACTTTGTGGTCTATTACCATGGGAGTTTATAAAAAGTCTATCAGCTTTTTCATTTTTTTCACTCTATGAGCATTGAAAGCAAGTTTGCGTACTTTATTACGTAGTGGTGCGGTTCGCCGAGGAAGCCAACAACATCTGGAGTTAATACCATCTAAGATGGAACTTCCAGATTTGTGCATGTCCAGTGACGATTTTCATTCCCAATGAAAATGGTCAAGAAATGAACCATCTCACAATCTGCCGCATCTAGACTTCCAAAAATATTAACAAAAATGAAGAGTTTTTGTTAATAGATTGCGGAAGTTTTTCAATGTATAAAAGCTAGGGTGGCCGTCAAAAATCTCGAAAATTAAAATCCCGAATGCAAAAATCCCGAAAATCCAAAATCCCGAATATCAAAAATCCCGAAAATTTGCAATTCAGAAAACAACAATCAAAACTCGAGTGTGGTTGTAGTCGCATGAATACAAGGAAATAGTCTAAAATAGTCTAGCGACGTTTTCATTTACAATTACTTAATGGCGTGCATGTAGTCTAGTTATTGTTGAATGGGTTTAAGAAGAAAGAAGTTATTTGAGCTGCGTCTCAACGAAGATGAGAAAAATAAAATAAAAAAAGCGGGGTCGGGGAGCGGCAGCCCCCGCTGTGAGCGGTCAAGGGGGGTATAGCCCCCCTTGTGGGGTCTAAGGGGCATAGGTCCTAGCGGGGTTTGGGGCAGAGCCCCATGCACGTTTGGCCGCCTGCAAGGCGTGAAAAAAGTCAGCCGCAGGCGTAAAAAATAAGCCCGCCGGTTTAGTAACAATGACGTTCATTCGGTGAGTAAATATTTTTCGCCATACGACGCCACTCGTCCCTATTTTGGTAAAACTCATCAATTAGTTCTTTCTCTATTACCTTTGATAGTTCCTCGTCGCTATTATTTTTCATCGGTACTCCAAACAGTAATTCGAACGGTGTTTTTCCCGTGCTTCGCGATGTGGATGCATTAACGAATCGCTGTAGCTGTACGACTCGCTTGAACCAGTTGTGCGGTTCCTGAATCGACATTTTCGCTAATATTGGAATTAGAACCCCATGCGCTCAGCTTGACCGTTCCCTCTAGGTGTAGTGGTTGTTATCAAATGTAACTCTATGTTGCCCTCTCTACAATACTCTGCATATTCGTCCGCTTTGAACGCAGTGCCTTTATCTGCGATGATTCGTCTTGGATTTCCAAAAATGTCTTGTTGACCGCGTAGCCGGTTATTATTTGTTATTCGGGATTTCGGATTTTCCGGATTTTTGTATTCGGGATTTGTGCATCCGGAATTTTAATTTTCGAGATTTTTGACGGGAGCCAAAAGCTAGCGCTGAAAGTTCAAAAATTGTATTTGTTCTGTGTCTGCGCTGATATACACGTAGTCTTGCAAGACATAGGTGTACTGATGAAATCACATACTTTGTGTGGTATGTGAGGGCGTGATACGCCGAAATCAGCATGTTTTGTTTTGTTTGAAAGAAAATCTTCCTTAAACGACTCATTGTTATGTTTTAGTTGGTTTCACCAGCTGGTGCACTCATACACAGAAACACAGAAAGATTGTATATTCAAATTTTATACAATGACCGAAATTTGAATAAGAACTTTTTAAACTTTGTACTTCTACGCAGGTTTTCCCGGTCTTAAAAACCTGCGCAGAAGTACAAAGTTTATTCAGTTCTTATTTAAATTTCTGTCAGTGTAATTGTATGTTTCCAAAACACAAGAGTGAATTTTTGTCTAATTACTAAATACAGGATATTCATATGACTGTGCCTACTATAACCCTCTCATCCCATCATCCCGCTCATTCATATGGAACTTATGAAAGAGGGGTACACACTTGTTATAGTTATAATTATGATTATAATTTACACAAATACCAGATGTCGTTATGTCTCAAATGACAAAATGTCGTTATACTGATAGATGGACACTTTCACACGATAAGGTTGTAAGCAACATAATTTGCTGTCACGTGACATTGTGTTGGGAGTTTTTGTATGTTACAGACAGTACATATACACATATGGGCCATTCCATTGAAAAGTTGGAAAATGTGTTACAAGGGAACCGTCTTCTGGCCAAGAATGCAAAGGTTGGACTTCTTTCGCATGAAGGAGTTGTATATTGAACCTATAGAGGAATTTTCTTCATACAACACAAATCTCGTATGTGCACGGTTTAGCAAGAGCACATGGTTCCCTCGCAACCTACCAATGGAATCGCCCATATATATCACCAGTTTCCATTCGCATATTTTCCTGTAAATGTTTTGTGAATTCAAAAGCCAACTCTAGCGTATGTAGCAGAAGAACGTCCCCTTGTAAAAGAAATATGTTTTCAAGATGTATCTCATTCACAATTCATTATTTGAATGATACACTTTCGAAAACAAGAATTTATGTGAGGTCCTTTATTGAGTTCGTTTGCTGAATTATGTCAAATATGATGTGGTGTTTTTTTTGTCAAAACCAAATACGTACATTAAATGCAGATGAATAAAACATGTCTATTATGTTCTTCATGGCATCCAAAAAACTACACTCGCCAAGCAAAACAATTTTCCGTCATTTAGTTTGTCCCAGAGATGCAACCGGAATCATAGGGAAATTTAACCACATCAAACTGGGCTATTTAAAATTTATTTTAATGCATATTTGCTGGGGAGAAGTGGACGTTACATTATACACAACGAAACTAAAATTGCTCAAAACTATGAGCTAACTGACTAAAATGAGGCAAAATATCTAAATTTATTTTATGAAAATGGTCGACGCAAGTAATGCTGTTTAAAACCGTGTGCATACAACTGTACAGTATATCATCATAAATCATTCAACATGTACGTTACCCTCCATTATTAATAAATGGCTTGTGCTGGGTTTTTAATGGTTATTGTTTTTAGTCCTATGGTTGGTCTAAAATGTAATAATCGGTTTAAAAGTAATCGATTGAAAAATTGATATTAATGAAGTTACAGTTTTCATTTTCAGGGCTTCCAGAAAGTAGCTTTTTGTTGTCATTAAAAAATTGAATTATTCATCAATCCATCTCTGAATCTGTTGTAGAGTCATGCGCCGATTAGAGGCCGTTCATAACATGTGCTTCGCAGTCTCTTCCTCTCCCTTGCATGTCGTGCAGAAAGGTGACAACGTCAATCCAAACCTGTGCAGGTATTTCCTGAAGCATCCGTGACCCGAAAGAAACTGTGTCAATTGGAAGTTAACCTCTCCATGTTTCCTCTATACACATGTCGTTATGTTTGGTATGAGTCTATGGGTCCACCTTCCCTTGTCAGAGGAGTCCCACTCTCGCTGCCACTGTCTCATTGATTCGGCTCTTAATTGCGTTCTTACTGTTTTGGTAGTTTGACCCTCCCTTCTCTTCTTTCTATGACATTCGCTGTCTTCCGTCAACGTTATGCAAATATGGGCATCGTCCCAGCTATGACACATACCGCTTCTAGGGATATCGTTCGGTATGCGCTTGCTACTCTTATGCTTGCCAGCTTTTGGGCTCTATTAAGCCTCTTCCGATTCCTCTTCGTATCTGGCGCCTGTATCCACGCTGGTGCACCGTAGCGCAATATCGATAGGTTGACGCTTGATAGGAGACTCCTGCTGATTCGCGGTCCAAAGCCGTTTGGCATTATTCTGGTCAGTGCTGACGTGGCTTTCATTGCCTTTTCGCACGTGTAGTCCACATGACTATTAAAATTTCTGCGGTCGTCCAGCATAACTCCAAGGTATTTTAATTGGCGAGTGGATGTAATTTGTAATTCGATGTTCAATACGATCCGCTCAGTTTTTTTTGCAGTTACTCACTAGCATGATCTCGGCTTTCTGGTGGGCCTTCAGATTTGCCGTTCTCATCCAGTTTACGACAGTTTCTAGCGTCTCCATCATAGCTACCTCCACATCCATCTTCGACGTTCCGGATACCGTTTGGATCAAGTCGTCGGCAAAAGCAATTGTCTTAGCGTATCTTGGTAGTTTCAGCCGCAGCGCTGTGTCATACATTACATTCCACAGCGTTGGCCCTAATATGGATCCCTGTGGTACTCCAGCTGTGATGTCTACTGTCTTTTTCCCTTCATTAGTATCGTACGTTAGCACTAGTCGCTCGAAGTAGCTTTTCAGCGTCCTGCAGAGGAAATCAGGGACAGAAGCACAGAAGCGTTTACCCCGTATTCTTTGCTTCCGCGCCTTGTCGGCAATCTCTACAAATTCTAATGGCCTCAATCGCCGATCTCCCTTTTCGAAATCCGAAATGTTCGTCTGACAGTCCGTGCTCGCCCTCTATGTATTTTCTTAGTCTATTCAGAAACGCGGCTTCCAGCATTTGTCTGGCTTGTCTGGTGGTTTCCTTGGTTTTGGTATTAGGACCAGCTTCTGTTTCTTCCATATTTCAGGAAAATATCCGTCGTCGAGGTATTTCTACATTGTCAACCTGAGCATATTAGGCTTCACGCGTGCTGCTGTCTTCAGAGCTACATTAGGGATTCCATCTGGTCCTGGCGCCTTGTTATTCTTTAACTTTTGTGCAGCCATCTGGATTTCTTCTGCAGTGACCGACCATTCATGTCTGTCTTCCGCTTCATCGTCATAAGGAGTTTGCGGCCATGTGATCTGTTCGTGTTGTGGGAAGAGCTCTCTCACTATGACCGCTAGCCTCTCCGGGCACTTTTCTTTTGGCCCCGATGTACCTTTCATCATCGTCATTACTATTCTGAACACTTTGCCAGATTCGTGTCTGCCTCCTGACATAGTTTTTTCCAACAATCACTCTTACTCGACTGGATTGCTCGTTTCAATGCTAATTTTGAATTACGATGTTCCTGGCATCTCACCGTTCTGACGCTCTCGTTTCTGGCCCTTTGCATCCTTCTTCTTGTCTTAAAGCAAGTCGCTCGCAAGAGTCTTATTTTGTCATTCCACAAAAATGCCGGTTTTCGTCCATTCCTCGGTTCCATCCTTCTTGGCATCACCGCGTCGCATGCATTCACCATTTCTTTCGTCAATTCTTCTGCCGATTTCTCTTCTTGGTCGTCTTTTGTTAGTCCCGTTAGTTCTCCTGTGAGTAAGTCTAGCATTCGTTCAAACTGCATAATCGTCCATCTTGGTGGTGCATAGCAGCTGGCAATATACACTCCGTCAATTTTTGCTATCACGAATCCTTCGTGGGCGTCTCATACTAACTTTTTGTATGGGATACTTGCCCGTCGTCAATATTGCGGCCATTGCGGCTCTGTCTGCAGCCCATTTACCGTTATTTCTATTAATTTGTACGGTTCTGCAATAATTGCACTGAATATTTTGTATTGCTTGGTCGGTATTAACTAAATTTTGCTAAAAGTTTGTATAGCTTGGAAACGACCAGATTTGTTGCGTATGCAACAGGGGTAAGAAATTACGTAAGTAATTATCTCTTTCAACGAACAAAGTAAGCTGATTGGGACGTTTACGCCTCTTTAGTATACCTTTGTCGCGAGACCATGTGTATATCAGCACAGAAAGAGATAATTACTTACGTAATTTCTTACCCCTGTTGCATACGCAACAAATCTGGTCGTTTCCAAGCTATACAAACTTTTAGCAAAATGCAATAATTGCTACGTCACATTTTTGTTCCGCTGAAGAAGTTGTTGTGCCATGTCACAATGGTTAAGATTTATTTGGATCACTTCCATTCCCCACACACATTCAATTGTTCAACAATACCCTACCAATATTTTTCAATACCCATATAAGTAAGCAAAATGCGCAGAAACTGAGGTTTTCAAAAACATGGTTTTTCGGTGATATGAAAAAGTGGCCGGTTCAATCCAACAACACCCATCGTTCATTTTCATCCAGTCCAATAACATCCTGTCCAACGTCATCTGGTCCAATAACATCTCCTCCTTTTGTAGAAGGAAGATACATTTTGCATAAGAAAAATATCTCTGAGATGGTTGATATTATTGTGGACTGGACGAAAATAGACGGTAGAGCTCGGTGTGGATTGTTGACTCGATAAAACTGACTTTTCGCTGCTAGAACTTTTTAACCATCGAAGGGCTGTAGTCTGATAATAGCATTGTTTTATGTTGCCTGTCTGCGCAAAATCTCAACTACTTTAACTATTTTCTTACAATGGAATTTCAATAATTTTGCCTCAAAATATAGGGCTGACTTGATTAAAGTGAATGTTATTAATACCCATCAGTCAATCAATCATAATTAATTTATTTATTTAACTTAAATGACTTTCATTATACACCACCCATTAAAGAGACTTGTCATTTTCTTGTAATAATATTAGAGTTTCACTACATCAATTACTATCGAATTGCTTACAAATTATCTATTTATTTTTCTACGTGTAAATTTTTTTTGAGAGGTTTTAGTCCTGATTTAGTATTGTAACGGTTAGTTGTAGACCTAAATTTGTGATGTTCACATCGGCATGAAGAGATTTTTCAATAAATTAGAAAGTTAGAACTAAATTGAATTTAGCGTCAACCTTCTAAAAAGTGGGTGTTTCGGTATCTAAAGTGACTGTAAATTCACACTTTAAATGTGTCATTTGAGATAAATTTAAACTGAAAAGGTAACTTTGGCATCAATCCTCGAGACGAAGATTGGTCGTTCAAATGGGCGTTTAAAATTTTAATCTTTTTGAAAATTCAAAAGACTTTCGGAATTATTCGTATGAGCTTTTGTAACGGGCTTCACAATTTCGATATTTTGATAGTTGAGGTATGTGAAATGGATCCGGTCAGTTGTGACGGGTTGTCAATAGTATTTTTTTATACGTGGGGAGAAATTAGTGAATTCCAACAAGAGCCAAAGTTTGCCAGAGCGGAGCGAATGCCGTAATTCGTTCTAGTTGGAATTCAATTTTCTCCCCAAGTGTAACACAATATTTTTTGTGCTTGCACGTGAGAAAACGAGTGTTTCCACAACAAAATGCTCATTCAGTGGGAGCGGTGAGAAAGTAGCTACTAACTTACCGGCAAGAATATGTAACTCTCTCACCGCTTTTGGTGGGACAAAGCACGAGTTTTCTCGCCGCAAGTATGAAAAAATATTTTTTTGACTATCCCCTCCGAAAGTTTCGCGTTACATGCATGTTTACCCTCGGTCATTACATGTAAGGTGTTTTGGGATATTAGAAACACAAATAATCCATTGTGAAAGTTACTTTCGTCCAAGGGAGGTAAAACACTTACGTCCCGAGGGAGCTGTTCCATTGTTCATCTGCGATTTTTTCGTTTTGAACTCGTCGGTAACATTTCTAGTACAAGAAAAACGAATAGAAAAAACCAAATGGCTCTTTGATATGACAATATTCTTACATTTTTAGAACGAATTGAATGTTTTCAAAGTACATCGCATACACAAAAATCAAAATTTCGAAAATTTACACAGACAAAATTTCATTTGTTTCTCAACACACTACGACAACAAAGTCGATGACCGCGCAATATTATTGTTCAGAAAATGAAATACGATATCGTTTACGCTATCGTAACAATGTTACGATGTTACCGCGTGTTATAAAAAATCCCGTGTGTTTGGACCCGTACGAAGTACAAATGTCCTATACGTTTACTACAAACAATATTATTGTAAGGGGTAGGTCGAGGTGGGAGCTGGGGGGATGCATCTATTATCGTCTAAATATGACGAATCAGCAATAAAAAATGTCCGTCCGTCTGTCCGTCCGCTTTTTTTTCCAAACGGCTCAACCGATCAGCCTAAACGTTTTTTCCCTGAAAGGTACATGCCTGCCATGATTCAAGTTCGACGATGAGTTCGAGAGTCGGTGAAACTTTCGCAAATATCTCAGCAAGTAAAGCACGGAAATTGCTCAATTTGGTGTCAAATTTGATACCAAAAAACTGGGGAATTTTTTTTTGTTGGAATCGGGTCTGGGCACTGGGAGCCATGGAATGGGCGAAAATAAATTTCTCTGCCCAAAATGATAAGAGATAGTTTTTTTCAGTATTTGCTTAAATACGCAATATAGAGATTTACTTTCAAAGGCAAAGTTGTAGAGAATCAAATTTTAGCGAACACGTGTCTCAAGGTTTTGGGGAAATATGGCCCAATCCTGGTATATGGTCACTTCCATAATTGTGCAGGATGACCCAGATCTCCAGAACTATGAGAGTTAGAAATTTGGTTCCAAAGGCGAAGTTGTAGAGAATTAAATATAAGCGAACACGTGTTTCAGGGTTTTGGGGAAATATGACCCAATACTGGTATATGGCCACTTCCATAATTGGGCAGGATGACCCGGATCTCCAGAACTGTGAGTTAGAAAGTTAGTTCCGAAGGCGAAGTTGAAGAAAATTAAATTTACGCGAACACGTGTTTCAGGGTTTTGGGGAGATATGCCCAATCCTGGTATATGGCCACTTCCATAATTGGATGACCCAGGATGACCCAGATCTCCAGAACTATGAGAGGTAGAAAGTTGCTTCCAAGGACAAAGTTGTAGACAATAAAATTTTAGATAACACGTGTTTCTGGGTTTTGGGGAAAAACGACTTAGTCCTTGGATTTGAATGGTCTGAGACGTACTTCGGTAGGGCCGTTGACATTACCTTGGGTAATTTCTATGGATCTTTGAAATTCTTACCTCTTCGATTGGAGAAAGAATTAATGAAATATAAATGAAAATTTAAACTTCATTGACATTATTTCGCTCATGTTTGCAGATACCAAGCCTTAAAAACAGAACAAACGCTGCATCGCGGCGACCATGAACGGAGATAAAATTTAATGAAAGGATGCCCAACAAATGACTTCTGGTACGGGTTTTCGGTTTTGAGACCTAAACTAAGTTCAAAAATGATTTATTTGGTCTTCAACGAGATCCTTCCCCATAGTCGTCTGTGAATAAAACGATTTTTTTGCGCTTAAGGATCATAAGTCGATGGATTTCGACACTCATTTTAATGTCGAAAAGTGGTACTTTTCAGGACTCAAGAAGTTTTTTTTTTGCTGGGACTCTTGATAATCAAAAGCGTGCGCGAGCGACACCTCTGTCAATGGTGAGAGATGTGAAGTAAATACTTGATCTATATCGATCAATGCAAAAAGCCATTTTTCATATTAGCGTATGGTTTTGTAGTTAAACTTATTTTTTGGTTTCATCTCATTATGATCCTCAAGCGCAAAAAGCGTCGTTTGTGACTCGTGATGAAAGTAGAATTTTCCGGCACACGTCGTAAACTTGTCCTACTCGGCTTCGCCTCGTTATGACAAGCTTACGACTAGTACCGAAAAATTCAACTTTTCATCACTGGTGACAAAATTACTATTTCCATATACTTTCAAGATTTTTCTAAAAGTGACGAAAACAAATTTTTGCTAACAGACGTTTTTTTATCGATTGAAAAATTGTTACTCCCATATGCAAAAGGAGACACTGCGAAGAGCTCGGTGAAGCTTCCAATGGACCCAGTATTTGTAAGCTTTTAAAAAAATTTTGCGTTAAGTAACACATGCCCCCCCCCCCCCCGCTAGAGCGTTACGTAATATATGAATGACCCCAAAGTGGCTCAATAAAAAAAACTAAAACCTTTTTGCACATGCCGTAAAACAATTTGTTGCTTAAAATAACCTCAGTAAACGATAAAAAATTAAAAAAACGTCCGTAAGCAAAACTTTATCTAATCATTTTTAGACAAATCTTGAAAATGTATGGAAGAAATCGTTTTTATTCACAGTCGACTATGGGGAAGGATCTAGTTGAAGACTAAGTAAATCATTTTTGAACTTAATTAAGGGGTCAAAACCCGTGGCATGTCCCCATAGGATTCGTTCACATATTACGTAACACTATTATTTGGAACTATTGACCCCCGTTCTTCAAGCATTTTGGGCTAAATCTGACACAAATTTCTATAGCCGGTCACGTTTCGCTAGACCCCCTCCCTCCAGACGTGACGTAATATGTGAACGACCCCATATCATGTTATGATTGAACCCTATTGCGCCAAGGATATTAAGCTTGCAACCATCGTATTATGCTTAAAGCAATCATATTTTGTTTTTCACAATTTTAAAATGGCATTTTTTGTGGATTTCATTTCTCTGTATGGCAATAGTCTCGCTGTGAAATTTTTTCTTGTTAAGGCGCGTGAGAAGATAGTATTTTGAATCGAATAAAACGATATTGGTAAAGTTGCTGTAAACTAATTAATTTTACATTTTTCGTACATAAAAAATATGATTGCATTCATATAAAGTACAAAACAAAATTAAAAAATATTTTAAAAACGAAAAAATTGCAAATTGGATTTCATTTTATGGTGATTTCGTATCAGAAAGTCAGCCCTGTACACATCCAGATATACATGCAAACATCCATTGTTTGTCCATATTTGCTGAATCAACAAAATTAACGAAATAGATTTCTGTTATTGATTTTAGCGAAACGTTCATGAATTTCATGTTACGTACGCCCGCCCATATTGTATACATTAATTCAAATCATTCAGTGTTTTCATATGGAAAGAAAACTCAAAATAAAAAAATTGAATTCCTACAACAATTGGATTCGCGGTTGTGAGAAAAAAAAAATTATTTCAAAATACAGTTGTTAAAACAATTTTCGACATGAATTATTTTTCAAAGTAATGATAATTTTCAGTTCAATTTTTCTTTTTTTATTGAAACCAAAAATCAATTAAAATTTCATAATTTACTTTAGTTCAATTATCGTTATAAACATTGAACCAGAGCCGCATGCACAAGGGTGGGCGCCCGGTGACATTTACACACTTATGTACAAAAATAATTTCGAAAGCGAGTGTACACAGAATCGGAACTGAATTTTATTGCATTTCTAATTGAAAACATACCTACAAATATTTCAATAGCTCCTCTAGATTTGACGCACGTCCTCGGGGAAGAAGGTAATCGAAAAGAAGAACGACATAGTGGGTTCATGTGATCCAGAGCTAAAACAAAATTGAACATTTTCGAGGGACCCGTACGCATAAGAATAGATGTTGCTGAATGTGTTACTTTCCTCTGAGTTCAGAATTTTTGTAACTGAAAGAAAATCGTTTTACCTCAGACTCTTAATGCGTCACCCTTTTCTGATTTCAGAACTGTTGAAAGCAGTCATAAAGACTTGCGTCACACCTCCTCTGTAAAAGTTTTTTTTTGTGCGGGTATCAGTACTTTTTTAAGTTTATTTCTCGTCAAAAACCTGATGAGAGTTGAAAAGTGCTATCGAAATGCACAATAATCACATTGCCCCATTGCATGACCTCACTCATGACAAGAATAAACGAAACATAACAAAAAACCTGATGGAAGTTGAAAAGTGCTGGAGAAATCGACAAGAATCTCATAAACCTAGGAAACTCCATTGGATGATCTCACCCATGCATGTCGAGAATAACCTAAAAATATCAAAAAAAACCTGATGCAAGTTGAAAAGTTTCTGAAGAAACCTCCCAATTCTAGAAGTGGCTTTACCCCGGGATTCGGCCATATTTTCCCAAAACCATGAAACACGTGTCCACTAAAATTTAATTCTCTACAATTGTACTACAACTACTACAACTTTATAACTCTCATTGTTCTGTAGCTTTAGGTCATCCTGCCTAATCCTGGACGGGGCCATATTTCCCCAAAACTCTGAAACACGTGCTCGCTAAAATTTGATTCTCTTCAACTTCGCCTTTGGAAGCAACCTTCCAACTCTCATAGTTCTAGAGATAATGGGTCATTCTGCCAAATCCTGACCAATTCTAGAAATGGCCATATCCCAGGATTCGGCCATATTTCCTCAAAATCCTGAAACACGTGCTCGCTAAAATTTGATTCTCTACAACTTCGTATTTGGAAGTAACTTTCTAACTGCCATAGTTCTAGAGATACGAGATACATTTCATGGAACCTTACAAATTTCAAAAAAATGTCCACAAAGATCCCAAAAAGAAAAAAAGAAAGGCTTACCAATTTTACTATTTCAAAATCGTCGAATTCATATCTCCGGATCGACTGAGCCGATTTTAATGAGTAAAAAAGCACCTTGGCCTAACATTTTGCGTAGAATTCGGGAAAAATATTTTCCGATGGGTACGTCACGAGGGGGGGGGGGGGAGAAGTCAAAAAATTCCTGTGTATATGTTCCTTAGTCTACGAAACATTTCTTGTAAACTTTTTGGTGTGTAAGACTTGCATCACGGCCTCTTACTACCGTGGGGCCGTGATATTTCATAATTAACCAAATATTCACGAAAAACCACCTCCCATCTTGTACGACCGAGAAAAAGATTTTTGTCCATTTCATGGATCCCAGTGCCCGAACCACTCAAGAAATTTTCACAAAATTTTTTTTAAGATTTTTTAGATAAAATTCTTTCATTTGACACCAAAATAAACAGTTTCCGTGCTGAATTTGATTATTCGACCGATTTTACTCTTTTTCGAACTTAAACTCACTACCTCAATACCGATTTCCTGGTAAAGATTTATTCAAGTTATCGCCTCCCCGGACAGACAGTCAGACATTGCTGTTGTCGCTGATTTGGCATCTCTATGGAACAAAAAGCTTTCGGCTTACTCGCGGATTTGGATTCAACAAACGTGGTAGTAAACGCATAAGACACGTACTTGGTACGGGTCTAAAAATACGTAATTTGTGAATAGAATGCACATCGTACATCACTCAAACATAATTTACGCTGATTTGTTCTGCTGAAAAAACGTAATACACGTTATATTAGGTGGTCACACTAATGTTCCGCATTTCGTGTGTGTTTCAAATTGTGTTCACTTTTTGTTGAATACTGCCAGTCTACACTTAATATGTCATTGTGCTTGACGTCACTAGACAAATTTATATGAAAAAGAAAACGCTTGAAAAAATACTGTATGCCTCGTTGCACTACTTTTGTATTATGAATTCAACAAGCGTCGCATCATCTAAACACGGTAGAGAAACAAGTGTTTCAAGAACTGTTACAATATGCACGAAATTTTCAAAGATTTTATCCTAATTTTGTGCATATTTCAGTAAGGAAATTCTAAAATAAAGTTTTTAGGTTGCAACAATCTCGTAAAAGTGGCTGAACACACTTTGGAATAGTTATATATTCGAAGCTTCACATTTGACAATTTAATACTCTGACAAACGTTCTTTACTTCATATCATTTAAAGTTCTATGTGGGGGGCTGTTGGCTGTTCATAAATAACTTCCACGCTTTTCTAGAATTTTTGACCCCCTCCTCGTCTGCTTCCTCTTAGATTTCCCATACAGAAGCAGACGTCATTTATAAAGGGTCTCTCATATTGGCTGCCACTCAGGGATTTTTCATCACTTTTGCACAATACGACTGACACGTGGTATGTGATGTATAGTTCGCTATCGTGCACACATTCTTTCCGCCAAGTCGTGCATTTGCAGTATGTTGAAGTTAGTCACTCTACAAATTTGTATACTTACGTGTTGCAACTAAAACAAAATGAGCTGAAGACGAATGCTGTAATTGATGTTGTTTCTTCAAATAATCCCTAAATTTACTTTTTCCTATGATATGACAGTACTAGTGAAATAAATAACTGTGTGTAATCAAACTGATTTTCATTTGCGACAACAGTTTAATTTTACTATTGCTTTATCATGGCAGGAGCATGAGTGAAGGCCGTGACGCAGTCCCATACCCAAAAAAAAACTTACGGAACAAACTTTTGGACAAAGGACATATGCGAACTTTCGGGTTTTTCTGCACTGCCTTCCAAAATTATTGCAAAAAAGTTACATAAAAATCGTATGGTACGAGTAACATAACATTAGTATTAAAACTGCCCAGATCTGTATAATAATAATAATTTCATTTATTTAGCAAAAGCTACTTTCAAATTCTATAAAAAAAATTACAAATTCACTAAATTGCATTGAGACTTTACATAACACTTTTACACATTTTCCTTTATAAAACGTCTCCATTTTTCTTGAAAATTTACTTCAACTTTTTCGTTTTTTATCTCATCCCGTAAATTATAATGCACTAGTCCCCTGTGGAACAATGAGTTCATCAATCTCTCTGTCTTTTTGCATACTACTCTCAAGTCTCCCCTTGACCTTGTCGGATACTGATGTATATCACTATTGTATGTCACCATATCACTCACGCATCGCGGTAATTAACCATTCTTAAGTTTAAAAATGAATTTCATTGTTCTTTCATTCATTCTTTGCCTTACGCTTAATAGGTCCAGTGCATCCAACATTTCCGCTATATGGGTCAGCTTTTTGCATCGAAGTACTGCTCATGGCGTGGCATGTCATCAATGTACAATACGAACAAGATTGCGCCCAACACTGATCCTTGCGGTACTCCGATTTCATTTGCTATTTGGTTGGATGTTAGGCCATTTACTTTGGTCTGCTGACGACAGCCTTTCAGGCACTGTTCGAACCATCTGACGACCCGTGGTGAAAAACCAAAATTTTTTAGTTTCATCAGGAGCCTTTTTCTGTCGATAGTTTCAAAGGCTCGTTTCAGGTCCAGATGGGTGTCTCCATCTTCGGCCATTTCTTTCCATTTCGCCACCACGAAATTCAGAGCTGTTTCGCAGGAGTGGCGCTCTCTATATGCCGACTGGTACCTTGACAGCAGACAGTTTCCCTCGATATATTCCATCGTTTGATTTTTTACTACTGTCTCTATCAATTTTTCGAGTGTAGGTAGCATATTGATTGGGCGTAAGTCTTTTGCTGTTTTTGGGCGAGCTATTTTCGGCACGGATACCAAAGTCGATATTTTCCATATGTCTGGTACTGATTCGTCAAGTGATTGATCTACTATTTGTTGTACTACTTCCGCTTTTATCGGCCACGCGTCAAGTAGGATCCCTGGGCTGACCAGTTCAGTGTCACTCTTATTTTTCATTTCTAAAGTCTAAAGTCAAACGTATTTCCGCACTCTATTTTTCTCAGAGTACTTGTCCTAATGGAATGATTAATTTCAGCCACACTATTAACATATTAACACTTTTAACAATTCGTTTAGTTTACTTGCCATTTCCATTTTGTCGCTGACGGGTGTGCCTCGTATCTCGATCTCCTCGTTTCCACGTTTGTTTCACATCCCCACTCGCTTCGTTTAACTTCTTTTCGGTGTAGATTCTCTTTTTGTCTCTTGGTATTTGTTTCGTGCGTTTCTGTACTTCCTCCAGTTGTGATGTGTAGGCATCAACACCGCCAGCGCGTACATCTGCTCTTCTGTCCGTCTGTCTGTCCGTCTATTCACTTTTACATCTTTCACCAACTGTTTTATCGCCGAAGTTAATACATCACTTAGCGTTCTTGCTTTCTCATCCATTTTTATTTCATCTTTCATCAAACTTTCCCACTCAAACTCACTCAGTTTATCTCTCAATACTTGAGGGTCATAGTTTACAATCTTGCGCACCGTTTTATGTTCACTACTATTGTTACTACTATTATTATTATTTTAATTTTAATTGTTGAATGATCTGAGATCTTTTCACTCATCAAGACGGTATGTAATCTATCTTTTTCTCAGAAGCTGAGTTCCTCAGACTAGACTACAGTGTTTTCAGGGAACGTTAGTCTTGCTGCCAAATGCTGCCACGCTCCCGGGAGATATCCCGAAACGTTGGGTTAGTACCGACACGTGACTTAGATGTTGCACCATTGGGACTAGCACTATTGAGACCAGTTGAAAGAATGGAAAAATTATACGTGGGTCTGACATTCAAAAATTTTTTTTCAATACATAAACCTTAGGACTGCGTCACATCTTACCGTTTCAGAGGTTTTTGTTGTTCGTGCAGTTTAAGTTTCCTAATACAAACATATTTATCGCAAGAAACAGAAAACCATTTACTAAGCAAATAAACTTTCAAACAATAAATTGGGTAATAAGTTATAAGAAGAAGTAATTCAAAATTGTATTCGTTAATATTTAAAAGCCCTTCGTCGAACATCATATACCTCCGAACACATATTTGTTTACACATCGTTCCATTTTTATTGCAGTGTAGCTCAAACTCGCATTAATATTTCATAATTTTTATAACATTTTTCATATAAAAACTAAAAAGCTAATAAAAAAACAATTTTCTCATTTCACTTTCTAGAAAGAAAGCCACATATTTTATACTAAAACAAGCGAAAGAAGTTTGTGTTTGCTTGCGGTTGCTTTTCCTGAGTTTAATCAAAAAGTTACGAGAAATTGAAAAAAAAGGAAATGAAATCAGAAGCCGAAATGGAAATCGTCCAAATTCAAGATGACGCATTAGGAAAACTCTTATCTCATATAAGTAAGTGCGAAATAATTTTCCATTTTTCGTTGATATTGTGTTATAAGAAACATTATAAAAGATCCACACAAGAAGTCTTGTGGTTTTGTGTGAACGATTGCAAGAAAATTTGATTCGTGGTTTCATATTTCTCCTTTATTTTACAAGTTTTTTTGCAATAAAAATATTATTTTTAGATAAACTCGTCGTATCCGAACAAACATAGAAATAATAAAAAGAATGTTACATTTTCGGATGGAATAATAATTTATGATTTTATCGCGAATGCGATGGAATCATTCTATTTTCATTTACTTGAAATTAGAGAAAAACGACTAAAAGAAAAATTAATTAATGCAATAAGGTGATTCGAAGATGTGATAATTATTTTACCCATAGGAAATTGGTGAAGTAGGGGAGATGCGGGAAATGTATTCATGTATTAGGCACAAATGTTCAACAATACCGTAAAATGGGGTGAATAGGCACACTTTTGATCTTCATAAATCACAATAAGAATATATTTTTCACTTTTTTGCTAATTGGCTTCTTTAAAAACATGAGTTCGTGGGTGCATTTGTGAAATGTCCTACTAAATTTTGGGATGTAATATTCGTCTTTTCTTCGAAATTCTTAAAAAAACTTTGATCCTAAAATGCGGAGTGAATAGAAACACGAAATTCGGACAATGATTAAACGTTAATGTTTTTAATAATAACCCCATTCACTGCAGTGAACAAGTCGCAGCAAGATTTCCGACTCCTCAACTTGAATAAAAACGGCCTGACCACCGATTTACTTTACGTCTTTTTTTTTTGTGGCGAAAAATTATGGAAGGGGTGATGTGTGTTTTCGTGCTGCTTTTCTACATGTCATCACTCTCTCATCGTCGTATATGGCTGCCTGAAGTATAGGTGGCGTGTTTTTTTTGTAAACTTTTCCGTCCAGTTTTCTTTTATAGACTCGCGACATTATTTCTTTTGTTTCTAATCACCCCGAAAAAGAAATAGTTGTGACAGCGGATCTATTTTTGTATGTTTTAATTTTAATAATATCAACTTACCTTATGTAATTTTTTGATATAAGACTTCCACAAACTAATAAATAAACGAAAAAAAGGTCCTCGATCAACTTGTAAAATTTATATGCTCTGTTAGCAAAGTTTGGCACGGTAATTTATTTTGATACTTCAACATTAAACAAAGACATGACGAAAAGTCATGGCAAGAGTGTTGACAATCTGAAAATGTTGTCAACCTGACGAAAGAAATGTACATAGTCCCAGTTGAAATATTTTCTGAATATAGTCACCCCATTTTACGGTATTGAATCGTCCCTCTTTACGATCATATGTTGGACATTCTAAGAATTTAAAAAACTAATTTCATAAGTTTAGGTACAGACACTTGTGTATTTCATTCATTTTCGCTAATAATAGTAATTCTAAAATCTCTTTTTATTAGATTCACTTATAATTCACTTATAATACAATTTCAATTCGTCGATCCATGTTAAAATATTTCTATCGATAACAAATGTCCAAGCAAATGTTTTACCAAAATTTTATCAAGAGAATTCTCCCAAATAAATTGCTAATCGCACCATGCTATTGCAAATCTGTGTAGAGCTTCCCCCAAAGAATCCAATTGCCATATACATTTTCTTGAAACAAATAAAAGTAGTGGTAAATTTGCCTTCCAAACATTTTCAAATATTTGACAAATTTGCCCAACTTTGCCCTGGGAATTGCGGGAAATGGGCGCTTTACAGAAATAATGCGACCTAACCTATTTGTTTCACATTTACTTGTACAGGTGGTGTAGTATTTCTAGATTTATCAGGTTGGGGCGGTACATTTCTGGTCCATGAAACACAGGTCTAGTGATCCTTTGTTTCGCCATCCGTTCATCATGTAAATCTCCTAAAAGCTCCGAGTCCCAAGTAAGAACCTATCTAGAGCTGCAGGCCCTATGCTTGGTACTGTTGCGGGTTGGCCCACATAACTACCCAGAGTCCTAAGCCTCAGTGAGGAAGAGTTCGGACATTCACATATTACGCCCGTCTCCTCGCCGAAGCCACAGGTGCAATTGGGATCATTAGAGAGTCCCATTTTAGCTAGATGCTTGCTTAGTCCACAGTGCCCGGTGATCGCATCAACCACTCGCTTGATGCGACACTTTTTTATTTATTTTATTATTATTATTATCCGTTTATTTAATTAAATTGTTTTTTTTTCGATCATATTAATAAAAAATTCAATTCGTATTTTTTAAAAAAAAGACGACAGCACATAATAAAAAAAAATGAGAAAATCAGAGAAAAAAGTAAAATAAATGTCAATTCCAGTGAATTAATTCTTTTAAGGAATTTGACACACTTTTCCATGTTTAGCAATTCGCTTGTCCACTTTCCATCGGGCATCGGGAAGAAGCGCTTTGTGTGCACTCCTCCCTCATAGGCGCTCCAATGATTAACGAATTTCGACCTTACCCAACACTTTATTGCTTTTACACATTCCGAGTGTGGTATGGGTATAAGAGGTTCCGGCCCACAACTTAAAGTTGCCGAACCTTTCCACTCTCTCGTATCCCTCCACGCCAGAGTGCCGGGAACCCAGACCAGCTTTACCTGATTTCTCAGTCCAACCTGGTTCAGGGTCTCCTTTAACTCTTTCAACAGCTTGGATGTCACGACAGGCGACATGAGCGTCCCAATCAAAGCCTCACTGTCAAAACAGATTGTAACATTTCTTCCACATGCCTCTGTTGGGATTGCCTACTGCACTCCCATCAGTGCCGCGAACGTCTCAGCCTGAGTCACGTTGACTAACCTTCCTAGGTGATACCACCTTTCAACAGCCTGCCCTGGAGAAAATACCCCGGCTACTGCGCCTTCCGAAGTTTTAGAGCCGTCAGTGAAGCTCACAACTTCTTCACCCGAGGTGTGAATTGGCCAGCCATTCCGACGTGCTGGGCACGACAGTCTCAAACCGCCTCACAAAGTCTGTCTCCGGCCTCATTCGGTCCCTAGGCATCTCAAAGACCTCATTGGTGATGACCTTCTTGATTTGCACATGGTCCGAAGTGAAATTTGGAGTCCAAAATCATTCTGTGATATGCCGTAGCAAAAGCATTCGCCTTTAATTGCACGAAGGCCGGTGGCAAGTTAATCAACGTCTCAATGGACGCCGTAGCTGTCGACCTCATAGCACCGGTAACACAAATGCACACCAGCCTTTGAATCTCGTTCAGTTCTTTCCTCGCACTTTCTATGTCGAGTCTCGGCCACCACACAACGCAGCCGTGACTCATCATAGGCCTTATGACTGCTTCACAAATCCACAGTATAGCGTTGGACGGTAGACCCCAGTTTTTAGTAGTCAATATTTAGTTAAGTATAAGACATAGAGACCTACTTTCAAGCAAAGTTGTTGAGAATCGAATTTTAGCGAAAAGTTGTTTCAGGGTTTCGCCGGAAAATATCCCAATCACGGGATTTTGCAACTTCTAGAACTGGGAAGGATGTCTCATACCTCTAGAACTATGGCAGTTAGAAAGATGCTTCCAAAGACAAAATATTAGAGAAAAGAACGTTGTGTTTGATCATTAATCATACTCGGAGCGGTAGCGGAGAGCGTGACGCAGTCCCCACACCCCAAAAAAACGTCCACAAACCCAAAAAACTGCATACAAAAACCTTTGAGACAACACACGATGTATAGGCGAACTTTTGAGTTTTTTCCCCTAGCTCCCCCTCCCTTTCCAATCTGTTTAAAAAAACTAAGTCGCAGCAGCTTTCCAACGAGCCCACACTCATCAAAATCGGTTGAAAACGAGCCGAGATATCGCCAATCAAAGATGACCAATTTCCATATATTAATGGTAAAAATATCTTTGAAAATCATCAAAATTTTATTCCTGTGCTGTGTGTCCACGATCTATCTATCTATGTCTCTATGTATCTATCTACTTTTTTTTTCTCGAGAACCGCCCGACCGATTTCCTTAAAATTTTCAGGGAACGTCAGTCTCAGCCCCAAATGAAAACTGTCATATGCCGCTTTTCCGGGAAAATTCTGGAGCCGAGCCGAGGGTTTTTTACGTAATGCTAGGAGTTTTCGAATTTTAGCTCCAGAGTGACAATAGCTAGAGAGTTGGTTTCTTCGGGAAAGTTATAGAGTTTGGTCAGGAGAATATTTTGGGAGTTTAAGAAAATGGCCGCCAGCAGTCAAACCGGCGCCATCTTGAATTTTCCCAAGCAATAAATTAGGTTCTTTTTTGGTTTTCGAATTTTAGCTTCGGAATGACAATACTTAGAGAGATGGTTTCTTCTAGAATGTTATAGAGTTTCATCAGGAGAATTTTTTGGGATCATAAGAAAATGGCTGCCAGCTGTCATAGCAGCACCATCTTGGATTTTCGTTTATGCTTTTGCGGTTTTCGAATTTTAGCTCCGGAATGACACTATTTGGAGAGATGGTTTCTTCTAGAAAGTTATAGAGTTTGGTCAGGAGAATTTTTTTGTATCTTAAGAAAATGGCTGCCAATTGTCAAAGTGACACCTTCTTGGAATTTTTGCTAAATTCTGAATAAGAATACCTGGATAGTTGGTTTCTTCAGGAAAGTTGTATAAATCACTGTGAAGAATTGGTGACACGAAGTGTTTCGAAGGTAGCCGAAGGTGTTGGAGAACAATTTTTTTGCAGAAAAATTTTTTTGAAGAAAATTTTTTAACGAAAAAATTTTTTGGAGAAAATTTTGTTTCAATTCGGTCAATGTTTCTTTGATCTTGCACTTTTTAAAATACTTTGGGCGAAATAGATCAAAATTTAGCATTAATTTAGAAATGTGGCATAGATTCGTCGCTTTTATAGCCGACATGGTTCTATCCATTCTATATTTTAACAATCCACGACAAAAAGTTTGGCTGATTGGGACGTTTAGGCCCTTTAGTACACCTTTGTCGCAAGACCATGTGTATATCAGCGTGGCCACATATTGAGTGAATAATCATCTCGAATATGCGGCCTTATATACATCTCGTTTGTTCGATTATTCAAAGAGAAAACTCTTTGACTTAGTAGATCCGTTGTTATGGCAGAACGACGAAATAATTTTTCTGTACTTTCAGTTTTGGCGCTGCAAAAATTTGACTTTTGTTTCTTATTGTGTAGATTGTAAATTTAAATTTTTACGTGTAAAAACTGAAAGTGTTGAAAAATTATTCCGCTGGTGTGACGCAATTTTTTTAACACAACGTAATTTCGTTTTGAAAACAGCGCTGTAATTCTTCAGGAAATTAAAACTTTGAACACAAGGTTCTATTCAAACAAAGTTCTGCGTATTATCAGCTATAGCGTCACCTCAAGCTATATCATTAATTTTGGAAGCAGACTCCCGGACTGCGTCACACTCTACCTTTTAAGAGGTTTTTGTTGTGATTCGAAAATTGAGCAAAGTAAAAAAAATGTTATTGAAGTAGCAACCGCAATAAATTGATTTGATTATCAAAGTTCAAAACATAATTAAATCAATAGACACTTTTAGTGCGGTTCAATTTTGAATGTTTCACTGTGCAACAATCGAATTTCGTTCGATGTATGCGTAATTACGTACGTACGTACGTACGTACGTATATGCGTAAAATCAGCACACAAACAATGGATTGTGTCAAATTATCATGCTCGGAGCAGTCCCACACCCCAAAAAAAACGTCCACAAACCCAAAAAACTCCATACAAAAACCTTTGGGACAAGGAGCCATATATAGGCGAACTTTTGAGTTTTTTCCCTTTGCCCCCCTCCCCCTCCAAATTGTTTAAAAAAAAACTACGTCGTAGCAGCTTTCCAACAAGCCCTCACTCATCAAAATCGGTTGAAAATTGGCTGAGATGTGGAGGTTTTAAGATGGTACTTTTCCATACATCTTACCAAAATCCATTGTTCTCATTATTATGAAAACTTTTTTCCTGATCTGTCGGTTTCTATCTATCTATCTATCTATGTTCTATTAATAATTTTCGATCTCGAGAACTAGACAGCCGATTTCCCTGAAATTTTCAGGGAACGTCAGTCTCGGCCTAAAATGAAAAATTTCACCGGCTGCTTTTCCGGGAAAACTGTGGAAAAGTCGGAAAGTGTGGAAAAGTAGTCAATTTTCATGGTTTTTCACATAGTGCTCGGAGTTTTCGAATTTTAGCTCCGGAGTGACAATACCTAGAGAGTTGGTTTGTTCCGAGCGATTATAGAGTTTGATCAGGAGAATTTTTGGGATCATAAGAAAATGGCTGCCGGGTGTCAAAAAGGCGCCATCTTGAATTTTTTGCTATCTTCTGAATTAGAATAGCCAGACAGTTGGTTTCTTCGGGAAAGTTATAGAGATTGGTGAGGAGAATTTTTCGTTATCCTAAGAAAATGGCTGCCAACTGTCAAAGTGACGCCATCTTGGAATTTTTGCTATCTTCTGAATTAGAACAGCTAAAGAGTTGGTTCCTTCGGGAAAGTTCGATAGATGACTTGGGCATCATTTTGATGAATAGAAAGCGGGGTCGCCGAGGCGCGGAAGTTGGTCAAAATTGAGGCGAAAGTTTTCGCCAAAAAATTTTTTCGTCGGAATCGATAGATATTGACTTGCGCATCATTTTGATGAATAGAAAGTGGGGTTGCCGAGGCGCCGAAGTTGGCCAAAATTGAGGCGAAAGTTTTCGCCAAAAATTTTTTTTCGTCGGAATCGATAGATATTGACTTGCGCATCATTTTGATGAATAGAAAGTGGGGTCGCCGAGGCGCCGAAGTGGGTCAAAAAACAAAAAACTTCCAAAACTACTGATATCCCAACAAAAACCTTTTAAAAGGTAAAGTGTGACGCAGCCCCTAATGTCCACTTCCAAAATTAATGATATCAGTGGAGGTGACGCTTACGCTGAAAATACGCATACATTTCCTTGACGACAACGTTACCCTGTGTCCAAAAAATCGCGTCACAAATGCCAGACCCACCAGCGTAATAATTTTTCAACACTTTCAGTTTTCACACGCAAAAATTTTAAATTCAAAACAATCTTCGCAAAAAGACACGAATGTTAAATTTTTGCAGCGTAAAAGCTGAAAGTACAGAAAAATTATTTCGTCGTTTTTAAAAGGTTTTTGTTGTGACTCAAGTTTCAATTAAAATTCAAATGTTGACTAAAAAAGTGTATTTATTTGATTTCATGAATTTTGATTTTCGAACACTGCCTAGGAGGTCGTAAATAACCGTTACTACGATTTCGCATTTGTGTTCTCATACAAAATCTTCACACTGTATCAACTTTATTGAACATTTTTTTAATCAGTTGAAACCTTTATTGAAATTGCTTCATAAAAGCAGCTGTGAACAAATACAGATAAAGAAATGGGTTAAGAAAGAGCAATATTTCCCACATGTATATAAACAACCGATTTTCCACCATCAGTTCAGTACATCCATATTATGGTCTTATCTTTTAAATAGACAAACGATAAACTTAGAAACCTTAACAAAACTTTCAAATGCAAACATTTTCCTAACCATCTTCCATCTTCCCCTAACACCTTTAGTTTTCAGGCAAATATTAAATTTTCAATTCTCAATCAAATCGTTTGTTATTCCAGTAAACAACTATCTTCTAAGATTTTACACAATTTGTGTGCTGTGGCGCAGCAAATCTCGAAACTTTGAAGATATATTGAGTGCATTTCTAAATTATTCAAGCAGCTCCAAGACCGATGTTGAATCGAATATTAATTTAACATTTCCAAATTTTCATTTAATTATGCTAGACGAAAGTAAAGAATATGATCACTTCGGTGCTGATAAGGCGGTTGAGCACGCAATCAATTTGGGATGTCAGGTGAGAGAAAATAATTCCGTTTGTGATAGTGGATTGTAGCTGGTTCTGATAATTTATTTGACATTTTTGAATGCAATAATAAACTTTAGTATAATTCTGCAAAATTTTGGATGATGTGAAAATTACATGGATCTGAATAAACTTGAATTAAATTCAGGCTTTCATCATCTCAGTTGAAGTGGCATTACCATTCCTTGATTCGTACTCGACAGTAATTTATGCATGCTTGCAGAGATTTTCCCAAAATCATTTCGTATTTGTTCCGACAAAGGATGTTGATATGAATAGCGACGCGATGGAAATATTGAACCATACATCGATTTTTGGTATAACATAAATTTTGTTGTACATTTTGTTCATGCTTTTCATATGCTAATACGGTTTTGTATGTGCTTTTGAGTGATAATTTTCCATAAGCTCATTTATACGCCTAACCAACCCCAAATAGTCGTACGTAACAGCAACTTCATCATATTACCACCTCATTTAACATCATCCCTGAGATTAAATGGAAACATGAATAATATTTTTTTATTATTTTCACTCTTTTGTTATACCCTTCCTTAAACAATTTTACAGAAGTGCCGAATATTTTAATAATAATGCCGAACATTGATGAGAATTCATTTGATTTGATAACATCTCAATTTGTTGGTCGATTAAACAACACTTCACCAATGCTGTTGGATACATTTTACGGTCGAAATACCACATTCAAGCAGAATGCTAATTTATTTCCAGATAAATTGAGTAATTTACAACAACGTGTAGTCCGACTTGCTTTATTCAATTATAAACCGTATACCGTATGGAAGGAAGTTGTAAGTGTTGCCAATGGTAGTTGCCGCTTCATATGCTTGTTTTAAAATGTTCGAACACTTTGTTATACGTTAAGTTATTGCTGTTATGCATCGTTCATTAAACGTACATAATATAATAATTTGTCTGTTTCTATCCTGTGGGCTTGTCTATTTCACCATTTTATTGTAAATTTAGCAATTTCATTTCATTAGTTTTGACAGCCTAGAGAGCATTAATTGAATTTACCACTTTCTGTTTGCTTTCGGACCACTTTATTTAATTTAATAGTCGAATTCTTCATACACCTTCCATAAAATGGTACCGTGGGCGCGTCACTCCATATAAAAGATTTCATACTACCTACGCCATATATAGTAACTGCACAAAAACTGAGCGGATCGTTGTAATCATTGACGTGGAAGAAATCACATCCACTCGCCAATTAAAATACCTTGGAATTTATCTGGACGACCGCAGAAATTTTAATAGTCATGTCAAACGGCTTTGGACCGTGTAGCAGCAAAAGGAGCAAGCGTCACCCCATCGATATTGCGCTACGGGGCACCAGCGTGGATACAGGCGCTAGATGCGAAGAGGAATCGGAGGAGACTGAATAGTGCCCAAAGGCTGGCAAGCATAAGAGTAGCAAGCGCATACCGAACGATATCCCTAGAAGCGGAATGTGTCATTGCCGGGACGATGCCCATTGGCATAAAGCTGATAGAAGACAGCAAATGTCATATAAAGAAGACAAGGGAGAGTAACTACCAAAACAGTTAGGATGCAATTAAAAGCCGAATCAATGAGTCAGTGGCAGCAAGAGTGGGACTTCACGGACAGGTTCGGATTCGCGGAGTCATTTTTCTGCATGACATGCGAGAGAGAAGAAGAGACTGCAGAGCACGTAATATTTGTCTGTCCCCGCTTCGAACAAGAGAGCGAGATGAGCTGATGACGGTGAGTAGTTCAGAGGTAAATACCTAGAACATAATTTCGGAGATGTGCCGCGATGAGGAGGTGTGGAAAGTAGCAGATAATGTAATTGCGAAAATAATGGCGAAGCTGCAATGGAGACACGATCAAAGAAGACCGCTTGTTGATCTGAGAGAGTAGGTGCGAAAGCACAGCCCATCCCCGAAGTAAGGTTGTGAGGCGGTTCCGGGAACAAAAGAGCATGGAGAGTAAGGAAGAAGGTTTTAGTTGGTATGTCATTGAAGAATGGAATCCAACACTATCTTGGTCCAGGAGGACCGGGTGTCTATGAAAATTCCCTCACTCTTATAAAAAAAATATATGATACAAAAAAGTATATGATACAAGCATAGACGAGTGACGACAAGCGATGATTTTGACAGCAAATTGATTTTTTCCAATGTGTTCAGGTCATGTGACCTTGATCGTCCTGGTGTTGGTTGTTTCGAAGAAATTCTCCCTTTTTTCATAGTGAATCCTGATTATAATCAACTTGGTGTGGGAATAGAGTTAAAATGGAAGCAAATTCCTTCACACTTCGTTGCGATATAAAATCCAAGTTCACACAATGTCAATTTTCGTTGTTGAAGTGACAAACCCTTTGCACCGTATATTCTTAATAATGATCGTCGTTTAGGTGCATGCCGTCAGCGCCCCACACCTTCACTTTCTAGTGCTGGCAATAACTACACGCAAATGATTTTTAAAAGATGTAAAACATTCTTCTGAGTTGTTGAGTTGAATTGTTCTACGGTATGCCTCAAAAATGGATCGATTTTTTTATAAGCTTTCCCAAACGTCAAGTTGTGCAGCCGCCTACATAAATTTGTAAATTGGCCGAAGGAATATTTCTGACTCTTGAGTTGTCCGAAATATTTTTAGACCCGTACGTAGAACTAACCACCAATTTCGACCCGGGAGTTGATTACTTTTTCGTTTTGGGGTCTAAATAAGAGAAAAATGCAACAAAAATTTTGTCCGTCTGTCCGTCTGACACCGCTCTAACTTGAGTAAAACTTGACCGATTTTGAAAAACTTTTTTTTCCCTGAAAGGTAATCGAAAAAGCTAGGATTGAATCTGGGCACTGTCGGGCCAAGGACCGCTGAGCTAAGGCCGTTTAAGTGGTTTTCGGTCTTTTGTACATAACTCGCGTAAATCTTATCCGATTTTCAGAAACTTTTTTTATTCGAAAAGCTGAGGCATGCGCGACATTTTATAGAAGAATATTTTTCGATTTTGTGTCTGTGGACTCAGCCACGACCCTAAAACTGAGTTTCTACTAGGGCCAAACGTGTTTTTCTACATCTACACAAATTTTGTCCGATTTTCAAAATCTTTTTTTTTTCCTGAGAGGTTATTGAAGAAATGATTACGGATTTGAATTTTGGCAAAATTGGTTAAGAGCTTGCGAAGTAACAGTCAAAAAAGTGGTCAAAAACGTGGTTTTCTGAAGGTCGGTGAAACTTTTTGCCTTATATCTCTGCGAAATTAGGTCGGAAATCGCTCTTGAAGATTTTAAATGAAAGATATGAATATCAGAAAACTATGAAAATTAAACTGGTGAAAATCTGTTGAGTGATTCGGCCTGTAGAGCCTTTAGTGTGGGCCTAATTCACGTAGGTGAATACGTCGAGTCTTTTTGCAACATATATTCTATTTGCGACATCTATTCTGATGCGTACGGGTCCCCTGCATATGTGGCCTCAGGCAAATTTTTGGCGGCTTTCAAGTGCTAGTCAAGTGCTGGTCGTAATTTGTAAACAAAATAATTTTTATAAAAATTTCTGTGCATTTTAGAGGCATACCGGAGAACAATTTTTTGTTTAGAATAGTGTTTTGCGTCAAAGTTGTCAAAATGCAAACGTTCCATTGCGCTTGAATGTGTACTATCGAATGAAACCATCCACACAATTAGTGCTGCTCTGGTGACCGAATTTTTCATTTTTCATCGTTTTCGCATGAAAATTCACTTCAATTGTTGTTTTATTAACGAGACCTTTACACATTTAATTAGTGCTGAAAAGTGACACCAGCCGCATCGCTTTATCCCGATCCAGTTCTAAAAACAAGTATAAATTTTGTAAAAGACGGAATATTTTAAACTTCTATTTGTCTCGCTGTCACACATTGTCCCATTTCGTGCCCCCTCCCCCTCTTGGAGGACGTCCTCAAAAAGAAAAAAATATTTTAAAAAAGTTTGGTCGTATTCATTTCGGAATTCCCTTTCCGATCGATGTAACATCGAGGAAACACTTGTCCGGAAATCTGTTTCTGTTTTTCCCACTTTTTTCTCAAATCTGGAAGACAAAATACCCTTTCCCCTCCCCTATTATTTGTACCACTTTGGTAATGGCCCCCCTCCCCCGGTGCGGATTGGTTTTAGAGATGGTCCTTCATTAGTGCTGAACACTGTAAACTGCGCCATAAGTTTGGCTGAGCCCAGTCACAAGCACTAAGGCGCCGTTCATAAATTACGTAACGCTAAAATTTTTTAGACTCCCCCTCCCCCCGTTACGCTAGCGATTTAAATACGATTTAATACTAATCACGTCAGCACTACAAAATGGGGGAGCTGACGACATGTGCTCTCTATTTCGGAGAAATGAAAAATGCAACGTTCAAGGGAATTTGTCATTGTACGTATTTTGTATGCAAATTTCACATTCGAAAAGGTATGCAGCACACGACGATTTTATTTTCCAAAGGCTTTTTCAATTTTAATGAAATTAAGTGTGAACCGTTTGTTAATAAATGAATTAATTTTAGTTCGTGTGCCATCAAATTGAATGAAACTTTGGTACAAATTGGTAAATAAATTGTTCGTGGATTTCTTTCCACGTGGTGATTGAAATTATTTTCATTCAACTCCTTAATCAAATTAAATTCTCCTAGCCCAGGCGAAATCTTCCAGCGGCAAATAAAAAACGAAAATTGTAGGAAACTTTTTCCTAAAAATAAATAGCGAATGAAATTGGGGGATCGCCTAGCTCTAGGGAGGCGTGAACAATTCTAAAAATTTAAAACCTCTTCAAGAATTATAAAAGAGTCCAGTGTCCCACTTGTTGTTGAAAATGACCTATACCCTATTGAAAACGTAGAAAGCTAGGCCCTGTAATTGTGTATTAATTTCCTTCACGTAAGTCGGGGTCTTACGTCAGAATTGAAGTCGAAGTTTGTTCGGATGTCCGGATATTTCATGGTGTCCGGAATTCCGGAAGATGAATCTCTACTCTCTACGGTTTATGTATGCAACTCAAGCGTATGTGTTCCGATTTTCACTGTCTTTTTTTTAATCGATAGGTCTATGAAGGCCCAACAATTTATAGAAGAAATTTTTTTGTTTGTGCCCTTGGACTTAGCTAGGGCGCTATAGATTTATTTCTGCTAGGGCTTTATATGCTTTTTCTATGTGAATCGGGTAAATTCTGTCAGATTTCTTGGTTCTATTTCTATTTGAGAGGTAATAGAAGACCTAACTATTCAAGAATAAATTTAGGGCCGATGTCGGCAATAGCCAAACAAATTTCTAAATCCGTACGAAGTACGGGTCCAATGCGTTTACCACTATGCTTGTAAGTCCATTCGAGGGGGGAGGAGTAGGGAGGGAGCATCGATCAAAGTCCTTAGATACCAAATTAGCAAAAACTGAGTCTCTACTTATCCGATTTTCAAAATCTTTCCTGAGAGATAATCGAATAAATGATAACGAGTTTGAATTTCGGCGGAAATAGTTAAGAACTTTTGAAGTTATGGTCGAAATAGTGGTCAAAAAACGTGGTTTTTTTGAAGGTTGGTGAAACTTTTCGACTAATATTTCTGCGAAATTAGAACGGAAATCGCTCTTGGAGGTTTAAAATAAAAGTTATGGACATCAGAAAATCACAGAAATTAAATTAGTGAAAATCTGTGCAGTGGTTCTTCGGGCTGTAAAGTAGTGTCCATGAAAGTATGGGTCAGAGGTCTCTTCTAAGGTCGATTCGAAGATCGGCCCTAGTACAAAAAATTTTTTTTTTTTTTAAATAAAAAAAAAAAAATTTTTTAGATTTTTTCTTTTTCAAATTTTAAGCTTTTTTGTGGA
>CM055403.1:13349710-13372051 GCA_029228625.1 Pseudolycoriella hygida | reverse complement strand
TGTCCATACGAGCCAAAGGCGAGTTGGACAATATTTAGGACGTATGCTGAAAAAATCAAGTATCGCAACGAGGTGGACACACTGCTTTTTGCAACAAACAAATCGATTGAGAAGAAAATAACAACCAAACTTAAAAAATTCACTCCACAGAAACCATTATATTTTACAGTGTACAAACAATTTTTGATCAGATTGCAATGCACACATACGACATTGTAACGTCGTATCATAGCAACGGAGGGGTACATTTCAGCACATGTATCAAATTTCAAAAGTCATATCGTTACAAGTTGTAAATTTGTTTCACTTTCCCTCACACTCTTAAAAAAATTGGAAACTGTTTCGATTTTGATCGCGTTACCGCATCGTGAACAACATCGAAAACAGTCGCAAATCGATTGTGCGTTGCAAAAATAAAATTTGTTCATAAGACAAATTGTTTCATTCATGTTTATATTCTAAGTGACGAACCCAGCTGCCATATTATGTTTCCGGATATCATTTACTAGCTTGACGATTAACCCAAAAACATCTTTTTGGGAAAATTGTTGAGTACGGGGGATTTCGCACACGGGACATTTTGATTGTGTGTGCGAGATTCCCCTCATGTAGGGAATCTCGCATTGTGCTAGACGCTAGACATTTTATAAAACTACAAATAGCTTTATTAGAGAGTTTAGGCAAAGCGCCTTATAGCCAAATTATAACATATGCATATAGCTATAAGCAATAAGTTACAAGTTTACGTTATAAGTTATAACTTTACGTTACGAGCTATGAGCTATAATTTATAAGTTACAAGTTTACGGTACAAGTCATAATTTTATAGCCCAGATCAGTATTGTAACTGATCCAGATCAGTACTGATCAGTTTCAAAACTGATCTTTATTAGTATTGATCAGTTTTAAACTGATCTGTATCAGTACTGATCAGTTTTAAAACTGATGTGTATCAGTACTGATCAGTTTCAAAACTGATCCGGGTCAATAATGATACAATACAATACAACAATTTTATATAATAATGATCAGTTTCAAACTGATCTGTGTCAGTACTGATCAGTTTTAAAACTGATCTGTGTCAGTACTGATAAGTTTTAAAACTGATATGTATCAGTACTGATCAGTTTTAAAACTGATCTGTGTCAGTTCTGATCAGTTTTAAAACTGATCTGTGTCAGTACTGATCAGTTTTAAAACTGATCTGTATCAGTACTGATCAGTTTTAAAACTTACCCGGATCAGTACTGATCAGTTTTAAAACTGACCCGGATCAGTACTGATCAGTTTGAAAACAGATATGGATCATTACTGATCAGTTTCACAACTGATCCGGATAAGTAATTATCAGTCTTAGAACTTATTCGTATAAGTACTGGCTAAGAGTGGCTTTGCCCAAACTATCTATTATACGTTGATACGTATATTTAAACTAATAAATTCAACCAATCTTCACCAAACAGCTTCAAACAGGCCTGTTTCGCTGTAGTTTCAGAAGTAGCAAAAATTGCTACTATATTCCCGTCAGCATCGTCATCATTGTCCTGTGATGACTTTTTCTCAAACCTTTCAGTGGCAGCCTCTATCAATTTGTAATATTTTTCGTGAATCATTGATCTGCAAATTTTTTTAAAAATTCTTAGGCGCCAATCTTTTCATCATCCAGATTTTTGGTATCTCCTACTGAGAATAAAAAGCGCCTAGGAGCGCGGGATCTCGGCTAGTTGTATATTATAAAAGTATGATGTCTGTTTTTCTTTACCGTTTTACCGTACGGCTTTTTCAATATTGCCTTAAGGGCACACCACTTCCAATACTTCGGACTCTTCATCCAATAATTCGCACACCACGTTTATAAACTCGCACATGACTTCTATAAACTCGCACACCACTTTTAAAAACTCGCGCACCTCTTCTAATGACTCGCATACCGCTATAAGTAACTTGCACACCACTTCTGAAAACTCGCACACCGCTTCTACTAACTCGCACACCACTTCCAATAATTCACACACCGCTTCCAATAACTGGCACACCGCTTCCAATATTTCGCACACCGCTTTCATGAGCTCGCTCACCACTGCCAATAATTCGCACACCGCTTTTATAAACTCGCACACCAGGGCCTATTTTCGGCTATTTAAATTCCCAAAAATTCCATAAAATTCCTGAAAATTACACAGAACTTCCAAAAAGAAAAATCGGGAATTTCCAGTAATATTGGGAATTTAAATTTCAGAAAATAGGCCCTGTGGCACACCACTTCTAATAACATACACTTCTTCATTTCATTTCATTTCATTTATTCCATAAAACATGCCAAGGTTACCCTTATGCAACATAATGTTAAAGTATATAGTTATACAATAATTTTCAACACTTACAGAAAGCGACGTATTTAAAAAAACAATTTTTCAAGAAACAACAACAGCTAACAAGACTACTCAATTGAAGACCAATAATACAAATGAGCGCAGGACAGGAGACAGTTAGCCTCACTACATCAAACTAAAACTACTGGAGCTATGTGATCTCCTCCAAGACATGAAAAAAAGAAACAAAATTTAAAGTACTCCCGATAGAACGATAGGCAGAATTATGGCGGGCTTTCACCGCATAAACCTTGCTAAACCGACACATGCAAGTCAGCCATAACCACGTTCTAGAAATCAATGCTCAGTAATTCGAAAGTCTATGCCGAAAGATATTATACGAGCCAGAATTTCTCACCGCAGCCGGCAGAGCGTTCCAATCAATGACCCCGCGAACAAATAACGATTGACTACTGCTAATGTTATTTACTTTAGGCACGATCAAATGGCAGGTCCTAGCCGAGCTCCCTTTCACCAATAACTCGAACAAGTACGAGGGCGTGCCTGTCACCATAAACTTGTAGAGAAAGCTCATTGCTCTATGTCTAAAATTTCTTCCAGCCCTGAACCCAAAAATCGAGTGACATAAGACGAGACTCTGTCAAACTTCCTCACTCCTCAGTCCATAAACATACCTGACAATGGAGTGAAGAGCCCTGCCTTTTATAAGCTCACACACCATTTCCACAAACTAGCAAACCACTTCTGATAACTCTCACACCACTTTTAAAAACACGCATACCTCTTCTAATGAGTCGCACACTTTTCTGAAAACTCGCACACCACTGCTATCAACTCGCACACCCCTTCCAATAACTCGTACATCGCTTCCAATAACTCGCCCACCCCTTCCAATAACTCGTACATCGCTTCCAATAACTCGCACATCGCTCCCAATAACTCGCACATCGCTTCCAATAACTCGCACACCACTTGTAAGAACTAGCACAATAAATATTACTTGTGCGAGATTCTCCTTATGGATGGAATCTCGCGCTGTGCGAAAGGGAATCTCGCACACGCTATCGAAATTAAACTTTTTTCACTGTGACAATATCAGTGTACTTGAACAAAAATATATATTTCTTCGATGACAGTTTTTGCTCTTGAGCGCCATCTAAAACTCCTCTGACTTAGTTGCACCCACACTCACTTTTGATCATCGTCGGAGAAGAAAATGTTTTCCGCCTGAGGAGCTGAGATCCTCGAAACTTTTGTTTTTTGGATACATCTGATGTACTTATTCTTTTACACACATTATAGTTACGTTCGAACGTATACATAGTGGTATATCGTCTCGGTCTTTTAATAGAGACGTTGCGTTGGTGGATCGAATCCGCGGTTGTGTTAAATGATTTGTATTTCGAAAAATTTCACTTCCCATCCGCTGATAATGCGTGAATTTCCGGATAATTTTTACAATTTCAATCAAAAATGAAAATCTTGCTCGCATTCATGACAAAAATAATAATGTTTCTCATACGGTGACACAAATCGAAATGCATTACTTAAGCCCTAGCAGTCTAAGAATCAACGTTTAATGGGCTGGGCACAGTCTTTATTTTCCTGCAATAATTTACTGTGTCCAGGTAGTCCGTATGTTTGTCTGAGTTCTTTCCTTAGATATTCATGAACAAAATTGATTTAGGCATCACGAGTACCAGTATTTGGACTTTAGTACTCCTATTGCAAGAACTGGAATAACGTGCATAGTACCGCGACCCAAGTAAGTAACTCCTTGGTGGCTGTCCATGCATTACATAACGGATCTAGGCAGAGGAAGGGTAAGCTCACATGTAATGTTCAATTTTTAATATGGAACAACTATTTTGCTGGTGGTAGGTAAAAAAGTAAAATCCCTAAACTAGTGTAATATGGAACAGCCATGAAGCTTAGACAGTAGAGCATATTATCGTATTTTTACCATTGTTATTGTTGTCAGACGATTAGCCGGTTGGTATCTTCCTATAAGACCATTTTCGTGGCAAATGTGGATTGCTGTCGTTGTATCTTTTGCGGTTGGTATGGTGAGTTTGTTAATAATGAAGCGATTTCGTTTAACCAACCTGCACTCATCACGAGAAACAATGGTATACATCATAAGTCATTGTTGAATAAACGTGCAATAACCGAAAAATAATTTTAGAATGATACTTCCAGCAATGTGGTGTTTGTAGTTGGAAGGATATTTTTGTCGCAGTCAACGTCTTCTTCATTGTAAGTTTTGATTAATGATCGTTGTCAATATCTAATGACCTACCCTATCACACATTTGAACTCTTTTCTAAATTACCTGCGCCACACCTGAACAATTAATTTTTACTTTCTTGCGTTAATTGCATACTTGAAGAGGATACTTTTTTGTTGACTTATAAAAGTTGTGATGTGAATGCACGCGTCATTTAGCATTTAGCTTTCTTTAGATTCTCTTCCAATGACAAATGTTCGCAAATGTTGATTTCCGTAACTGGTAAATTTGATTGCTTTGTGGGAACGCATCACCGAAAAATGTAAATCATCGTGACACCGGGAATTTAATTCCGTCTTACCGGTGAGTTTGAGTTTCTGTCTCCTAGTGAGTTCAACTTACAGCCTCGCGAGAAGTTCAGCCAACATACCGCTTTCCTTATTCCTTAGAGTTCAACCGCTCTCCGGGAAGTTCGAATAACCGATTTCCGGTGAGCTTAACTTACCAATTTCCGGTGAGTAATAGGATATGTATAGTAGTTTTATTAAGAAAATTCTGTTTAAATTCATGATTCATCTTAAAACCACCCATCCAACCCCTACTCTAATATGTGAATTCAAAAGAAATAAGATCATATAATTGTTGAAATAAGAGGCAAGTGATATTTTTATCTCCTCATCGCTCTCCGAGAAATAGGTAGAAAGGAGCGAGAAATCGCTGAAAATTTTAATCAGCGGGAAATCGCTGAAAGATTTGCAGTTTTCAATAATTTTTTATTAGTTTCCCGGGAAGAAAACATTATTTCCATACCCGAACAGATGAGCGTTGCTAGCGTGACGCATCCAGTTGCCTTGTGTTTAAAAAATTGCGTCACAAACTACAGGGGTATGTAACAATGGAATAAGTCAACAATTTTCTATATAGGGGCTTGTTGCCTCTCTTGTAATTTTTTTGTCGTTCGCAGTCAGACAAGTATAAACGGTGCCGCACAAAGCATTTGCCTCTTGTCGATATTGCGCTGCTGCCTCTATGCAACTAAATAACAACTGGATACATTTTCATACGATTGTTAGCGACGTCGTAAAAACATCGTAAATTACCGTTAAACCGACGTAAGACACTACTTGAGTATACCTCAAGCGAGCGTCTAATGAAAGGTAAAACCTTGCAAACCAAGGCAGCCTGGTGATGAAATTCTGATTACGCCTAAGTGGTGAGGTTATTAGTTAGTAACACCATCGAAGTCGGCACCAGGTTGCGTACTTGGGACCTGAAGCTGGGAATAAAGAAGGTAGCCTGGTGCTGAACATCTGTGTTTACCAAAGTGGAGGCAGGAGTGAGTTCTATACGTCACAAAAGTTCCGATTCGGAACCAGGCTGCCGCTGTCCTCTGCATTCAAAATGTCACAACTCAAGGACGCAGTCTGGTGCCGAGTTGAAACTTATGTGACGTATAGATCTAACTACCGGTTACACTTTGGTTAAAACAGATGTTCAGCACCAGGCTAACTTCTTTATTCGCAGGTACGGGGCTCAAGTACGCAGCCAGGTGTCAAATTATAAACTAATACAATGTAATGTACTCGCTACTTCCCCAATTTTGGCGTTTTTTTTTCGAAATTGACATTTTTTTTTAACAAAAGTTACTCTAGAAAAACATCGTTTCTGACGGACTGTCTCTTACAATGTCCGTGTCTGTAAACCACCACCCTCTTACCCTATAGTGTTCTTAAAGATATATTTTTAGACCCGTACGAAGAAGGAAGTTCTTCGAAAAGGGGTCTTATGCGTTTACCACGACGTTTGTAACCAGAAGAATTTCGACACGGGAGTAGGGGGGAGCACCGATCATGGTCCTTAGATGACGTATAGAAACATATGCAAGGGACCCATACGTATCAGAATAGATGCGGCAAACAGAATAGATGTTACAAAAAGGCTCGAACGTATCTAAGTAAATATTGCCTTAACTCTTAAGTATGTGTGATTACGTCTACATCAAATTGAACTGGAAATTGCCGAATGGGCAATATTGAAAAACCCGTACGAAGCAACGACGCTGCAAACCTCTCCAAATTCTTAAAATATTTAGAACCGACCTAGAGCACTTAGGAGAGGCCTCTGACCCATGCTTCCATGAACAAAACAGTTTTCCTCTTTTTAGACCCGTACGAAGAACGAAGTTTTTCGAAAAGGGGTCTTATGCGAGAGGGAGCATCGATCACGGTCCTTAGATCGGCAATAAAAAAAATGTCCGTCCGTCCGTCAACGCGATAACTCAGTAAAACTCAGTCGACTTTCAGAAACTTTTTTTCCCCTGAAAGGTAATCAAAAAATCTTTAATGGGATTGAATCTAGGCGCTGTTGGCCCAAAGGCCACCGAGCTAGGGCCGTTTAAGTGGTTTTTGGTCTTTTGTTCATAACTCGAGTAACTCTTTTCCGATTTTCATAATTTTTTTTTGTTTGAAAGATCTTGGCATGGTCGACAATTTATAGAAGATTTTTTTTTAATTTGAGTCCTCGGACTTAGCTAGGGCACTAAAAACGAGTCTTTGCTAGGGCTCTATGTGTTTTTTGTACAAAACTCGAGTAAATCTCTTCCGATTTTCAATTTTTTTTATCGAAAGGTCTAGGACTGTCTCCCGTTTTATAGAAGAAATTTTTTTGATTAGAAACCCTTGGACTCAGTCAGGACCCTAAAACTGAGTTTCTACTAGGTCCCAACGTGTTCGCTTACATAAGTTGGATAAATCCTCAACTGATTTTGTTGATTCTTCTTCTGTTTGAAAGGTAATCGAGTACCGAATTATATTCAAAAATAAATTTGGACCCGGTGCCTGTGCTTAGGGCTGAAGTGGGCCTCAGGTCGCCCCTAACCAAAAAAAAGTTTTTTTTCTATGTTGCAGAGCAAATTGAGGAAAACATTTTTGTCTATGGAAGTATAGTCCGATGCATTTCCTTATGGCCCTAGGTCGGTCCTAAGGTCTGCCCTAGCCAAAAAATTGGTTTTTATTTTGTTGTAGAAAAAATGGAGATGTACATTTTTGTCTGTTTGGGGGTCAATTTTGAATTTTCCGAAGGCTTTTCTTCGGACGGGTTTTTCAATATTGCCTTCTCGGCAATTTCCAATACAATTTAATGTGGACGTAATTGCATACACGTAAGAGTTAAGGCAATATTCACTTAAATATGTTCGAGTCTTTTCGTAACATCAACTCTGTTTGCCACATCTATTCCGATACGTATAGGTCCCTTCATATGTTTTTTATTTATTTATCTACACGCACTTTGTCCGTACTTCGTCATCAAAATTACATTGTTGTTCTGGTTTAAATGATGGCAGTACAGTAAGGCTGATTTCGATTATAATGTAAGTATGTAAGTACTGCTCTGTTCATGTACGGTTGGACAAATGGTACAAATCCATGCAAAATATGCCTTTTCGTAAGCAATATTTTTGGTGTCCGCAGTGCTTTTTTAACATCAACAACAAATCTGAATTGATTGGAATTTGATGAACTTTGCGAATCAGAAAACTAATGGATAATTTTTGGGGGAAGATGAATGTTATTATGCACAGTCTCTGTTATGCTAATTTATCTCACATGAAATGAAAAAGAAAAACAATTGTTTACTTCGTTGGTGACGATTTCCGACACAGAAGGACGCCGTGTTTCAGTGGAAAAAATGGTGATTCACAATCACTCAATCAATCAAATATGCTCGGAGCTAAAGGTAGCGTGAACAAATAGTGACAATGATATTAATTCCATATCGATTATGTCACTAGAGGTGATGATATTTTTATCCCTGTAGAATGTCTTTCATGTTTCGTTAATGAATCGTTAATTCAATTTGACAAACTCTTTCAACTGTTCCAATTTCGGTCCATAATTTTAATCGATTTTAACAACATTTTATAACGTAAAAATATGTTGATATGAGCGTATTTTTTCAATAATTTCAGAGTGAAACGAGTGCCAGAAATGGTAATACTTGGATGTATTTTACTAATTGGCTTGATGATTGGTAAATTGTCGTGTGTTTGGCTTTGGAAATAATTTTATATTTACGTTTATGGCTTCCAGGAAATACCTACAGCGGTGGTTTAGCTGCCTTTCTGACAGTACCGCAGTAAGTCCTAAAATATAAGAGAAATAAGAAAAATGAAATGGGAATACGCTGCTACAAAAATATGGAAATTTACGTTCCAACGCAGACAAAAAGAATAGCGTGTAATTGCTGTACTTCTTTAATTAAATTTTTCCTATTTGCAATTTTGTACTATTTAACCATTCCTAATGGAAACTAACCAACGTTATTTTGTTTAATAAAAATGTGTTAAAACACGGGAATGCTGAAAAATGCCAGCAAAAAAACGTCAAGCATATTTTTTTAAAAGTCAAAATTAAATTTTGAATTCCATTTCGTTTGTTTATCCTTTTTTTAGCTTTTCAATTTTTAATTAATTTAATTTGCAGATACGAGGCGCCAATTGATACTCCTCATCAATTAGCTGAAAAAAATATGGAATGGGGTGCGACACATGATGCATGGATTTTTTCGATTCTGCTGGCAACACAGGTGAATTGGCTTTTCCAGCATAACTTTTATAAAAAATAAAAATAGAAACTTTATATTTATTTTACATGAATAGTATATATCTCGCTCTCATCCTATATGCTTTCATTGTTCGGACAAATAACGGGTGACTGGTTGGGTGGATAGTTGAAAGCAATTGTTCAGTTTTCGCTCTGTTGATATTTTTTGATTGATGTGTCTAACCTACATATATCAGCCATCCATTTTACGGTGACGTAATTAAAGATTAATCGTTTTCCCTTCGAATTAAATAAAAACTCTGTTTGCATTTCACTATTGGAATGTTTGAATGCATTTTATTATATGACTCTGTCGGTAACTTTCATAAATAACATGCTCTTTAACTCGATGTAAGGACGAGGTCTGTAAATCAACGAAATAGCATCAGAGCCTTCACGGCCTGTTTTAAATTATACTGTGTATTGTGCCCCCATTCCTTTGTGCCATTTATAACCTTTGTGTGTCAACTGGTAAATACCCTGACTCCGCTCAACAAATCTGGTAAAGCTTATGATATCTCAAATTCTAGACCAATCTCAGTCCTATCTGTATTTTATAAAGTTTTTGAGAAATTGATATTTCAAAATGTTCTTTCATTTTTTAATTCCCAAAAATTTTTCTGTTCGTAACAACATAGTTTTAGATCTAACAGCGGTCCAAACATAGCTCTATTTGAGTTGGTTGATCATTTGTGTAAAGAAATAAATGAGAAAAAAATTGTTACGAGTCTGTTTTTGGATCTGTCGAAAGCCTTTGACACAGTTGATCATGGACTTCTTCTAAGGACGCTTGAACATGCTGGGTAAGAGGAGTAGCTTATCAGATATTTTCTAGTTATCTCAGTAATAGGTATCAATATGTGTCGGCAAGTGGAACTGATAGCCCAAATCTTATGATGACGTTTGGTGTACCCCAAGGGAGTGTCCTTGGGCCGTTGCTATTCTGGATCTTTTTAATTATTATTAATCGTATGGTTTTTACATGTTTCATCTAGTATCTAACATTTTTTTCTTATAATTTCTATTACAATTTCTTATGCCTAAGTATGTATCTCACTTTTGTTATGTTGATATTTACGACGAATTCATCGGGAGGTCACATAGTAACAGGTCCGACGAGCCAAAGCGATGATGTTGTGCGTGCATTTTGTGCGATCCATTGATTGGCCATCATCCTATTTTGAATGTGTTGTATGTCCAGTACAGCGACATTTATGGCTGACTTATTGGGATGTGCCAACGTTTTTTCCCATCAATATCATTGCTTGACGATTGGCGCCAAGTCATCGTTGACATGCATTGAGGTATGCGTTTTGTATGCAGGATTATCAAATGCTTGTGTCGTCACATGTGGATATTCTTCCTGATACGCTTCGTGACGGGCATCAAATACCGTAACTACGCAATTTATGAAGCATGGATGAACTTAGGGACGTTATATTTCTCAGATAAAAATTCCTAGCTATGTTTGCACCGGGATCGAACCCGGGTCATTTCGGTGGTAGTCCAGTACGTTCACCACTGAGCCACCCGTCCCAATCTTTTTAATGATTTGTACAAACTGCCAACAAAGAATAGCTGATGACACTAGCTTTTTTATGTCTTCTATTTGTGCGTACGTACGTAAACGTCGGCCATAAGAATACTGACGTTGAAATTATCTCTGACTACTTCAAAATTAATAGATTGACTTTGAATTTGAGGAAATGCAAATTAATTCACTTTAGATCACCTAGTATGAAGATTGGTTTTAAAGGGAAGCTGAAGTAGGTGGAGACTTTCTTATCATTTCAAACTACATCCCCTACGGCTCTGAGGTGTCTCACCCAGGTCCGCTTCTAACCAAAGTTATAGACTGTAACCTAGGCGAGGGTATCCCAATCCTGGTAGGGGCAGACTAACACTCACCACGTAATCTGGGGAAGTACCGATATTAATAAGAGAGGAGAAGGCCTAGTCTGGCGACGACGGACCTGCTTATTTTAAACAAAGGCAAGAAACCCACCTTCGTCAATTCGGTCAGAAGAAAGAGACTGGACGTCATTATGGATTTGATTCACTCGTGTGAAGTTGCAGATGAGGAAACATATTCAGATAACAAACCGATTAAGTTTCGACCCAGAGGCACTTTCCCGGGTAAAAAACCGTATAGGAACCCGAGAAAAACGAAGTGGGACGCTTACAGAAAACACCTCAGAAAGAGCTTGATGGGTTGGTCTTCTACAAACGTTACATGACAGTGGAAAAGCTAGAAGAAGCGAATCAGGGGTTGAGCTCAGCAATGCTTAGAGACCACTCGGTGTGCCCCCTTGACTTCTCACAAACCCCTTTATAAGAGCCACATCTGGAGTAAAGCCTTGAAAAAGAAAAAGCTAGAGCTCAGAAAACCATGGAACCGAGGGATATAATCCCGGCCTTTTGCGCGTGTCCATAAGATTCTAGGGAAGAACCTCGCCATTCAAGTGGGATCATTGCTAAAACCAGATGGGAACTACACCGCAAATTTCCCAGGTAGTACCCAGATCAGAATTGAACAAGGTTTCATGCCCCTAGGAAGCAGGGTACCATCAAGAAAAGACTGGAAGTTCGCGGAGGGTCTCACCAAGAGAGGTAAAATAAAATTTGCCATTCACAAGTTCTACTCCTTTAAATCCGCAAGATCTGATGGGATTTTTCCGGCCTTGTTAAAGGAGAGTATGGAGTTACTCTCCCACAGACTAGCTGGAATTTTCAAGAGTTCCATTGCCTTGACCTACATCCCAACGGAATGGGAATGGGTGAGAGTTGCTTTCATACCTAAACCACGGAAAGCACCCACTGCGAAGCAAAGGGCTTTAGGTCCATTACCCTGGTGTCCTTTCTGCTGAAGACAGTTGAAAAGCTCATGGATTTTTAGATTTTTATGAGGAATGTTGTCCTAAGGAACTGCCCGCTGCATGCTGACCAGCATGCATATCAATTAGGTGAATCAACGGAAAAAGCGCTCCACCAGATGGCACAAAACATTGAGCGCATGCTTGGGTTTGACAAAGTGGCTCTGGACTGTTTTATGGACATTGAGGAAACTTTTAATAACACTGTGTTTGACGTAATTGAGAGTGCAATTAGCGTAAGGCAGACAGAAGACGTGGCCACAAGATGGATTATCAGAATGTAGAACTGTGGAAGCCAGTATATGCGGTACCACGATAAGGTTGGAAGTGACTAGATGGTGTCCCTAAGGAGGGATACTATCACCGATACTGTGGTGTATGGTGATTAGGAATGAAACATTTCTAATGATTAGTGACCAAATCTTGCCAGTCTTGATGCTGGATGATGATTTTACCTGTGTTAAACCGAGTAGAGAGGAGTGGCTAGGAGAAAGGCGTATCTACTCACCGGAAAACGGCCTGACGAGTTACACAGACGAAGTTCGATAAATTCACTGTAATATATTTTATTCTGTAAAATGTATTGAATAGGATTGGATCATCACCAAGACCATTTCCATTTCGTCGGTAAAACCTTGTCAGACCAAGACAGCCTGGTGCTGAAATTCTGACAACGCCTATCTTTAAGAAGGAGCTAGGTTATTAGTAAGTAACACGATCGAAGTCGGCACCAGGCTGCGTACTTAGGACCCTCAAGCTGGTAATAAAGAAGGCAGCCTGTTGCTGAAAATCTGTTTTCGCCAAATTGGAGGCAATAGTGAGTTGGATACATCACATAAGTTTCAATTCGACACCAGGCTGCTACCGCCCTCTGCATTAGAAAGTCTTAACTCGAGGACGCAGCCTAGTGCCGAGTTGAAACTTATATGACGTATAGATATCACTATTGTGTACATTTTGGTGAAGACAGATGCTTAGCACTAAGCTGCCTTCTATATGCAAAGGTAAGTGACCACAGTACGCACCTAGGTGTGGAATTATAAGCTTATACAACGTTATGTACTCGCTACTTTATGAATTTTTGGCTGAAAGTGCAGACATATCTTCTAAGGAGGAGTTTGCTGAAAAAACTAAGCAATTTTAAAAAAGTAGCTCAACTACTAGATGAAAAAACAATAGGTAAATCGTCTATAATTTAACGCCAATTGCCAATCACAGCAAGTCACTTTGAAAAAATTCAGCAACTGCCATCTTAATTCAAATAAACAGTAAATCAACACAATTTTTTGTGCAAGAAAACTGATTTTCTTTAGTCTATAGTACAGCTATCGGACTATAGTTACGACAGTTCAACTATCGCACGTCAGTTACGATAGTTCAACTATCGCACGATTACTATAGTTACGTTAGTTCAGCTATCGCATCATAGCTCTCGATACTTACGATAGTTCAACTATCGCACGTCAGTTACAATAGTGAAACTATCGTAAGATAGTTACGATAGTTCTATTATCGCACGATAGTTACGTTAGTTCAACTATCGCCACGAAGATGTAGTAACATGTAGTGTGGTAACAAACATTTTTGGATATTTTCTTGCGTAGGACCCTGACTTTCAGTTAAGGGAACTACGAAACGTCTACACTGAAAAATAGCGGCTCGAAAAAATAAAACAAAGCGTTTTCGGACTTTACGCTTTTTGTCATGTAAGTTTCAAAAATGACCCTAAATTTAAAAAATAGTCATGCGGTAGAGTCTACAGCCTTACGATTTTTTTAATTTCCAAAAATTTTTGAAACTTACGTGACTAACGCCCGAAAATGTTTTGTTTTATTTTTTCGAGTAAAAATTGCCCATTGTAAAAATTGAATTTTCCGCCATTTTTCATCCGCTAGGCTTCGCCATAGTGCCACGCCCTAACCCCTATTGGGAATCTTTTTGCGACACATCATTGCAAGGCTTAGGGGCCGTTCATAAATTACGTAACGCAAAAATTGACATTTTTCAGACCCCCCACTCCTTGTAACGCTAAAAAAATCAAATTTGACCCATTCTTGTTCTAACCGTAACGCTTGCCTCATACCCTTCCCCCTTCCCCCTCTTGCGAGAGAATAATTTTTCTATCTGGATGTGTTAGAACGCACATATTTCTATTGATTTAAGAAACGAGAGTGAAAGAAATTCAGTGAGAAGTTGGTTGTGATGGTAAAACGCCATGTTTAATACAATTTTACCTAAAAATATTGCAGTGAAAACATAAGTGACTTCCGAATTTAATACCACAAGGACATATCAATCAACAATGATTTTCCATTAAATTTGAAATATTTATCTACAATTTTCATATAAACGATACAATTTACGTTTCTCATCATATCGCTCAAAATTTGATTTAAAACCAGGACAGCAAATTATATTTAAAATATTGAAATTAAATATTCAATTAATTTCATATTCAAACATCGACAATTTAACATTATTTTGTGTGAAATTTTGTAGTGGATTATTGCGTGTTCCGTTAAGCGTACTCTATGTACGTTAACGAGCAGTTTCATTTTTTTCGCCACATGCTATACCAAACTTACGCTGGATGCACAAAAGTTTGCCTACCCTTTTGTAAGTTTTCGCGATTAGACTGTCCAGTGTCCACAGTACTTTTTGTTTGGGTTAGTGCTAATGAAACCGAGTGAGAACAGCGCATATTGATTATTGTCAACACGACTTATGTCTAATAAAAAGTTTTACGAAAAAATAATATTAACGCCAGATGACAATATTCACTGAGCTCCACTTGCACCGGGTCAGGCTCGCGATGATCTTCTAAGCTTTGCAGACATCGAGTTACATCCCAATCTGCTGTTTCGCCGATGCATACAATGACAACACAGCTGAAATGTGTATGTGTATAGCCATGAAGCTTTTATCCATTTCATCATAAGTGAAAGACAAACTGAAAAACTTCCATGAGTTCATTAAAACAGTTGATAGTGGTAAAACATTCTATTCTCGATTTAATAAACCCCACTTCAATTACTCTATTCGGTTTTGCAACAAAGCTTTCAGAATTAATAAATATGAGCTTTATAACTGTCGGGAATTCGATTTATATGAATTATGACGGGGGGAGTTAGGCTATCTAGCTACGGCGTTACAAATATTGATCAAATTAATGTTGTTGTTAATGTTAATGTAATGTTTTCAAATTAATTTGGGATAGATATATTATAATAAATATATTGTATTAACACATTTTGTGTGTTTTGTGCTGTTGTACTCCGAAAATTTATGAAATTTCGAATATTTTCCCAATCGAACCTAATAAGAATTAGCGACCGATCCACTATAATTATCTGTGTTCATAAACATAATCATAAACTCCATTGTATACTCTATTGTGTTCGCTGTTCGCGGTTTTATAATGGCCAACCTAATATTTTTTGTTTTCATCGTAATCATACTCTATTGAAAACGTTAAAAGTAACCAATATTTTTCAGCCCGATATAAAGAAACTGTTAAGTTTGTTCAGAAAATCTAAATTCGAGCAACTACGAAGTAGAGCAAAGACTGGAGATTTTGGGTTCAGCATCGAACGTTTGCCGTACGGTAAGTTATTTATGACTTTTTTCTCAGAACCGAATCATTAAAAAATGCGTTTTTGCGACGACTCTTTTGTGGGTTAGAAAAATCTTTCCAAATAAATTCTCCTCATTACTACAAAATTAATTTCCTTCGCCGAAAATGCAGACACATTCAAATAAACGTGTTTCCACTGACAAAATACATTTTCAAATCAATGGACGGTGAATTTAGGTCTGACATTCGATGATTTTGCCTTTCATTTTTTTTAATATGGTCGAGTGTATGAAAATTTAAAATACAAAAACAGAACTTTAGAAATATTGAAAGTCCTATTTTGATGAAAGATGCAATATTTTTCAAATCTTCCGTGGAAAAAGCTCGCAAGTTCGCACGTTGTCCTTGAAGGGCAAAAAAGTTCTTATGAAAAGGCACCCAAAAAATAGTTCTTGTTTGGGATAAAGGGTCCCAAGTTCAAAACAGGCCACACTTGGTTTAGGGAATGTAAAATCGGTTTCGAAACCGGTTTTGATAACCGATCATTCCAAAACCGGAAACCGGTTTTCTCAATTTCGAAAACCGGGTTTCACGATATTCAAAATAAATGTTTTTTTCTGCAGGATTCTTCTCCAAATTATCAGTTGATCAGCGACAGCGTCGGCGTTATAAATTTTTTGTCGACTGCGTCGGCGTGTTATTCCAAAACTAGCATTTAAAATTTAGATTTCAATGCATTTTTGTGTCGTAGAGCAATTTCGAAAACATCTTGTCTTTAGTTTAAAAAGTTCATGAACTTCTATTGTAAAGTATAACAACAGATTTTCAAATAATTTCATTGTCATTGACAAACTACGTATCAGAATGGATGTGGCAAACAGAGTTGATGTTACGAAAAGACTCGAACGTATTTAAGTCAATATTGCCTTAACTCTTAAGTGTTTGAAATTACGTCCACATTAAGTTGTATTGGAAATTGCCGAGAGGGCAATATTGAACAACTCATCCGAAGAAAGGGTGTAAAAAATCCCTCCCGAAAGCACAAAATTGATCTCTAAATAAACAAAAATGTTCGCCTCAATTATCTCTACAACATAGCAAAAAACAATTTTTTTGTTAAGGGCCGACTTTAGGACCGACCTAGGGCCATAAGGAAGCACCTCTGACACATACTTCCATAGACAAAAATGTTTCCCTCAATCTACTCTGCAATATGACACAAAAATGTGTTTTTGGTTAGGGCCAACCTTAGGACCGACCAGAGGTTCACTTGAGCCCCAAGAACTGGCCCACATTTTTTTATGAATATAATTCGGTACACATTTACCTCTTAAATAGAAAAAGAACCAACAAAATCGGTTAGGATTTGCCCGATTTATGTAAACAGAAACACGTTGGGCCTACTTTCAGGGTCCTGGCTGAGTCCAAGGGCATCTTATCAAAAAACTTTCTTCCAAAACATGTGAGACATTCCTAGACCTTTCGATTACAAAATTTTGTTTGAAAATCGGAAGGGATTTATACTTGAGTTATGTACAAAAAAAAATGTAGGGCCATAGCAGAGACTCGTTTTTAGTGCCCTAGCTAGATTTCAGCTGAAGGTACTTGGGGCGTTCACAGATTAAGTGTATGCCCGTTTCCTTCCCCTAACCCACTAGAGCATTCGGTGGTTCTCTTGAAACATCTGGGCATGGCCGACAATTTATGGAAGAAACTTTTTTGGATTTAAGTCCTTGGACTTAGCTAGGGCACTAAAAACGATTCTATGCTAGGGCCATACGTGTTTTTTGTACATAACTCGAGTAAATCCTTTCTGATTTTCATAAACTTTTTTTTGTTTGAAAGATCTGGGCATTGCCGATAATTTGTTGAAGAAACTTTTTTGATTTTGAGCCCTTGGACTTAGCTGGGGCACTAAAAACGAGTCTCTGCTAGGGCCGTACATTTTTTATTGTACATAACTCGAGTATAAATCTCTTAGGATTTAAAAAAAAAAAATTTAATCGAAAGGTCTAGAAATGTCTCAAATTTTATGGAAGAAAGTTTTTCGATAAGATGCCCTTGGACTCAGCCAGGACACTGGACCAGGCCTAACGTGTTTTTGTTCACATAAATCTTGCAAATCTAACCGATTTTGTTGATTCTTTTTCTATTTGAGAGGTAACTGTGTACCGAATTATATTCATAAACAAATTTGGGTCTGTGCTTGAGGCTCAAGTGGGCCTCTAATCGGTCCTAAGATCGGCCCTAACCAAAAACACATTTTTTTGTCCTATTGCAGAGCAGATTGAGTGAAACATTTTTGTCTAACGAAGTATGTGCCAAAGGCATTTCCTTATGGCCCTAGGTCGGTCCTAAAGTCGGCCCTTAACAAAAAAATTGTTTTTCGCTATGCTGTAGAGAAAATTGGGCCGAACATTTTTGTCTATTTGAACGGTGTTCTGTACCATCTTTGTCATTCTTTTGTTACCACAATGAAAACACTCAGTTACTGCAGAACACCGTTCATTTGGAGATAAATTTTGTGTTTTTTTTTCGCACGAGACGAACAAATGAAGCTGATATGATAAATTCGCGGCATTATCAAGCCGTTTGAACGACAAAGTAACAGACCAGTTTTCGGGAGGGTTCTTTTACGACGTTTCTTCGGACGGGTTTTTCAATATTGCCCTATCGGCAATTTCCAATACAATTTAATGTCGACGTAATTTCAAAAACTTAAGAGCTAAGGCAATATTTACTTCAGAGCTAAGGCAATATTTACTTCAGAGCTAAGGCAATATTTACTTCAGAGCTAAGGCAATATTTACTTAAATACGTTCGGGTCTTTTCGTAACACGAACTCTGTTTGCCACACTGTGAATACCGCAATACCGGTGAGGAGCTTCTAATACCGGTATTCGGGATCGTGAAAATGATCCGGGATCCCGGTATTCGGGATTCTAGTTTGATTGACAAGATATTTCCCCCTCTGTTGCAGACCAACACCCCTTTTGCATTGTCTACTTTTTCGTACCCTCCACCTAATAGCAGACTTTATTGACATTTTCTTGTCGCTAAATTATCGTTAATAATCCCCCCTTTTCTTACACTCAAAAAACCTAAAATGTGTGCGCATAAATGCAGCAAAAACAAAACAAAAACACAAACGAAACAGCTGGTGTAAATGGATTGCACACATCTAAAATTCTCTTAGTGTACTATTTCATTAATTTTTAATTTTTCAGAGAATTACTCTTTAAATATTTTAGCAAAATATTTATTGTACAAATTACATTTTCACATTTATTTGTCCATACTCATTGAAAGTTCGATTTCATTGGAGTCCCCTCAAAAATTGGATCCGTCATAATTTGATAAATTAAAATTTGCAACAAAGGGTAATTCTGTTGATGATAAATTAAAGGTTCATATGCCATTGGAGAATACATATCCGAAGATAATGTGGAATATTTGCAATTAATGCACAACGATATTTATTACGAATATTCGCTGGCAATGACAACGAAAACATGGGCTTTAAAGATTCAATTGGATAAGCTAATTCTAGAAATTGTACAAAGTGGAATACAAAAATACTGGGAAAATCAGGTCATAAAATCGGTGAATATCAATTTGGATAAGTTGTCACCTTTGTGTATTTTAGGTGGTTATGAGATATTCGGATACAAAAGTGCAGTTGGCTGTTAGTACTTCTCGGTCACAATCGCATTTATCTTCAGGACCTATAAGCTTATCTCCGCCTCAATTGGTTGGTATATTCATCGTTTGGTGTATTGGACTCACTGTTTCATCGTTTGTTTTCATTTGGGAACGATGCTCTAAAACTAGCCATTAACATTTGTTTAGATGAGTAGATTTATTAGAAGCAATTCTATTTGAAACCGTGACACATTATCGATTAATAGCCATAGAAATACCCAGACTTCATAAGTAAACGTATCCATCCAAATGAATGGAAACATTAAATCAATTGATCGTGTCTTGTCCCGAACCTCAAGTAGTGAAGACACCTATTTTCATAGCTAAATTTACGCTCTAACAAAGAACCTTTCCTCCACCATCCATGCTTTCATATCTGAATACGTACTAACAATAAACAAATTCCTCAATCAATAGTAACGTTTTATTTGAACCCGTACGAATGATGCAGTGTTTCGAAAAAGAGTCCATTGAATTTACCACTACGTTTGCAACCAGTTGAATATCGACCCGGGAGTTGGTTAGTTTTTCGTTGTGTGGTAGCCAAATTCTTGTCAGACCAACTTGTCTTTTTTATCTTGGGGAGTAGTTTTTCTGGCAGATGATTTGACGTAGTTAAACGTTTGTGAAGAACGTTTTCCGGAAAAATTGGGTCTTGATGCATGGCACGCGATTTCTGTTGGTTGGAGTGGTTGGTTAGAGTGAGACTGATATAGTTGGTAACTATCTAACCAATTCTTTAGAATAGAAAAACAAAAATCGCGTGTCGGGCATCAAAACCCAATTTTTTAGAGAAACTCCGCAAGATGAAAAAAATAATTAGGTCGGTGAAACTTTGGTAGTGTTAGTGAAGTGCTGAGGTGATCTTCTCGAGTTAATCTCATTTCACTTGTCTAATCATTCTCTTCCATTTTAGGATCAGTGACCAATGTTTTCATACATTTAATTGTCAATGAAAAAGTTGAAAGTTTTTTCTTGTGTTTGAATGATTTTTCGTGAATTATGTGAAAAGTGTTTTGTTTATGTTCAAAAAATTTGTGTTAAGAAAATTGGGAATCGATATTGTTTGGACTAGACGATTATCAAAATGTCAGTTTTTTTAAAAAATGTTTAACAAATGTTTCTTGTATTCTCAATAAAACTTCCGAAATGTTTTGCATTTTTTCATTATTGTAATTGTTGAAAGAATTTTGAATTTTTCATTTGAATTTATCTATTGAACATAAGACTAGCCCACCTTTACCGTAGAACGCATACAGTTTCAACAAACAGCGCATATTGCCGTTTAATGCATTTAACCAATGGTTGCCGCGATAATTTAAAGTTCTCAAAAATAACTAAATCATGTAATCATTCCGGCTAACACTTGATCTTTAGGTAAAAGGAATATTAGTTTATTAAATTTATTTTGCGTTATAGCAACAACAAAGAAGTAAAACAGTCACTCAATTTTTTAGTTTGTTCGAGGTCGAATCTTTGAAGTTGAGAAATGATAGTTTTAATAATGTTGTTATCTTGGTTAATGATTGGAAAAGTTGCTAGACCAGACATAAAATACATAAATGAGAAATTAGTGACTATTCCCTCAGTCTCCTGATGATGACCACGAATATGCTAGATTCACTTTATATTTCCCGTGGAATATAAAATTGAACTTTCGAGCTTGTTGAAACCAGCGGGTCGAAACGCTGTCTTTAGGTACTCTAGGGATAACGCGACATGACAAGACTTAAATTTGAAATTTCGTTTTATTCTCGCGTCTTGTGGACTTGATGACAGTCAGTGTGGGTAAGGGAAGAGACATGAATTCTCTGTTAAGATTTGTTCCATTTTTACTCTGAACATTAAGAACTTCTCTTTCAGCTATTTTTGAAAACTCAGATGTTTATTAGAATTAACAGCGGCAAGCAAATATTTCATGAAGATTGTGTGATTACCGTGAAGATAAGCTTCAATGCGCCTGGATTGCTTCACCTGTATTCGCCTGGTTCAACGTTAAACGGCTTCGCCTGCGCTCGCGCCTGGCTTTCAAGCCAAGTACTGAAATCGAAATTTTGACGCAGCAAAGTTGTAGAGAATATTTTAGAAAATTTTAGAGAGCGCGTGTTTCAGGGTTCTAAGGAAAAATGGCCCAATCCTGGAATATATCCACTTTTAGAATTGGGCGGAATGACCCATATCTCTAAAACTGTGGCAGTTTGAAAGTTTATTGCAAAGGCAAAGCTGTAGAGAATAAAAAATAATAAATAAATAAAAATAAAATTACAGCAGTTTGAAGTTTGCTTTTAAGACAAAGTTGTTGAGAATTACATTTTAGAGAAAATATTTTCAGGATTTCTTGATATCAGGATTTCTAGTCTTTTTGGTACCTTGAGCAATTGCCATGAATCTTTGAAATTTTAGTAGTTATAAAAGAGCACAAAACATTGGATTGTTTGCTCATTTCTATATTTAGATCACGTTCGAGTCTTTTTGCAACATCTATTCGGATACGTACGGAACGCTAAAGTGATAAAATGTGCTACACAATTGGCCAAATAAGTGAGCAAAATGCACTTATTTTTGATTGTGTGTGCTCGTATTTATATATCATCGTTTGAAAATCATAAAACTCGGATATATATACTCACACATATATTCAACTCGTTCTGTAATGAATCACTTACTTGACTAAGTATATAACTATCACAACAAAAACCTTTTAAAAGGTAAAGTGCGACGCAGTCCCTAATGTCCACTTCCAAAATTAATGATATCAGTGGAGGTGACGCTTGCGCTGAATATACGCATAAATTTCCTTTACGACAACGTTACCCTGTGTTCAAAAAATCGCGTCACAAATGCCAGACCCACCAGCGTAATAATTTTTCAACACTTTCAGTTTTCACACGCAAAAATTTAAAACACAAAACAATCTTCGCAAAAAGTCACGAATGTTAAATTTTTGCAGCGTAAAAACTGAAAGTACAGAAAAATTATTTCGTCGTTGGGTCTGACATTTGTGACGCGATTTTTTGAACACAGGGTAACG
>CM055403.1:13260282-13316068 GCA_029228625.1 Pseudolycoriella hygida | reverse complement strand
ATCATTTAGTTTAGTAGCAGGTAATTTCGACTTTTATTTCGATCACTTTTTTCCGGTGAAATTTAATTTAATTTCGGTAATTTTTTTTTCTGGTCGATCAATTACATTTACTGTCGGTAAAAGTTATTTTTTTTCGGTATTTCCTATTTGTTGTACTTGCAGAATAATTGATCCCAAACCTATTTACCTGAAATTTTCAAGTCAGGTTCAGGACGATATTTTCTCAGCCTGAACCTGTCCTGATGATGTCGTGTCGAGCCTGAACCGACCTGAACCTGACCTGATTGACCTGAAATCATTTGAATGCTTTGAATGTTCTGCAAAGGAACGGGAATACATTTTTATTTCATAGATTTCATTTTTCATTAAACGCCCGCTTTTAGGGAGAACGATTTTTTTTCCAAAAGTTCAGTTTTTTCTTGTTAGGGGCCTTTCATAAAGCGTGTTACACATAAATCAGACCCCCTCCCACCGGTCACACTACCTATAACAGCTCCCCTCTTCGATGTGTGACAAAAAAATTTCATTCCTCGGCCAACGATAGAATTCACATAGAGCACTACTTGAACTCTACTCCGTAAGTTTTTTTTATTAATGGTTCTTGTAAAAAACGTTCCCCAACTCAATCGCTTCATTCCGAAGAGGCAGTCTTGTGTCAAATTCATATTTATGGAAATGCCATTTTAAAGTTATACATTTCATTGGTCCAAATCGGAATTTTAGCACAAGCCTGCCTTCTTATAGCTCCAATAGTGAAAAAATAGTCTTTGAGTTAGCAACTAAGGAGGCAGGCTGGTGTCAAGTTCCTGACTACGCAAACGTTGTTTTGCACTCATACCATTTATTGGGGACAAAGAGATTTTTGATACCAGCCTGCCTCCTTAGAGCTCCCATACGAATTTTTCATTCCTTGAACTAGAACTCAAGTGTCAAGTGTCAAGTGAGGAAAAATGAGATGCTACCTTACATTAATACCTGTGGTTTGGCTCAAGCAGAATTTTGACATTAGCCTGCCCATCTTACCAAATCCCAAGTATAAGTCGAGGATTCCCAGAGCTAAAATTCAGGGTGGCAGGCAGGTGTCAAGTTGACGATTACGCAAACATTGTTTTACACTAATACCTTCATTCGGCACAAAAAGAATTTTCAGACCTGCCTGCCTTCTTATAGCTCCCATACGGATTCTTTATCCTTTGAACTAGACCTCGACGAGGCAGGCTGGTGTCAAATTGATATTGATGAAAATTAGGACTAATAGTGACACCTTTCATTTGGGGTAGGCAGAATTTTAACACCAGCCGCCTTTGTTATAGCTCCCATACAAATTCAATAATTTTTTTTTTGTGATTACTCAGGGAGGCAGGCTGGTCCCAAGTCGATAATAGGTGAGCAGCTTTCTCGCATTAATGCCTTTCATTCTTTTAAAGCAGAATTTTGACACCATTATTTTGATTTTTACATGGTCGTAAAAGTCAAATATGGCATATTTAGGTTTAATGAGTTAACCACCTTCACAACATATCTTTTTTAGGCTTAATGCACTGTAGGCTATGCTAGGATCCACCTATGTAGGTCGTCGCGACCGCCCGATTCGCGATTTTTACATGAGAATTTTCGAAAACATAAGTCAGGGCGAAACCTGTATCCGTCTTTGCACTTTGCACAATTTTTTACTATCCGCATTGTGTAATGATATTTTCTGAATATAACCTGTGGGTTTCAGGTCAGGTTACAGGTCAACCTGATTACATTTTTCAGGTTTCAGGTTAGACTCAGGTCGGACCTAAAACTCAAAATCAGGTTCAGGTCAGTACTCAGGTCGTGACTTGACCTGAACCTGATCAGGTCGACTTGACCTTGACAAAACCTCTAATCCCTAAAAAAAAGTCTAAAGCTTAAAAAACAAATTTCAAAAAACTTTGAAATTTTTTTTTTTTGTACTAGGGCTACTAGGTACGACCTAGAGCACTTAGGGGAGGCTTTTGAATTCTTCCATGGACAGAAATGTTCGCCTTTTGTTCTCTACACTCACGGAAATATATTTTTGCATTAATAGAATTTTGTACTTCTGCGCAGCGTTTTAACACTACAAAAACCTGCGCAGAAGTACAAAATTCTATTTGATGCAAAAATATATTTCCGTAAGTGTACAACAGTGCACAAAAACATCATCATTAAAGGAATATCGTATCGTGAGTTGGACCCTACAGCTCGAATCACTCAACCAATTTTCACTAACTTTTTTTCCCGTGATTTATGGAAGTCCATGGCTTTCATTGAAAATCTTGAAGAGCGATTTCCGTTCTAATTTCGCAGAGATATAAGTCAAAAAGTTTCATCAACCATAAAAAAATCACGCTTTTGACCAGTTTTCCGACCGTAACTTCGAAGGTTTCTAACAGATTTTTCCTGAACTCAATATCATAATGAGTTTTTGAATTATCTCTCAAGAAATATCAAATTTTTGAAAATCGGATAAATTTACCAGATTTATGTTGGAAAAATACGTTGGGCCCTAGTAGAAACTCAGTTTTATGGCCCTGGCTGAGTCAAAGGGTTCAAAATCAAAAAATTGGGCATTCCCAGACCTTTCGAACAAAAAAAAAAATTTAAATCGGAAGAGATTTACTCGAGTTATGTATAAAAGACCCAAAACCACTTGGGCGGCCCTTGCTCAGTGGCCTCGAAAAATGCCCATCTGCAATCCCAAACCCACTTGGGTTTTAATCGAGTTGTCGTGTTTACAGACGGACGGACAAAATTTCTTTTATATTTCGGGCGACTTTATCAGAAATAGATCAAAATTTAGCGTCAATTTAGAAATGTGGCATAGATTCGTCGCTTTCATAGCAAACATGTTTCCATCCATTCTATATTTTAACAATCTACAACAAAAAGTTTGGCTAATTGGGACGTTTCTGACTCTTCAGTACACTTTTGTCGCAAGACCATGTGTATATCAGCGTGGTCACATATTGAGTGAGTAATCATCGCGAATATGCGGCCTTATACTCGTATACACCTCGTTTGTTCGATTATTCAAAGAAAAACATTTTTTTACAGATTCGGTATCTATGCTCCATGATCGATGCTTCTCCCTACCCCTCCTCAAATCGACTGGTTACAAACGTAGTGGTAAACGCAAAGGCTATCTAACTTCGTACGGATCCAATTATTGAACACATTTTTTTTCACAATTGTCATTATGTACTTACACTGTGTTTTCATAACGTGATCTAGGGTTGCGAATATGTTTAGAAATATCTTTAGTTATTGTCTTTTCCTTTGTTCTCAAAAAAGGGCAACAGAAAGTCTCTTAACTAGCACGGGGCTCGTAACCGGTACCCTTACCCTATTCATTAAAAATAACAAAATTAAATGCACCAACTCCATTGAAATTTTCGAAAAAAAGTCAAGTTTTGAATTTCATTAAGGTTGTGTTTTTGATTGATTTTATATTTATTTCTCTCTTGTTTCTTTAGTTTTAATTTAATTTTTTATTACGATCAATTTTTTATTACGATCAATTTTTTATTGCTTTGTCCCAAAATACAAATACAAATTCAAACTAAATAAATGGTAGTTAGGTAATTGACGCTTTTAGTGCGGTTTGAATTTGAATTTTTCATGCGATATATGCGTAAATTACGTACATTTCCACGCGATCAGAGCGTAAAATACGTAAACAAACAATAGGTTTTTATACTGCCACCTAACGTCAAACAGTTAAACTTTATGAAAAATTTCAAATTTTGCTAGGGCTAAAAGCGTCAATTGGAGATTCATTGTAGGAAAATGATGCACATACCCATGCTTTACGTGATGAGATACAAGTTTTTTAAAGTCGAATATATATAAGCTTACGCAAAACCAATAGACGGGTCTAAAAAATGCGATGTGTTTCAAAACTATTTTTTTCTTGAAGAACCAAATTCCCAAATCGAAATATCTATGTTTTCTTTTGGTTAAGAATTTATAGCTTTCTTTTGCAATTATATAGAACTTTTTTATTAGCGCAGTTAGTCGCGATGTTAACAACCTGCGCAAAAGACAAAAGTATCTATTTGGATTGCTGTCAATGCAGTATTTTCATTTAATTTACAGATTATGAAAAGTATCTACAGTTACTACACCATCTTAACGGAACTTTTGTAATTCATTCCAATTGAAGATTAGACAGAAACCGGAAGAAGAACAATTGCATATAGATATTACAAAAGCAATCACTTGCTTTGTTACCTCTCACATGCTCAATGTTAATATTTTAATTCAAGGCACAATAAAAGCTGATATGACCTCAACTTGTGTTTCAATACTCAACACTGAAACGAAGGTTTCGTTATGATATTCCTTAGTTTACTGTAATTCTACGAGAGAGTGACTTGGGGACGGAAAGATTTTGATGAGAAGCTTGTCTCGTCTTGTGCGTATCCCAGTATGCTGAAAACTACCATTAACTTCACGACGCGACACTATTCTGAAAAAAGAATTTCCTTTTGGAGAATTTTTTTCATTTTAAACCGATTCGGTTACAGATCAGCAAAAAACAAAAACGAAAGTAGCCGACTGCCAGTGGGATCGTTAGTAATAGTAGCGGTCTTAATTTATGCTCACATTCGACATGAGGAACAACTTTGCGGAAGAAACTTTTTTTTTCAATCAGTTACATTCAGAAGTTAGTGAATGTTGAAGTCGAACTTTCTAGAAGTTATGACCTGTTGAACTCCGTTATTTTGGAATTCGAAAATTGGTCCAGTAATAGCAGGTTATAATTTCCGAAATAAAAATGATGGAAAAATTGCTTCTTTGGAAAACTTGTTCCTCATTTCGTACTGAACAATTTTGCTGAACACAAAAAACTTCTATCTCAAACTCCGGAAGGTTCAACATTTACTAACTTCTGAAATGTAACTGGTAGAAAAAAAGTTTCTTCAGCAAAGTTGTTCCTCATTTCATGCTGAACAACTCTGCTGAAGACAAAAAATTTTTATGTCAAATTCCTGAGCAGCTACATAATTAAGACCCTACTATTACCATTTATGCCACTGTGGCCGGCGTCGGTTTCTTTCATCAAATTGTTCAAAAAACTTAAATTTTGAAAATTTTTCACCGCATTGTCTAATAATGCAAAGAGAATCGGGTGCATGTCGTGAGCACCAACAATCACATTTTTGCTAGACCAATACCTTGGCGAATCCTGTACTCTGAACCCGATTTTTTTTTCGCTATCTGTATTTTTAATTCAGTACTTGAGAATCTAAATAAATGTAAAAGTTTATGAAACGCATAATGAAAGCACCATACCTTTAGCTGGTTGCTAGCAGATGGAGATAATAGAAAACAATGTTTACTTCCCGATTCAAATACGACGAGATATTTATATAAGAAACTCAAACACATTGGTTCTCTCGATGGGAAAATTTTCGGACACTCGCGATGCGCCCGTGACGCAAGTCCCTATACGAACAAAAAATTCAGAAAAATGTTTTTCGTAGACTTCGGAACCATATATACAGCTAAGTTTTAACTTTTTTCCCTTGCGTCGCGTCGTACCCCCTGGAGACTTTTTCGGATTCTACGTAAAATTTTGATTGAAATCGACATTTTCCAGTGGATCCAAGATACAATCACGGAAAAGTGAAAACCGACACATTTTCGTGTTTTATGGTTTACCGACTTTATTGATGAAAACCGACTTTTTTGGCTCGTGCTCGAAAACGGCTCGATAACTTTTCTTGAAAATTTGCAGGGACCTACGGGTAAGCATTCTACGCCATATGAGATTTATAAAAAGGGGGTAGGGGCCAGGGCTCTTAGAAGGCGCCATATAAAGCCCATATAAAAGAATGTTTTGTATGTGTGTGTGAGTGTATTCATCATGGGTCAAATATGAGCAAAATTTTTGGACTGTGTTAGGATGGAGATAGATGTTGGTGCACCGATACCCAACTCGCACTCAGAAATTGTCTGAACTGCAGAGCTTCGAGTTATAGTGATGTTAGCGCTGAAACATATTTTGTTTGCGATGAGCGGCGGTCATATTTTTAAAATGTCAAAAGTCGTTCTAACCTCAACAGTATTACACATTGTCTGCAACGTTTTTTTATTAATTTGCAAAACCGAAGCATACTTATTCGAATTACACATGAAAGAAACTGACAGACTTTAAAAGTTTAATATTTACAAACCTAGCTCTAATGCGAAAAACCGTAATGTCTGGAATGTGAAGAATCGTTACATTTATAACACAACATATTTTTCGGTCAAGAATATGATATTCAATGTAACCACAAAAAATATTGATCAAAAATTGACATTAACGTCAATGTTCTAATAAGAAAAAAGAGATAACAACAAGAAGAGAACGAGTATATAAAAAATGACAATAAATTTTTACACTGAGCTGGGTATCGGTGTGTTGGTGTCAAAAAAAAGTTGATGGGTTGGGTGTGTAGTGTGTCAGGGTGACCAACGAAATGGCCGACGGTGGTATGGGACAGACTTGGGGGGAAAGTTAAATTTGTTTTTGAATTTTTTTTGGTTGGAGATAGATGTTTGGTGTCAAAGGAAAAGTTATTGGGTTGTGTGTAGTGTGTCAGGGTGACCAACAAAATGACCGACGATTTTCACAGAAGAAAATGTTTTCATGCTATTTTATCCAGAGGAGTTAGGCAGCGAAAACTATTCAAATGTGATTTGGTAACTTTTTTGGTAGGAAAGTGGTGCTGTTGTGTGGAGTGGAATGCGCTTTTGAATATCAATCGATAGTGCAGGTTCAGTGCAAAAAAAATGCCGAATAATGTTGGTTGAAAAATTTCGATACGATTTGTCGCCAACGAACGGGAGCATTTCTTCGGCTATATCTCGGTCAGCAGTGGTCGGCAGGTGTCGGCAGGTGTCAAAGATGTCGATCCCATAAAGCCTAGATAGGTTATGTACGCCTAGCGTACAAAATCGTTGAATCAAAGACTGCGCAGTTTCAATCTCAGAATTCGTACTTTGAAAGACAAATTAGTTATTTTATTTACTTAAACTTTTAAAGTTAGGAATTACTAGCTAGTCTATACTAATTTGCTCTGATAGCCAAAGTGCACTCAAGGCCATCTGTGCTTACAAGGTATACTCGTCAATCGTATTGGGATGTAGAAAAAACATTCAATTACTGGCTAATGATAACCAAGTCACACTTTCTTGGGTCCCTGGTCACAGCAACATAGAAGGTAACGATATAGCGGATAGCCTAGCGAAACCAGGAGCCGTGCAACTGATCGTTGGCCCAGAACCCAGATTTAAAGCTCCTTCCTCATTTTTCATGAACCACATAAACAAATGGAAACTATCATCTTTCCGGAAACACTGGAAGGCAATAAAATTCGACACTCAAGCGAAAAACTGCATAAGCATTAATCGCAAAAACTCAAAATATTTCGTTTCTCTTAGTAGAAGAAACCTCAGACGCATTACTGGATCTCTGACCGGGCACTGCCCTCTCAATAAACACCTACATACAATGGGGTTAGTAAAAACCCCAAACTGCCCACAATGCTGCGACTTAGAAACAGCTGAACATTTTCTATGCAAATGCCCAGCATACATAACAGCCAGAGCCAAAAGCCTAGGGGCATACATCTTGCCTCACAATATTATCTGGAGCCTTCCGCCCAGTAACATCCTGGATTACCTTAATCGCACTAAAAAGATCTAGGTAATCCACAATGGGTATGCACAACAGGCCCATCAGCGGCTTAGGTGCCAGGTTTCGCCCTACCCACTTGAACTAACCTAATTTTCCCCTTTAAACACAACGTAATTTTTTTTTAAAAAAAGGTGGTGCAATGTTTTTAAAGAATAAAAGTTTAACTACAAATCAAGTTGAATGTTAGAACTTAAACAAATTTGTGCGTATTATCAGCGGTAGCGTCACCTCAAACGATATCATTAATTTTGGAAGCGGACTTACGGACTGCGTCACACTTTACCTTTTAAGAGATTTTTGTATGCGATACAATTTCCACCTTGATGCACTATTTGACTTTATTTAAGCTTCACCTTTTACATGCCTTACATTACTCATAGGATAGAAGACAGTTAGCCTGGTAGGTTAAGGTTCTATAAGATTCTACATGTAAAATAAAAGTCTGTAAAAAAACTTGCGTTGGGTTTTCTACAGACTTTAAGCACTGAAGATGAGCACTTTTGTGCTCGAAACAATAAAAGGAGGAAAAATATAATTTTTTTACAATTTGAAAAAAGTTTGTTGTTAAACTCACGCATCTTTTTACTTAAAAATTTGTAAAAAGTAAATATATTTTCAATAAAAATCTTTTTTACAAAGGAAATTGAATCGAATCGAATTTTCTTGAAAATAGACAAAATATTTGTCTGGTCAGCTACAGGTACACGGTCAACTACTGGAGCACTTACGATATAAACTTTAAGTTTATGCGAAAAAGCTAATGGGACAGTGAATGCTTTTTTCTGCCATTACAATGTAGAACAAAAGCATGTTAGGTTCAGCTAGTTGTTAACAGATGGCGACAATTGAAAATTTCTTTTGTCGATTCAAAATCTTCAACCCTAATTTATTGGAAGTTCTATAATGTTAGTTGAACAGAATCTCCGTCGCCTTATGATTACTGAGTAATACAGCTAGATGTAGTGTTCTTTATAAGCAACCACCCAATATTTTAAGCTCAAATAAATTATTCAGAAAATTGAAGACTTTAAAATAATTTGGCAGGAACCAATTTGTGCCAGAAAGATGAACTGAACATAAAAAATAGATTTATAGTCTATGAAATTGAATTTACCAAGTTCTCTTTTGGCATAAGTACAAATACTATGAGGAAGATTCGTATGTTGTAAGAGAACCCACAACTTTTTTTAAGATAAACGACGTGCTTATATTTAAGGCGACAGTTTTCCACATTTAATATTCATAGCATTTTGAATATAAATGTAAAACGTCGCAACAGTTACACCAGAAAGCAATTTTTATCGAATCTAATAGCAACATCGTCTGCTTCAATATCTTATATTTATTCAGTTTACTTTATGGTTTTTATTGAACTGTAAATTCATCCAATAAATTGTGATACTCGCAATAGGCGATTTTCAACGTATTGGCTGTAGTTACAGTGCTATTAACATATTCACGCATTTCAGATGTTTCATTTTGTTCCATCTCCAAATTTTTGACTTCTTATTATTTCCCATGGATTTCGGTTGACTGCTTGCATATGATTTTCCCCACTTTCAGGATGATGTTGATGAAATATATCGTTCATGAATAATAAAATCAAATTTAAATTGTCTATTCCGCATAAAAATATTCCCCTAGCGAATGATAAGCACACAAAACTTTTACTTTTAAAGCGTTATGGTTGTTGTTGAATACCTAACGCAATTATGTTATTTACATCGAACAACCAATGCTCAACAAGGAAGTGTGTTAATTTAACTTTTGATTACATATCGTAGAGCACACGATATTCTGATTGAAAAGTTTTTGACCTTCGCAAATTTCTGTGGAGGATTTTAGATTATTTTCTTTCACTAGACGTCGTTAGATGATCGGAGGGCTTTGGATGAGCCTGTCTGCAAAAGTTTTCGGTGGTCTGGCCGGTCATTAACTCCATCGGCAATTAAAGAATACTTAGGGCAATGTCATGAAATACGGCATAGAGAACCAAGAAATGGTTTATATTTATTTTGTATTCAATGGATCAAGCGTTTATTTTACATATTGGCCACAAAACAACTGAGGGCGCCTCGAGTTTCAACAAAACATTAAAGTTCCATAAAACAGTTAATATTACAAATATTGCACTGTGGATCAAGTGGTTAGTTGCTCAGCTAATTTACTCTAGCTTTTCAAACTATAATTTTATCATAATTATTAAAATCATATTCTTATTTGGCTTACTATGCCGTCCCACTGTATTCATTCTCGGTAAAAACAATTTAACACAGCCTCGGACGAGTGTTGGTCACGGGATACGACCAACGCGGGACATGACAGGAATCCCATCGTTGACGATCAGGCAATGCAAAATGCAAACGAAGGGACAGACGGAAGAACACGTGGGCGGCTATAAGGTGTTTTTGTCCGGGGCTCAGTCTGGTAGGGCAAACTGGGGGGTTGGAATCGCAATCAGGAGGGAATTGATCAAATTTGTCCTAAATGTTCGTTTCGTAAATGAAAGGCGGGTCTCTGTAAAGTTAGCGGGGAGAATTTATCGCTTGGTTAGCGTATATAGCCCTTGCAATGGCAGTGATGCTACTGGAATATAGGAAACTTTAAAGACAACTCAGGGTATGGTAGGGTAGTGTGTAGATTTGGGGAAGAAACTCTGAATTCAAATGATAAACGGTTGTTACATTTTTGTGATTTCAATGGGTTAGCAATAACCAACTCTTTCTATAGGCACAAATGGATCCATCGTATAGAACAGGACAGGAGGCAGGTAGTCAGTGACACACGCATTTTCAGGGGTTTCACTTTCGGTTCTGACCACTACTTTTTGGGTACCCATCTGTCGTTTGCTAAACTCTGTCAGGCCAAAAGGAAGAAGGTTGCAAGTCACAAATTTTGTGTGGGTAAATTTAGGGAAGAAGCAGTTAGGTCTCGTTTTATGGAAAAATTCGCCGAGGGATTTGGGAAGCTTCCAGCTGACTGTGGGGACATTGAGACTGAGTGGACGAATTTTAAGAAATTTGTTTTTGGTGTAGCTGAGGAATGTCTGGGCAGTGTCACTAGCGGGGGTCGAAACAAAAAACGGGTTGGTAGAACGCCGATATCAGGGATGCTGTATTGGAGAAAAGGAAACTACACTTGATTTGGTTACAGGACAGGACGGAGGTGAAGTGGGAGGCTTATAAGGCTTGTAGGCAACTGGTTAAAGATGTAGTCATGGAAGCAAAGGACCGGGAGGGGAAGAAGTTTGGGGAGTAATTGGAAAAGGCAGGTCAAGGCAGTGGTAAGAAATTTTGTTCGATAATTAAGGTTAGACGCGGGGGCGTGAAAGAAGGATATAGTAGTATTTTAGATAAAGGCGGCGGGTTAATTACTGGCATGGGTGAAGTCTTCAAGACTTGGCGGGATTACTTTCAGGATTTATTTACATCTGTCAATCAGGTAGAAGGAAATGATAAGGAGACAGGTCCTAGCTCGGGGATGGAGGAAGAAATTACACCGGATGAGGTGTCCCGAAAGGTCGGCAGATTAAGGGCAGGAAAATCCGCAGAGGTGGATGAAATTAGGGTGGAATTTATTAAGTGTAGCGGATCAGGTGGGATCCAATGGCTCTGTAGGATTTTCAATTTGACCATGAAGTCTTTTGTAGTACCTGCTCCAATTTATAAGAAGGGCAAGCGTAAGGTTTGCAGTAACTACAGAGAGATATCGCTTTTGAGTGTGGTAGGTAAGGTGTATGCGAGTGTTCTTGTTGACCGTGTTAGGAACATAATGGAAGGTGTACTGGATGGGGTGTCTGAGGGGGTGTCAGGATCATATTTCTGCCTCAGACAGACTATCGAAAAGCGTGATGAAAAGAACAGGGAAATGCTTATGCTTCATCGACTTGGAGAAGACCGCAGAGCCGCGGTAAGAATAGATGGCGAAATTAGCGAGTCTTTCGAGGTAAAAGAGGGCGTTCGTCAGGGTTGTTGTCTTTCCCCGCTTCTGTTCATAATTTTCGTCGACAAAATCATCAAGCGGGCAAACTTGCAGGGAAATGTCAGGTTGGGTGAGGTAATAATGAAAATTCTGGCTACGCGGATGACTTGATTCTGTTGGCAGATAATGCCACGGGTTTACAGGGTGGGATTGACTGCCTGAATACTGCATGTGAGGAGTATGGGATGAAGATAAGTGTAGGGAAAACTAAGGTTATGCATGTCGGCAAATCTTGGAAGGAGATAGCTTGCAATTTAAATGGGGAGAAGCTGAGGCAGGTTTCTGAATTCAAGTACTTAGGAACCATTTTTTCAGAGTATAGTATGGCAAGATAGTTAGGGAATTTGAGGAAAGGAGGAAAATGGGAAACGTGGTGGCCAGTCAGTTGAGGTCGCATGTGTTCACCAAAAGGAGTAGCGGAACAAAGTTTGCTATTCACAGGTCAATATTCCGGCCGGCGATTCTGTAGTCTGTATGGTAGTGAGAATTGGGTTGACTGCGGATATCTCGTGCATGGCCTGGAGGTGGTCAGTATTCGACCAGTATTCGGTCAGTTGTTTGTTGGCTGCGTTAAGCTTACTCACAATTTTGAGGGGTGACTTTGCTGCCGAGGGGTAAACGACTCCCAAAAATCGTGTGTCAGGATTTTATTTTTGAGAAGATTTTAAAGGATTTTAGAAGATTTTCCGGAGCGGTGATCGGGATAGGGAAGACTTTCGCACATTTCCAAACTACGGAAAATATGACAGGATCAGGCAAGCTTTGAATACGTACATCAATAGAATTACGACCTTTTTTGAGGGCTGTTTCAGCAGGACGTTATTTATCGAATCATCCAAGAAATGGTTTGACTCAAAACTCTTGATCTACTTGTTCCCTGAGTTCTAGTTGTTGGAATATTTTACTCCAGCCTACCTTCAGCCTTCAAAATTTTAAATCTCAAGGAAATAGGGCGTCGACTCTCATGTAACTAAGAATGATATATACGTAACCATACATGGTTTTCGTAACTTTACGCATTCGTCAGTGCATGAGAATTCCCGCCCAGGGTCGTAACAAGAGCATATTACCCTCGAGATACCAATTGTTATTCACAATGACGTATCCATGTCTGAAAAGATATTTTATGCAAAGTGCCCTCTCAACTGTTATAAAAAACTGTTCGAAACATTTGTGTGTTGATTTTTTTCGAACAGCTTATTACACTTGAGAGGCTGTAGCGTCTTCAACTTCCAAGCGCCTCTATTTTCTATTTTGCTAGACTTTGTCCCAAGATTTTAAACTAGTCTTTAATTTTCTATGCATTGTACGTTAAATGAGACAACACTCGAGTCAGTGGTTTTCTCTTTCGAAAGACTTTCAGTTCATTACTCTCCCGAAAAGTGCATAACATCGTAAACTCAATTCACAAATTCTGAAAAATATATCATTTTAATGTTGTTGCGATAGCTGTTGTTGTTGTTTAACATAAATTTCAATTCAGACTCTTACTTTTGAATACGTTTTTTTTTTCAATTTTCCATCGGTACACAAATAAAAGTAACATGGATAAGGGTTCATGCAAGGTTTAAGGGCATTATGTATAAACAAAAGAGAATGTGGATAATCATCTGGGAATTCGCTAATGTATGTGAATGTGATAGGAAAAATATATTCAACTGAAGAGGATTATAAAAGATATTGTAAAACGAACGGTGATTACCACATCGTAAATCATGCACCGCTTTTTCCTCTATTCCTGGTAATGTTTTAAAATTTTGTGGGATATCGTTTTATGGAAGCCAAAACTTTTAATGCGAACGCAACACCTAGTTTGATTCGATGAAAATCTCTGAAAACTGATATATATATATATATATATATGAAAACTGATATGCTGTAGTAAAATGTCTATTCTCATATGTGAGTTGAGTTGTGTTATCGCAAGAAAATTTAGGAAACATGAAAATTGAAAGTGTTGAGTATACAATGTATTACAGTGTATCATGTAAATCAGCGGTGGGTCGCCACTTGGTATGCGTTAACTTATATACTAACAGCAACTACCCTCGCTCGACTGCATGATCGGACTATTACTTTATGCATTTTCAAGTTGATGAAGAAATGTGATCAATATGTTACCTTTGTTAATCACAATATTACCATAATGCATTTAATGGGTCATCCAATTTTTTTTCTTGGTTTGAAAGGCGTGAATATGCCTGGCAATTTGTGGACTTCATAGACGACCCCAGTCAGAGACATTCTTAGAAAAGTCAACGTCCCCTTCATACACGGTCGCGTTTATTTGAAGCAACATTCGATGTTGGTTATCGCTGATTCCTTAGTTCTTTCTAGTCCAAATTTGGACGGACAGTGCCTATTTCAGTGAGACAGGTCGCTGTTCGCTTGCCATTCGGACAGCGCTGGGGCGCCACCTGTCATGCTGGTACTTATATCTCACTGTGATACACAATGAGAACTAACAACAACTGCTGCCGCTCGGTTATTTATTTATTTATTCTAATGACTTTAAGAAAGGTTAAATGTTGATAGGTACTCTTTAGTTTGGATAAGATTTAGACTTGAACCTTCAGATCGCTTAGCCATGAGATGACGTCGTTGGTTGGTTCGTTCAGCTCGCTGATGTTGCCCGAGAAACGATGAATTTTGCATTGGTTCAAAATGTGCTTCATTGTTTGGACCTCACCGCATGTACACAGTGGTGAGTTGGCGAACTTTCATCGGTGCATTAAAAATGGGCAACAGCCTTGGCCAGTACGGAAACGGTTCAGACATAGCCACAATTTCCTTGGTAGTTCCAATCCTTTCACTTCGGATGTGGGATCGGTGATTGATTGTTTATTGATCACGTCTACGCCTTGGCACCATTCTTTCCATCTTGTTTTCTTATCGCCCACGTCATTTCGTTGTTGATAGAATTTCCAGAAAGGATTTCTCGAATGTAAGCGTGTGGTCGTTGGCGCTCATTCAATGTCCTTGAATATTAGGAGAGCGGCTTCGTGTCGTGTGATTTGAGAAGGTGCTACATTACTGAGCGCGTATAACCATTCCACTTCTGTTGGATCAGCGGGTGACAATGCGAAGCGTACTGTTGATTTGGGTGCCAACTTTGTTTGTATGTGCACAGTTCATCCATACGGGTGAGCAGTAGTCTGCTGTTGACAGTACCATAGCTTGTGTTGGGATTTTTATTGTTTTGCCTGAGCATCCCGGTGTCGTTCCCGCTAGTTTTTGCACTATGTTGACGCGCGGTCTGAGTTTAGTTTTGACTCTTTCACCGCTCGCTTAAGGTCAACGAAAAATTATGGATAAAACAAAATGTTTGGGGCGTTGACTAGACATTTTCACAATTAAAGCAATGCACGTATCCAATCAACATACCTTCAAGTCGCTTGAATTAGTATTTACAATAAATTCACTGATATTATTTTATTTGTATCACCGCCTACTATCGTACATCTATGAAAATAGACGATTTTCTTTATTTGAATGTCACTCCTATGTACTGAAGAATTTTCCAAAAATTATTAGGATCTAGAAAATCGTAGAAATTTAAAGAGGCTCTTTCTAACTTGAAGAATTTTTTTCTTGTACAAGAAGATTTCGTTTGGCGTTGGAGAAAGATATACGAAATAGGAAAAAGGTGCCAAGCCCAATGCAAGGTTTCAGTCTGAGGCCTTATTAATTAGGTGGGTGTAAAAGCAAGTGAATTACGCCCATACATAGTCCTCCAGTTCTTTCACTGGTAGAACAACTATTTTTAATAAAAAAAAGTAAATTACGCTCCCTATTGCCTGCTACAGCATTACACATTATACGAACGCCGCCGCGCCGGAGTAAAAACTTATAACTAGCATCCTCCTTTATGAAAATTTAGTTGTCTTTAAAATACTAAGAAGCAGAACCATAAATTTGATGGACTAAAGATGACTAACAGTAGTAAAACTGATGTATTAGTGACGTTTAGGTCTATAGGATGTAACGATGATATATTTTGTATATTCGATCTGTACATGATGCGTGAATTGTATTATGGATGTAAAAAAGTGATATATTTTAAACATCACGAATACATTAAGTACATCATTTTTACATGAAATTTACAGCTGTTAGCCATATTTTGTACAATCAACCAAATCGTAATGGTAAACGATTTTGTTTTTGGTAGATTTTTTTGAATTTTTTGTTTCTCTCATTTGCCATTTCAAATATCATACGAAATGAGTGAAATAAAGAGAATCGAGAGAAAAGCAACATATAGAGGTGAGCGGGTTACCCGAATGTGCGAAAAAACCCAATCCGACCCGAACCCGAATCAATTTTATCGGGTTGACGAGTTTTTCAAAATTGAATCGGGTCGGGTACGGGTCGGGTCGGGCTTCTAAAAAAGTCCGACCCGTTCACCTCTAACATAGTCCACAAAATCGTATACCATTTAATTTTGGTTGACCGTATTTTAAATTTTCCATAGTAAACGGCAATGGACGAGTCCATAACGGCTACTAACTACGACTTAGTGGAGAAAACATTTTCTCTCCTACAACTGCCCGGATGTATTAAAAAAATACCAAGTAAAGTAAATAAAAATGTTTGATTCAACGCCAACCGCATGCAGATTTGCAAATGTGGTAGAACAAAAAATTATTTTGAAAGCTGTTTTTCCTATTTTCGCATAAACACGGAAGTAACTGAACTTACTCAGTCCCAGCGGAGCCAAATTTGTGTATATGAGAATAGATATGCGAAAATATTTGAAGAAAAAAAACCATTCATAGAAACTGGTGTAAATTGAATTTTATGGTAATTCACTCAAAGTAAAAAAATAAAATAAAAAGAAAAACATATGTACTTGGTGAGTTGAATGCTGCCTTATGGGTTGTTTTGCTGCTGTAAATTTAATATTCAGAGTTTTTCTTATATTTTCAGAAGCCTAGAACTAACATATTGATGCAAATGGGTTTACTAGGCATGTCAAGGGTGGATAGAGTTTCTTGATTTTATTTATATAACCCACCTACTTTCATATGAATGAAATTATTAAATTTGCAACATGCGGTACATGTACATTTTGTACTTTAAAAATTTAAATTCAATACCACAATGTGTAAGAGTAGCGAATGATATTTATAGAAAAAACTTTTTGACTTCAAGTCAACTTTGTGATAACTTCCTAGTTCAGAAAACTGAATTACAGGAGAAGAAACATAAGATTGTGCAACGCTTCGTTTTAACTCGTTTCACCGAAAAACCGAGTTTTACATGCACAAAATGCAAGCGAATACATGAAAAAAGATATAAAAGAGAAATAAGAAAGGTGCACAAGCTTATGATTCTCTTCCTGTATCAAAAAAATAGTTAGCTTTTCTCATTCCTAGGACGAAAAAAGCTGTTTTCCGAACCCTCGGAATGAAAAATAGAAGTCGAAACTCGGAGAAACATATGTTTTTGACTCGTGTGATTGCATCCCTTGGCTTCGCCGTGGGTTGCAGACCTCACACTCGTCGAAAACTTTCTATTTCTCCTTATTACGAGAAATACTATTATGCAGTTCAGTAAGAGTATTTTATTCAATCTGTTGTCGATTCTCCATTTTAGGTATTTATTGTTGAATTCTTCTTTTCTCGATTTTTGATGTTCTCTCTCCGGTTTCTTTGTTTTCACGAAAAACTGCGAACTGTCACGGTCGAATATAGAGTGTTAAAGGAAAGAAATGAGAATTCAATAGTTATTTTCGTAACTAAGAGAAATAGAATGTTTTTGACGAGTGTGAGGTTTGCAGCCCGCGGCCCGCAGCCCGCACACTAAACAAAAACATATATTTTTCCGAGTTTCGTACAATATTTTTCATTCCAAGGGCTCACTGCTTTTCTGTATTAGAATAGGAATGAAAAATGTATTGTCTACTTCAGGGTTACACATCAAAATGAGAGCGAAAAAAACATAAATTAAGAGCCCGTTCGGAAGTGAGTTACCGACCCAGTCAACCCGTCGGAGTCAACAGTCACCCCTGCCCATTGTCAAAATTTATTTATAGTTAACTTATACATTAAACAAAATCATTTGAAACTAGACGAAAATAGAAAATTGGAGATGAAAATAGCCCGTCGTTCCATCAAGCACTGCCAGCTCATGTAGCCACCTGAAATAAAAAGGATTAGCGATAACTAGTCGTCTAGACTAGCTGTTTTTGCACAAGTTGACGTGACTTAGAGTTACATTTGAGAGCGAACTGTAATAGTATATTATAATACAAGGGGAATAATTGCGTAATTATAGTCGAGGTGGGGTGAAATTTCAAGTGGCGTTAGCCCCGAGAATTTTCACCCACCGAGACTATAATTGCGCGATTGTTCCCCTTGCATTATACGATAGTTTATCACATTTGAGCATATAATTGCCAATTATGCACAAAACATGACAAAAAAATTAACTCTAACTCAACTCTCTAACTCTATCTAATCTCTAGTAAAGTTAAGTCCTGATCCGGTTTCATCATATGACGAAGTATTCATAATTATGATTGCAAGCTAAGTTTGTGAAACACACACGGACGCGGACACGCGGACACACAGACGCGGACACACGGACAAAATCAACCCTAATTCGGCCGTAAGACCCTAACTAACGTCAAGGGAATATTATATTAATTTGACGCCATTTTGACAGATACAAAATAGTTATTTGGATTACAAGGGATGAGAATTCAACCCTTTGCGAGAATTACTGCCCGCGCCGAAGGCAAGGGCTGCAAGCGCACAGGTTGAATTTTCATACGTCATCCCTTGTAATCCACATAATTTTTCATTACGAGAACAACGAAAATTGTACAGGAACAGAAAAGTGAAAACAGACAAGTTTCTGATTTAGCATACGAATTTATCATACAAATCAGAAACTTGTCGGTTTTCACTTTTCCGTTCCTGTAATTTCCCGAAGTCAAAATATGAAAATAATAATAACCGATCAAAATACACCAATAGTTATTTGTGTGTCTGTTTTTGACGACTGATTTTAGGCAATTTGGCACATGCGAAAGTGCCTAAAATGAGTCGTCCAAACCAGATACACAAAAAATTTTTCATGCAGAGGTCCAAAATCGAGAGAAATTTATAACATTTCCTTCGATTTTGGCCCCAAGGCATGAAAATGACTTTAGCATCGCAAGTACGTCGACTTTCGCATTGTGTAATTTGATTTTCGCATTGTGTATTTTTACTTTCGCATTATCTAAGTTCACTTTCGTATTATGTAAGTAAGTTGACAACACATAAGTTGAATTTTTTTCATGCTCCGGGGCCAAAATCGCTCTGCTCGGTCTAAAACACGCGAAATTGCCTAAAATCAGTCGTCAAAAACAGACACACAAATAACTATTTATTTTCGGTTTTCAAATGGGGCCCGACAATTACAATTTTCGTTGTTCGAGTAATGAAAAATATTAGTAAAGAGGGAGGGAGAGATAAAAAGCGTTCCGTTAAGAATTTTGAATGGTTGAAAAATTCAGGTGACTAATTTCAACCAATTAAAATTCTAAAGGGAGTACATTTTTTGAGTAAAAATCAGGACTGAAGAAAAAAATTTCTCCGCAACCAGAAGGAAAAAGCCTCTCCCTCTCCTACTGACGTTGACAGGCTTTTGTTTTTCCAAGTAGAGGAACACTTTATAGTTGACAGTTCTTTCATGAAAAGTGACAGTTTGTCTTCTAGGAGAAAAAAGGGATGTGAATTTTGTAGTTTTGACGACATGTAAAATCTGCCAACAACGATTTCACCAAGTACGAAAACAAATTACTCTAATATACGGAGGCTTTCTGGTTCGTTTGTTCCAAATTATTTGCTTTTTTTTCTAAGGAAGTTTATTTGGGATTGGGATTTGCGGATTGGTCTTACAAATTCTACGAAATAAAAACACTAAATTATGACGGAATCCTGACGCAAATATTGATATTAAATTAACCTTTTTCTTATGAAACTGTGAAAATCTACAGAGCTAACCGACCAGCGGGCAAAGCATTTATGATAAATTATATGCCTAACTACATGATTATGTGCTATAGCCTTCCATACATCAAATAATGGACTGCAAAGGTGTTTTGTATATATTTTCAAATATCATACCACACTCGTTTTGCCTATAATATGCAAATTGGTAAAACCTCCATTGGGACTAAATTAATTACGGAATATTACATTTGCATACACCTGTGGGCCTATTATTTGTTTGTTGTCGTTTTTAATGAAAATTGTGTCCCGTAAAATGATTTAGTTGTTTTCACGTGCTGTTAATGGTCGGCATAAAATTATGAATTTTCCAAAATTATTTTTTTGTCGCATATTTATTTAACTTGTCTCACTGTCTCTCTTGATATCGAAATCCGTCTTCGTCTATCCACAAGTTGTAAATTGTATTAACGATCCTTTCCTCTTATAAGGTATAACTGAAGATTTTTTGAAGAATGTAAATGAAAAGTGACGAAAAGTTCTTATCCTTGCAGTATAAAGTTTTAAAAATATATTAAAAGTTGAAGAAATTTTAAGAATTTTTTGCAGGTTTGAGTAATTGTGGTGAAATAGTTCAGATTGTTGTCACCCTCTCACAGTCACCCTCTCTTAGTCTAATAAAACAGGGGAAAATTTTGATATCGCCTGCATTCGTGATCTTCAAAGAAATTCTAAAATAAACATACAGTTACGAGAATATAAGCTCAATACGATGCGTCATCAATACAAATAATTTCACATCTGGCGGACACACAACATTTCTTTAAAAAGTTTTCATTTTTTTTTGTGAGTTTTTCCTCACATGGATTCTCTTGCTTGGAGATCCTTTCGTTACCGAAAAGGTTTCATATTGCCTTCAAATATCTCGATATCAGCTGTCGATTTTGATTTAGATTTGTGCTAGTTTGAAATAAAATTTAATGATGACGTATGTCAAAAATGATATAAGGCGCTTCCCTAAGATCGACGGTTCCATGGGTAAAAATGTTCTGCACAGTCTCCTCTACTCAAAGTCTAGTTGTCCATTAACACTATGGCTGCCAGGAATGAGTATTTTCGGTAAATCTCAAATTCGTATGAAAAACCTGGTGTGCTTTTTTTTAGAATACCGTTCACCGAAACGGAGTTGAAAGTACGTCTCAGATGTTGTAACTGTACATAGTCCAAAACGTTCATCTTGCACTGTCTGGTGTGTTTAGGGTCTCGCGGGCTCAAAATATCATATCATCTGAGATGCAACATCCCAGAACAGATGCAACATCTCATCTCGTCTGAGATGCATGATCTCCCAAGGGATTCAACATTTGCAAAAGTGAACTAATTAACTATTATTTATACGGCGTAGTGTTATTCGCGTGCGATACGAATAAATCGTGTAAGGTTTGTCTGAAAGCTCAATTTAACAAAATTATTGTTATTTTAGTCAAGTTGAGTTTTCAAACAAACCTTACGCGATTTATTAGCATCGCACGCTAATATAATTGCTCCTTTAGATCTGAACTTTTGTGGTCCTCAGTCCTCACGTTAACTGCCAAATTTGCGATATTGGAGAACGTTAACAAACCGGAAACTGTGTTGAAAAGGAAAGCTCAAATGTCTGTACGTTTTGGAAAAAGAAGATTTTGGACTAAATAAAGTGTATATTTTGTGAACTTTGGTGAAGTTGTTTGTATATGTCATAATGATTTGACAAAACGAGAAGACATCGAACGTCGGAGTATGATTATGAACCATTGCGAAGTAGCGGCAAAAGCGTTAATATATTGGGCGCGATGCGAATTGCATCGCGTAAGGTTGGTGTGAAAGCTCAACTTGACAAAACTTTTTTTATTTCTGTCAAGTTGAGCTTTCACACAAACCTTAGGCGATACAATTCGCATCGCGCCCAATATAATTAACGCTAAAATGTCTCAGTTGATTGTGTCTTGTCCCCGAACCTCAAGTAGTGACACCTATGTTATTTGCATAGCCTGGGGGCTGTTCACAAATGACGTCATGCTCTATAGAAATTTGGGTCACATTTAGCCCAAAATGCGTTACAGGGGGTCAAAAATCCAGAAAAAAGCCTGACGTCATTTGTGAACAGCCCCCTAATCTACCCCTTAACATAGAACTAGTACCTTTTCTCTAGTGGCGCCATCCATACTTTGATAGCTAAATTCGAACTAACATTAAACTAATTCCTTATCAAGGCTGGCATGAGCTGGCATTTTTCAAACTGGCAAGCGGAAGTACGCGCGACGCTCATTTTTAACGCTCGCGCTCCTTCAGCTCTTTTTACTAAGCTTTGAACTTGAGCTGGACTCTTTGGACCGGATGTCCGTCCATGGCATTTTATTTCATTCTTTATGATATTGTAACGAAGAATAAATCCTTTTTGTGGAGTTCCGCTGGTCGATTCGAGTTTATGTCGCTAAAATTACAAATTTTCTTAAATTTCAAATAACTTAACTTTGATGAAACAAAGCTTTAATATTACGACGAAGAGGCAATGAGGCATAAGAAAGGGTTTGAACAAAATTTCACAAATTTTTTAACGAAATAACTCAACTTATGAACGTTGAATTTGAAAAGATCAAAATTTGTTGAGCAAACAGTTTGTTTAACCAAATCAACCCGAATTTATAAAGTTCTAGGAATTCAATTATTCTTTTTTGTTTTAAAAGTATATAATACCATTAGTGTTTATCTGGTTAAACACAACCAAAACTTCACGAACTACTTATATTAAACTTGCGACTTGATTCACGGCCCGCTGCTAACGTCTGGCCATGATGTATTAATACTTTCTGCCATTCAGTATAGAACATAATATGTCCGATGTGCGGGTTTGTACTATTTCTACCATATTCTATGAACTGAATACTTGTGACATTCTTTATATTAAGGCCCGTAACTTGTATGCTATAATATAGTCTACATTTAGGCGCTCAAATATTATATTTTCGCTGATATCAGTGGACAAAGACGCAGTTTCAAAAAAGTAAGTCAGCATTTCCCTTCCTAAAAATGTTACCTTTTAATAGCAACTAAACTTATTTTTTGGGATCCTACCTACTCTGAAAATTGGTGGAAAAATCGTAAAAATTTGCACAAAAACTCGTCGTTCTGAGACAAGGTTCAATCCCAAAAAATAAGTTTAGTTGCTTTTAAAAGGCAACATATTCACGAAGGGAAATGCTGACTTACTTTTTTGAAACTGCGTCTTTGTCCACTGATATCAGCGAAAATATAATATTTGAGCGCCTAAATGTAGACTATATTTTAGCACACAAGTTATAGGCCTTAATGAAAAGTTTACATTGTTTTCTTGAATTGAGAAGTGAGCGCAAATTTCGGGCGCCGGGTAGCTATTACGACATGCTTTCTCTGTTCTCTACATGGGCCATTCCACGAAAACTCCGTTCCAACGCTCGAAATGCTCAGTTGTTACGAAAAGATATTCATACAAAATGCTGCATCAGAAGTATTGATCCTTTAACTAGAGATTAGTAACTTTTCTATTGCTTTTATTTTGTAACTACTGAGAATTTCACGCGTGGGAACGAAGCGGACCGTGGAATTGCCCACATACATACGAAAACTACATATCGAAACGATTGTTGCTCAGAATAAGCAGATTCTAGGCGGGAAAGAGTTGTTGTTCGTTTCTGTTGCACAGGTCAAAGTTTGCCAATTATTCACTTTGTGAAAGGAGTGCCGCAGAATGTGTACAACACTTTGACTATATTTGTAATTGTCGGCACGTCGGTTTTAATGTTGTTTCGAATGAAAGGAAAATCGACCCTTCCGATAGCGATTTTTTTAAACGTCCTCATCGATCGTCATGGCTTCAATGGCTTACAAACCTTACAAAACATAATCGTTTAATTGTTCTACCATTTACTACTTTTTTTCACCGTCTTCAATGGACTCATGAAACTTGGGCGTGTAATTAAATACGAATTAACTATTTACCTTTAAGTACAATGAATATCTAATTATCAATCCCCCATACGTGTGGAGTTTCAGGATTGTTACGTATTACAATAATTAATACAATGGTCATTATACTTACCTGAATTCATCAAGTGCGCATACAAAATGTAGATAAAATTGTTATCTTCCAGAAATGTGTTACAAAAATACTAATTTTCAACTTAGCAATGCCGAAAACGGAAAATTAATGACTTAATAACATGACTACATTATCCGCTTCTGTTGATAATGTTGATTCTTATCGAAAGAAATTAATTCGGAATGAAATATGCCACAACAACGTATAGTTGAACTAAATTGTGTAATTATGTCCACTTTAACAGTATAAGTTACATATGTCCTCGGTCGTCCAGCCAATACTAATTATGTTAGTTATATTTTTGTCATTTTAATTAATCTCTTTTTTATGCGTAAAATAAAGCTAATGAATTGCTCCATAATTGCTTCAAATGACATCTTGATGGTTGAGCGGTTCGTCATCAAAAAAATATTAAAAAGCGAACAACAACTTAACAATACTTTACATTCGGTTTCGGTTTTAGAGAGAATTAACTAATTAGATTTTTTACTTATGAAGCCACCCTCAAATTTCTTACTACTCTATCTAGCGGTGAACGAAGAACAACTCTGACAGATCTTAAGTGTTGATTGCACGTTTTTTACTTAATCTCTCAGTTATAAAATTGATCACAACGAAGATGTTGCAGGTTTAACGTGCCTTAACCGCATGGCCCCTTGTGCGAGGAATTGGTCCCCATCGGAGACTCTCCCTAGGAACGGATGGTTAGCGCAAGACTCTGAGACCTAGGTAAGGCCCGAGATACCATCATCTCTCTACGGTATTTTCGCCAACCTATTTGCCAAGGAAAGACTAGGGATGGGGTGCACGGTGCAGTCACCCAAATTCAACACGTGAACTGCATTGACTCAGTTCACTATCTACCACAACCACCACGTTGCAACACCACTACACCCAAAACTCAGAAATGTATGCTCCATATTTGGACCCTAGACCCTCTTTAAATGTATATGCTTACGTATTGTATTATTATACAACAAACTAGTATAACATGCATACATTTTGTATAATTCTTGGTATTACCATTCAGCCCACAACTAATATATTATACAATACGCAAGCATATATATTTAAAGAAGGTCTAAGATCCGAATATGCAGCATATCACCATTGTCAGTTTTCAGTGTAGGCACCTCAACCAAACGCTAGGGCCGGGTGATTGCGTGACACACAACACCCGGGTGCACCCATCCTCGTGGTATCGAATTTCGCAGTAAGGATCTTAACCTAACCGTTGCGCTCATTCCTGGTATAGCAGGCGTACCTAGCTGAGCTTTAACCACACGACCCCTATGGGCGAGAAATTGGGAAATGCTCAATTAGCGAGGGTCACCACGGCGACTCTTCCTAAAAACGGATGGTTGGCACAGAACATCCGTGGCCTAGGTAGGGCCCAAAATACTATCATCTTTCTACTGTATTTTCGCCAGCCTGGTTGCCCAGGAAGGACTAGGGGTGCAGTCACCCAAATTCAAAACTTGAACTTCTTTGATTGACACAGTCCACTATCTACCACAGCCCCTGCGTTGCAGCGCCACTAGGCACCTCAACCAAGCGCTGGGGCCGCAAGCGACCATATCGCATGGCACACTACATCAGTGGGCTCCCCAGCCCCGCGGTACCGAATTTACCCTCGGTGAGGACTATCGCAGTAAGGCTCTTAACCAAACCACTTCGGTAAAAGTAAGCACCATTTCCTGGTACCGGGAAACCATCGTGTCGCTACTCACCAGTGGACCAACGGGACGATGCAGACAAAGTCCGTTGGCGACCACCCCTGTGGTAAAATTGATCACAAATAGGGCTTGGGGCTTAAGTCTGCTATGCCGTGCCTATTACATGAACTTTATAAAATCAGAACGTAGAGTGATAAAGCTATTGACCGCCGACACCATCCAACGAATTTACCTTCATCAGTAAAACTTTGAAATCGATTAACGGTCAAATACAAGAAGCCGTCGATGCATAATCGCTGAGGAACTGAGGAGAGTACCGATCCACCATGGACAGAGAATCATTTTCTAATGCAAAGTTATACAGTTACGATCACTCGAAATGTTACGGCTGAGCAGCGCGAAGGATGCTTAGAAAATAGTTGTTTCGAAATGAAATGAATGTTGAATGGAGCCATAACAGTTTTTTGGATGACTGGCATCAGTTTTTTTGATAATCCTATGAGTTCATTCAATGTATATATCATAATTGTTACAACGTAATTTTTTTGTTTATTTATGTACATTCCATGAAGAATTTCACCTTTTGCAAGGATCTAGTGCAAACATTGTCATTTGATGAATATTATGAAACCTTTTCACCTTCTTACGTTAATAAGACATAATATCTTTTTAAGCACCTCCTTCTGACAGCATTTTTATAATCTTTAACATTTTGCATGTACGCTGTGCGCTCTCAAGATTTTCTTATGTTTATTTTTGTTAGTTGAATGCGAAGCATTTGAATGAATCGGAAGTACGGTTTAATGATATATGCAAGAAATGACACAGTCAAGAACGTTGAAATTTAAAATTGAAGAACTTATATTGGTTGCTTAATCAGACCAGTTAGCAGTAATGGGTCAGTGTAACTTGTTCACAAAAACTGTATATTTTGATGGTCATCGTACAGATGTACCTTTCGCAAGAGTGCATTTTCCATTTATTTTCGGTGTTGGTAAGTTTTCGTTTTCAATTCGAAACTCCTGTACACCATAGATTAAAATGTTGAGCTAAGTAGAATTTCAACTCCCGACTGCGAAACGAAATGTAATGTTTGTCAGTTACGCCCACAATTCGGCTACGAAGCCATATATTTACATTGTATTTTCGATGCATTTGTTAAATGCTTAATACTTCGATCATTCAAATAAATTTCTCTGTATGTGAGTGCGTTAGGTAAATGAAAATTTCTTTTACATGTTTTTGTAATAAAATTAAGGCGAAAAATAACGAATTGTTCTCCATCTCAATAGTATGGACCTTAAATCTTGTTGAATTGTCGGACCTGTCATCAACACATCAATTTTTTAACACAAACTACGCTAACCTCAACGGTGTACCAGGAGTTAGCAGCATTTCCAACCTTTGTCGCAAATGCGGCAAAGAGAACGAATCCATACCTCATGTCACTGGAAATTGCTCATATAACAACCTGCTGATCACCGCCCGGCATCATAGCGTAAAGCACTACCTTTCAAAAATCCTACGGGAAAAAGGATACGAGTGCTACGAGGAAGTGTACGCAGTGGATACCGATGGAAGCGCCCGTTTCAGTGATATAATCGCCTTCGATCCAAAATCATCCAGAGCTCACATCATCGACCCGACAGTAAAGTACGAAACTAACGACTAAGGACAAGATGACGCAATTATGAAGGAAAAAACGGCAATATACGAAAAGTGCATTCCATTCTATAACGAAAAATACACCCCAACACACGGCGTTTGAAACTGCACAGTGCACGGCTTATTTTTCGGAGCAAGGGGATGCTTCGGTAAAAGCATTATAGATTTTTTTGATCAATTTAAAATAGACAAATCTAAGTTAAAAGAGCTCTCAGAGCTGATTCTACTTAAGACGATCTACATAATTAACCAACATATTTATAACTAAAGTAAGTTTTGACAATGAATTTAAATTCGGCTTATTGTTTGTAAAATGATTGTGGCTTGAAAACTGCGTGATGAGGAAGGTAGTATCCTGTCGACTCCGTGGATTTGTCCAATTCGCATATGGCCGTTGTATGTTTCAACGATTCGTATTCCTTTAGGATCTGAGTGTGCTCTTCCCTTAATTTCTCGTCGACCTTGAATCTCGATCACCGTTACCTTTGGCGCAAAAATCCTTTTGAAAATACAGAGACTCGCCCAATTGAACGATCACCGTTACCTTTAGCGCAAAAAATCCTTTTGAAAATACAGAGACTCGCCCAATTGAACGATCACCGTTACCTTTGGCGCAAAAATCCTTTTGAAAATACAGAGACTCGCCTTTAGCGCAAAAAATCCTTTTGAAAATACAGAGACTCGCCCAATTGAACGATCACCGTTACCTTTGGCGCAAAAATCCTTTTGAAAATACAGAGACTCGCCCAATCGAACGATCACCGTTACCTTTAGCGCAAAAAATCCTTTTGAAAGTACAGAGACTCGCCCAATTGAACGATCACCGTTACCTTTGGCGCAAAAATCCTTTTGAAAATACAGAGACTCGCCCAATTGAACGATCACCGTTACCTTTAGCGCAAAAAATCCTTTTGAAAATACAGAGACTCGCCCAATTGAACGATCACCGTTACCTTTAGCGCAAAAAATCCTTTTGAAAATACAGAGACTCGCCCAATTGAACGATCACCGTTACCTTAAGCGCTAAATCTTTTGAACGTATAATATGCTCCGCCTAATTTAAGACTCGATCGATCTTATCGAAAATTTTATATTTTACCCTGCTAAGCCCTGTCCAAATAATTCCGTCCCTCTATACAGCTTATTTAATTCACACTTTACTACTGAGTGATTACTTTTGGACGGATGGATCTTTGAGCTTCGTGAATATATGAGTTTATTACAAATCCTACCTTATGCGTCTCTGCATGGGATGATCTTACAACGATAACTTTGTGTTCATTTCCCAGACACCAATGTAAAACTGCGCCGCGCCTTGTGCCAATGCTACCAAGGGATTTCAACTGGAAATGTCCCACGATTTGGATATTGCTTGAGCGCTCGATAATAACGTTTTTCCAAATTTGTCGCCTTGAATTGATTAATTTCTGCCTTATACCAATTTGAATTTAAATAATTCGCATGTTCTTTAACGACCAATGGAACTTGCTTTTTTCAGATGGCGTTCCATCCATCTAATTCAATTACTGGCACTGATTTTAATATTTGTGGACAGTATTTAATTTTATAATTATTTCACTTCCTCCGCTAATTATCATTAAAGATGGCGAACGAAGGACCATGAATAAAATGCGTTACTTTTAATGATTTTACCTTTATTGATACAATGTTTAATCAACTGGATTACAACAAAGAAGAAGAGTTCAAACTAATTGTTTGCGCTTTTATAGATTGAATTAAGTACGGTGTTTTCCCGCTAGAGCGCGTTTCCTACGTTAAGATGTTTTGGTATTATGTTTAAGGAGAATCCGGAATGTCGATGCGATTGGATTTATTTATTTAACCAATGACTTTAAAAAATAGTTTGTTACAATTTGTTAACTTCGTTAACTAATTTTCTCCTCGCCAACAAAAATAAATTACTCTTCATCATCAAAAACAAAAAAAGAAAAGAAATGAAATCGATTCGACTTAGTCGATCACTGAGCGGTCGCCGATACCTATCTTAAATATTAACCTTTAGATTCTCTACCCATGCACGAGCTTCCGGTGTTAATTTATGGAGATCCTCTAAATTTCCATTGAAACGGTGTATTCGGCAGGTTTCGATTATGTGTGTCATCGTTTGAATTTCCTCACATTCGCACAGAGCAGTATCTTTGAATTTCCACCTGTGCAGAGAGTAGGCACAACATCCGTGTCCGGTTCTAAAACGGTTTACTCTCAGCCATGTGCGCCGCGATAGATCTGTACCATCTAATTCAACTGAAGGGTCAGCGACCAGGTCTTTGTTCTGTACGCTATCCATCCATACTGGAGCACAAAAGTCTGCTACCGACAAAATCAACGCTTGCGTGGTCATCCTTAGTGTTTTTGCTGTGCATCCCCATGAAGTACCAGCTAACTTTTGGATCAAATTTACTCTGGACCTCAGTTTACTTTTGACTTTTTCAGCGTGGTATTTGTAAGTCAAACTTCTGTCCAGCACAACACAAAGGTAGGTGGGTGTTTTCTCGTATTCAACCGCTTCACCGTTCAATTTCAAGTTTAATTTACGGTTTGCCTGACGATTGTTCAAATGGAAAATGCAATGCACAGTTTTTCCGGTGTTTGGTTTTAGTCGCCAATCCGTAAAGTATTTTGAGAGCACTTCGATATCCATATTCAGCACGTTCTCGAGTTCTTTAAATGTCTTTGCTTGGTACGCTAAAGCTATGTCATCGGCATAAATGAATTGTCGTGAATGTAGCTTCGGAATGTAGTGTACAGGCAGTACAAAATGCATGACAAGACTGACCCTTGCGGAAGTCCATTATTGAGAGTCCGTTTTCTACTGTATTTTCCGTTGATTAGCACCTGGAACGTTCTATCACTGAGCATGTTTGTTAGCAGTGACAAAGTCTTGCGGCATGGGATCTCTTCACTCAGTTTCATTAGAAGTCCACGTTTCCACACCGTGTCATATGCTGCTGATAAATCGAGGAAAACGACTCCGGTTTTCATGTTGTTTTCGAACCCCAGCTCAATGTAGTTGGTCAATGCTAACACCTGGTCACAGCAGCTACGATTTTTTCGAAATCCTGCTTGTTCCTTCTGGATTACGCTGTCTATCTAATCTTGAATTCTTGCAAGCAAACACCTCTCGAACAGTTTTAGGCAGCAACTTAGAAGGGATATAGGTCTGTAATTCGAAGGATTTTCAGCCGTTTTGTTCGGTTTTAGCACTGCGATGACTTTCGCTCTTTTCCATTCCTTCGGCAGTATTCCAGATTCTAGAATGTTGCTGAATAGGTTTTTCAGCCACTTGACTGCATTTTTACCTAAGTGCGTAAGGTTGTCTACAAAATATTGTCATATCCGCGGGCTTTTCCACATTGTAGCAGTTTTATGGCCGCGAGAACTTCTTCTGTCGAAAAAGGGGCTGCTAAGTACGGTTGGTAATGAGTGGTGCGGAAATTCCGAATAAATTTTTCTTTTTTGCGATTGGATATGAATATCGAACAAACTCTAAACATATACTCAAGCAGGCCAGACAGAGTACCGTTCTACAGTCAACAACTTTCGGGTTTTAGATACAAAAATGGAATGGTCTTAACAGATGGGGAAAGGTGCATTGCAAGTTGGTTTGATTAGGGGACGAATTAGAAAATGTTTGCAAATACAGGGTGGAGTGGAGTCACTGGGTGGAGGGGTACCAGTGCTAGTCGAAAATAAAGAGCTTCCTATGAATTAGTTTGACGAAAAAATTTGAAATTGAAAAGATTTTGCATTTCCCATAAATTTTGCTATACAATCACATATTGCGATAAAATCAAATGTGAAACGTAAATTTGTTGCAGACTGTGTGGCCGTTAATTTGAAAATGTATATTTTCGGCGGAAACGTATTCATTTAAATGTGTCTATTCTTGTCGAAAAAAAATATTTTGTTGTTTTGTCCCTCCTTAGGGTTAGTTGTCGATAAAGGAAGAAAACAGAAGCAAATAATTTTAATTATACAATTTGTATTCAAGCGACAGTTTGCCATAAAAAATTTAAATTTTTTATCGTAAAAGGAAAAAATTGCGAAGTCTATAAGTAAACCTAAAGCCATTTTGACAATTCCTTCACATGTAGTGCGAAACGATAAGATTTTATGATGATTCCCTCTCATCCTTCTAAATTTTACCGAATTTTGTGTGTAAACCACCATCATGCAACATTATCTTCGTGATATTGTATCTCTAACCTCAACCAAGGTATGTGTGTAATTGCAAATGTTTGCACCCAGGAGACCAATGAACGAAAATGTAAAAGTTGTAAAAATCACTCCGCTGATAATTGCAATAAAAAAAAGAAACGTTGAGGAAGAACAATATTGTGTGTGAGCAAAAATCCAACATTTTGTTTAACCGGCGGTTACACCGTATACCGGAGAATTATCGGGAAAAAATCTGTTTTGTTATTCTTATGAAACGCTTAGGGAGTGATTTCAAATAAAACTAATTGAGAGTAAAAACGCGTGCCTGCTGATGAAAATTATTTCTCAAAATATTTATTAGCCTTCAACAACATAAATCTTTAAGCTAATTTTACATAAACAAAAAAAAAATAATTAACTCCTCAACCCAACTCAAGTCAACCAAATAAAATCCGATCTTTTTTTTCTTGACAAATTCTTTCTTAATTGTAAATAACTTCAACTGCAATGCTCAATTTCAGATTAAACCCATGGGCATTGCAGCAATAACGAGGTGAGAAAATTACTTTTTTATGGTTGAAAGGGGGAAGATAGAAATTACACGATGTGATTTTCCTTGTACATATTTTTATTTGTAAAGGAGACGTACGTGCCGTATAAATAGAAATAGTGAGCACAACATAAGTTTATTTAATTTACTTTGAGCTCTTTGCTTTCATTGGTGAATAAATTTATCGGCATTTTCTTATACAGTTTCCGTGAATCTTACTCTTTTGGATGTTATCTACAACTTCTTATATTCATACTTCTCTATTCTGTAGAGCTGACTGCAGATAAGCCTTGAAAACTGATAAAACAGATTTTGTCAACCTGATTGGCACCTGGTTTCATATATGTAGACAAGACATCTCCTGAAACAACTCGAATTCTGCCTAGGACTAGGCCAAAATCAAGTTCATGTTATAGGTCTTATGTTCAAGTGACATTACATGACTTTCATTCTCCGTTCAAACCGTTCCTTATCGGCAAGTCTTCAGATTTGCTCAAAATAGTTTGGCAACGATACGTAAATGCAAATTAGTAGTGCGGAATTGCCTCTCCTTCTTTGTATAAAATGTAGCAACGAAATGTAACAGCCGTGAGTCAACTTGAAGTAGAAATTTGAAGGCGAAAAAATGGTGGAAAAAACAGCCAGCAAAATTTTTTGAGATTTCAAACTCAAGCATAATGTGAAGAAGTAAAAAAAGCAGTGTGTGGAGTATCCAATTCGCGTTTCTGAATCATTTCCCGTTTTTCAGTTATTTCCTGTTTGCAAGCACAACTACTTCTTTCTTGTCCTTCTTTCCTCTCAATACTAATTTTTTTCCTGGTTACAAGTGGATTTCCCGGTATTCGATTTTTCGGCCGAAAAAGTCGGTGTACCCACTGCACTTTGGTATACATCACTGCACCTTGATGCAACTTGGTGCACCTCATGGCATCTTGGTGCAAAACGGTACGTCACGGTGCGCTGCGATGCGTTACATTGATCTGCAATGCGCTTTGTTGAACCTTGGTACACTGTGGTACAGAGCCTAATATAACATACATTGGAGAAGGAAAAGTGCACCAGACGCCCGCTGAAGTCCTCCAACGCCCTTCACGTCTTCCCCAGTCTCTTTTTACAAATTCTACGCAGATATCGATGAAGAACATAAAAATCGCATAAAAACCTCTGAATTCGAACACTTCTTGGTACACCACTGGGTTCACTACGTCGTAGAATAAGTAAGCTGGAAACTGTAACGCGACGATTAGTTATTAAGTAGCCATATCTACTTTATGTTTTCACCCTTCCTTAACGTCCGTCTGTGCACCCTTCACCTGGAACGCCGATGATTTACAGGTGAATCACATATGATTCATTGGTGAATGATCGGTGATTACCCGTTAACTGTGATTCACTGTTATATCATTGGTGATTCGACCATGAATTATCGATGATTCCCTGTTAATCATTCATCACCTGTGAATCATCTGTGATTCTCCTGTGATTCACCTGTGACTCATCTGTGATTCACCTGTGAATCATCTGTGATTCGCCTGTAAATCATCTGTGATTCACCTGTGAATCATCTGTGATTCATCTGTAAATCATCTGTTATTTATCTATGAATCATCTGTGATTCCCCTGTGAATCATCTGTAATTCACCTGTGAATCATATGTGATTCACCCGTGAATCATCTGTGATTCATCTGTGAATCATCTGTGATACATCTGCGAATCATCTGTGATTCACCTGTAAATCGTATGTGAATCATAGGTTATTCCACAGTGAATCATGGGTTATTCCACGGCGAATCATCGATGATTCCACGGTGAATCATCGGTAATCATTGGTGAATGATCAGTGATTCCTCGGTAAATCATCGTTGATTCCACTGTAAATAACCGGTGATTCCCCGGTTTATCATTGGTGATTTCCCGGTAAATCATCGGAGATTTCCCTGTGAATCATCTCTGATTTACCTGTCAATCATCGGTGATTACACTGTGAATCATGGAATTCCATGGTGAATCACCGTTGATTTATTTTCAAAATTAACTTCTTTGACTACACTCTACCGCCACTTTCCTATACCCATGACAATGGTTTATTAATTGTATCGGAACAGCATCTTTTGCCGGGTGTTCAAATAGTGTAGCATCTAGGATGGTTTACTCACTTCTGAGATTTGTAGATTAAAATTATTAAATGGATTAATGGACTAAATGGATTAAAAAGTGAATAAATCAAAAAATGTAATTTGTTACCAAATCTGCTAAAACGCTTCAAAAGACTACATTTAAGATAACAACTCATTACTAACTTTAAAAAAACGAAATATCACAATTTTTAGCGTATTTAGGAGTATTTGGTGTAAATGGGATTAAATGGATTAAGTGGACTAAATACATTTATTCCAAGTTTATTCCAATTTATTTTTTTTAGTCACATGAGTGTCCAAACACCCTCAAACTTCTCCGAATCTTATTTTTCGGGATTAATTGTTTAGTTTCTGACGGCCCAAATTTGTTGGTTAGGCTATACATTTTTTTGTGGATTAAATGGACTAAATGGATTAAATGGACTAAATTGAAGTGAGTGACCCCTCGGGTGCACCAAGGTGGGGTGAGACGCATTGATAATGTATTTCATACTGTAGACATTGGGTCCAAGTTGAACACAGCCTACGGTGACGACAGGTCGAGACTATATATATCCATCAAAGAATCTCGCTGACGAAAATTGAAACAAGTTCTAAGCAGATTTTGTCATGAACTGTACACAAACATTTCGATGCTGGTAACACTGTAGACCAAAGTGTTTGTTAAGCTAAGCGCGACTGAATATATTTTGACATGACGAGGTGGTCACTGCTGGAATATATTTATTTTTCATAGCTGAATTGCAGCTCAGTAATAAAATATAAATAAAAGCTCAGTAATTAACTAATGACTCAAAGAGTGTCATCAAAATGTTTATCTATTAAATTCACCATACGATGACAGAAGTCAATGCCGCAAGACGACATGATGTGTCTTCGCATCAAGCAATGAAACATATTATGGGATTCTAACAAAATCGAATATGGCGGAGCGTTAGAAACGTTAAATGTCGATAAGCAAATTACAAAGCATAACAACTGTTCATCCGAAACCTAAATTATTAGTTTCCTTTATTCTTCAGATTGAAGAACAACTACGACTCGTTAGGTCCATATTGGTTGCACATGATGTTATGTCAAATTGAATATCTATTAATCCCCATCCAAGTGCAACAATATTCCACACAGTCAATACCCAAGTAATAATTGGTACAAAATGTAACAAATTGAATATATTGGATCATAACTCATACTGCATACATGAATATCGTTATTTGTTCAAATAATATGTAAATGGGGTGGCTTTGGTTAGCATATTATATGCTTTGCCCGTAACATTGCATTGCAAAAGAGCATTGGGTACAAGTTCGAGTTAGTTCAATCGACTGTCAAAATTTAACGATATCAAATTATTGGCCAATTGCCGCCCCTCAAAAATATAATTCATTTGGATATGGACCAGCTATGGCAAATACTGTTACAGAGCATCATAATTTTCCGAGAAAATTTTCAATGTTCAAAATATGCATTTGTATCATTTTCGTAGAATAATTGGGATGAAAATCGCTGTTTCAATTTGCTTAGTTTGATTTATGGGCTCGCGAAACATTGTTAGCTTTTACGTCTGCAAAAGTGGAGATAATTTGATCAAGTATCGTATAATTAAATTGAATCAGCGACATGGCATAACACTGCGGTTTTTAAATTGGTGGTATTGGCAATGAGTGGAGGCAAGTAGCAGGTAAGTCACTTTCAAACGTTTGGAGTTTTATTCTTTGAGTTTGTATGCGGTCGTCATTTCAACACCAAATTAAATTTCATTCGAAGTAAAAATTAAACGTTGATTTGGTGGGTGCTACTTGTCCCAGGGGGCGAATAGTCTTCTTTTTGACTATTTGCCCCGGGGGGTGAACAGTCTTTTTTTGACTATTTGCCCCGGGGGCGAATTATGCACTTTGATTATTTATACTTTAAACCGTATGAGGAAGGCACTAATTAGTAGTTTGTTTTACTTTAATATATCAACCTACTGTAAAGTCCGTTCAACATATAAAACTATTCTGCCGCAATTTGCATAAGAAACTTAGTGCGAAAGAGAGAAAAAAAATCCATGCAAAAGTCCATACAACATTTTTTGTCTCTTTCACACTAAGTTTCTTATGCAAATTAGGGCAGTTTTTATGTTACACGAAATGTGAAATGATATCTCAGTTCTTGGTTTCGTAAACTCCATTCACTCCACCTTAAACAGAGATACCGTTTTACAGTTATAAAATACTTCCATCCGTGCAGATAATGCGCCTTCCTAGTTTTTTAAGCCACGTAGTTTTTGTGATATTTCGTAAAAGGAAAACTAGGAAATTTTGTTAGGCAGTGAGCTATTGTCACATTTCGTATAAGGAAAAGCTTCCCAGTTTCGTTAACTACCTAGTTTTGGTGACATTTCGTAAAAGGAAATCTTCCTAGTTTTGTTGGCTCCCGTCATTTATACGGACGACCACACACAATAGTCCGGACGACCCGTAGGTATGGGTAAGGCTCGCATCCAAATTAATGAACAATTCAACTTATTATTCTTTAGTGCTTGTTATGTTTAAGAACTCACCCGACGGTTTATAGCATCGATTTGGATGCTAAAAATGATATTTTATGTGCGAATTTTGTGAATTGTTGCGAATTATTGTGAATGATTTTAACGCAACATAAAAGGCTTTGGTAAGAGATGAATGACAACGTATGAAGACGTTCTGTTTTTGAGAGAACGGAACTAAAACTCACAATATCTTGCGTGAGTATTTTGAGTTATTTTTTTAAAATTATTTTCAAAAATTGATTTCTTAAAATTTTGGGCGTAAAAAATGAAGGTGAAAAAATTCAAAAACATGTCTTTTTAGACCCGTACGAAGAACGAAGTGCTTCTAAAAGGGGTTTATTGCGTTTACCACGACGTTTGTAACCAGTCGAATTTCAACCCGGGAGTAGGGGGGGGGGGGGGGAGCATCGATCATGGTCCTTAGATGACGAATCAACAATACAAAAAATGTCCGTCCGTCAACACGTTAACTCGAGTAAAACTCAACCGATTTTCAAAAACTTCTTTTCCCCTGAAAAGCAATCGAAAAATCTTTTTTGGGATTGAATCTGGGCGCTGCCGGCCCAAGGGCCGCCGAGCTAGGGCCGTTTAAGTGGTTTTTAGTGTTTTGTACATAACTCGAGTAAACAATTTCTGATTTTCATATATTTTTTTGTTTGAAATACCTGGGCATAGCCGACAATTTATGGAAGTAAATTTTTTTAATTTGAGTCCTTAGACTTAGCTTAAGTGCTCAAAACTAGTCTCTGCTAGGGCTCTATGTGTTTTTTGTACATAACTCGAGTAAATCTTTTCAGATTTTCATAATTTTTTTTTGTTTGAAAGATCTAGGCATGACCGACACTTTGTGGAAGAAACTTTTTTGGATTTGAGTCCTTGGAGTTAGCTAGGGCACTACAAACGAGTCTCTGTTAGGGCTTTACGTGTTTTTCGTACATAACTCGGTTTTCAAAACTTTTTTTTTTGTTTGAAAGATCTCTGTCGGCATGACCGACAATTTATAAAATAATCTTTTGCCTGGGCTTAGGGCTCAAGTGGGTCTCATGTCGGTCCTAAGGTCGACCCTGACTAAAAAAATTTATTTTTCCTATGTTGCAGAGCAAATTGAGGGAAACATTTTTGTCTATGTAAGTATGTGTTCGAGGCCTCTACTTGGGGTCCTAGGTCAGTACTAAGGTCGGCCTTAGCCCAAAAAATGGTTTTTTGTTATACTGTAGAGAAAATTGACGAGAACATTTTTCTCTATTTGGGGGTCAATTTTGTGCTTTTTTTACACCGTTTCTTCAGCATGAGAAAATTGAACATGGCGTGCTCTCATAAAAACCGCCCCATAAATTTCATTTTTTACTTGATGTTGTTGTACGAGGTGACGTTAGACAGGTGACGAAAAAGACATATTAGGAAAAAAAGTTTTTAACATAACGGTATATACGATGGCACTGCGATCGTTTACAATTTGGAAAATGGCGGTAGAACTATGTTTTTGATTTTTACCAACAGATCGTGAACACCACTGTATAAAGTCACATTGACATGCATAGACAACAGCGCCATTAATACCAGATTAATTTTGTGTGTGTTGAAGAGGAGTTAGGCGTATGTAACGTTACTTTTTGAATTTTGTGTGTGTTGAAGAGGAGTTAGGCGTATGTAACGTTACTTTTTGCACAAGCCGAATCTTCTGTGGGAGGTTGTTCGAAACGATGTAGAGCGAGAAATAGTCTAGGCAAAGTGGAGCCCTCCACCTGCTAGACCGTGTGCAACTGGAAATACGAGAGGCACTAAGAAAGTTTTTAGATAGAAGAACTTCTGATATTTTCAGACATTTCACATTTTACAGAAAGTTTGAGACGATCTGTTCGTAAAAACTTTAACCACCCACGGCACCACAGGCTCGCAAAAAGCGACTGTGGAGTTCGACGAAGCAAGGCAGTTAGTTATTTGGTAGGTCACCTCTGATGACTACTGAATTGCAGCGTAGAAGTTACAAGCGCTCCAAACGTAGTCTGGAAGAGCATCGAAAATTTGTCCTATTTTGAGATTTTCTGAGGTTCCGCACCAAGTATAGTTGTGCAAACATGACTGGATGATTTTTTCCAAACGGTTTGTGCACGATTTCTTAAAAATGAATAAATTTTCCGAAAAACGATACTTCATGGACTTGCTCAACTCAGAAAGTCACAATCAGACATAAAATTTTTGGAAATTCAAGAAAATAAAGGTGTTCTTTTTCCAAGCCTGTAGTGATGTAAGTGGGCAATATTTTTCGAACAGATTGTCTCAAACTTCCTATGAAAATTTTCATCTAAAAACATTAGAAGTGCCTCAGTCTAAAAACATTCTTAGTGCCTCTCGTACAGATCTCCGTTCGAGCAAATATTTCTCTATAAAGAAGATCTGATATCTGGCCTTTTTTCGGGATTTGGACCCTCCCCCTTCCCATTGTCTGCAATGTTCCATACAAATTAAGACTATTTTCTTAGACCACCTCCCCAACACAGACGTCATTTAAGTCCCGAAGCTCAAAGCATACCAGATCCGAAAAGATCGGTTATAAATAGTATTTGCTCCAACTGAGGAACATTTTCGCATTTTTGGACCCGTACGAAGTACAAAAGTCCTATACATTTACTACAAACAATTTTAATGTAACATGGGGTAGATCGAGGTGGGAGTTGGGGGATACATTTATTATCGTCTAGATATGACGAATCAGCCAAAAAAATTGTCCGTCTGTCCGTTAGAAAGTTGGTGGAAAATAAAGGTCTCAGATGTCAAAAGACGTACTTAGGTAGGGCCTTTGACATTAGGGGCTGTCCCTAAATTACGTAACGCTCGAGGGGGAGGGGGTCAGAGAAATTGTTATGGTTTCTTACACGGGGGGGGGGGGGGTATTTGTGGCAATGTTATGTAACAAAGTTATGTTAACGAAAATTTTTATTTTTGACTGAATTTTTTAAATTTTGTAACGATCTCTCATGCTAAAGATCATCTTAGAGTTGCAATCGGTTTAGCTAAGACTCTTTGAGTTGCAAACTGGTTCAAATTCAATTCTATTACGATTGCAACTCTAAAATTCATATCAAGAGCTCATTGAACAAAAATCTAAAGATCATTTTCACATATTGAATGGCACTGAAAACTGGCCCACAGATAAATTAATATTACGAAGAAATTCATCTTAGTTCAAATTCAAATTCTTCAAAAGCTATAGAAAGTCAAGTCGGTTGCTCTCCAAATCGTTTTGTGAGAACGTTTTCTAGTTTATGCACTTTCATCTGAGTGACGTTTTTGACATCATGTACTTGAAAGTATTTTTTAAAAATATTTTTGAATGTTGTTACGTAACATAGGCGGGGTTCAAGAAATTGTTACGCGATGTGACACCGAGGGGGGAGGGGGAGGGGAGGTCTAAGCCCGAAAATCGTGTTACGTAATTTAGGGACAGCCCCTTACCTTGGATAATTTCTATGGATCTTTTAAATTCTTATAGTTCTAAAGGAAATTAAGACATTGATTTGTTTGGTCGCTTTTATACGTTTGAGTCTTTTTGCGACATCTATTGCGTTTTCCACATCGATTCTGTTTGCAACATCTATTCTGTCTGCCACATCTATTCTGATACGCACAAGTCTTTGGTTATGTTTGGACCCGTACGAAGTACAAAGGTCCTATACGTTTACTACAAACAATTTTATTGTAACATGGGGTAGATCGAGGTGGGAGGTGGGGGAATGCATCTATTATCGTTTAGAGATGACGAATCAGCAATAAAAAAAATGTCCGTCTGTCCGTCTCCACTTTTTTTTCCAAACGGCTCAACCGATCAGCCCAAACTTTTTTCTCTGAAAGCTACATGACTCCCATGATTCAAGTTCGAAGATGAGCAAAATCGACCAAGTGTTTCCGGAGATATGGTCGAGGAAGTGACCAAAAACATGGTTTTTCGATGGTCGGCGAAGCTTTTTTGCAAATATCTCAGCAAGTATAGCACGGAAATTCCTCATTCTGGTGTCAAATGAAAGCATTTGATGTCACAAAACTGGGAAAAAATTTTTGTTGGAATCGGTGCAGGGGTCTGGGCGCTGTGACCAATGGAATGGATGAAATTGAGAATCTTGGCCATATACGAAAACAGTTTTTCGTCTTTATTTCCTTAACTATGCAATATGGAGATTTACTGTCAAAGGCAAAGTTGTAGAGAATTAAATTTAAGCGAACACGTGTTTCAGGGTTTTGGGGAGATATGGCCCAATCCTGGTAAATGGTCACTTCCATAATTGGGCAGGATGACCCGGATCTCCAGAACTGTGAGAGTTAGAAAGTTAGTTCCAAAGGCGAAGTTGTTGAAAATTAAATTTAAGCGGACACGTGTTTCAGGGTTTTAGGGAGATATGGTCCAATTATGGTATGTGGCCACTTCCATAATTGCAGGATGACCCAGATCTCCAGAACTATGAGAGCTAGAAAGTTATTTCCAAACACGAAGTTACAGAGAATTAAATTTAAGTGAAAACGTGTTTCAGGGTTTTGGGGAGATATGGTCCAATCCTGGTATATGGCCACTTCCATAATTGGGCAGGATGACCCAGATCTCCAGAACTATGTGAGGTAGAAAGATGCTTCCAAAGGCAAAGTTGTAGAGAATAAAATTTTATAATACACGTGTTTCAGGTGTTTAGGGAAAAATGACTTGGTCCTTGGATATAAGCTTTTGTAGATTTGAATGGTCTGAGACGTACTTCGGTAGGGCCTTTGACATTACCTTGGGTAATTTCTATAGATCTTTGAAATTCTTACAGTTACAAAATAACAGAAAACGTTGGATTGTTTGCTTATTTGTATATTTAGGTACGTTCGAGTCACTTTGCCACATCTATTCTGATACGCACGGGTCTTTGGTTATGTTTCACTTTGTAGTTGGGAAAAATCATGAAGAAAATATGAAAACGATGACTTCGGATGAAGTAAACTGTTTTTTTATAGTTCTTTCATGCATTCTCAATGTCAATCTGAAGAGCACCTCTTCCTGAATACCTAAATGTGTGAAATATTTTTTCGATAAGACATTTTGAGTTCCATTTTATTCAATACTAACATCTTATTTTTTTTCACATCCCATGACATCTGAGCTCATTCATATTCTAATGAAATCATTTAAAATCCAAAGTGAATATGTAAATCACACAGCCATATAAAGCGAATTTCACTGTTCTTCCGTTCGTTTCAAACATTTCCACCAATAAATCTTGAATACAACAGCCAAATATTTGTTAAATTTGCTTTTTAAGCAGAGCATAACAAGTGTTTCTTCGTTTTTTTTTTGCGCCCTTTTTAATATGGATGTGCGGTAGATTTAACGTACCCTGAAAGTATCTGTATGTGGAATTTTTTTTTTGTGATTGTAGCCTATCTGATGTGGGTTATTACGGAAGAAGTGTATGGTGAATAGGATGTGCAATATATGGAGGAGTTCTGTTCAATACGAGATGATGTTTTAACGAGAATTGACTTTGAAAACATTTTTATTGTTCTTTGGGGAAATAATAAGTTAAGCAAGAATATTTTTTTTCTATTTATATGTTAAATAAATACATATAAATAAATGGACGAAAAGCGCAGCAATTTTATTTATTTAACGGTATCGCACTTCGGGAAAATATTATCCATTCTAATCTTCTATACTCCTTCAAAATTGCTAAAATATGCAGCTACAAAACTGTCGTTGTCACACATAAAAAAAAAACTTTTCCAAAAACAATGAACCATTCATTTTCATGACATTTTCTTACAGGAAATTCTTTTTTCTTCCGCCTTTTTATGCTTACATAAGAAGTCACCTTACATACGTAACGCCAAAACGACTTCGTAAAAAAGTGACATTAAATTTTACAGCCCAGCTAAAAGAAGTGCAAAAGAGCTATTCTTAGTTAATAATTGAAACAAATGTTCGTTTTTATAGAGCTGTTATATCTTTAAGGGACGACAATTTGTCTCTTTTACTTCATGTTTTCAAATACGATAAAATGTCTTGCACTTTGTTTGAATATTTAATTTTTATTGGACAAACTTTCGCCGAATGACTGCGATATGATTTTTCCTTTTTCGCCCACGCACTTACATTTTTTCCCAAATTCTTTGCAAAATCTCTTCAAAAGCAGTTTTGTTCTGTTACGTGTTTAGTATGACGAACACCTATTTGTAGTTAAATGGTAACCCTAATTTTATGAATGAGCGCCGCTGTACTCAATTGGTCAGGTCATTCTTGATGTTTGAAAAGAAGTTGGAGGAGGAAAACATCGAATGGTAGGACAAAGTCTTTGGAATTGACAAGCACCAAATATTCATGGGAAATCTTTTTGCTATCAATGTTAGGAAAATGTAATAAAATTCAATGAAAACATATGAAGGGACCCGTACGTATCAGAATAGATGCGGCAAACAGAGTTGATGTTACGAATGTATTTAAGTAAATATTGCGTTCACATTAAATTGTATTGTAAATTGCCTATAGGGCAATATTGAAAAACCCGTCCGAAGAAACGGTGTAAAAAAATTTTCCGAACGCACAAAACTGACCTCCAAATAGAGAAAAATGTTCTCTTCAATGTTGTCTACAACATAGCAAAATACCAGTTTTTGGGCTTGGACCGACCTTAGTACTGACCTAGGGCTCTAAGTAGAGGCCTCGGACACATACTTCCATAAACAAAAATGTTTCCCTCAATTTCCAAACATTTTTTTTGGTTAGGACCGACATGAGGCCCATTCGAGCCCTAAGCACAGGGAAAAGTTCTTCCTTAAATTGTCGGCCGTGCCGAGATCTTTCAAACAAAAAAAAGTTTTTGAAAATCGGAAGAGATTTACTCGAGTTATGTACAAAAAACACATAAAGCCCTGCCAGAGATTCGTTTTTAGTGCCCTAGCTAAGTCCAAGGACTCAAATTAAGAAAAGTTTCTTTCTATAATTGTCGGCCATGCCCAGGTCTTTCAAACAAAACATTTTTTATGAAAATCGGAAAAGATTTACTCGAGCTATGTACAAAAGACCAAAAACCACTTAAACGGCCCTAGATAGGCGGCCCTTGGGCCGACAGTGGCCAGATTCAATCGCATAAAAGATTTTACATTTTAGGGAAAAAAAGTTTTTGAAAATTGGTTGAGTTTTACTCGAGTTATCGTGTTGACGGACGGACGGACATTTTTTTATTGCTGAATCGTCATCTAAGGACCATGATCGATACTCCCCGTCTACTCCCGGGTTGAAATTCGACTGGTTACATACGTCGTGGCAAACGCAATAGACCCCTTTTCGAAGCACTGTGTTCTTCGTACGGGTCTAAAAATCCTGAACCGTCTGGGGATTCGGGAAAACACTTAAAATAATATTAAATATTCTGCGAAATTTATAGAAATTACGTCAAGACCTGGTCGATAAAGGAGACAAACGCATAAAATATTTCAAAAAGAAAAACATTAAAATCGGAGGAAATTCTAAGAAAATCCTTCAAATTCTCAGAAAATCCATGAAAATCAAAGAAAATCCACCCAATTCAAAAGAAAAGTCACCAGAAATATTAACAAATCCTTGAACACTATAAAGAAAATTCTTGATAATTCTTGAAAACTCGTAGAAAATCAGCAGAAATCCTTAAAAATTCTTTGTGAATCATTTAGAATATTTTCGAAAATCCATATGCACCCAAAATATACGATTGCTTGCCCTTCCTACCTGGTATTTGCAAGGAAGGAGGACTATCCACCAAGAATATCCGAGCTCAATCCTGGTGGTGGGACAATTTCTGTGTAGGATTTTTCTTTAATGTATAGCATGAAAGTAACGTTCCTAGGCACACCCAGGCTTCATAATATGGGTACAGGGTACACTTACGGAAATATATTTTTGTATCAAATAGAATTTTGTACTTCTGCGCAAGTTTTTGCAGTGTTAAAAAGCTGCGCAGAAGTACAAAATTCTATTAATGCAAAAATATATTTCCGTGAGTGTAGTTGTGAATTTGGTGCCGCTACGAATCGTACATAGAAGAATGGCAAATATGACGTCCCCCATATAAGAGCGTTCATATATCACTTCTGCATTTTTTGGGGTTTTTGGACACCCCCACACCCTTGTCTGCATTGTTCCGTACAAATTAAGATTTTTAGACTCGTACAAAGAACGAAGTTCTTCGAAAAGGGGTCCTATGCGTTTACCACGACGTTCGTTACCACCCCAATTTCGACCCGGGAGTAGAGGAAGGGGGAGCATCGATCATGGTCCTTAGATGACGAATCAGCAATAAAACATATGCAAGGGACCCGTACGTATCAGAACAGATGTGGCAAACAGAGTTTATGTTACGAAAAAACTCGAACATATTTAAGTCAATGTTGCCTTAACTCTTCAGTGTATGAAATTACGTCCACATTAAATTGTATTGGAAATTGCCGAGAGGGCAATATTGAAAAATCCGTTCGAAGAAACGGCGTAAAAAGGCCTTCCGAAAGTACAAAATTGACCCCCAAATAGACAAAAATGTTTATCTCAATTTTTTCTACAACATAGCAAAAAACCATTTTTTGTCTAGGGCCGACCTAGGGTCTTCAGGAGAGGCCTCGGACAAATACTTACATCGAAAAAAATATTTCCCTCAATTTGCTCTGCAACATATAGCAAAAAAAAATTTTTGGTTAGGGCCGAGCTTAAGACAGACCTGAGGCACACTTCAGACCTAACCACAGGCACCGGGTCCAAATTTGTTTTTGAAAATAATTCGGTAGTCGATTACCTCTCAGATACAAAAATAATCAACAAAATCAGTTAGGGATTTATCCAACTTATGTAAGCGAACACGTTGGGCCCTAGTAGAAACTCAGTTTTAGGGTCCTAACTGAGTCCAAGGGTTTCTAATCAAAAAATTCTCTTCGATCAAAAAAAATTTGAAAATCGGATAAGATTTGCTCGAGTTTGTACAAAAAACATGTATGGCCTTAGCATAGACTCGGTTTTAAACCCCTAACTAAGTCCAAGGACTCAAATTTAAAAAAGTTTCTTCCATTAATTCGTTCTTTTTTCCCTGAAAGGTAATCAAAATATATTTTATGGGATTGAATCTGGGCACTATAGGGTCGCCGAGCTAAGGCCGTTCAAGTGGCTTTTGGTATTGTGTACATATATCGAGCAAATCTTTTCCAATTTTCATAATTTTTTTTTTTGTTGAAATGCCCGACAATTTATGGAAGATTTTTTTTTTTTGAGCTTTTGGTCTGAGCCAGGGCCATTTACCAAATTGATTATGGGATTGAACTTGAGCAAAATCGAAAAAGTGGTAGAAAACGTGGTTTTTTGAAGGTTCGTGGAATTTTTTCACTTATATCTCAGCGAAATTCCAACGGTTCAAGGTTTTGAATGAAAGATGTGAACATAAGAAAATCACGATAATTAAATTAGTGAAAATCTGTTGAGTGGTTCGGGCTGTAGAGTCCTCAGTGTGGGCCCAACTCACGCTTCGCGATGCTTCACGATATTTGGTGGTTTTTTGTGAATATTTCTTTAATTAATGTGGTTTTTTGTGCGGTTTTGCAGAGAAAAAGATGCGAACATTTTTTTTCATGGAAGTATCGATCAGGGGCCTCTCCTAAGTGCTCTAGGTCGGTTCTAAGATCGGCCCAGTGCATTTTTTTTTTTTTTTTGAGACTTTTTTAAGGACTTATAGAGGTTTTTGCGCTGTTTCTTCGGACGGGTTTTTCAATATTGCCCTTTCGGCAATTTCCAATCAAATTTTATGTCGACGTAATTTCATGCACTTAAGAGTTAAGGCAACATTTACTTTGATACGTTCGAATCTTTTTGCAACATCTATTCTGTTTCCCACATTTATTCTGATACATACGGGTCCCCTGCATATGTTTTGATACGGATCGAAGGGTGCCGCATCAGTCCCTTAGTTAACGTATGTTGGACTTGTGAATGAATACAGTTACCTCAATTTTTTCATCGATTTGCTAAACGAAACCTAATTTTATGCGACGATATTTTTTGCTCCGAATCTAATTCCCTCATCGATGAAATGAGACAAAATGTTATAGCGATTACCTTTAAACCACTAGAAGGCTAAAATAAAGCAGAACATCAATGGCATAAATTCAATTAGTATTCCATGCGAAACAATAAACAATAGTTGCTACGCATAAAATTGATTGAAATTCAAAAAATATGACTTGGAGATTATATGAAAATCTTATAATTAATAGACGCGTGGTAACGTTGATCTCATGCACGCTGGCAAAAAGTGTCCCCATTGATATGTTTGATTGAAAGAGAGTGACTGACTCTTTGGTGTTCTCAATCATCAAGTCATTGGAAAGGCGATGACTAATCAATGTTTGTACGAATGTCGGTACCATTGTGTTACCAAATTCGAAATGTTTTGTTTTCAACCTCAATGTAGGTTTGTATATGTAAGCGGTACGTGCCAAGCATTATAATTTCAAATCTCGAATGGTTTTGTAAGACCAATGTGAGCGACTTCAATGAGACCTCTAAAAAACGAGAGTTCTTTAGTTTTTTAAATTAACAGTTGCCTTTTGTAAAATGGTTTTGATCAACGAAAATTGCAAAAGTTCTACATGGTAATGTCATAAATATCCTAGAATCACAGTGCAATATTCACAATTAAAAATACCTTCTGTGTTTACTGCGATGTTCCTCACAACATGAAATCTTCGCAGAAAATTCTTTCAAGGCAAAAAAACTAGACTCAAGCGGAGAATTCTTTTAAATTCATGATTTGTAATTAAAAACACGAATTGAACAAGAAACTCGTAGTAGAAGTAGCGAAAAAATAAATTTTCTGATAAGAGTGAACGTCATCGGAGTAGAGAAACTCATATTTTCTTATATCTTACACCCTTGTGTCTAACATCCTTGGCTATACCGAAATCTCATGAACCTATTTTGAAATATGTCACGTTTTAGAGGAGAGGGACGCTATCGAAATAGCAGGATGCGACAAGGAAAGAGCAATTTTTTGTAGAGTCTTTCAATCTTCGGACAGTAGAAGTTTCGTTAATCTTTCTTAGAGAGAAACGTGGCATGGTCATGGGTTCTTCGCTTACTCCCATTTTCGTTGAAAGAGTGGTTGAGCACATAGTAGAAAAAACATTGGATGAACTGGTTCACGTACGTAGATGATCATTTAACATCAATCTAAAAAGAAATGATCGAAGTTGTCCAAGAGAAATTAAACTCTTTCCATCCAGAATACAGAAAAATGACAGCTCAATATAGAGTTCTTAGACACAACCGTGTACAACTGTAATGGTAAAATCAAAACCAAATGGTTTCACAAACCCATTGCCTCGAACCGTTTGCTCAATTTCTATTCAAAGCACCCGGAAAATATGTTTTTGAATACTGCAACGGCATTTACTAAACGAGTTTTAAGTCTAAGCCATTCATCATTCCACGCGGAGAACAAGGAAACCATCCGACATATACTGAAAAAGAATAATTTTCCGGAAGTCACCATAGGGGAACTAATTGGCAAAGTTTACAGTTCAGCCCATCGTAATGATTCTAGAAGCGTGAGCTATCCATTCATCAATCAAACAACAATTACCAACCAAGATAGATTACCTGATGAATTGATGCTCAACGTAACTATAATGAACTTCCTGAAGGCAATATAATCACAGAGGCACCCAATGCTAATTCAACGACTGTCACCGAACGCAAACAATATGTTGGCATGACCGAATCGTTCCGAATTTGAAAATTGCTCCGAAACCGGTATCTAAAGTAGGAGAAATCTTCACGGATATGAAACAAAAACAATCCATTTACCAACAGTCACTCGTCGTCTACAGGGTGAGATGTAAAACATGCGGAAAATACTACATCCGTGAAATCACGTGGTGTTTGTGCGACAGGTTTAAAAGGCATAAATCCAATGTAAAAAACATGACCAAAAATCCAAGAAAAACAGCATTGGTAAAGCACGTTTTTGACATCGGACCCAACCATCATGAATTTGATATGACGGGAAAGAAGTTCTGAAGAAAGTTCGGAAAAAAGGTGTTCTAAAAATCCACGAAGCCAACCAAATCATATTACACGGCAATGAAACCGTGAATTTGAAATCGGATGCTGAACACATTTCACCAGTATTTTTTAACATCATAAAAAACAACTCGAAAACTCCAACTATAAACCCTGCTCAACCAACTTCATACATAACACAACAAGCAACTAATGTTTCGAACGAGAATGATACAGGAGGTGTCAATAATAACAACAATTTAGAGCACCGATACAATCTGCGAAGGAGAAGGGGAATTTAAATTCCAATAAAACAAAAAATTGTTGTGATAAGTCGTAAAAAAGTATGAAATTTTCGCCTTTTTTCACGTACTCGTTTTCTGACAAAACAACTACCTCATCAAAAATTTTCTAACTATGTCGAGAGTTAGTCGTCCTCTTCCGGAAAACGTGTCGAAGTAAAACTTCGATCACCTCACTTAGAAGTGGCGGCCTATTCCGAGTGTGGTCAAAACATCGGAAAAATTTAAATTTCTTGACGCATACCCGAATCCATCACATAATGCAAGACTAATTCAAATTTTAGTGTAGTAGTGTAGGCCCGACTAGTAGCCTGCATGTAATAACCTAACATATAACTAAATCAAAATGTCCTTGCATTTTTCTTTGGACCTTGATTACTCCACTTTCAGGGGTGATGGACACTCAACTTGGCCATATTCTACAACAGCACACAAAGCCCAACATTGAGCAATGGTAGACAGGTTTGTTACATAACCACTGCATGCTTCCTCTTAACCACCGGCTTACTGTTACGTACAAACCGTCCTGTAAGTATTGTATTTGTAGTTTTATGTCGAGGGGTGGTCCATAAATCTCATTAGCCTTTTTTGAGGAAACAATGAAATTGTCACATTTCTGAAGGACGTACGCATTCTGTGACCTGTCACTCCTATCCTGTTATCGATAACATATATGCTATCGCTGACGGGCTTCTTTGATGGTTTCATTGCTGAAAACTTCTGCACACCTTAGCTACATAAACCTTTGAATCTTGGCAAGGTACAAACGAGTAAATGCACACAAGATTATACCTTCCGTAATAATATTTCATTCACAAAATTTTGAGAGTAGATTTATAACTTTACACTCAACCTTAAACTCCTGACGTATCAATTTTATCTCATTTTCTAAATTAGACTGTTAGGCTGTCGTTGAGAGACATTTCTTTTTATTAAAAATATTTGCTCGTTTTTCGAACGCGCACGGAGGCCACCGTTTGGGCCTATTGTGCTCACTATTATTTATTTTGTTGCTTAGTAGAACCATCCCGTACTAACAATGTAGTTTAGGTTGTCCTGCGGGTGCAAATTCTTAATCATATTGTAATTGATTAAGTAGCTTCTTAGGAACTTCCGTCTTTTTGTGGTAAAAGCCGGACAGTTACATAGGTATTGTTCGGCAGAGTCTATGTTATTGCCACACAAATCGCAGGCTGTATCCGTACGTTTACCGATAGTCATGAGATGTTTATTAATTCCGTAGTGACATGTAACTACTCCAGTAAATAGTTTCAGTCTAGTTCTACTTAAGTTAATTAAGTATTTAGAGTTTTTCTTATTGACTCTAATGCAGTTCTTTGCTTGTCTGCAACTGGGTATATTATCCCTGTGTTTTATAAACGACTCTGCTCTTTTTTGTGTATTTTTTGTTTGTAAATATTGTAGGGTATACCCATTATAGGTTCTGGTCCCATAGGTGTGTACCGAGCTGCCGATCTTGCCAATTCATCTGCCTTCACATTCCCTGTGACATTAGCATGACTTGGTACCCACAATAGATCAACCCTATTCTGTTCTGCTAACTTATTGAGGGATTCCCATGCTTCGAGAGCTAGAGCTGAGGTGAATTTCCAAGAAGTCAATGCTTTAAGAGCTTCTTGGCTTTCTGAGCAAATGAATATTATTTCATTAGATCTATTCTGTTTTATAAATATTTTGGTTTACACATTCCAGTATAGCTCGTATCTCCGCTGGAAAAATGGATGAATATTTTCCAAGTGGGACCGAAATTTCCGTAATAGGATTGGCACAGAATAGACCGGCTCCTGCTGAATTATTTACGACTGATCCGTCCGTATACCAGACTGTGTTATGTTCTGGAGGGAAAAGGCCATTAACCCAATCGTCTCTTGAGGGGATGTAGATATCGAAGTTCTTATCAAATCTGAATTTGGGTGTTATTTTATCTGAGGGCATAGTGAAGGTTGAGTCTTCCTCTAATGTTCTTAACCAAATACGATTGTGATCAAGATTTCGTAACTTATGCCCCTATGTCGAGTGTAGCAAAAGGCTCAGTTTCTACGAAGATATGCAAAGGAGGAAGGTCTGCTATTACTTAGAGCACTAGTCGCGAGACATTTCCGATTTGCACTAATACAACCCTGCTTATTTGTGACATGATGTATCCGATATGGACCTTTTAATACTTTGTATCGGTCCATAGGATTTTATATTATAGTGTCCTTTTGAAGGTCACGGACAACACTGTGTTGCAATACACCGAAATACAAAATCGTAACAATTTGCTTAAACCATCAATCGATTTGGTGCTGTTTTTGACGATACAGATAGTCTACGCTGGAGGTCCATATTTTATGGTTATACGAAATGAAATCGATATAAAAGGATTTTGCTACATACTATCGTTTCTTTTCAATTGGTGATCTGTCATGTTTATTTCATGATCTAAGTGAATGTGTTAATTTTAATGTTTCATCCGTTGGATTTGAAATTTTATTAAAGTGCTGGTATACAACAACCGCATTTTATAAATGGTGATGTAAATAACCAGTTTTTCGCCGTATTGTTTATACGTTCATTAAAGTGCATCAATTAAGGCAAAATAAATAAAGAAATATTAATTAAGATAAACAAACTACAAATAAAAACTTGTCTCGTAAGGTAAGTAAATTCAGTAAAAGTTAATGAACCACGTCGACATATTGTAATTGAGCCATCATCGCGGCTGTCTTCATTTTATTCAAGTGGAATGAGTTTATTAATAAGTCAATCCATAAGCCTATGCACCTAATCCCAAGTATTTCACCAGTGATCCGCCTTTAATTCAAATAAAAACATCGTAATACTTCCTCGATAATCCATATAGCAGACATTACACCAGTCTCACACAGTGTGATATCATTAAACATACGCCCTCATTTATTTGTGGGATTATTTGATTTTCTTGTTGACAAAACGTTTGATAGAATCTCTGTCGTTTGGTCGGCCGAAATAAAAAGAAACACAGGAAATTGCACATTAAGTCACATGGTTAGACACGTGTCTTTAGTGATAATGATCCATTTAATCATTTTTATTTTGTGATATAGCAATACTAGTTCAGAGAATTGGGTTCACCACAATTTATACACCTAAATTTCTTAATATATATTTCAGTATCCTGTTCTATACATTTATGATTACGTTTGTATTGACATCCTAAGCTTCAGTTGCAATGTCTGCGAGTATTAACGAGAGATATTATAACCGATAAATAGATTCTTTCTAACTTCTTCTATACTTTAAGAACCAGACCTCGATAGATTGCGCAACGTTTTTGAAAAGTATGTCAACATAAGTAAATAAAAAAGTTTTTATTCATTTTCAACGACGTGGCTCAAACCTGAACTTGCATTTATTTAAGTTTCAATGCCTTAGTTTAGTAGTGCTGTCGGAAGAAGCGAGATCATGTAGAGTTCAGTTCGATTGGGACACATTCGCGGTCGTTTTTTGTGTAATAAAATTTTGTTTGAAAACTCCTAAGGAAATGCAATGCTAAACGAGGGAAATCCTTGTGCTTATGAAGGATATAAATAAATGGAATTTTTTTAAAACTTTCTCCAAAATTTTAAGATTATCCTCTTTTAAGTGTACGCTTACGGAAAAACATATCAATTTTTTTACATTGAGCTCACGATTTTATCTTTTATCACTCCCTCATAGAAGCATACGTATATTTGTGAATGGCTCCTAAAACTTGTCTTAAGATCAAATTTCTCGAAACCCGAAGCCCGAAAATTTTCGAAACTCGACCCGACCCACAGTGGATTTTTTGTAAAGGTTTACGGCAAGAGTGTTTGTTCTTCGTTGGTGTTTTCTACGAAGGAGTTCGTATTTTTCTCTCGTAGGGAAATTAACTGGCTATCAAAAATTTTTTTTTATAATTTGGAAATGCCCACACATTTTTTTAAAAACTCTGTCAAAGTAAAAAATTGCGGAAAATGAGGTTCGTCGCTCGACGAGTCTTTGCTCCAAAAGACTCTACCAAGCGAACAAACGCTCTTGCCGTAAACCCTTACAAAAAATCCACTGTGGACCCCATTAAAATTTTTGAAACCCGAAAATTTTCGTAGCCCGACCCGGTTCTTAATCGACCCAATCGAAATTTTTGAAATTCGAAACGGGTTATTGAAATCGTCAACTGGACGAAGGCTTTCAGACGGTGATCGAAGGTCGTTAAAATGCCTCTGAATTCTTTACGGTCTTTTGAAAAAAAAATTGTGTAAGATTTTGGTACACTTTATGAATTTTTACTCAGGAAAATTAGTTGAGATAAATGTTTATATTTTAAGTGAGTTCTTCGTGAAGATTTCACGTTTCCCGCTTCTCATGACGTTCTTCTGTTGCTTCTGTCGCAGGTATGGTAGAATCCATTGTGCAATTTTACGTAACATAGAAAACATAGGCTATTGGAGACGCTAAATCGGAAATGTCTCGCTAATAGCGACTAGCGCTCGCTAAAACTTAATTAGCGAAATATTTTCGCTAGTCGCTAATTACACTTTTCGTTAGCTTACCGAACATTTTTTCGAAAACCGAATTGAATGACACGTTTTACAGTATTTCTTTAGTGAAATATTATCCCAACGAATCTTCAATTGCTAAATTATGTCTCTCAACGACAGCCTAACAGTCTAATTTAGAAAATGAGATCAAATAGATACGTCTGAGTTTAAGGTTGAGTGCAAAGTTATAAATCTACTCTCAAATTTTTGTGAATGAAATATTATTACGGAAGGTATAATCTTGTGTGCAGCAACTCGTTTGTACCTTGCCAAGACTCAAAAATTTATGTAGCTGAGGTGTGCAGAAGTTTTCAGCAATGATGCCCTCAAAAAAGCCCGTCGTGTTATCGAAAAGAGGACAGGAGGGACAGGTCACAGAATGCGTGCGTCCTTCAGAAATGTGACAATTTCATTGTTTCCACAAATAAGGCTGATGAGATTTTTGAAACTCCCCTCGACATAAAACTGCAAACACAATACTTACAGTTTAGGTTTGTACGTTACGGTAAGCCGGTGGTTAAGAGGAAGCAATATTTGGTCAATTTGTAGCCTACATTTGGGCGTATTTTTTCGATAGTTTCTTACAATAAACTTATTTTCAAAAGATGAAGCCACGGTTCCCTCCTAAAATAGGTTAGTTTCGAACTAAAAATAAAACCGGCACTGGTGATTCGACCCACTCTTCGAAATTTTGCATTTTGTAGAAAATTTGCACTAAATGCAAAAGTTTTAAAGCGTAGGCCAAATCACCATTTCCGGTTTTATTTTTAGTTTTAAAAATATGAAATCTAGAAAAATAGATTATTTCTACGCCCAAATTGACCAGGTGTTGCTTCGTTTTAGGTAAAGATACAACTTCTGACAGCTTTCCAATTTAGCTCGCAAAACTAATATGAGTACGACGTATCAGTACAGCTCAGTACACGTACACAAATCGTAGACGAGTTTCTGTTAAATCAAAATTATTTCTTTGATGTCTCAATAAGGTCCTCAAAATTTACAAAGAAAAATTATGCATCTTTCATATACAAAATCTTCGGCAAAAAAATTTTGACCGAATTCTTCGTTCAAAGATTTTTGGCTATTAGCGAAGGATTATCGATCGCTAGTAGCGCGCTAATTTCATTTTCATTAGCGAAACCGATTAGCGACGCTAATATTTTTCGAAATTAGCGTTAGCGTCGCTAAAAAAGTAATTAGCGAGCGCAATATTATGCTTATGGCAGGTCGACCATAGACCAAATATTCACCATAAGGCAGATAATGGAGAAAGCGTATGAATTCAATGCTACGATCCATCAGCTTTTTGTGGATTTTAAACAGGCGTATGATTCGCTCGACAGAAACGCTTTTTTTACCATATTGGAGGAGTTTGGAATACCAATGAAGCTGATAAGACTTTCAAAGGCGACGTTAACAGACACGAGATGCAAGATTTTGATACAAAACATGCTGTCTGACCCCTTCCCCATCAATACTGGATTTAGACAAGGAGACCGCTTATCTACTCTTTTCTTTAATTTTGCATTAGAGAAAGTAGCTAGAGCTCTGTCAATCAATTGGAATGGAACTATTTTCAATACATCCAAGCAATTGACAACATTCGCGGACGATACCGACCTCTTGGGAAAAGGAACGATCAAGGTAAAGGAAAGTCTGGTGGAAATGGACGAGGAGGCCAAAAAAGTTGGATTGGTTATAAATGAAGACAAAACCAAATACCTCGTACTCGACAGGAGTCACGGATCCAGGATCGGACAAAACATGACCATGAACGAGTACAACTTTGAAGTTGTACAATCTTTCAAATATCTTGGTTCCATCGTCAATGTCGCTAACGATATAGATGAAGAGCTGAAGACCCGAACGGTGCAAGCGAGTAGGTGCTATTATGCGTTGAAACATCTCTTCAGGAGCAATCTACTGAACACTGCCACGAAATATCGACTTTACAAAACTCTGGTCAGGAGCGTTGCAATTTACGCCAGCGAGACCTGGACCTTGAGAGTAAACCAAGAAAACAGGCTAAGATGTTTTGAAAGGAAAATTCAACGCTCAATCTGTGGAGCGGTCAAGGTGGGTGATGCGTGGCGAATCAGAACGAATAATGAGCTCGTGGAAATTTTCGGTGCCGAAAACATTGTTGGTGTTATAAAATCAGCACGACTGAGATGGGCGGGTCATGTGATCCGCATGAACGATGACAGAGTGGCAAAGAAAGTTTTCGTGAGTCAATTTGATGGTGCACGACCCAGGGGGAGACCGAAGAAGAGATGGATTGACTGCGTGGAAGGAGACCTTCGTGAATTGGGGATTCGAAATTGGAAAGTTGTCGCCGAGGATCGTCAGAGATGGCGTACTGCTGTTGTGGAGTCAGCCAAAACCCGCTTGGGTTAAAAACGGCTGTTAAGTAAGTAAGTA
>CM055403.1:13223511-13259782 GCA_029228625.1 Pseudolycoriella hygida | reverse complement strand
TGTCGCCGAGGATCGTCAGAGATGGCGTACTGCTGTTGTGGAGTCAGCCAAAACCCGCTTGGGTTAAAAACGGCTGTTAAGTAAGTAAGTAAGTAAGTAAGTAATATTATGCTTAATATGATGTTATCTTGTCTGAGTGTGAGTGTAGTGTAGATAGATAGATAGATGAATTTACAGGGTCATTTTCAAAATGCAAAAAGCTGTAACGTAAGATGATATTGGACGAGCTTTGTAAAATATAAAAAGTAAATAATGTAGGGACCCGAAAAGATGATACGCAATGACCCGTTCAAAATTTTCGAAACACGTGAAACCGAAAAGAACAATTCGGGTTCGGATTCGGGTCGGGTTTTCCGAAGATTGGGGCAACCCGCTCATTTCTACTTAAGATCCCTTTTTAGAAATTTCTGTACAATTAGAATTACTAAAACAAATATCCAAAATGTGTAGGGAAACGTTCACCGGTTAACCGGTTTTCTCCATACAAAAATAACCTTATTGACATTACATAACGTGACGGACTAGAGGACGTTTCAAGTAGATCTGATGTTAATTCATGCATTTTTAGGTACAATGGGCTGTGCAAAGACTTAAAAGGCGTCTTATACATATTTCTCTGAAAAGTTCATTACAGCTTGTATATTTGTTAGCTTTTGTTTGACGTAGCCGCGTAAGAGGGGTGAGGGTCAAAAAACAAACAAAATGTGTGGATGTCATTATACCTATATCCTGAGGCTCGAAATATAGTTACGAGAGTGTGTTGGTGTCAAGTAATGAACAATATATAAGTGAGAATAAATTTCACTTAAGCCAACGCCTAGTTTACACCAACACACTCTTGCATGTGCATAGTTAAACACTACACGATACCATGATGAATATATGATTTTATGAGCGTGTAAACATCTTGTTATGTAGTTGGTGGGTTTATTTGAACGACCGACATCATAATACAGTTAGAATTAATTATTAAAACTCGATACGTGGACCTATAACTAAACGTAAACCGGTCGACCATGCTGGACTATGAAGCCACCCTTGTTGGGCTCATTGTGTCGTCTCGTGGCTTATTTCTCGAGGGGTCTCTGGTGCTGGTCTCTGGCCTTTTTCCTGATGATTTCCGGAACCAAATCAGCGTATATGCCGAGTGCTGGCCCTGGTCCCATGAACTTACTTTCGCTCAACTTTCTTGCTTGTTTATCTGCCCTTTCATTCTCCGTGACGTTTGAGTGTCCCAGAGCCTATATCAGAGTCACATTGTTCCTCTCAGATGAGGTGTCCAGTGCCACTCTACCTCGGAGAACTGAAATAGCTGATAACTTGTAAGGCGACAAAGCCTTCAGCGACGCCTTGCTGTATGAACCGTTCTGCTCCATCTTAGATCCGTCTTTGAAAATCTTCACATCACCCTTTACGGGTGATCTCCATCCCTTCCTCCCATTCTACCCTATTGGGGAAAATTTCTTCTCGAAACGAAACTTGTTGTGGAAGAGTTGCGGTGGCTGTAAAGTTGTTGTGTAGTTGATGTAAAATTGATGCTTTAGTGTGTTGTATTATTAAAACAAGACTAAAACTTCAATTCCACAACTCACACAACACTAACAGCGTATATTTACCCAAAACTTCTACTTCACTCATGCAACAACTTTACAACCACCACCACAATTCCACAGCAAATTTACAACACCACAACAATTTTGCATCAAAGTTACATCAAAATTGTTGTGAAAGTGTTGTAAAATTGTTGTACTCTGATACAACATTTGCCCAGCACTTACACAACATCCGGACACCAATTTACCATGAACTACACAACAAAAAGACAACAACTTTACAACCACCTTAACGAAGCTCCCATCTTTTCCCTATAGCTTTTCGGCATTGCCAGAAGACTCTGATCGACTTAATTATCCTCTCGGCTCAGCTTCAGCTCAGTTCAGCTTCTTATCAAGTATGACTCCTAGGTACTTTGCCTTGTCCGTCAATACTAGCTACTGCCCGAAGACCTTCGATAGTCGTAATGCTTGGATCTTCTTTTTAGTGGCGAATAGCACTAAACCAGTATTCTCTTGGTTAGCAGATAATCCTGAGTTTAGGCACCACACCTCAACTAATACGAAATCTCTCTGCATGAGCTGACCTAAGACCTCCTAAAAGGCCCTGAAATCAAAATCGCTATGTCGTCGGCGTATCCTATCGCTAGGTAATCATGTTCCAAAGGATTGGTGCTATCACCCTCCTTGCGGATCTTGTTACAGTATTCTAGTGCACTGTTAATTGCGGCACTTCTGAGAAACAAAAACCAATATTTTGAAAAAAGCGTCTTCCATCTTTCTTTTATCAACTGTGATTCATGCACATCCCCTCTTTACATTTTTCGGATGAACAGTGGAATTCGGTCAGATTCAGCATAATACTACACTACAAAAGAAAATACCCGAAATTTCGAGCTCATCTTAATCTCAAATTAAATTAAACGAACATCAACAAAAGCTTTCACTTTCAGAATTTAATATTCCTTTCAACATTCAGTTAATAAAATGTCGATAAATCCAATCAATCAATTTCTGCTCATCAAGAATTTGTCAATAATTCAATTTCAATGTATAAACACGCATCAATTCAAACTTGCGAAACAACGATAGTACCATATCTTATAAATCATTTCGTACACCAAGTAAATTGATCATTTTGCAATGTTCCTTTTTCCACACCAAATCTTATTTTCGAAGTAATTTTTAAATGAATCCATTCAGACAGCCACCCCTTCGCTATGCACATAGTTATTTGACACATTCCGAAAAGACGAGTTACGTTTTTAAACAAAAAAGTATTTTCCCTTTAAATGAAGGGGTAGATTACGATCTAAATGCGTGAATAAATACCTATCCCAATTTCCATTTGATCCAACTCCAACATGAAATGTGTTATTTGAAAGTGCTCTTGACTTTTCTTGAAAATTATAATGTATTTTCCGAAAGGAAAAAGATGAAAAGTATATTTGTGTACAGCAAAAAAAAAATACATAACATGAGACACCAGACAACATTAAAATAAAAAAAAATGCATTAGAATATTGAATGTCAGCAGCATGCACGATATATGAGGCTTTTGAATATGGAAGTTGCTTCGTGACTGGAATAATGAGTGAGTAACAAGTGGGTTATGTTATGAGTTGGGAATATTATAGTTAGTAGTTACGATACGATAAATTGGACGGACATGCAAATTATATACAACAACCGGGGATGCAATATGTGTTTAAATTGAAATATTAGTATTTTTGTTTCGTGTAATTACTTTCTGTGTTTTTATGTTTGATTATTATGTGCACTGAAAATGCTATCAACTTGATTAAAATTGGTTTACGGTGATATTTAGATTAATCACTTTACACAATCATTTTATAGAAAAAGGTCAAACCCATAATTTTATAATATTTTTACATGATCCTGGAGACGAACTCACGAACCACTACATCAACTGTCAAAGAGCAACAAAATATTTTTTTAAGTAAATTCTCTAGCTAATCCGTAGTTCATTGTATCTTTGGGCCGCGGCCAGTGACATAATAATAAATAGACTGGGTTTACGTAACAATCAGCTGAAGCAAAAATGAAACTACGTAATTTGTACTATACACATCGTACACCAACACTTACACAATTCACGCTGATTGTTTCGCTAAATTTTATGTAATTTACCAACACTACTAAAAATTTGGCATTTCACATTGGATTCATTTTGTGTTATTTTTTTATCAAGGACTGTCAGTATGTCCGGTCCGTCCGTTGCTTCAGATTTTGACGTCATTTATGAATAGCCTCTAACTGAGCACTTGGATTCCAGTCGAGTTTTCTTATTTCTTTTTTTTTTTTTAATTGAATTTTATTGCTATAATTTTGAATTAAAAGACAAATTGTTGCGTTCCATTTCAAATTCCAAACATTTACTTCGCTGTTGCAGTCGTACATATTTAAGCAGTTTACTCTCTTTACGCGTACGATTTCACATACAGCTGAGTATTTATAACTTTCAGCCTTTCATAATAACCAATCCTATTCATCCGACAATTTAAGATTCATAAATACATTTGTGAAGTTTACACGCGATGCTAAAGTTGTGACATGCGCATACGTTAATTTTTGTTTCGAATGCATCGTTTACGTATTTGTGGAACGAATTTAATTGGAATATCACTTGGGTCACTGGTCACAGCAGACCAGACCGGAGGGCAAGAGAGGTGCAGGGCGTCCAAAATCCAGATGGTATGACGCAGCTCTTGCCGACTTAAAAACTGTGGGAGTATCCAGCTGGGAGACGTTAGCTGCGGATAGGTCCGGTTGGAGAAGCATGTTGCAGAAGGCCAAAACCCATTAAGGGGTTGTAGTGCAGGTTAAGTAAGTAAGCAAGCACTGGTCACAGCAATATAGAAGGTAACGTAATTGCGGATGAGCTACGCGTCCGATCGTAGATCCAAAGCCTGGCATTAAAGCGCCTTCTTCATTCTTCAAGAACCATATAAGTAAATGGAAACTTTCATCCTTCAGAAAATACTGGACTACAGTAGAACATGCCACTCAAGCTGAGAATTACATCAGCATTAGTAGCAAGAACTCAAAATACTTCATCTCGCTCAGCAGAAGAAACCTCAGACGCATGACGGGAATTCTCACCGGACACTGCCTCCTCAACAAACACCTGAACACCATCAGGGTGGCAAACACTCCATATTGTGCACAATATGGCGATCCAGAAACGGCTAAACACTTTCTATGTAAATGCCCAGCACCAGCATATATAACAGCCAGAGCCAAAAGCCTTGAGGCATACATCTTGCCTCACAATATAATCTGAAGCCTTCCGCCCAGTAACGCCTTGGATTACCTCAATCTTACAAATAAGACCTAACCTAATTGGAATATAAATTGGAAAGCTAAAAGTTATAAATGCGTAGCTGTACAACGCAATGTCGATCATAAAATTTAATAGGTTTTTGTTTCGTATGGTGATGAGCCTGAACTAAAATTTGTTTATTTTTCTCGGGGGCCTACAAAACACTCAGCTTTCAAAACTGATCCGGTTAAACATCCAATAAACAACCCAAGTTGAAAATTCAGAATTTTCAAATTACAGCTCGTCCAAAATGAAACTGATAAGAAAAATGCAAATCTTTTGTTTAAAACAAAAGATTTGTACATTTCGTATGAAATTCATTTTGGACGAGCTGTAACAATAGAAAAACAATTGTAATAAATATTAGTGGGTCATTTTTATTGTGCATGCCCGTAGTAGAGGTGTGCGAGTTGTCCGAAACCCGAAAAAAACCCGACCCGACCCGAGCCCGAATTGCTTTTCACGTGTTCGGTTCGGGTCGGGTTAGGGTTGAGAAAAGCTCTTGCGGGTCGGGTCTGGGTTTCATTTTTGTCGGGTCGTGTTTCGGGTTTTCAATAAATTTTCAGCTCTCAGCCAGACATTAACGTTTTCTATTGTTCAACTGACACATTTCGGTTTCTGATAGCGACATTATCAACCAACAAACAAATTAAACGCAATTTAAAGGTGGTGTTACATTTATGTAGTTATGGTAACCGAAAAATTTCTTGACCTGCCTAATATTATGTCCTCAATTTGTCCTTTTCGTCCTTTCAAATATAAAATTTTGTCCTAGCTACTAGTTGGTTTTATTCGAACGCCTGTTGGTGTTAATAGGCCGCCGGTTGATGTTAATAGGCCGTTGGTGTTAATAGGCCGCCGGTTGGTGTTAATGGACCACCGGTTGGTGTTAATAGGCCACCAGTTGGTGTTAATAGGCCGCCGGTTGGTGTTAATAGACCGCCGGTTGGTTTTAATCGACCGCCGGTTGGTTTTAATCGACCGCCGATTGGTTCTAATCGACCGCCGATTGGTTCTAATCGACCGCCGATTGGTTCTAATCGACCGCCGATTGGTTCTAATCGACCGCCGATTGGTTCTAATCGACCGCCGATTGGTTCTAATCGACCGTCGGTTGGGTTTACTCACAGCCGGTTGTTTAAATAGATTGTCGGTTGGTTTTAATCGACCGCCGGTTGGTTTGATCGACCGCCAGTTGGATAGGGCAGTCATCGAAAGAACTGCAGCGTCATTTGATTGAATAGTTCGCTTTTTGTATCTTTTACTTATTGCCGTACTTACATACAGAAACGCTCTTGTCTTGATATAGTTATTTTTATTTACTTGCCTGCTTGGACATTATTTGTTCCTGGGTACATGAGCCGACGACGAATACTGTAATTCTTCGAGTCTCAACAAACAGTTTCCAAGCAGACAAGCAACACGTAACTCTACATGCCGATGTAATCTGGGCAAAATTATCACGAAAACTACAACACGATAACGACACCCTTGCATGTAAAAAAATTCTCTTCAAATTTCTCTCAATGAATATCATTATAATCAAGACGACAAGAAATCTTTCTCTTGAAGGAAATATAGAAAATTTCATTATAAAATTGGCTTAGATTTAGTCACATTTCAATGAAATCGTTTCAAGAAAACTTATAAAACGTTCTGGATTTTTTCAAACAACTAGCAACTAGGATAATAGTGCTTGAAATTAAAGTCGAATTTCGATTTTAAATCGGACTTCAGATTTTTCTACTCGGATCGGTCCGGGTATTTGAATTGGGTTCGAGTTGGGCTCGAGTCGGGTTCGGGTTTAAATTTTAGACAGGTTCGGGTCGGGTTGGGTTCGGAAAAAACTCGACCCGCACACCTCTAGGCTGTAGATACAAAATGAACATGGTCAAACAAAATACAACAAACATGGTACAAACATAGTCTAATAATGGATAATAAGTTGTCAAACTTAATCGTTTCTTTCAAAGATGACGCCTGTCAAAAAGCTCGTATACTAGCTGCATCCGAAAAAGAATCTGGTTTATGGTTGGGAGCTTTGCCTTCTAGTTCTCTTGGGCTTTGCTTGGACAATGATTCTTTGAGAATTGCGGTGGCATTGAGAATCGGAGCAATTTGTGTTAATCACTCATGCGTATGTGGAAAAATGGTGGACGAATATGGTTACCACGGCCTAAGTTGCTCTAAGAATTCCGGTCGTCACTTAAGACATCATGCATTGAACGAGACAATTCGAAGAGCTTTAGTATCTGCCGGAATACCAGCAATGTTAGAACCGCCAGACACTGTTAGAGAAGATGGTAAACATCCAGATGGTTTACCATTAATTCCTTGGTCAGTCGATAAATGTTTACTATGGGACGCAACAGTCGGAGATACAGTCGCAAAATCATACGTAGCACATAGTTCACGAACTGCTGGATGGGTAGCCTTAAAAGCTGAAGAAAAGAAAATCGAAAAATACAATTCATTGCTTGGACAATATCTCTTCGTTCCGCTCAGTTTTGAAACATTAGGGCATTGGGCTCCAATGGCGAAAAAATTCATTTTTGATCTTGGCAAAAAGATTTCAAGTCAAACGTGTGAAATGCGATCAACGTTATATCTGCAACAGCGACTCAGTGTAGATATCCAACGTGGCAATGCGGTTTCTGTGATGGGAACGTTGCCATCAACATGTCCGCTTGATGAAATATTCTATCTTCTATCGAAGCGGTAAATTGTGTTGTAAATAATTGATTAGTGGCTAATAAAAATAACTTAATATTCTCAAAAAAAAAAAAAAAAAATATAGAAAAACAATTTGGGTTTAATTTTTTTGAACTTAAAAAAACATTACAGCTATGCACAATAAGAATGACCCGCTATTTATAATATCACCATTTTCTGTATTTCTATGATTCTGCGAAATAGAGAAAACGGCGATATTCCAAATAGTGGGTCATCTTAATCTTAATCTTAAAATGTAAGAATTTTTCGAAAATATTAGACATTACATTCAGCGCAAAATAAATAGAAACGTTTACTTAGCTCAACAATTGAATTCTGAGAAACAATTTGACTATTAGTTAAAGTTTCTATTTATTTTGCGTTGAATGTACGCAATCTGATAGGGAATAAATATAAAACTTTTTTGACACCCTTTCCTTCACGAGTATAAAAATGATTTGTATGCGGCGGTACAAAAATATAACACAAAATGTTAACGAATTCCATACCTCACATGGTGTTGGGTTTTTCCGAAAACGTTAAACGTAAGTAATAATCCAATAATCCAAGCAATTCTCTTGTCTGGCCTTTCCTAAAAGAGAGCAGACAGCTTGTAACACGACTCCAATAATGTTCTCTGTATACCTTTTTTATTGTACTTTATTCTACTAATCAAAACTTTTTTCAAGTAAAACAAGTTGTGATTTGATTTGTCTTGTTTTGTAGCTAAGTTAAAATCCGGATTTTAAAATATTCATAAATATTCGCTCTCGTAGAACGTAATTTAGCTAAGTGAAGACAAATATCTATTCGTCACAACAACGAAAACGACCGCGACTAAGAAATTTTATGAGATCAGCCAAATATAAACTGTTTGACACTTAATGCATTCGATCATGAGCCGTCATCACCGCCAATTCGTCGTTGTTCGACGACCGACGCGACGGCTTTAATTTCTAAATGTTACACTTTGATTTATGTTAATTCAAATTTACATTTAGAAATGACAAAGTGTAACGTTTAGAAATCAAGTTCACTATATGATCAAAGTATACGAAATTTCATGAAGAATTTCACAATATGTCAAGCGACGAAAAATGGTGTGTTTGCCATCTTGTGCAATTGATCACGAAATTTCCTATATTTTGGCATAAGCCAACATTACACTAAAAGCAAGGACTGCCACTTTTTACTAATTTTACAAATGTTTTGCATACAATGACTTCTTTGGAAGATGCATTCGAGGGGCAAATAGTCGTCTCGTAGGATTTGTTGATAAAAAAAAACTCTGAGGATTTTCAAGGATTTGTTTCTTATTTTTATTTGTACGAATTATTTCGAGGAACTTCAACGAATTTTATCATGAAGCATTTTCTACGCCCGCCGTTTCGGATGTGTTTAAATCTATAAAATGTTATGCTGTGATCAAACAGAATCTCATCTTTGACCAGTTGCAAGTTCATCCGCAATATTACCATTTTAGAGGTAGTTTCGTCACTCAATATTGTTCACGTAGACGAAAGAAGAGACAAAAATTAATATTTTTGTTAGTTTGGTTGCGTTATCTGTTCCACTGTCCGTCGATAGCACGCAAAATTAGTACAATTTGAGTTCGCAATCAGTTCAATTCTAAATATGCATTTTTATAGACTCATTGGGGTGATTTTATGCGTTCAAGTAATTTAGTTAAATGTCACGAAAAGCTTTTACAATTTATCGTTTCTATGTAGGCTATCCAGTACATAAGTGCATCTGATTTAACAAAAACGAGTCACAAGGAAAAGCATCCGATTGAGTATCCTGATACGGTAATTGAGAAGATAATGCAGCGTGTGGGGACTAAACAAAATCGTCCGGTTAACATCACACAAACAAGGACTCAGTTGGGATATTCTCAACAAGCCATTCAAGCTGCTGCAAATATATTAAAAGGTCAATTGTTGTATTTTGTTGTCGAAAAAATTTCAGTTCTTCGATCGAAGATCGATGATGCCTTTGACATTATCAATGAACAAACTAATTCACTTGAAAGGTCTCTGAATACCACTGAATGCATTGGAGATCTTGCTGTGGGGGATGTTCGAAATTCTTTGCTCATTTTTGTGGATCTATGTGCATCAACAAATAAAGGATTTGGTCCGGGAAGTGAGAATGGAAATGATATTTCAACAATTTTGAAAGAAATGGTGGCTTCATCGACTTATTGCTTATCGTCGGCTGTTAATGCGTTTTTAACGTCAGTGTCACAGATTCAAAGAACGATAGTAAACAAGAATTCGATAAGTGGAGTTCAGGCCATAGGAGAAAGTGTTTTAACAATCGTCGACATTGTGTTGCACAGTTTAAAGGAAATGAAAGGTCACGAACAAGTATTCGATAATCCAAATGTGATGTCTTTGTCGTCTACCATTAAAAAGATAATCAACCAACGATTTCCTATGATAAACTTGAAAGCGGACAGTCAAACGACACTGGGAGTCATTTCGCATAACACAAAAAACAGTATGGAAAATTTGCCATTCATCGTGGATGCAAATATCGCGATTTTGTTGAAATACATCTCAACATCGCAAGAAAGAATACCAACATTCAGTACGTCGGCGGGACCTATAAAAATACTTCAGTCACATTTAAGCGAATTGTCGCTCTCGGCCCATTCCATTCGCCAGATAACCGACCTGAAACCATACTCCGTAGATGCGTCGTCTCAAAACCTCGTTGCTACAATTACATATTTATCGCTGTCCGTTGGAACTTTACCATCAGCATTTGTTATTGTACGCGAGTTTCATGATCTCATCGAACCGAATTTCCGAGCAAACCTGTTGGTTATCGCTTCGAATATTCAAACCATCGCTCATGAAATTAAACTAATTGTTGAGCAACGTCTTATCGATGTAGTTTGTTCTTCGCACAAAGTTAATCTAACAAAATTATTGGAACTCAATTTGTCATTTGAAGCTTTCATATCCATGTATGAAAAAGTGATCAAATCTTCAATAGAAACCGTTCGAAGTCTCATGTACAATGTGCATGCCGCCATGGAACACTTTGGCATTCGTCAATACGATAGCTACGCACAGGTATTGTATACAGACACGAGCTATTTAATTAGTGATTTAGACCGCATTTTAAGCGGTAAAACTTCGACTTACTCATCAGTGACCAATAATGGATTTGCGATAAGCACTAAGGTTTTTGAGGAAGCAGTTCGAAGTCCTGCCAGGATAAGAGCGTTTTTAAAGAAATCTGTTGAACAGATTCATAGATATTTACTGTAAGGTGTGACATTGAGTGAAGTAATAAGTTGAAAAATAAAAATGAGTTTTCACGTTTTTCATCGGCTTCTCGCTATTTTAGTTGGTATAGTAATTATGTGCAGCGTTTGTACTAAAGCCTTTCCATTAAACATATCCTATAGATAAGCAAGTCATCAAGTACAAATCCAGTGTGATATTGGCTCGATTACACAATGGCATCTCACCGAAATTAGGAGTCACAATGTTTCTTCTGATGGACACATATCTCACACTATACTTTCAAATGGGGTAATGGCAATGTGATAAAAAAGGAGGGAAGTTTCGGGGAAAGGTAAGTCACAGGGGGAAATATATATTGGGTTGGAATACTTGGATGACAGGACTACGGGGCGACGCGACGACGGAAGGATGGGGAAAGAAAAATCTCAGACGGGGAAGTGCCTCCAACACCCACTTCTCCTTTAGCATTTAGTTCCCCCAGGGGCGGCGACCGTTACTAGTATAATTATAATGACAACAAAAACCTCTTTAAAGGTAGAGTGTGACGCAGTCCGTAAGTCCGCTTCCAAAATTAATGATATCGCTTGAGGTGACGCTATCGCTGATAATACGTAGAAGTTTGTTTGAATGGAACCTTGTGTGCGAAGTTTTGATTTTCTGAAAAAATTAGAGCGCTTTTTTTTTTAAACCAAATTACGTTGTGTTTAAAAAATTGCGTCACAAATGTCGGACCCACCAGCGGAAATTTTTCAGCACTTTCAGTTTTTACACGCAAAAGTTTAAATTTACCTTAAACAATCTACGCAATAAGAAACAAAAGTCAAATTTTTGCAGCGCAAAAACTAAAAGTACAGAAAAGTTATTTCGTGTCGACCTCGGCTACCTTCGGAACACTTCGTATCGACTTCGGCTGCCTTTGGAACACTTTGTGTCATCTTCGGAACACTTCGTGTCACCCTCGGCTGTCTTCGGAACACTTCGTGTCACCTTCGGCTACCTTGGTATCACTTCGTGTCGCCTTCGGCTACCTTCGGAACACTTCGTGTCACTTTAGGCTACCTTCGGAACACTTCGTGCCACCTTCGGCTACCTTCGCAACACTTCGTGTCACCTTCGGATACCTTCCGAACACTTCGTGTCACCAATTCTTCTCAGTGATTCATATAACTTTCCTGAAGAAGCCAACTGTCTAGTGTCACTCCGTTTCACCAAGTGTCACTCCGGAGCTAAAATTCGAAAACTTCGAGCATTACCTAAAAACCCCTCAAAATTGTTCAAGTTCAATTTTTTATTCATGAAAACATTTTAGGTATAGGTTATAAGTAAGTTTCAACGTGCACATGCACAGGAATAAAATTGTGATTATTTTCAAAGATAAATTTTACCATTTTTATATTAAAAGTCGGCATAGGTCAGATATTTTTTAATTGCCAAATATTTCGACTTCAAACCGAAGTCATCATCAGTGGTTTCAACGGCTTCAACTTCACAATGAGTACATTAGGAGCGTGTGAATGTTAATGTGTTTGCATCTCATTTGTCTCATTGGTCGTCAGAATTATATAAAAACTTTTTTGAATAAATAAACCACAAAATATATAAACCAAAAAAACAACCAAAAACTACATATAGGAGACGAGCTTAGTTTAAATTTCCTTTTATGACACCACCATTACCATTAATATATAGAAATTGGTCATCTTTGATTGGCGATATCTCGGCTCGTTTTTAACCGATTTTGATGAGTGCGGGAGGGGGGGAAGGGGGAGGGGAGCGAGGGGAAAAACTCAAAAGTGCGTTTATACATCGTGTCTTGTCCCAAAGGTTTCTGTATGGAGTTTTTTGGGTTTGTGGACGTTTTTTTTTTTTGGGTGTGGGGGCTGCGTCACGCTCTCGGCTACCGCTCCGAGCATGATTTGTTCACTGATGAAAACAAGCGATCACAAAAAATGTCCTTCCGCCACATTAGTCTTACGCTTGTGAAGAGTAAAAGACGTCCACAATAAGAATTTATGTGCATCAGTAAGAGTTTTCTACCCATGCTGCACCTTCAACACGCTTTATCCACGAAAAGTCTACTAAGTTATTTTTTCATTACACTTGTACATTTCTCTTCCCAAATGAGACGTGAAAAATAAAAAATGCTACTCTCAGTAAGCCGTAGAACGTTATGGGAAGCGAAAGTATTTTCGGCCCTCTAAACAGAGGTGAGAAAATACTTTCGGTCCTCTAAACAAAGCTGCGACAGTAACTGCCACAACAAAAATAATTCGTCATCGAATTTTCTTCGATCAATGTGTAACAAATCTGTGCGCCGGTGGTACCGATATCTTTTATGCGGAATTAAACATAACATTCTGACGAATGAAATATTACTATTTCATCACCCGAACCAAGAAAATCGTAATTTTCACTTCCCAAATGGGAGCCGAAAATGAAAAAATGCGGACCTCAGTAAGCCAAGAGATGCGAAAATATTTTCGGTTCTTAAAAGAGAGCCGAAAGTAAGTGATGAAAACAACATAATGATTGCATCAGCAATTTCCTTGTATTGAAAATTTGAGTTTAAGAAGTGAAAAATTACGATTTCCGTGGTTCTCGTGATGAAAAGTTACGTGAATCACAAGCGATGACGTATAAAAATTCAACCTGTGCGGCATTTGTGACGCATTTTTTTAATCAAAAATGAAAATATTCCAAATAATTTTTTACGTTCAGAAGCTGTAAGCGTCACCAAAATTGTTTTGTAAAAGGGACGAGGACTTGCGTCACGTTTTCCTTTTAAAAAGGGTTTTTGTTGTGATATCAGTAGTTTTGGAAGAAAAGAGGAACCAAACAACCGGCGAAAAAAATTTCCCGGCGAAAAAAATTTTCGTCGGAAAAAATTTCCGGCGAAAAAAATTTTCGACAAAAAACAATTGCGGCGAACAAAATTTCCGTCTCATACCACCCCCCTAAGTCCGTCTCATACCACCGTCGGCCATTTTGTTGGACACACTACACACCCAACCCAACAACTTTTCCTTTGACACCAATTTTGCTCATATTTGACCCATACTTTGAATACACTCACACACACACACATACAAAACATTCTTTTATATAGACTTTATCTGGCGCCTTCTAAGAGCCCTGGCACCCAAACGAGGCCGGTACTCATATGGCGTCGAATGCCCAACCGAAGGTCCCTGCAAAATTTCAAGAAAAGTTATCGAGCACGAACCAAAAAAGTCGGTTTTCATACAAATGGCCCTGGAACTAATTAACCCACTAACTAACGTAGGATGTTTCCATTAACTTTGGCTTCTATGAAATAACACATTTTGCATGGAAAATGACGATTTTCTAAAGGTCATATCTTCGGATCCACTGGACCGATTTTAATGAGTAAAATAACGATTTCAATCAAAATCCGAGAAACTAGGTCTCAGGGGGTTACGACGCAAGGGAAAAAGTCAAAACTTAGCTGTTTATATAGTTCCGCCGTCTACGAAAGAAAAATTTAGTAATTTTTTGTACGCATGTGGACTTGCGTCACGGGCGCATTGCTACCGCGCATCCATGATTTGTTAAGGAAAGCTTATTCTCCTTTCGACTTGCATTTTTTAATTTTCGCGTCTATTTGGGATTCAAAAATTACAAGATTCTTATTTGTTGTGATAAAAAGTTGTATGATTTACATGTGACGACGTAAAAAATTCAACCTGTTCGATTGCTGCCCTAGTCTTCGGCGTGGGCTGCAAATTTCGCACACGGTTGAATTTCTACTTTCGTCCCTTGTGATCCAAATAACTATTTCCACACATACACGTGATATGTTTTGTGTTTGTTTGTAGCTTTAGGTCTCAACGCAACTCTTTTCTATTTAGTATATTTTCACTCATTCTTTCCTTTCCAAAGTGATTGATAGATAGAGGCAACATATTTCTTTCTTATTTTACTACATACTGCGGAAACTTCCATGATGCGAAGGTTTAAATGTTACTAAATTACGTAGACAGATCATATCATTGTACTGCGTCGTTGCATTGTTTGCGCAATTAAATTACAAATGAAAATTATTTCTCATTAACATCCGAGGCCTGCATGAATTTTCAAACATAAAATGTAACATAATGTCTTCGCCAAATAAAAAACTAATAAAATTACAGTCACGTATTACAATTTTGTTTTTTAATTTAAAAGAAAGAAATGGACTTTGCGAGGGCAGTTATTCCCTTGACAATCAGGTCATATTTTATCTTGCAGAATTATGGAAAAAAATTGTGCGGTTCAACTTTTTTACAATTCATCGTGTATAACCAAACCCATGGCATAAAACGCAAGGGAATTTATAGTTTTATTTTTGCACAACTTTTTTCAAATTTATTGTGTGGCAATATAATGTATCGTGGACAACGGTCGACAGTTCAAGACAAGTTTGTTACAAAAGTAATAAGTGAAAATGATTCATATGAAAAATTCTGTGGTTCCATTCGCTCTTCAAGCTGAAAGTTTCCAAAAAGAACGGTAAATTACACGGAACGCAATAAATTAACAACCACCAAGGTCAATCATGCCAATATTATCGAGTTATCTGTTCGAAATGTATTTTCCCATTTTCCTCTTTGAAACTAACAGAAATTTCTAAAATTATCGACTTCCATATCTCAGCATCTACCTAATTCATTTCAATGTAATAAACTCAGTTGTAACTACGTGTGCAGCGAATTGTTTCAATGTTCGGATCAAAGCAGTGAGGTGAATGCAACGTCGAGCAATTAACAATATTATATAACACACAGAATAATCGGAGGGTAAGCAAATTAGATGAAAATTCAATAATGGATTCAGTGATTGTCAGTTGACTGGCGGTTTTTGGTATAATTTAACGAAGTTAGTTATTCGCTTCAATAATATTTTGTTACAGTATACACTGCAGTCAATGGATAAAACTTCTACTCGTTTAACATTCATGATTTACGTGAGATGTTTACAACTCACTAAATGTCTTAGCCAGTACTTGACTTTCACGGGGCAATATCAACCCGTTCCCTCAACCAAGCCTTAGTCTGAATATGCTAAATGAACTCACAACAACTTTATACAAAGAAATTGTTTACCTCTTTTTTCTTCCAAAGTGAGAATCACAACAAAAACCCTTTTTAAAAGGGAAACGTGACGCAAGTCTCTTTGTTTCTTCTTCCAAAACGACTGATATCAATTGGGTTGACGCTTAAAGATTCGATACGCAAAAAATCTTTAAAACAGTTTTACATTTGATTGGAAAAAGCGTCACAAATGCTGGACCCACCAACGTAATAGTTTTTCTACGATTTCCGGAACCACTGGACCGATTTTGATGATCAAAAAGTCAATTTCAATCAAAATTTTAAAAGGAATCCAATGAACTAGGTCTCAGGGGGGTACGACGCAAGGGGAAAAAGTCAAAACTTAGCTGTATATATGGTTCCGAAGTCTACGAAAAAAATTTTTCTGAATTTTTTACTCGTATGGGGACTTGCGTCACGACCGCAGCGTTACCGCGCGCCCATGATAATAGTATTATTTACATACTAAAGGGTTTAGCATAAGGCCAGCTTTACAACTTAGATTTATGTTAGCGTAAGAAATTTATAAAAAATATTTTTGGATTCTAGGGACCAATACCAGTCTAGGTACAATAAAAACATATGCAGAAACCTGTACGTATCAGAATAGATGTGACAAACAGAATAGATGTTACGAAAAGCTTCGAACGTGTCTAAGTAAATATTGCCTTAACTCTAAAGTATATGAAATAACGTCCACAAATTGGCGAAAGGGCAATATTGAAAGCCCGTCCGAAGAAACGGTATAAAAAAATTCTTCGAACGCACAAAATTGCAAAAAAACATTTTTTTTGGTTAGGGTCGACCTTAGGACCAAAATGAGGCTCGCTTGAGCCCTAAGCACAGGCAAAACTTCTTCCATAAATTGTCGGCCGCGCCGAGATCTTTCAAACATAAAAAAGTTTTTAAAAATCCGAAGAGATTTGCTCGAATTATGTACAAAAAACACATAGGGCCCTAACAAAGACTCGTTTTTAGTGCCCTAGCTAAGTCCGAAGACTCAAATCGAAAAATGTTTCTTCCATAAATTGTCGGTCATGCTCAGGTTTTTCAAACAAAAAACCACTTAAACGGCCCTAGCTCGGCGGCCCTTGGGCCGACAGTGCCCAGATTCAATCCCATAAAATATTTTTCGACTACCTTTCAGGGAAAAAAAGTTTTTGAAAATCGGTTGAGTTTGAACGTCAAAAAAAATAATGACAAATTCCACACCGTTGGGGTTGTGATTCGATTCTGTTCGATGATCGCTTAGGTGTTGCCAGATGTACTAGTGCGCGACAAAATCGTACAAGAAATAATCCTTCCTGTGGTTAATCCACACTAGCTGGCAGTTACTCAGTGTAACACCCCGGCTGTCGAACCTGACACTTAAAGGTGCTGCTCCCATTGGAATTATTATTATGAGAAGTTGTCAATACATGAATATTTACCCAACATCAAACAAAAAACCACAACAACACAATTAAAATTTAATTTTTTCTCGAATTTACTCGAAGAATAGATCATTACGAAAGTACACATGTTGACAGTCATATTTTCGTACACCTGCTCACATCATTCGAACATTCGACGGTTTCAACCGTTTCGACTATAATTTTGGTACTAAAACGGTGATAATGACATTAGTTGTATGTAATGAGTTTTGCGGTTAGGACACAATGTTATTACATGTGGATACAATGCTGTCACATGTAAGGATCGGAACAGGTCAGGTCGACCTGATCAGGTTCAGGTCAGGTCATGACCTGATTTCTGACCTGAACCTGATTTTGAATTTCAGGTCCGACCTGAGGCTAACCTGAAACCTGAAAAATTTAATCAGGTTGACCTGTAACCTGACCTGAAACCCACAGGTTATATTCAGAAAATATCATTGAACGATGTGGATAGTAAAAATATTTGCAATGTGCCAGGGCGGATACAGATTTCGCCCTGACTGATGTTTTCGGAAATTCTCATGTAAAAATCGCGAATCGGGGGGTCGAGACGACCAACAGAGGTGGATCCGTGCTAACCTACAGTGCATTTAACTTACAAAAACTTAAAATATGCTGTGGAGGCGGTTAAGGGGAACGTTTTTTACAAGAACCGTTAATAAAAAACTTATGGAGTTCAAGTAGTGCTCCAAGTGAATTCTATCGTTGGAAGTGGAATGAATTTTTTTTGTCACACATCGAAGAGGGAAGGTGTTAGAGGTAATGTGACAGGGGGAGGGGTTCTGAAAAACCTTCATTTATGTGTAACATGCTTTATGAACCCCAAAGAAAAAGAAACTGGACTTTTGGAAAAAAAACCGTTCTCCCTAAAAGCGGGCGTCCTTTATGGACGACCTCCATGTGACTCACGCACTGATGCCTATGTGTAACACTTTTGCAAACATATGCAAAGACCCGTACGTAAAGCCTTCACGTGCGAAAAGCCTCGATGTACCAAACTCTTACTATTATCATAAATATAATGCGCATTAGAATGAATAGTCAAGTTCTTTTAGAACTATCAGAATTTAAACGACTCTCAGAAATTACCCAAAGTAATGTCGAAAGCCCTCCCGAAGTACATTTTCTGAACTCTGACACCAATCACGCGTTGTCTAATGTTCTTATCCCTCTGAGTTCTAGAAAATCTCGGATTGGGAAAACCCTGAAACACGTGTTCGATAACATTTAATTCTCTACAACTTTGCCTTTGGAAGCAACTTTCTATCTGTCATAGTTCTTGATATATGAATCATCCCTACCAATTCTAGAAGTGGCTAAATCTCGGGATTTGGACGTTTCTGGAGAAAACCCTGAAACACGTGTTCGCTAAAATTTAATTCTCAACAACTTTGCTACTGGAAGCAACTTTACATCTGTCATAGTTCTTGAGATATGACTCATCCCTACCAATTCTAGAAGTTACTAAATCTCGGGATTGGGACGTTCCTGAGGAAAACCTTGAAACGCGTGTTCGCTAAAATTTAATTCTCTACAACTTTGCCATTGGAAGCAACTTTACATCTGTCAAAGTTCTCGAGATATGACTCATCCCTACCATTTCTAGAAGTGGCTAAATCTCGGGATTGGGACGTTTCTGGGGAAAACACTGAAACACGTGTTTGCTAAAATTTGATTCTTTACAACTTTGCCTTTGAAAGCAACTTTCCCTTCCCTTCCCTTCCAATTCTAGAAGTAACTAAATCTCGGGATTGGGACTTTCTGGGGAAAACCCTGAAACACGTGTTCGCTAAAATTTAGTTCTCTACAGCATTGTCCCAGAAAGTAGCTTTCTAACTGCCTTAATTTCCCAGAAAGTAGCTTTCTATAACTGCCTCAATTCTAGAGATATTTGAGAAAAAGTCTCACCTACTCCCACAAAACCATGTTTTTGAACACCTTTTCGACCATACTTCCGAAACTACCCGATCGAGTTTGCTCATCTTTGAACTAAAACCATGAGAGATATGTACCTTTCAGCGAAAAAAAAGTTCAGGGTGATCGGTGCAGCCGTTTCGAAAAAAAAGTGGAGACGGACAATTTTTTAAATATTGGATGTGTGGGAGCCCTGAATTTGTAGTAAACGTATAGGACCTTCGTACTTCGTACATGTCCAATAAAAAAGCATAACTGCATTTAATGAATAGATCACAAAATACCGTATAAATACAATGCAATTTCGTCAATTGAGATAAAATTATCGATTGCACCAAAATTTTCTCATCTCGTCAGCTCTAAATATTTTTGGTTCCTTTGTAGAACATTCAAATCATTCAAATGATTTCAGGTCAATCAGGTCAGGTTCAGGTCAGTTCAGGTTCGACCTGATATCATCAGGTCAGGTTCAGGTTGAGAAAATATCGACCTGAACCTGACCTGAAAATTTCAGTCCGACCTGAACCGACCCATTCCGATCCTTAGTCACATGTGTCAATATCGAAAGAACCCTACATGTAATAGACCGCATTACATGAAAGGAAATATACATGTATTGACATCTTTCTGTGAGACAGTGAATAAATCCTATATCAAGGGTATAAAATCTAAAAAACAATATTTTTTTCCTTATTTTCATTGGTAAAAGTAGGGGAGGCGGTGGATTTACAGACTTGGACGCGACTTAAGGGGGCCTGCAAAAATATGAAAAGTGACAGAAGGTGTCAAAAATTTTAGAAAAACGTGGACGTTATTCATGAGCAGCCCCTAATGTGTAAAAATCTGACAAAATATGACGCTTTGACAGTTATAGTACAAAAAACCTGACTTTCGAAGAATAGAAGATGCTACGACGTCAAATTATAAAAAGGGATCTCAGGACGTTGGTCCACTGATTGGGGAGAGTAATGTGGAGTTAAGCAAAAAATGCCGTAAGACGCGTTATCAAGAAGTCCCGTCTGTGAGGATCCACTAAAACTAGTAACAGCAAATAAACAATGTAGAGGAGTGTCTCTCAAAAATGTTAAGTGTTATGAATGGCCCCCTTCGTTCCGTTTAAACAATATGCTACGCACGCTTTAATAATATTCAATTTTCATAAAAAATTATTATTGAGTTTGGAACAAACCCCACAAATAAAAATCTACAAACGATTACATCGAGCACGAGCCACTTAATTCAGAGTAAAGAGGTGATGTTATATGGATACAACGAACAGTGACTTTGAAAATACATTTTATGTCACTCTTGGGAAATTTTTTGATTAAATAATAAATTAGTGAAGTTCTTTTACACGGATGTTTTGTTATTTTATAATAAACAGCAGGCAAATGTTAGGGAATAAAAGAGTGACAAATTTGGCCAAGGTTTTCAAGGGGACATGTCAAGACGATGTTATTTTACGACTGACTGTCAAACTCAATAAAAATGCTAAATGGAAAAGAAATATAAAAAAAACTGCTGACATTTTCATCTATTAAATAAAAATCGAATTTTCTTTTCAGTTTGGAAACTTTTTTTCAAAATATAAAAAAGTAAAAAACGACTTTACATGTTTTCATTACAAATCAAAGCAAATACCATTTTCAATAACATCACAATATTCATGGCGATGGAAAAATAAAATAAAGGGACTATGTGTTGTTGTTCGTCAAATCGGCATATCCCACGGGACCGCATTCACATCAGATATTGGACTTTCGCTACATATACGTTTCTAACAAATTTTCTTTCTTATTCACAAAATGTTCCGTCTAACCATGGCCGATAAAGGATTGTGGTCACGTAAATATTTTGTGATGGGGAATTGATTTGTATGGTCATTTTTCTGATTATTTGTGTGTACTTCTGTGAATGATTATTGGTATCGTAAAGAAACCATACACTGTGTCTCTTAGGAATCCTTCAAGTTCAATCAAACTGAACTCTTGTCATAAATAATAAAATTGCGTTACATTCGACACGTGTTTTGAAGAATTGTAAGCAGTTTCCTCTGTCTTTTTATTTTTCTTCCTTTCTTTCGACAAATTTGCTACGTTTCAGTCCAAGTTTTGAAGGGTGAAGTTAAATTCTTATGAAAAATTAAAATTTAAAATCCCTAAATTATTCAACTTTTCTTTGGTCGAGTTGGTCTGACAAATTTTATGCGAAAATACAATTTGTGAAGGTAAAGTTTAATAATTTCTTTTTAAATTGCTTAATTACTCTTTAACGGCTTAACAAGGGTTTAATTATAAGAGACAGATTTAAGAATAAAAATGTTGACATAATAAATCATGCTCGGCTCCAGTCGTGAGTTGGTGGTGTGGTGGTTAAACAATAAAACTTTTGTGTTGAGGCTAATTGCAAAATTGTTCTTTTAATGAATTATAAAGGAAATTCAGATTTTCTTTTGTAAGTCCTTTTTAAATGTCATGGATGTTAGCAGGGTTGTATTCGCGCCGGAGACAGATTAGCGCGCTAATAGCGATCGCTATTAGCGACCGCTAATCCTCGCTAAACTCGGGAAGTGAAAATTTTAGTAAAATATCAGTAAAAATCTAGAGTGAATGAAATTGTGGACTCATTGATTCGTTATTTGGGAATAGTCTTATCACGTACAGAGTTACGTATCACGTATGACATATGACGAATTCTTTTTTGAAATTTTCGACCTTCTCATAGGTAAAGTGGTCGAAAAATTTTTTGTGATAGACTTATTAAATTCGCTTAAGAACCATAGTCGAGGGGGAAACAACTCGAGGAAATACTGGGACAGGTGTTATTTGCCATTGGACCCAATAGAAGGAAATAGAAAGGAAATAGAAGGAAATAGTAAGGTATTTCCCTTTCTATTTCCCTAGTTTCGACCATTTTCAGTCATAAAAGTGAAAATTTTGCAGAAAAAACGAAAGTTGAGTAAACATTTTGCATTTTTTCGGGTAAATAGAAGGGAAACAGCTATTTAGTTCCATTCCCATTGGGGGAAATAGACACCAATGCCAATACTTGGGACAAAATTTTCCCCCTCGACCATAGTACTATAATAAATAAAGGGTCAAAGGCTTGTTGGTTGCTTTAAAATTAAAATTATTGCCACTGTCGCTAGATATGAGCAGTAAAGTGCGTTAGTCACGGGACACCAGAAATGTTCCGTAACTAACGAAATCTTTTCTTAATTTCTAGCGACAGAAGCAATAATTTCAAATCAACGAACAAGCCCCCTTCATTTATTATAGTATTGTGGCTCTTAAGCGAATTCAACAAGTCTATCACAAAAAATTCTCCGACCACAAATTCGTTAGGCATTTAGTACATTGTTGAGTCTTGTTGCATCTACTTGCATGAAAGCCAACTTCGTTGTAGTTTTCTTTGCATTAGGTAGAATAGATGTGAAGTTGCTGCGAACCGAGATAGTGCAGATTTGATAATTGTACTAGATTCGATCGCAGCGCTGCGATGGGCAGCAATATTTATCTATATTTTCACGTCACCTTTTCCCGCTACGTGATAAGCCTACATTCCTTATTTTGTTGAGGGAAATTAAGCGACAGAGTAGAATCTTTTCAAAATCCAATTTGCTGTAGCAAGGGATCTGGAATCTGGAATATTAAACATGAAACAAGTAAAGTTATTATTTTTACTACACTATTTTATGTATGTCACTTTCTGAGAAAAATTGAATTTAACTATATATTGTTTCATTAAGGAGTAACAAGCCGAGAGAAGAAGATTAGAGACTTGGAAAAGTAGTCCCTAAATCGACAAAAATACATAACATTTTAGCGATTAGCGAATAGCGAAATATAGCCTCGCTAAATTAGCTGTTAGCGAAACGCTAGTCGCTATTAGCGAGGAAATTATAAATTAGCTTCGCTATTAGCGTCGCTATTAGCGACGCTAATAGCGACGCTAACGATTAGCGACGCTAATACAACCCTGGATGTTAGATTAGTGTCAATATTATTTTTCACAATTTTCATAAATCGAAAATCCATAGCGAAACAAAAATAAACTCAAAGCATCTGTACTTGCAAACAATAAAAGCTTTCTATAAGTCAATCGAGTCTTTTTAATAATAGTAAGGTTAATTCTTCCCATCTAGCAACTAATTGGACCAGCTACAATTTAGAAAAAAGAATATACAGCAATTTGATTTTCACTGTAGGTGAAATCTTTTATACAAAATTCGAGAAAATAGTGTTGAAAATTTTGGGAAGGTTATTTAGTTTTAAACATTTTGGGTGGGTCAGGTTCCCTTGATTTCAAAAATTGCATTTCATCGCATCGGTCAAGAACTTTTCTAGTTAGCGTGGTGCCTCTTCTCTTGAATTTCCGTTTTTCATCATAGTGAACAGAAATGACATATTGTGTGAATTTGTTTCGTAATACCTTGACTTTCAGTTAAGGGAATAACCTCTAGATTATTGGTTCAATGCCGCCCGTTCACGAACCTAGCCTCAGGAAATTAATTCTTCGTCATACAAAGCAGCAATTTTCAAAATCCGTAGATATCTAGAAGAGATATCGTGTTACTTACTTACTTACTTAACAGCCTTACTACTCCAAGCGGGTTTTGACTGACTCCATAACTTGTCTTCATAGGGGAAAATTTTCGACTAGACTTCTCCATGCGTTGACGCCCATCCTCTTCCACACCATCTGACCATCTTTTCCGGGGCCTTCCTCTTCCTCTGTTTTTATCGAAAGACCTCTCCAAGGCTTTTCTTGTCACTCTGCTCTCGTCCATTCGCGCCACGTGACCTGTCCATCGTAGACGCGTTGATTTGATGGCTCCGACGATTGTTTCATACCCAAAAATTTCGGTCAGTTCTCTGTCAGTCTGTCTCTGGTCAGTTATCGTGTTGGCAAGGAGAAAATTACTCAAACCGTTTTTTCGGGAATATATCCCAGATTTATGACTTTATATCAACAAAACATATGCAAGGGACCCGTACGTATCAGAATAGATGTGGCAAACAGAGTTGATGTTACGAAAAGTCTCGATCGTATTTAAGTAAATATTGCCTTAACTCTTAAGTGTATCAAATTACGTCCACAAATTGTATTGAAAATTGCCGATAGGGTAGTATTGAAAAATCCGTCGGAAACAACGATGTAAAAAAATCCCCCGAAAGCACATAATTGATCCCCAAATAGAAGAAAATCTTCGCCTCAATTTTCTTTACAACATGGCCAAAAAACATTTTTTTTGACTAGGGCCGACCTTAGCACCGACCTAGGGCCATTAGGAAATGGTCCGGACACATAATTCCATAGAAAAAAATGATTCCCTTAATTTTCTCTAGCAAAAACAAATTTTTTTGGTTAGCGCCGTTCTTAGGACCGGCCTGAGGCCTACTTGATCCATAAGCACAAGCACCGGGCCCAAGTTTGTTTTTTAATATATCGGTACACGGTTACCTCTCAAATAGAAAAAGAATCAACAAAATCGGTTAGGAATTGCCTGATTTATGTAAACAAACACTTTGGGCGCTAGTAGAAACCTAGTTTCAGACACAAGGCTGAGTCCAAGGGCTTCTAATCAAAAAATTTTCTTTCGATTATAAATTTATTTTTTGAAAATTGGAAGAGATTTACTCGAGTTAGGTACAGAAAACACGTATAGCCCTAACAGAGACTCGCTTTTAGTGCCCTAGCTAAGTCCAAGGGCTCAACAGTGCCGGCCTGGCTACCAAAAGACCCTACGGGCGAAATCTGAAAAAGCCCATATCTTCCGGTGGATATTTTAGCGCTTTTTGGTAAACAAATGGAATTCAATGAAGCCGGCAACTTTTGTTTAAATTTAGCGCCGCAAGCGATTTTTTTTTAATTGTGGTGTTCAGAAAAGGTTATCATTTAAAGCGCCGCAGGCGAAAATTTTGGACTGCCTACACTTGTCCTTTAGGTAAATCGAAGAACGCCTAATTGCAGCAAACGCAATTTTTTTGATTGTAGGGAATTAATTGAATTAATAATTGATTGATTTCTTATAACGCCATAGGCGACAATTTTTGGCTTTTCGGTAGTTTCTAAACTAAATTGAGGTATTTTTGAGCGCCGCAGTCGAAAATTTCGGAAATTTGGATTCGTTTTTCTTATTTTCAGCCACAGCCCAAAATGACAGCCCGGGCCCCTTTTTTTCGCCCGGTCCCAAGGGACTTACCGTTCTCCGAATCTGCATAAAAAAATTTGTTCGTCCGTCTGTCTGTCGACACGATAACTCGAGTCAATCTTGACCGATTTCCAAAAGTATGCTTTCCCCGAAAGGTAGTCCCAAAAGGAGTGTTGTGATCATAATAAGTGAAATCAGTCAAGCACTTTCGAAGTAATGATCGAAGAAGTAGTCGAAAACGTGACTTATTGAAGGCCGGTGAAACTTTTTGGCTTAGGCCCTCGGTCGGCCAAAGTTCAAAAAAATTTTTTTTATATGTTTTAGAGAGAGGTGCGGGGAAAAAATTCATCCATGGAAGTATGGGTCTAAGGCCAATCCTTAGTGCACTGAACGGTGCGTCACAGGGCTTTCCAAGTTGCCATTTTGACGATTTCCAATGTGATCTAAGACTTCAATTCAATAAAAATGCAAAGCATTCCTCGATACTCTATGGAGGTTTAGCGTTTGTTTTAATATGCAGTAAGAGTTTGTAACAGTTGTTCTGGCACTCACAGGTCTCTTTGCTTATCGAACCGCCTTGGCTATGTTTTTGAAATATATAATCTTTGTATATACAAAAGAATCCAAGAGGCCTGGCCTGGCTACCTGCTGGGTCGGGAAAAAAGCCCTGCAGGCGCCGTCTGAGTGCCCATAGGGCCAGGCCGGCACTGGGGCTCAAACTCAAAAACTTTTCTTCCATATATTGTCGGCCATGCCCTGACCTTTCAAACAAAAAAAAAAATGAAAATCGGAAATGATTTGCTCGAAGTATGTACAAAAGACCAAAAACCACTTAAACGGCCCTAGCTCGGCGGTCCGACAGTGCCCAGATTCAATCCCATAAAAGATTTTTCGATTAACTTTCAGGGAAAAGAAAGTTTTTGAAAATCAGTTGAGTTTTACTCGAGTTATCGTGTTGACGGACGGACGGACATTTTTTTCATTGCTGATTCGCCATCTAAGCACCATTTTCGATGCTCCCCCCTACTCCCGGGTCGAGATAGACCCCTTTTCGAAGAACTTCGTGCTTCGTACGGGTCTACACATTAAGTAGATGCTGAGACTGAGATTCTTTATGAAATAAAACCACCCTGTCATCAACAAGATAACAAGAAATAACTTTATCCTTCGCACCAATACGTTTTTTCCCATACTTTTCTACGGCGACAATTTTTTGTTGTCACTAGGGCATCCACAAGATTACAAGAAATTCGCTGGTCTGATAGTTCATTTTGAACTTTCTTTAAGAAAAACATTGAATATTTCTGAGATCAATTTTGGTTTGGTCAGTTTTTTCAGCATGCAATACAATTTTCGACATACGAGTTAAACCTTAGTTCGATGTGGAAGGTTTTCACATTCTTCTTAGAATATGTTCAGGATAGTCTAAAGATAGCCACTTACGTTGAAGATTTAGAGATACCTATTTTGGGAATGGCGGTATAAAATCAAAAAAAGTGTTCGCGGTGGTTAATTTTTACATGAAATTTTGACTCTGAAAATTCATAGCTCTGGCAACAAATTTTTAAATCTTTTATGGGATGGTTTTTTGCCTGATTTGAAGCATGAAGATTACTGGAAAAATACCGACAAAAAAAATTGGAAAACCAGACTTTCGTCTAAAAACTACGAAACCTTAATTTTTTCGATTTGTATCGAGTACCCCGAGCATTTTTCGAAATGTTTTTGGGACTTTTTATGGTACCTATACCTCTGCTCTTAAATTTCCATTTTTCATCAACGTGAACAGAAATGATAATATACTGTGTGAATGTCTTTCGTAAGACCCTGACTTTCGGTCAAGGGAATGAGAGTGCAAAGGGAATGAATGAATATTCCAAGAGTTCAGAAATTTGTCCTTTATATTTAAGCTCGCTTCGCTTGTATATTAGTTAATGTTTAGTTCGTGTTTTAATATTGTTACGTCGACAAGGTAATATCGTAGAGACAAGCGGCAAGATCCGATATTATGATATGGTGTAGGGACTTATCACCTTGTACATTGAATGTATATTTTTCGAATCGGACAAAATTGAGTCCTTTTGCACGCAAATAGCGTTGCAAGCATATAGATGGCGTGCATGCAGTGGCACCAAGCATGGCGAAATTATCACTTTAAGACGCGATGCTTAAGTTCGTGTCATGATAATCACCATTGTTACACTAAAGACATGGGCTGACGACGGAATTAACAATTTATGATTCCATGTTACAAGACCAACGCCTGCCTGAAAAGAGTTTCAATAATAAATCTGTGCTCAGCGCTTGTTTTCAAGTAATTGTATGAATGTCATAACACTTACGAGTCTTCCACACAAAGCTTTTAAATTTAATGTGCTCCATTCATATGAATAATTAACTTAATTACAGCGGATAATTACATGGGTAAGGATATTACTAAGTGCAAATACATAACCAGAATGTCTAATTTTGAGGTTGAGTAGATTGCAATGAGCTGATTTCATAGTTAACATATGAAAGCTTATTTTCAACAAAATATCTCCTCTGTTTTGTATTTCATTTCTTCAAATAATCTTATACACACATTCTTTTGCTGTGTCATTCACATCGTTTTACTTTAGCTAAACAATGTGTCCCCGATGGGTTCTGATAAGTATGTGTTTACATTATCTTACAGCCAGTTTGAATTAAGTGGATGTAATATATGACTTCATTCTTAATTTTAGAGTGACGGTCGATGGCAGTTGAATATTGTCGTCTGCATAGACACAACAAACATAGTTCTATACGAAGAGTCAAGTTATTATTTATCTTGTTGGGTGAATGAAACGATTTTACACATTTCCTTAACGTGAGGTTGCATATGACGTCTTGAATCGCACTTTGAAAGTTCTTTAATTCTTCAAAATTGAAAGTCGTCTCAAAAATTGCAATTATTGCTTCACTCTCTAGGCATGAGAAGTCAGTTTTCTTCCTAGGGCTGAAAAGTAACTAGCTGAATTATAAATACAGGCGGCATCCTGGACGCCTTTTACTCCGCTATGGGTTAAGCTACAACCTAAGTAAGAAGAAGTCCAAAGGACGTTCAAACAGGAGATTGAGAAAGAAGAAGGGGATAGCAAAAAATCTATGAAAATGCCAGACGTCTTTTCCATCTAGTCTATCGTGGAACCCAGCTAGTCACGAAATAGAAAATTTATGCAAACGATTTGAAAAGATTAGAAATTATAAAATTGAAGAAAAAAATATCGAAACCTACAGTGATAAAACCAAACTCAGTCTCCGTCCGTATGAACTTTTTCTTGAAAAAAAAGGAACGTTCTCATTCTGTTGATAAAAACAGCAACAAAATTAAACAGAAACGATGCGATTCTGGTTGGAGCAAAACTTTTCTTAACAATATACCTCTTGTGTCCTAAGGAAGGCGGAGTCATGCGCGCAAATATCAGCAAAATGCTGATAAAAATATAAAAATATATATTCCAGCTAAGATATTAATAATACAAGCGTACATATGTACTGTACATGTTGAACTTGCACTATACGTTGATGTATTCAAAGTATAATAAAGTTTGCTAGAATTGAAACGAGGTTACTCCCTCAGATACATCACAGCTTAATGTCTATAAAGGAGAATAATCTAACCACAACATGTTCTGTGCGTACAGCCATTCTGTTGTCCTGTAATGGTGTAGTGGACGTCAACTCTGACATCTTCGGCCACTAAATTATGCAAAGTTCACTAACTTCCAATTGTGTATTTATATGCAAATCGACAGATGACAGAAATATCGTTTATCAAAATAGGCATTCAATGCAATTTACCAATGGATTGTAAATTTTGCATTGAAAATTCATAAGGGAGCGATGTTGTTTATACACATTGTGGCATTTGGAACGGAGAAGAAATTATGGGTTTCTAAATAAAATTTCATTTAAAGATGAAAATTTAATACAACTCAAACGCTATAAGTATATTACTGGATTGTTTGTGAAGCTAAATATGCGCAAAGTGTTTCTAAAATTTGTATTTCAGGTCGGGATGTACTCATAATAAAGACTCTTTATATTAGTTTTGAAATAAAGTAGAGTTTTTTTTCATATATGGCTGAATTTTGAGCGAAAAGCCTCATTACAGCGTAAATTATATTGGGTGTGATTCTAATCGCTTCGCGCGGCAATGATTTTACATTTTTACAGGACATTTTATGCTCCGAAGTTCTAAGACGGTATAATTCTCCCTCGGGCTCACTATCTCACTAGTTAAAACAGATACGGGAATATTTATGAAAGAAAGTTTCCAGCGACTCTGTCGAGTTGAAATTTATTCTACTTCGTATCGTATTTTGAACTTAGGGGATGTCAACAAATTACGTACGAGATTTTTTGACATTTTTGATCCCCTCCCCGCCTCCGTACACTTCCGTACGAATTTTGACACCCCTGTCATGTACGTGCGATTTCCCAATCCCCCCCCCTTTATTTTGAGACCCCCTCACCCCCAAAGTGTGTACGTAATTTGTACCCTTAACTTCTTGATAGACCAATCATTCAGTTCAACCCTTGTCTTCTTAGTTAGCCAAAACTTAATGAGTCTTTAAAACTTGAATTGAATTTTCGTTCCATAATGATGGATTCCAAATCGAGCTCATATTTTCGTGCAGACAGACTTTATTTTAGCCAAGGACTTTTTGTAGTTTTATTGTAGTTAAGGGACCGTTCATAAATTACGTAACGCAAAGTTGTCATTTTCTAGACCCCCACGCTGGTGTCTCAACAACTCGCTAACTGTTTAGTAAATTTACCTCGATAAGATACTTCATCCAAAATTATTAAACTCTATAGTTTCACTTGTTCAACAATTTGTGTGTCAAACGTCTAACGAGTGTTCTATCAGAACCTAGAATACAATTACTTCAATTGATGTTCTACAAACTCTAGATAATCAATTTTATGCCAAATCGCTGCAACAATAAAACGATTTTAGTGATATGTTACGTTTCGGTCGATTCCTGTCCCTGTCATGCTTTGTCACAAATTCGCAGACGTCCCTATCCCTCAGGCGTTACGTAATTTTTGAACGACCCCTAAATTCAGGTTACTTTTTATTATTTTGTATACTTTTCTTGCACTGACAACAGTACTCTAAATTTCGATCTGGGAATCCTACGTATACTGTAAGCAGAAGGCGGAAGCCAAATATTGTTTTGTAGTGTGTAATTTGAGTAGGGGTCGGAGATCGTAATTATCACGCCGTTTTGAAATTAACATATAAAATTTTCAGTTCTAGTGTTCGTTTCTCTCTTTTTCCTTTTGTTACATGAAGCAAATTCTTACAAAATTCTTAAAATTGTTAAAAAGTTTCGTTTAAGAATTTAGAGAAATTTTAGAATTTATTGCGAAGTAAAATTCCGAGTTATAAGCGCTGGACCACCATTACTTCAATAATCAGTAGACACAATCACGGTGAGGGGGAAGTCACAGGCACATTTATTTTTAAATTTTGTTTCCTTATGAAAAGATGATCTTCTTGGTTGATTCTTTGATTTTGATACTGACTGTCTTTGAGTCTCAGAGCGCTGAACAACAATTCGCTTCAAAACCACTAGGAAATTCATCCCTTTTTCGTCGGACTAGGCTCGTTTCGACTTATTATGAACTACTTTAACGTTTACAACTGATTTCGACGAGATTCTGACGAAAATATGGAAAATATGTTTTTTCGAGGTTATGTATGGGGAGAAATCAAACCTGTCACTTTGTGTAACAACTTTACTACTATTAATCTGCGGCCTACATGCACAAATATTTTTCCCGACATTTTTGAACATTCTTAAATTACGTTTTGAGAATTCTTACATTTAAATTGTGAATATTTCACGAGATATAAATTTTTGAACAGGATTAGCCTACTGTGCGCCGTTTCTTCGGACGGGTTTTTCAATATTGTCCTCGTGGCAATTTCAAATACAGTTTTGTGTGGACGTAATTTCATACTCTTAAGAGTTAAGGCAATATTTACTTAAATACGTTTGACTCTGTTCGTAACATCAACTCTGTTTGCCACATCTATTCTGAAACGTACGCGCCCCTTGCATCATGCCCGCAGCTGTAGCAGAGGGCGTGACGCAGTCCCCACACCCAAAAAAAAACGTCCACAAACCCAAAAAACTCCATACAAAACCTTTGAGACAAGTAGCCATATATACGCGAACTTTTGAGTTTTTTCCCCTCGCCCCCCTCCCCTTCCAAAATTGAAAAAAAAACTACGTCGCAGCAGCTTTCAAGCGAGCCATCACTCATGAAAATTGGCTGAGATATCGAGGTTTGAAAATGACATTTTTGTATGGAGAATAAATTTTTCTATTGTTCTCATCATTATGAAACCTTTTTTTCTGTCGGTTTCTATCTATTTATCTATCTATCTATCTATCCATCTATTAATAATTTTCGATCTAGAGAACTAGACAGCCGATCTTCCTGAAATTTTCAGGGAACGTCAATCTCGGCCCCTAATGAAAAATTTTATATGCCGCTTTTCCGGGAAAGTTCTGGAAAAGCCGTGGCATGTAGAAAAGTCGTCAATTTTGAGGGTTTTTTAGGTAATGCTCGGAGTTTTCAAATTTTAGCTCCGGAGTGACAATAGCTAGAGAGTTGGCTTCTTTGGGAAAGTTATAGAGTTTGGTCAGGAGAATTTTTCGGGGTCTTAAGAAAATGGCTGCCAGCAGTCAAACCGGCGCCATCTTGAATTTTCCCAAGCAATAAATTAGGTTTTTTTTGATTTTCGAATTTTAGCTTCGGAATGACAATACTTAGAGAGTTGGTTTCTCCGGGAAAGCTATAGAGTTTGATCGGGAGAATTTTTTGGCATTTTTAGAAAGCTGCCAAAGTGATGTAAAAGATTGTTTAAGGAAAATTTAAATTTTTACGTGTAAAAACTGAAAGTGTTGAAAAATTATTCCGCTGGTGGGTCCGGCATTTGTGAAGCAATTTTTTTAACACAACGTAATGTTGTTTTAAAAAAAGCGCTGTAGTTTTTCAGGAAATCAAAACTTCGAACACAAGGTTCACTTCAAACAAACTTCTGCGTATTATCAGCGATAGCGTCACCTCAAGCGATATCATTAATTTTGGAAGCAAACTTACGGACTGCGTCACACTCTACCTTTAAAGAGGTTTTTGTTGTGATATGTGTTTTGCAATAAAATATCTCTTTAAATTGTTTACAATTTTCATTTATTAACTATCAGTAATTTATTTACAATTTTCATTTATGAACTATCAATAATTTACTCAATATGCAACTACGAAAATCCGAAACTTTCTGATCTCCGAAGGCTACTGATGGACGGACATCGGGAACATACACTGATTAGAAGAACCTGCTGAAAAGCCTACATATCAATTTCGGTTCAGAAGCCTTCTCGTCTTTCAAATACATCGAAGCTGGACAGCCTCTGTTTTTTTTTTTCTTTGAATTGACATATTTCCAAAATTTTCGAGGATTGGCAGCCAACAATCCTCGAAATTTCGGAAATATGTCTATTCAAAGAAAAAAACAGAGGCTATACTGCACATCACTAACATATGCATTATTGTTGACGGCACAGTATTTGATTTTGTCCCTATTATCGGTTTGAGCTCTTAAATACCTTTGATGAGCCCTGTTTTTCTTGTTCTTTAGTTCTTTAGGTTAATAATAGTTCGCGTATACCATAGGGGATGCGAAGTACGTTTCTTGCTAAGTACTAGAACAAACTGCTCTAAGCCCTCCGAAAGATTTTCGTGGAATAAATCTACTGCCTCGTCAATTGTCTCATAAGCATTCAGAATGGGATCCCGTTGAATACTAGAGAAGAAAGTGTTTAGGCCTACATAGTCGACATTCTTAAAATAATACAACTGCGCGTCCGTGACAGGAAAAATTTCAGCATCATTCGTTATGTCGCAGCTGATTTCGATCGGTTCGTGGATTTCACGACCTATTTTGCGAAAGTTTAGCAATTCCTACATCAAAATCAGTTTTATTGACTAAGACTCGTTCTCATAATTGATCCCGTCAACATCTCAGTATGTGACTACTTTCCCACTCCCCAATTCTTCCTATTTGAACGCATTCGCTTCGGGAATAAATACTTGAGATACGTATCTTCTGAGATTTTGTACTCACATCCGTGAAACTCATGAGACCAATGAGTATAAGGGAGCTCATGAATAATTCAAAACACTTAGAGAAAAACTGCAGAGCAATAGGTAATAATATTAATCTAAACAGCAGAAAATAAACTTATAAAGATCATCTTTATGTGTAAACAGCCGTTTTTTCCACATTCTAAAGTTTCCTTTTAACATAATTTGTAAAACTTTTTTTTTAATTTTTTTTATTCGCTCCGCTGTATAAAGCATCATATCCATATACATCTGAATGACGTTGGTGTTTACAAAATATTTTAAAAAATAGAATTGTAAGGCATTACCACATAAAACAACCCAAAAGACTCCACGGCAATTTGATAAGTTACACTGGTGGGATTAATGACAGGAAGCACAAGTTACGTAAGCGATGGAACTGAATTTTCATTTCGCCGACTTTTTTTCTATTTTTTATTTTTATTCCGTTTTTTTTTCCGGAAGGCATGGAAAATATAAAATAATAAACTTTGCTCTCACACTTGACTGGCAATATGATGGGTGACTTATACGGATAGGGCGGAGATGGAGGTGAACAAAACAATATACCCTGTCGTTGCGATATTCCAAACCTGTGGTTAATCCCAAACGTACTCGAGACGGAGCAAAGTTTTTTTTTATTGCACAGAGAAAATAATTTAATTTAGGTCTATGGTTTAACTAAGCCCAGACTTCATATTTTTTCTCATTATCAATGTTATTCATCAGGGAAAAATAAATGAATTATACATTACACTCTTGGTGGAAAAAATTTCATTTTTATTCGAAAGCATAATATGGGATAGAAGGTGTGGTGAACATTGTTCCGTTACGGAATGTTGTATCTTTTAGTTACATCGGAGAAAAAAAACCCAAATATTTGCCGAATTTCATTGATCGTACAAATCAAAATAAATTGAATTAGCGGATGTATAAAGTGGCAAACACTTTTTTTTGTCGATGCAACCGCTTACAAATATGAGAACCATTCAATTCAAACACGAATAAACGTATGAATGATTCAAATCCTTTTCACATATCGAACCAATGTTACCCTCTGCCTGACACGTATGTCAAATTCACCTCACATATTTCGGTAGCTTTGATCCCTTAGCGAATTACTGTGTTATGTAAGGCAAAATGGTGAAAATCTGCATTGCAGGTGCGAATTTTTTAATGTTTTTCACGATTTTCTGTATCAAAAATTCATATGCAAATAAGATTGTAAAGTTAGTGAAGACTTTTCAAATATGTCGTCTGCGAATTATTGATTGATTGATTGAAAAAAGTTGGTCTTGTGGTAAGATGTTAGTCGATTTTCTTGCCATGTCATGCTTTGGGGATGTTCACAAATAATGATGTCACAATGAAGCACAAAGAGAATGTATTTATTTGTTGGTATTATTTCGTTCAAAGTACAAAATTTGTATAGAATAGGGAGCCTTAATAGTAGCTTATGCATCTGTGGAGAAACTTTTTATCTACGAGGGGGAGATTTGTATCCCGACCCGAAGGTGAGAAGTGTAATTCTCCGAGTAGATAAATAAATTTTCCTGTAGATGCAGATGCTATTTTATTCACCAAAGCAACCAAGATTGACAACAATAATTAATGTATTATTTAACGCTCTAGGGAAGCACTGCGATGAATAAAGTAAACTTACAAGAGTAACAGATGGCCAATCACTACAATTACACTAGAACTGCTTGTACCATTTACGTTTAGGGAAAAACGACAAAATCACATAGAACTTAGGCTCTCGTTATAAGTCAACCGATTGAGAATCGTATTGCAGAAATTTTCAGACGAAAAGGAGACAGCTACAGTAGGCATCTTCTGTTCGCACTCTTCTGTTATTACTTTATTATTATTACTCAACTTGTCTTTGCCTCAATTGCGTAACATGGTCATAAGTTATTGACGAAACAAAATTTCGGTCGTGAAATGTACTGTTAAGTTCTAGCAAAAAATGCAACGAAACTCATAATTTTGATTAATTTAGGAGGAGAGGAAAAATTCAATTAAATAACGTAATGTGAACGTGAACTCCTTAACAATTATTGAATTTATGGCTACAGCCAGTGCCTATTTTTGGGAAATCGGTTTCCTGAATTATCCGAAATTCCCGAATGTTTCCGAATTTCCCGAAAATTTCCTGAATTTCCCGAATTTCCAGAAAAATCGAAGCAGCAAAAAACGGTTTATATAACATAAATTGTCAGCGGAAATAATCAAGAAGGTACTCTTCTTCTGCCTCAAACACTTTTAAAAAAGTATTTATCCTACGTTCCGTTAAGATAATTTGCGAAAAGCGAGTCTACCATACTCAAAAAAATGCCAACATTTTAAAAAATTTAGAATTTCTTCCATACGAAATTTCTAAAATTCTTTTCGACCAAAGACCGCATAAACATATGCTCTGCGGACCCGTACGAATCCCGTTGCAAGGATTCCTGATGCAAGGATTCCTGTTGCGAGTATTCCCGTTGTATTATATTATTGATTATGAATGACTATATTCATCTGGATTGGAAATTGCCGAAATGGCAATATCGAAAAGCCCGTCCGAAGACCCGCAAATTTATTCACCTTTATTTAAAAAAAAAAAATAATTAAAAAAAAAAAATTAAAAAAAAATAT
>CM055403.1:13155240-13223011 GCA_029228625.1 Pseudolycoriella hygida | reverse complement strand
TTTTGAAAAAAAAAATTTTTGTTGAAAAAAAAAGTTTGAAAAAAAATTAAGCTTTGCCTACAACATAATAAAAAATTTTGTAGGTCTTTGGGGCGAGCTCAAAAACCTCATCATTAAAGAAATATTCATGAAAAACAACCAAATATCTTGAAGGGTCACGTGACTCGAATTATTGCCATAATAAGAACCCTACAGCCGGAACCACTTTATCGATTTTCACCAAATTGTTTTTTGGGTTTTCCCATGTACATACCTTTCATTTAAAATCCAGAAAAGCAATTTCCGTGTGAAACTAGCTGAGATATAAGCGACAAAGTTTCACAGACCTTCAAAAAACCACATTTTTCACCACTTTTTCTACCGTAACTTCAAAAGTTTTTGACCGATTTTGCCCAATTTCAATCCCAAAAAGGTTTTTCGATTACCTTTCAGGGAAAAAAAACATTTCGACAATCGGTCAAATTTTGCTCAAGTTATCGTGATGACAGACAGACGGACGGACGGACGGACAAAATTTTTTTCAAAGATTTGTCTTATTTTCACCCGAAAACGAAAAACTAACCAAATCCCGGGTCGAAATTAGACTGGTTACAAACGTCGTAGTAAACGCATAAAACCCATTTTTCGAAGAACTTCGTTCTTCTACGGGAGGCTGCGGGAATCGTATTTTTTGTTATTTTTTTATTAAAATTAGTCAATTATAGCAACAGAATAGAAGTTCAGAACATTATCTTTCTTTTAATTAAACTTTTATACAGAAAAAAGAGGCTGGCCATTCATTATATTAATTTGAATTATATTTCGACTGCGCGCACCACAATTGGATGTGACAAAACACAAAATATGACAAAACAAGACGAAACACAACTGTTTCGGCAAATTTGCTAAAAATTTCAAAAACATTTTGCGTCCATCACGAATATAAGACATTATATTGATAGTAAACACGCTGATTGCCGTTCATACAACATGTGTTAGTATTCTGTTTTAAAAACAACGAAAAACAATGAAAAACAGTGGAAAACAGTGAAATTAATTAATTTAATAAATGGCCAGCCTCTTTTTTCAGTAAAAAAGTTTAATTAAAAGAAAGGTAATGTTCTAAACTTCTCTTCTGTTTGTATAATTGACTAGTTTTAATAAAAAAAATAACAAAAAATTCGATTCCCGCAGCTTCCGGGTCTAAAAATTCTCTCTTTAACACTCTCAGAAACTCTGAATTGGTATTTAATTTTTGAATTATTTTTACTTTCCACCGTTGCTCGAACCTACGACATCATGATTTTCAGTCGGTGATCTTATCGATGCTGTTATGATGGCTTCATACACATCATTGCTTAGTTTGATACGTTCGTTCAAAACAATAATTGTTAATACATTTTCCATACTTTTTTAACTTCTCTAATTGTTTCAAAAAGTACACGACATCGACGTTATTAAGTTCGACAAAATCTCAGTTTATGATCGTACTTCACGAATTATAAAATGTCGTATTACTATAGGGTCTCACAGAATTTTTTTTAGTTATTCCTTTGCAAGATACAATACGTAAAATTGAAAACCTTGGGAAAAACCAGTCCCCCTTTTTCTATATACCATCAAATTTTACGATTAATGGACTAATCGGTTTGAAGGAATGTATTTTTAACTAAGTTACTTCATAGATTTGTAGGTATTAATCATAAGAAAACATCTGCACTAGTTTTCCATGCTCGTCCTATCCTGGATTTTGTTGGCGCTTCACATTCCGTTCATAGCAGAAAATATGAATTTCTTATGATAGGACATTTTGTAGATCTCTCTTTCTTTCACAAACTTAATTCATTTGCTCTGATTCACTAAACTACATTCTAATGATTTCCTGAAAATTTCCCGAAATTCCCGAAAATATCCCGAATTTCCTGAAAAATTCCCGAAAAATTTCCCAAAAATAGGCACTGGCTACAGCAGAAAAAGCTGTTGAAGTTTAATACGCCACTCGAAAAAAAAGAAGCCGAACTTTCGTATGGTTTTTAACCACATCTTCATCTCGCATCAACAAATTTCTCGTGAAAACTGGACTCACAACATCTCCCTAGTGACTATTGAGAGTTGCACCTTAGTACACCTGCAAATGTGCAACTGTGCCAACACACAGCAATGCGAAAGTGACGGATGCAAACTTTTTTAATATGGCAACACAAAATTTCATTCATCACTTTCCATTTATGATTGAAATCCGGGGCTGCCTAGTTCGAAAAATTTCAGAAATTTACAGCAACGAAGCTCCACCTTGTACTGTAGTGATAAACTGTGAAATATTTGCACCTTGGTAAATACGTATGAGTTTGAGAATGAGATCTAAGGCCAATTTTTGATTACTAAGTTTACTGAGACGGATGAAGTGCGTCATGTGTCCAAATTTAATTACACGTCTACTTTCCGTCTTTCCCCTCATATTGAATTCATGAAAACATAAATCTTCCGAACATTATCATAATTTTTTAGTTAGAATCATTTTTCATTTTCAATTGACATTAAACATGCCGTTCAATTTAGAGAAACCACGGACTTTGTTCAGAAATTAAACATTACACCTTAATAAGGTGTTAACATTCAGGATTAAATATTACCGATAAGCACGTGAATCCCACTGTATTTGCATAAAATTTCAATTTAAGAAACATAAGTGGACGGTTTAGTAATGACACAGCAGACACGAGGAAAAACATTAGACATTAAGTGAATTAGAAGCTGTCCACCTTATTCGACTTTTTATAAATTGAACCATTTATCACACATAATATAACTCTGAAAGCGATTACACAGTTTCATAATTCCCTTTGCAGACCACCTCATCTAGAGGTGTGCGCCAATCGGTTTTTTGCAGATCGGCGTGATTTTCGGCGTTGGGTGTAAGTGACATCAGAAGTCTTTTAGTTAGCTGACGAAATAATTTTTCTGTACTTTCAGTTTTTGCGCTGCACAAATCAAAGTTTTCTTTCATTTTGCGAAGATTGTTTTGCATAAATTTAAATTTTTGCACGTGAAAACTGAAAGTGTTACGCTGATAGGTCTCACATTTGTGACGCAATTTTAAGAGGTTTCCGGAGCTGAAAAAATTACCCAAAAAAGCATAATAAAGATCCCAAAAAATTTTCCTGACCAAGCTCTATAACTTTCTAGAAGAAACCAACTCTCTAGGTATTTTTAATCCGAAGTTAAAATTCGAAAAGCGACAAATTATTAATAGAACATAGATATATAGTAACCGACAGATCACGAACAATGGGTGAAGGAAAAATGGATGGAAAAATGCCATCCTCAAACCAAAATATCTCAGCTCATTTCCAACCGATTTTCATGGGTTCGTTGCAATGAAAACTCGACGTGGTTTTTTTTAATAATTTGGAGGGGGTGGCCAGAGGGAAAAACTCAAAAGTTCGTATATATCGAGGTCTATATACAACTTGAGTTTGTGGATTTCTTTTTATGGTGTGGGAACTGCGTCACGCCCTCCACTACCGCTGCGGGTATGATTTTGAGAGAGAGAGAGGCTACATTGGGTCAATACTTTATCAAATACGTTGTTGCTCATTAGACCAATAACAATAGTTTCATACTTTTACGTGTTGTTGCTACATGCATGAAAAAAAAAATGTTGTTGAAATGGAATTTGATATTTTGCGAGGAGAACCACCAGCCCACTACTCTCTCATAACTCTTTTATAAATTTTTCACAACTCTTTATAGCTCTCTGTAACTCTTTTCAGTGGTTTACCCTCGGCTTTTTGATATTTCTTTTTCTTTTTGGCTATTAATTGTCTACGAAAGCTTCTTTCATAACAAATATTCCTAATGTGAAAATATTATTAATGAGAAGTTGTTTGAAGTAGGAAACGTGATAAATGTCCCTCTTTCTGGGTATCAATTCTCATACCATTCGTAGCTTTACGAAAATTATGAGGATTGAAACCCTAGGCCCCGATTCTCACAAATTCGTAACTTTACGAATTCTTGAAGTTGCGATAAAAAAGTTACGAAAATTTAAAAATGCAATTCTCAAGCATTTTCGTAACTTTTTAAGAAAATTAACAGATGAATGAACTTTAATGAATTTTACGACAAAAATATACTCAAAAGGAACGCATTATTTTTTGAACGTGGCAACTTGTGAAATTTAAATCGTCAACACTCAAAATAAATTTTGGAAATCGATAAAATGTAATTTTGACGGAAAAATTCAGTTTGTTGATGTGATATTTGGTAGATTTTTAATAATTTTTTTTTTTGTTATGCGGAACGAGTATCGGCCGAATATTATGTTTCGACACTCAAGCAAATCAAATGAAGGTAGAGCGTATGACGACAGTGGTATTTTAGATTAGATTAGATCATGGTTAGGGATTGAGGAATGTCCTGGCTTATAGATGAAACAGGAACGTAGATCTAGGTTCTTTTGTGACATAGTCCTAGAGCATGAGTTCTAAATAAATCTTCAAGTTTGCACCGAGAAGTGGTTTGGCGCCTACCATCAAATGGGCATGAATCCTTATTTGCGTATGATGAACCACTTTTCTCATTTCCGATATCCAGCTTCGAAATATTGGTTGTACTTTCATCCATAGTCTATTTTCGTGAAAATATTTTCTTCTTTTTCGCCAAAGTTGCTTAAATTTTGAAATTATGTCGATTTTCTGATCTTCTAACATGCCACTCGCGTCACAGGCTCGTCAACACATATCTCCCTAATTTTTAAAATCGTGCCATCAGTAATAAAGATTAAGAATTACAAGACACCTGAAAGAACTAACCAAACATTTGAATTTTCAAACTTCTAAAAAAGTTCAGTTCGAATACAGAAACAATTTAGCATCATCTCAATGACCTTTGGGGCCGTTCATAAAGGATGTCACGCCAAAATCGGCTTTTTTCGTACCCCCCCCCCTCCCCCCTGTCACGCTAGTGTCACGTCAGCCTCATACCCCCCCCCCTGGTGTGACGTCACGCTAACTTACCAATTAGCATGACACTCAAATTTTAAGAAGTATGAGCACTAAATGTTAATGAGTATGTTACAGTACGTTGCATGACAGAAGAAAAAAAGTTAACAGAATAGAACCATTTTCGAAAATTCGCCGTACCTTACGGTAACAGAGTTTCACAGTTGTGTGGGTCAGTTGTTGTTCTCCCGACTGAGCTACATAGCTGTTTTTTAGACCCGTATGAAGTAAGTGTCTACAGTGTTTGTCACTACGTTTGTAACATTGGGTTCTAAAAAACGAAATCTGCAAAAAATGTCCTTCACACTGTTCGTCTGTGCCCCTATTTTTCGGCCAAATCTGAACCAACCTTGATATCCGTCGTATTGAATTTGAGAGATTGGGTCTTTCGATCATGATTTTGCAATCACTGTTCTTTTGACACGAATCGTACGGGTCTAGCGTAAGCCCTACGCTTGATTGTATGATTAAGTGACTCCTTTCACTGTTGCGCCTCGCCCGCCCGAATTCGGCGTTCGAAGCTTATGACGTACGGGTGCAACTACTTTTATTGTAGTTAGCGTGACGTCACGCAGCTCTCGAACCCCTCCCCCCTGTCATGCTCTGTCACGGATGTCCTAGACCCCCCCCCCTCCCCCACTCGGCATGACATCCTTTATGAATGGTCCCTTTTCATCTATTTCGACGAATTACAATAGATTTCTTTACTTGACGAGCTTTACCGCTGTAAAGTCAAATAAAAATCTTCGTAACTCAACTTACGAATGCCAAAAACCACTCTTAGTTTAAGGTCAAAATTTCGTTCGGCCCTGGCGTTTCAAAAATTTGATGAAAATGGCAGAAGAACTTTTTACAATTTTAAAAGAATTGTTGTATTTTGTCTTATTACACTTCATAGAGGAAACAAAGTAAAAATTAAGAAATTCGATCTTTACTTTAATTTAATCTCATTTATTCAACGCATTTTCAATGCACCTAACTTTTCCCTCACATCAAAATAATCGGCTCAGTCGCCAATTTCAATTTCTTTGCATCTGTAGACTTTGACATTCGTGTTGTCATTTATTGTGATTAAGTTTTTGATAATTTACTATTAGTAAATCGGTGCAAAATTATTGGATTTTTAGTGCTAAAAGTTGTTTTAATTTTATTAAAATTCGAATATGTTGAAGTGTAACTCTTATTTGTTCATTAAAATTTATTTTTTCAATAAATTGACGGCTAAAACATTTTAAAAAACCGCGAGTTGTTGATCGACCTAATTCACTCAGCATTTCATTTCTTGCAAAGTGTTTCTATGAAATTTGTATATGAATCGTTTAATTATTCAAATAAACCGTTGAATTTCCGTGAAGTTTGAATGAACTATTAAATACGAAATTCTAGTTTCAATTTTAGTCAAAAAATTGTAATATTTTGTTGCGAACATGACAGTGTCGGGTCACGGATGCTTCAGGAAATACCTGCACAGGTTTGGATTCACACTGTCACCTTTCTGCACGACATGCGAGGGAGAGGAAGAGACTTCGGAGCACGTGTTATTTGTCTGTCCCCGCTTCGAACAAGAGCGAGGTGAGCTGATGACTGTGAGTAGGTCAGATGTAAATGGCGAAAACATAATATCGGAGATACGCCGCGATGAGGAGGAGTGGAGGGTAGGGATAATGTAGTTGCGAAAATTATGGGGAAGCTGCAAAGTGCATGGAGGGACGATCAAAGAAGACTGCCAGTTTATCTGAGAGAGTAAGTGCGAAGGCACAGCCCCTCCCCGAAGCAATGCTGTGAGATGGTTCCGGGGAGAGGAAAGCATGAAGACTAAGGAAGGGGATTTTAGTTGTTAGGTCATTGAACCCAACATTACCTTGGTCTGGGAGGACCGGGTGTCTATGAAGATTTCCCCATCCTCATAAAAAAGGTGCAGTGGGTTGCAGTGAGGTGCAGTGGGTTGCAGTGAGATGCAGCTGGGTGCAGTGAGATGCAATGAGGTGCAGTGAAGTCTAGTGCACAGACGGACGGACAGGAGGAGTGAAGGCATAAAGTTGCTATCGCTACTTAATAAATGGTTATAAATCATTGGCAGCTATTATTCCCGAATGAAGTCTGTTCTAAAATGCAGAACATCTAAAACATTTCAATCAAAATCATATTTAGTATTCGATATTAACGTGAATGGACTGACCATGTAACCACGGTCTAATCTATTTTTCATGTTTATCTAATGGAATGTTAAACTTCTCATAAAACTAGACTCACAGACAAGAACAATAACTACCACAAGAAAACAAATTTGCTACCATCTTTCATGAATAAGTCAGGGAGCAATGTATGAAAATTAATAATTTATATAGACGCTCACATTGTGCACGTTAATATGTGAGTAACATGAATATACACTTTCAACTTCTAACACAAGAAAACTTATGCCTAACCTAATTTAATAAACTTATTAAGAAAACATAACTTGCTTATTCCGAAACTTATAACTTTAGAGGCAAATATAGACGAAGACGAGTAAGTAAGTGTACAAGTTACTATAACATAGTACAGAGAGAATAAATATCCTTCTGGTGATGGTTGTAACCTATTTTACCGCATAGTGTTTTTCCAGTGTGTATATAACTTTGTGGCTTACCCTCATAACTTCTGATGGAATTAATAATTGAAGGTACATTGAGTATAATCCCTTTGGTTATTTATCTAGAAATATATCTATTCCCTAATGAGCAATGGAAATTATTTTCAATACCTAAAAGTAAGCGAAAAATTATAGAATTTGATTAATTTTTGTCAACCTGCTTAATGAAAGTTACATAATTTGTTCAATTATTTAAGTAAAATCAAATCAGTTCCAAATGTGACCATCTCGTCCAATGTCTTTTTTTCAAATAAATTTCCTAAAAAAGGTGAAAATTCAAACATGAATAAATGAAGAAGTTTTACTGCATAAAAACTTGTTTTTATGACAAGTTGTAATGTTCTAAACGAGCAATTTTTCGTCTGTTTTAAGGTTGTTTCATAGCAAAGTTGCTCGACTGTTTGATGAATAAGTAAACACATAAGATTACATTAAAATTTAAAAAACTTTTTACATCGTCTCTTTGGTGACTGTCTAACCGAGTTGGTGGTGTAGCAATGAAAGGATGAAATTGTGGGTATTAAAATGACCGAAAGAGATTCTCCCAATTAGTTAGTTTTGCTTAATGGTCTTTATGTATTTTGGATTTGTTTTCTTTGTAAAATAAGATTTTTACGGTAGTTATTAGAGTGCCCGGGGTTAAAACAAAAAATACCACTCCAGTTGTAGTTTCTTTTGCGAAAGATGCGAATTTTGCTCTAGCTGGAGTGAGTTGAGTTGCCACATTTGGCGGCTCATATTCCAAAGAGATGACGGCTGACTCATGCATAATTCAATTCAGTCAGAATAGAGTAGAGAACAGATAAAGTATTTCGCTCCGCTTTTGTGAAAGTTGTATCCAAATTTTTAATTTAAATTTTCAAATATGGATTGTCAAACAATTTGGAAGAATTTTCTATAATACCTTAAGATCGTTTCAGCTGTAATGAGACTTTTCTCTCAGACTTTCTCAATGATTTCCTGAAACTTTAACGATTTCTTTATGAAAGATACAGCTGTGCACAATAAGAATGACCCGCTATTTGTAATATCACCGTGTTCTCTATTTCTATGATTCTCCGACTTCTCTCATTTCGCATGTTATTTCAAATGGTGCATATCTGTATTCTAAGTTTTGATGTTGGGAAGGGGCATAAAATTTTTGTAGTAGATTATGCACCTCCAGCCAAAATTTTTATTTATACGTGTGACATTATGACCCACGCCTTCTGCTAGGGTCACAATGCCCCACACGTCAATGCTATTTTATCTATCGAGAACAGATATATCAAGATGAGTAAATTTGCCCTAGATGGATAAGTTCAAGTGATTTGCGATTTTATTGCAGAATTTGTGATTATATCGCAAAATTTTGTCATAATGTCTCATTGCACATTCAGTTTCAATGTGGAATTTGTGTGGAAAAAAGAGCGAGAATCACTCTTTTTGGAATTTTTTAAAATGTAAAATCTTTCAAATTTCTTTTTTCGGCAAACTCATTGATAGGAAGCTCTTTATTTTTGACAACTACCGAATTAATTAAAAAAAAATCAAAGGAAAAAAATTGTGGGCATTGTCTAAGCCCTTTCTTTGCAGCCCACAACTCAAACCACTCAACCGATATTTACAAAATTTAGTTTGTTTTTGACCCACATTTTTCATTCAAAAACTAAGAGAACAGTTTCCGCGTAGGTTTTGCGAATGCGAAAATGTTGATGCGACCTTCGAACTGATTATTCAAACTCGACGACATTTTCTCGATTATCTTTCAAGGGTTTTAAAAATCAGTCAGGATTTATTCGTGCTATCCATTTGACAGAGTCTATACGTCAGGTATAAGCAGATGTATGGACGGACAATTTTTTTTGGGATCGAAATTCAACTGGTTACAAACTTCGTGGTACACGCATAAGTTGAAGTACGGGTGCAAAAAGAGAGGCAGATGCTAATCGCACGCAGTGTTTAGTGCACTATTCGCACGCGCTTGCGAATAGTAACTTGACTATTCGCACGCGATAAAATTCAACTCAAGAAATTTAATGAAGAAATTGTAATTTTGTTTAAATAAATACCATTCGAACAAGGAAAATTTCATTATATTGGCTATCCCATGCGAAAGTTCAGTATTACATGTATGCTTGGCCCCTATGAAAACCATGCAACACATGTAGGGTTTTTTACCTCACTAGTGAAAACAAAAGTTTTACCTCTTCAGTGAAAACAAAAGTTTTACCCCACTAGTGAGGTAAAACTACTGAAAACAAAAGTTTTGCCTCGCTAGTGGGTGAAAAATTTTTGTTTTCACTAGTGAGGTAAAGCTTTTGTTTTCACTAGCGACAGTGAGTTAATGTACGGTTTTCGTAGAGGGTAAACATATATGTAATGATATAAAAATAAATAGACTTCTCTCCTTTTTGTTTCACAAAATTAGTTTTTATTATTAATAGCTGACCGATTTCACGAACGAAGTTCGCATCATCAGAGCTTATCAACAGCTGAAGAAAAAATTAAAAAATTAAATAGACATTTACAGTTTGAGATGGACGAAACAATTAACAATGCAATTTTTGGAGGTCGACGACCTGTGAGGAAACTGTTAGCCGGCTGCAAACAAGCTCTTCGATCAAAGTAAAATGATGAAATCAAATAAAGAGGAATAACCGTTGCCATAATCTTTGTTCAATACGGAATTTTTGTTCTTGTAGATGTGGAAGGATTCGGCAATATTTAACCTGTAGACGTTTCGAAGTTCTTCAACCAACTTGAAATTCATATGTGAAATTTTGTGATTGCTTGCGACTACATGTTCGGTGAAAGCAGTTTCTTCAATTTTCTTGTTTCGGACGTACCTTAAATGCTCGGCTATTCTCTTTTTAAGGGCTCTTTTGTAAGCCCTACGTATTGTTTCCCGTATTGACAAATGGCGACATAAATACCTGATTTATCCAATGGAGCGATTTTGTCCTTTGTGCTTCTCAGTAAGTTTCTTATTTTGTTTTTACTGGAAAAACTAACTGTATTTTATTGGTTTTTAAAACATTTTTCATTTAATTTGTGAGTTCCGAAAAATAGTTGAAAGAAATTCTGGTCAATGAGTCATCTTTAATGGGAAGAAGGGTGGGCATTTTAGCCAATTTTACTTTGTTCATGTTTTTGTAAAGGATGGTATCCACAGTAGTTTTAGTGAACCCATTGATTTTTGCTATTGTTTCTATGTATCTCAGTTCTTCGTGCAAGTTTTTATCATTTAATGGCAAGTTACAAAGTCTAAATACTATAGAATTTAAGGAAGCGTGACGATGAGTTGAGGCATGGAATGAATCACTGGTTATATACCGTTCTGTAGCAGTTGGTTTTCTGTAAATGTTCAATTCAAGTTCACCTTCAACGTGATAGATTTTTAATTCCAGGAACGGAAGGAATCCTTCGACTTCGATCTCATGAGTAAATGTTTATGTTTACCATATCTTTTTTGACGACAGCGAAAATATCATCGACATATCTTCGCAAAAACCTAGGGAAATTAGGGTGCGTGCTAATTTTTTCCTCAAAATTCCTGAAGTAAGTGTCACAAATGAAGGGGCTTAAAAGATTGCCCATCGATGTACCAGACACCTGTTTATAAATTTTATACCACTAAATTTGAAAAAAGCTTGGCTCATGCAAAGTTGAGTTAAATCCACATATGCTTCTCTGATCAAGTGATTGACGGAAGTTTGCGTGTCTAACCAGGCTTCAACCATTTCTAAAGCTTCTGGCACGGGAACACTCGGAAAATAGATACCATGACTTCATCTTCATTAATTTGTACGCCTTTTAACTCATTTGCCATTTCTAATACATTTTTTACGGTCAGCTATTAATATTAAAAACTAATTTTGTGAAAAAAAAGGGGTGAAGTCTATTTTTTTTATATCATTGTTCGAGTTTCACAGCATTTCACCCGATGGGTGACGCACTTCATTTATTCCATTTATTCTTTTATTCCATTTATTCCCAAAATTTTTTTGTTTTTTTTGCGAAATATCTCAACGAAACACATCACAAGTTAGACAAATAAGTTCAAAAATAGGTTTGCACAAATTAAAAAGCATTTAAACCATCCTGAGATTAAATTTGATTTGTTTTTTTTGGAAGAATGGCATAAATTGATTTATTCCATTGTATTCCAATTGGTCAACAAAATTCTTTTAAGTTTTCAAAAGGGGTTTTTTTTTTCACCATTTTTTGAACACATTAGTATGGTTTGTTTGTGTGCGTTGGCCATCAAAATCAAGTCATTTTGAGGTTTGACGAATTTGAAAAAATTATCATTTATTCCATTTATTCCAATATTTATTCCATTTATTCCATTTATTCCCATTTATTCCATTTATTCACATTTATTCCATTTATTCCCATTTATTCCATAAACCGCAGAAGTGCGTCACCCCTCGATTTCACCCCGCAAAATGCCTAAAAGATATGTAATGCTCAACTTTCAGATGGATACGCAATAAACATTATACAGTGGACCCTGCTACATAATTTATTACTTCGGACACAATTTTGAGAACTCGCAAACTCACTCGTGTTACTTTGAGCAACACGCTTTGAAAACTGATATTTTGACTCGCGAAGTTGCAAAAACGCTTTAAAAACTGTTATTTCGACTCGTGCAGTTGCATACCTCGCCTTCGGCTCGGATAGGCAAGCTCTTCTCAAACCTTGTTGCTCAAAAAAACACTCGTGACTTATAACAAAATTGTGTCCTCATGTAATAATGAATTACTTTCGCAGGATCCACTGTAATTTACTATTACATCCGACGTCTTGACGTCACCATCGTCACCATTTGTACAAGAAAAATTTCATTTTTTATTCGTTTTAATTTTATAGCGTGCGAATAGTGTTTAATGGACTATTCACACGAGCGTACGAATAGTGTTTAATAATAATAGCCACTTCGAAAAAGAAAATCCTCGAAAGCTCTTTAACATTTACACTCGGCATGTTGTAGCATATTACATTATTCAAAAATCTTTAGAATAGAGAAGACTATTGAGAAGAAATTTTTCATTGAAAAGTACAAACTGCAGACATATTTCTGCCCATCTTTTGGGAAGATTTATGTGGAGATGTAACTTCAAAAAGACGTTCACTTCCGTCACAAAAATAAGTCGAGCGAATTGCAATACTCACTGCACCCTATCTGTAGAATTCACTTTGGCACCGAAAAAAATGCCGATAAAATCTTAAGATTGTGTTACTCTCCTTAGCATCCCAGCAAGACGGAAATTAGGATGAAGAACACTATTATTAGTTTTTCAATAGGACGAACAAGAAGAATCGGAACAAAATTTTTACAACAATATAGCAGAAAAGGTTTGGGTACAAAAAAGAGCTTCTTCGGAACAATTCATCATATTATTGTCTAATTGGAGTGTCAAAGAAATTACTATAAATATCCCAGAAAATGATAGATTTTCGCAAATTAAATACAATTTTCTTAATTTTGTTTACGTTGAAAATCCGTTTTTAGGGGAAATTAAATGATGTCAATGTGGGCGTGTACAATCTTTGTGTGCTGTCGGTGCTGTGAATGTTTTCAATTCTCCTTCCAAAACGGAGAGAGTTTCCCGGAGAAATTTATGCGATAATTTTTTCTTGTTTCAGCAAGGGAGCTGATTCAATATGTTCAGTGTGCTGAAAGCGTTTTCGAGAGTCAATGTGTGAGTGACGCTTTTTCTGTAAGTTGTTTACATTCCGATTGTATTTTTCGTATCCTTATACTTGAGTGATGCTGAGTGAAATTTGTTTTTTTATTTAAATCAATAAAAACATTCTTTGATTATCAATTTCCGTGAAGTTTAAAATTGAAAAGTAAACGTTTACTCACCTTGATGGTAAAAATTCTTCACAAATTATATCGTTATATCTTCTGCGTGGAAATCTTTTCACAGAACGTTCATGGAAATGTATCCAACTAAGTGACATATTTCGTGATGATCGAGTACGCGAAATATTTGTGTTCACATAGATTTTCCTTTCCTGGCCTATTGTAGTTTTGAATATCAAGTAAAAATCGCTCTCACAAACAACTGACGTTTTAAATGTCAATAATTCAGGACAACTCTTACAATAGAAAAATATAAGTTGTAGAGAATCCCTCTCCTGATAAATAAGCATACAGTGTTGTCTTTAGCGTTTTGGTGCCCGTGAACTTGGGATGGAAGTGTCAATATAGTGATAAAATTATCATTTGTTGGTGACTAATTTGACTTTTTTCTGGTAAAAAATTTAGGTGTATGTTCTCAGTACCCTTACCATTTTCGGCTGGTTTTTCATTAGCGCGTTTAGTGAGCTGCCTTTTGTGCTATTCAGAGTTTCGTGGTTTTCAAGCATGAAACTTCTTTCTTCTCAAGACATGTTGATTTGTATGGCAGACCCTATTACATGAACGTTTTCGAAATTTTGAATAGTGAGCTGCAATTCACAATTCCATCAAGCAAACTGACTTGTCCTGAGCACTAAACTTATGATTACCAGCATTTGATAACAACATAAGCTCATTAATAATAAAAAAAATCCCACACTACAACTGTCTGAATGTCTCTTAGTAAGTTGCGCCTTACGATATCTTAGTTACTTATTAGATTACTGTGACGTTGGTCTCACTTTTATTATTCTAATTTGCGCTGCCTACGTATACGCGTGTAAAGGAAAACTTTCAAAATTTTCATATATTTTTTGTCTATTTTGTTGTTTATGTTTTACCCCTTCTCTCCGATGACGATTTTTGACCACTCCACCACACTTTCAACTCTAGAAATCATGAAGTTGGCATTCAAAAGTGGTAGTGACTAATTGTAAGAAGTAACTAACCACACACATTCTACTTATAGTTCGCTGAAGACGTATGTACATGCAATAAAGGTTATCTACCTCTCGATGTTAGTTGCTTACCTCCTTAATCAAGTTATACACAGTCAACAGCCAAGGAAAACCCACCCATCAACCCACATTTTCCGAGGGTTTTGATTTTCCACACATTCCTCCTGTTCTTGACCCACAAACCATTTAATTTTTTTCAAAACTACCAGTGGAAAAAACTAATCCGTTACGAATATCCTGATCATTTTAAACAGTTCCGAAGGGAACGGTTCGAGAAGCTTCTGAAAATATTTCAAATTATCACATTACTTATCGTGGAATTCCCGAAAAATAAAAAGCCATTGCTGACCAATAATTGTGAGTAAAATAACGTCGACATATTTCATCCCCGAAAATAAAACTTTTCTAAAAATGACAAAATAAATTATAAAACGATTCGTTTAATGGCCATTGAATAAAATGAAACTAAATATACGTTTTGCAGATAAGAAAATACATTCCAGTTTATCTGCCATCATTCAAACGACGTGAATTCATAATATAAATCCTTCATATCAAGCAAAGTTGCATAATCCAATAAAAATAAAAACTCAAAAAAAAAAAAGAAAACGAAAAAAAAAACATTTCAAATTTTCCAAATGAAAAACGACACAACATCAAATTTCAACAGAAAAAAAACGTAGACTAAAAGTTTACAAAACAAACCGTTTTTTCCATGCAAAAAAATGCATTTTTCAAAGCAAAATGCTTTTAATCTCTAGAGAGGAAATAAAAAATGGCATTCGTTTAATTGTTAACGAGGTGTCCGTTATGAATAATCCGCTAATTTGTGTCTATTTGCGAGTTGCATTTTTTCGTATTTTTATTTTCTTTCATTTTTTTGGAATTCGAATATTTTATTCTTTTTGCTAGTTTTATTGTTTTCCGCTTTTAGAGCTGCCACTTAGTTATTCACATTTTTTTAGTTCCTGTTTCATTTGATCTTCTGTCTATACAACACTATCATCCACTCTTTGTATATGACTGGCGCTGGTGCATATATTACAACACAACGAACAATAGAAACGGACTTATCACTTTGACAGAAATAAAATGCGTTCATATCAAAGAGTTGAAATCATAACATTTTATCTCTTATCCGATTTAGTGGAACAGGATATTTTTGCGATGAAATAAAATGAACAGTCAGTCATAAAACGGGTGAGAAGGAAATAAATTTGTGTCGAAATGTAGCTCTTTTTTTTCTTCTCAACATGCGTTCATATATCAGAACCTGATACCATTCATTTTATATCCACCAATTCGTCGGTTAGTTCGACCCTTCCATATAAAGCAACATGCATTTTATACCCAGTGCCAGTCACATAAAACATTGAATTTCTTTCCAATTTGATGTTCTACATGAAGAGAATTGAAGGGATCACATTGAAATCTAATCCGACTAGCAACTGTTCTTTTATATTTAATTGGACTTAACTAGATTTTAATCGTAAATACAAAATGAATAAATGTTATTTTTGGATTAAATTCAAAGGTTGCGTTTTACTATCAATGATGAATTTTTGATGGGTATTTTCGCCTGTTTCGACTGTTTGTTTTGGGGTGGTTTACGGTGTAAGGTACATTCCGTATAGTATCGAAACCATTTCAACATTGCAAAAAAAACTAATATTTTCGAATTGCTTTTGAATTTTCGAAAAAGCGCTCATATTTTTGAAGAATTGGAATTTTTGAAAAAATGTTTCAATTACGAATTTAATTTTAAATTTTCAAAATATATTTTTAAAATCCAAATGAAATAAGAGTTTTCAAAAAAAAAATTAGATTTGCGAAATGTTTTGAATTTTCAAAAAATATTTGATTTTCGAAAAAGCTCTGAAAAACTTTGATTTTCGAAAAAGGCCCTAGGACAAAATTTCTATGGACAAAACTTCTTCTTCTTCTTCTTTGTTAGCCTGTATATTTCCACTGCTATATGTAGGCCTCCCCTTTCTCCTTCCATTTTGTACAATCCGTTGCTGTTTGTTGGCAGCTTAAAACCGCTGTCCTTTTGATGCATTTGGTCGAGTTTTGGGTCGTCTCCAGTTCATGATGATTTTTGTCTAGCGGTCGTCCGTCATTCTCGCAATGTGTCCAGCCCAGTTCCATTCCAGAGACGCTATTCGTTTGGTTTGCTGTCGAATCAGTTGTTTTGTTATTTTCTCCCGTGACGAAATTCCTAGCATACTCCTTTCCATTGCCCTTTGGGCGGTCCTTAATTTATTTTCGGATGCCTTCGTCAGTGTTAAAGTTTCCTTGGACAAAACTACTCCGGAGAAAATAACCCCGCTCGAAATAACCGTGCAAGGGGTGGATAGTGGATAGGGGTGGTTAATAAACACCTGATACAACAACACGAGAGAGAATAACTGCACATGAAGCACGTCTATCATTTTGGGGTGGGCCCTGCCTCTCAGCCCCGCGCCTACGGTGGGCTTTTTTTCGCCTATGGTTACATGCGAGGGCTGTCGACCCTCGACCCCACTTCTTTCGTTGTGCAATTAAGTTCACGGCCTGCTCAGAATAAAATTGTTGTTGCATACTGTAATTCTCCCAGCTCTGCCTTAGCCAGAGCTAATGTTTGCCTGTTAGCTAATGCTAGCTTTTGTAATTACGAGGTTATTTAGTTCGGGGTTATTTTGTCCGGTTTTTAGACCCGTACGAAGAACGAGGTTCTTCGAAAAGGGGTCTTATGCGTTTACCACGGCGTTTGTAAATACCCCAATTTCGACCGGGGAGTAGGGGGGGGGGGAGCATCGATTCAAAAACCTTTTTTTCCCTAAAAGGTAATCGAAAAATCTTTTATAGGATTGAATCTGGGCACTGTCGGCCCAAGGGCCGCCAAGCTAGGGCCGTTTAAGTGGTTTTTGGTCTTTTGTACATAACTCGAGTGAATCTTTTCCGATTTTCATACATTTTTTTTTTTGTTTGAAAGAACTGGGCATGGCCGACAATTCATATAAGAAACTTTTTCAAAGTTGAGTCCCTGGACTTAGCTAGGGCACTAAAACTATGCTAGGGCTGTACGTGTTTTTGTACATAACTCGAGTAAATCTATTCCGATTGCCATAAACTTTTTTTTTGTTTGAATGATCTGAGCATGGCCGACAATTTATGGAAGAAACTTTTTTGGATTTGAGTCCTTGGACTTAGCTTGGGCACTAAAAACGAGTCCCTGCTACCGCTCTACATGTTTAGACCCGTACGAAGAACGAAGTTCTTCAAAAAGGGGTCTTATGCGTTTACCACGACGTTTGTAACCACCCCAATTTCGACCGGGGAGTAGGGGGGAGCATCGATCATGGTCCTTAGATGACGAATTAGCAAAAAAAAAAAAATATCCGCCCGTCAGTCCGTAAGGCAATCGAAAAATCTTTTATGGGATTGAATCTGGGCACTGTCGGCCCAAGGGCCGCCAAGCTAGGGCCGTTTAAGTGGTTTTTGGTCTTTTGTACACAACTCAAGTAAATCTTATCCGATTTTCATAAATGTTTTTTTGTTTGAAAGATCTCAGCATGGCTGACAATTTATGGAAGAAGATTTTTTAAATTTGCTTAGCGAGGGTACTAAAACCGAGTCTATGCTAGGGCCATACGTGTTTTTTGTACTTAACTCGAGTAAACTTTCTCCAATTGTGATAAACTTTTCTTTGTTTGAAAGATCTGGGCATGGCCGACAATTTATGGAAGAAACTTTTTGGATTTGAGTCCTTGAACTTAGCTAGTGCACTAAAAATGAGTCTCTGCTAGGGCCCTACGTGTTTTTTGTACATAACTCAAGTAAATCTTTTCCGATTTTCATAATTGTTTTTTTAATCGACAGGTCTATGAAAGCCCAACAATTAATAGAAGAAACTTCTTTGAGATTAGGCCCTATGATTTAGCTAGGGCACTAAAAACGAGTTTCTGCTAGCGCTCTAGTAAAACTCTCCCGATTTTCAAACTTTTTTTTTGATCGAAAGATCTAGGACCTTCTCCCGTCTTATGGAAGAAAATTTTTTGAATAGAAACCCTTGGACGTCAGAAAAATCTAGTCAAAGATTAACTTCTTCAATTCATCGAAATTTCCACTACGTTTTTTTCTTACTTAATAATTTCGAAATGCTTTGTGACATGCGGTACGCGGGTATCGATAAACAATAGTTGGAAAAAAATATTTGGTTGTCAACGGTTAATTAACTGCATTTTTCTCAATGAAAATGAAATTTCTTTATGTTCTCCACTAAATGTATTGTGTTGATCTATAATACTCTCCTTACATACACAATTTTACAAATCGAACAAATACATCGAAACTTACATCCTTCTCATAACCATGGTAACAATGCTCAGAAACCCCCTTGCTTTTTATATACACACAACATGGAGGCTTGGGGATTTACGCCATGCTGTTGGGAAATCTAGGGAAAGCTATCGTCATGTTTAAAGCACATGAAATATGTATGCGTTAAAACGATTCATGTACCAGAAAGTCTTATGCGAGAACATTGTATCTATAGAGTGAATCGAATCGTGGTACAGTCAATGATATCAACTAATTGATGCATTCACTGGATTCAATGTTTGAACTGAATGCTCATAATTACCGATTCAAATCAAGGTGCCTTTGGTGTTGCGATATTGGCGAAATTTTATGTGTTATTTTTGCGAAAATAATTCTTTGCTAAGAAATCTTTCGTCAAGACTGTACACTCTGGATAGCTTGGCCCATCACATACACACAAAAAAGATCTTCAAGTCATATAGCAATCGGTACAGTGTACATAAATTGTTGGTTACGATTTTATGTATTATTTTTGTATGAATGCTAAAACACTATTGTACCGTTATGTATGCTGAATGTTGTATGTATAACTCATCCCCCGTATATGTTGTTATATAAGGCAAAAGTCGTAAAGTCACGAGAGAGGGTAGCCAATCATTCCAATATCTCTAGGGATTTTACCCTCTTGAGAAAAGGCCCAACTCATGGGGATATTGACGTTTTGTAAGTAAGCTTGCTTATAATATATTTATAGGACGTAGTTACGTTCATATAAAACAATGTTACTATATAACTTCTTGATTTGTGTAGACTTGAAGAAATTTTAAGAGGATTCAGTTACGTTGTTTTCGCATGTATCAACAATCATAGACTTGGGGGTTAGAAATATTTTTTTTTATCATTTTTATTTATTAGCAGCGCTATTTTGTGTAATGCTTATTGCACTTATGTATTCGTAACTTTTAGTTAGCTTTTTTATTTTGAAAAACAATTGCAAGCAATATCGATGATTGTTTTGAAATTTTGTTAAATCATAGGCGCGCCGTAGCAATGCACCCGTGACGCAAGTCCACATACGAACAAATAATAATAAAAAAAAAATTCGTAGACTGCGGGCGGAACCATACATACAGCTATGTTTTGACTTCCTCCCCCTTGCGACGTACCCCCCGGAAAATATTTTTCCCAGATTCTACGGAAAACTCTAAAGAGAGATGTCTTTTCACTCATTAAAGCCGGTTTAGTGGATCCGGAGATATGACCTTTACAAAATGATAATTTTCAATACAAAAGGGAATTTTCACAGAATCCACAGTTAATGAAAACATCCTACGTTAGTTAGCTAGTTACTTAGTTAGTTTCTGGTTTCCATTGGCACTTGTATGAAAAACCACTTTTTTGGCTAGTGCACGAAAACGGCTCTACAACTTTTCTTGAAATTTTGCAGGGTGTTTCAGCTGGGGATTCTGCGACCTCTGAGATTTTAAAAAAAGGGGGTACCGGCCTCGTTTGGGCGCCAGGGCTCTTAGAAGGCGCCATATAAAGCCCATATAAAATCATATATTCTATGTGTCGTGTGTATGGTAGACATTAGGCGTGTGGTGCATCAAGGTGACCGCCAAAATGGCGGAAAATAGGCGGCGGCTCAAATAAAAATTCTGTTGATATGTTGTAGAGGAAGTTGTGGGGATCATTTTCGCACATGGAAGTAGTAGCCGCCGCGCTTCGGTTTGGCGGTGGCGGCGGCTCTAATAAAATTCTATATATATAACTCGTAGAAACCAATTTTTCTACCTATAAAAGAACTGATATCACAATAAAGCACCCAAGTCCTTGTCCCTTCTTTCAAAACAGCAGATATCAATTTGAGTGACGCTTAAAGCTTTGATTAAAAAAATGCGTAAATGCTGGACCCTCTCAACGTAATAATTTGTCTGCCCTTTCAAATATTACACACAAAAATTTGGTTCCCCTTTTCCATACATAACGCAAAGCTAAATTTTTGGGGTGTGGAATCCGAAAGTGCAGAAAAATTATTACGTTGGGAGGCTCCGGCATATGTGATGCATTTTTTTATTCGAAAATATTTCAAAAGAGTTTTTTGTGTACCGAAGCTTTAAGCGTCTTTCAAATAGATATCAGTTGTTTTGCAAGAAAGAACGAGGACTTGCGTCCCTTTTAAAACGGGTTTTTGTTGTGATTATTGATGACGTCATTATCAAATTTCAATGGAAATATTCCGAAAGTCGAAGCAATGGCATACGAAATGTTTCCAACCCTCTGACCTGGGACCGAATCTAATTAGATGCCTCCGAGCCTATGGGCAAACATGTTTTCCTCAATTTTCTCTACAAAATAGTAAAAAAAACTTTTTTTGGATTATGTCTGACCCTACGGCTCTCATTAACATAAAAAATAAATAAAACGAAGTAACTATTCGCCAGCGCCACAAGATATGAAAATGGCTATTCGCCGGCGCTGGTGAATAGTCAGAAGATATGAAAATGGCTATTCACTGGTTCCGGCGAATAGTTGGAAGATATGAAAATGGCTATTCTCCGGCTACTTCACAAATGTTCTCTTAGGTAACGAAACTGGAGGAGTTATCCTTTTATGAAACGTCACAAGAAAAAACACTAAAAATATTGCTAAAATCGTGGAATCGATAAACAACTTGGTGACAAGTGATAATAAGTGAAAATACGAAACTAGTGAACTTGCGATTTCAGGAAACGTCACGAAGGACTAGGTATTTTTTCTTTTACGAAATGCCATGAAACCTTGGTGGGTAACGAAACTAGGGATTTCTAGGAACCTAGGGAATTCGTCATTTTACGAATTGTCCCGAAAACTAGGCCGCTAAAGAAACTAATGAACTTGCGCTTTAAGGAAACGTCAAACGAGTTCAGGCCAGACAACATTTTCATATGTGGTTGCTATTCGGTGGCGCCGGCGAATAGCCATTTTTATATCTTGTGGCTATTCGCCGGCGCGCCGGTGAATAGCATCTACCTAATTAAAATCGGATGAGATTTACTCGATTAGAGGGATTGCAACCCGGTTTTTCGGTAAACCGGTCAATTTTCATCTCAACCCGTTTTTCGGTTTTTGAATTGTGGCGTTTACATTTAAAAGTCCATAGTGAATTATTGAAATGTACTACTTCGTTCTATATATTATTGCGGTTCTTCCGCACATCTTTGTAAAAAGCTGCACTTGTAATTCATTAGAACATTGTTGTTGGCATGTAAACAATGGAAAATTTTCTAACTAATAAATTGTATTAATTAATAATTATTTATCATGAATTTCTCGATCAAATATCATAATAACTACTAAATCTCTGCATAAATGTGTTTTGAAAAGTGCGAGGGTTCTGCTTTACATCTGATGCGAATATTGCGAAATTCAAATTTTGGACCGAAACTACAATAAATTTTGTGAATCTTATGTCAATCAAGATGTGACAATAGATTGTTATTTTGTTAAGAGCAAAGACGTATATTACGTTACTTCGACGACTCAACACTCATTCACTAATATTTAAAATTGTTTACTTAAGAAGACCCGCACGTAGAAAACACTTCAAGACACACTATTATTTAAAATTTTTCACTCCGCGCACAATGTAACACATCCGCACGCTGCTGTCTTAAAGCTTACTGAATAGTTAGATTAGATTAAGGAGTGTGGAGAGATCTAGATATCTAGACAGGGACCTGGATCTATAATTCTTTGTACCACACTCTCCTTTCTTCGTTTATTGCAGAAGTTTACAAAATGAAGCTTATAATTCGTATGAAAAACCTCCTTCTTCTGTAACGCTACGTAGGTCACAATGGTTGAATGGTTGTAATGTTGATCTGTTACATTGGTAAGCTGTAGTCACTTCCTTCACTTTCCGTATCACTGGCAGGGTTGTAAGTGATGCTTTTCCAGAAGTAGGACCAATTAAGGCGCATCGGCCAAGATCCGTGTGAAATACCTGGGAAGCCAAAGGGAGATATTTACCATCGTATTGAAACGTGTAACTTCGGTTTGAAAGTTGACTGAGTAATATTTACAATTGCTTCACTTAAAGCACTTTGTTGTCACTTCGACGACTCAACACTCATTCACTAATATTTAAAATTGTTTACTTAAGAAGACCCGCACGTAGCAAACACTTCAAGACACACTATTATTTAAAATTTGTTCTCGCTCGCCACCTACAAAACAGAATGAACGCTTATTCGTCTACTGACAGGTACTACTGTCATTTGAGACTGTTAGAAACAAAAGTAAGTCTTTTCGATCTGTCAAAGTGACGTTTATTACGTCAAACAAAAATCAAATTTTTGAAATAGTGAGATAATCTTTTATTTTTCCTCGATTCTATTTTAGCATCAGAATTGAGGAAAAATAAAAGATTATCTCACTGTTTCAAAAATTTTTGTTCGTTTGACGTTAAAAGCGTCACTTTGACAGATAGAAAAGATAGTGATTTGCTACACAGAAATGAGTACCTCCTCGTTCAAACTCAAACGTTGAAATGTCCTGTCTCAATATACATCGTTTTTCACTCTTGTGGTATAATATACTATTTTTATGATCAGCTGAGCACATACGAAATAAAGTCCTTGATAAAAACAACGCTGGTTACAATGGGAAGATAACGTGGTCATGTGATGGAGTTCATGTCAGTAAGGGAGGAATGAGGGACGGCAGAGCAACTTTTTCTAAACTCCCAAATACCTAATACCATTCAACATTTTACATAAAAATCACATTTATGTAATTTGAAACAGAATTTTATATTTGAATTTTTTTTTATTTAATTTCGCTAATCGAGAAAATAGGCTTAACCAAAGACAGCGAACTTCTACCTTTCGAATAACAATTATTTATCTTTTTTTGTACCAGTTGCTAATCTGTATGTTTCACTGAATTTCAATTTTTTATGAATATTGACTTTTTACAGGTATACGTGGCAACGACAATGTCCTACGATATATTTGGATAACAATCTTCAAAAAAATTATTCTGATACACGAACACATGAACACAAGTACAAAAAAATAGCAAACTGTGTGTATTCGAGGAAGGTAAAATTGTTGTATAATTTATTACAAGCAGTTATGAGAAGAGGCGACCTATGTCTACATAGTGCTGTGGATGGATAAAATTACATTAGGAGGCTATAAATACTGTCAATCAATAAGGATTAATATTATATTAATGATTTAAAACTCGAACATGATTCTGGTGCGCAAAATAAAATGGCATCGTTGTAGCTAAAGGGGGACATAACTCCTGGTGGTTTCTAGGAGGTTCGGGCTGACCTAAGTTTTTCACACGCCCGTCCCGAGTTCGCAATGAATCATATCGATGAAAAATTCCACGTAGAAAACTATTTTAGTCAAATGCCCGCTAATTTTTGAAGTTTTAAATTACATTTTCTTCAAAATTATGTTTGATTGGCTTCTGTTTGCTTTAACAATGTGAAGAAAAAGCATTTTTTGCTTAAATTCTAAGAAAAAATTTCTGAAAGTTTGTTGCATAGTCGAAGAAGTGCCGGGGCATTGGGGACATTCACAGTAAGCTTCTGCACAAAATATTTTGTTTGTAAAAAACTTAATTCATGCGACTCAATTGTACGATTCTGCACCAAGGAGGTTCATAACGCTGCCCTGTCAACTTAAAACATCGTAAGTTGAAAGCTCAGAGCTTTCAATTTCAATGCAAAATGTATAGAAAATTCGAAAGCTTTCATTTTGACATACAATGTTATAAGTTAACAGGGCAGAACGTATGTATTTTCGTCACGTGACATATTTAGATAGTGCGAAATTTCATAAGGCTAACTATATGAGCATTAGGGTTGGGAATTGAGGTCAAAACGATTCTAAATGAGAACCTGTCGGGAGCTGATCAGAAAAGCAGAAAAAACCTGGCGAACCGAGTTCTAGATTGTATAAGGTGTACGTGGACCCGATGGCAATAATCGTGCATCAGATGCGTCTATGTATAAGCAATTCCAGAGCGTTGAAAATTTTTTGCACCCGATGACTCAAACTAAAGTCGGCGCCGCTTCACACGGTGCTCCAAATTATCGCGACGCCCTCCTTATCTGAAAGCCACTTACTTTGTACAAAAACTTCTTGAATGCAGGCCGGTAGCCAGGGTGGATTGATAGGAGGGGCTGAGCCCCCAACCTGAATTCTATTGAAATTCTATTCTTTAAAAAAAAAAAAAGATTTCGTGCCGCATTTGAAATTATCCTAAAGATAAAACGTGCCGCCACCTACATGTCAAAAATTTGTTGTACAGCGTAAAGGGAAATTGTAATCGCGAGCGAAATTATTTCAGAAATATTAATAGATAGATTGGGCTGAGCTACTTATAGAACTTACTAGAAGCTACATGTAACTTACAACTTATAAACGCTATTTTTCTTACGTTTTTGTTCTTTATAAGTTATAAGACAGCCCAATCTCTCTAATGACTTAAATACTAAATGCAGTTCGCCATTAGCATTTTCAATCTACTGGAGAATTATGAATTTGTTCTTGCCACTGCAAATTTTTAAGTGCTTCAGTTATTATTGACAGCTACAATTCATTGAAATTATGCTCTAAACTTTTCTTATTAAAACTAACAAAAGGTATAGATGTACCAGTGAGTGAGGTATAAGTATTGGTGGCTGTTACGATAAAAGAATAGCTAGCGTAGCGAGAAAAATAGTAGATTACGTTCTATGCAGTGAAAATAATTCATTACATGAGGGATCAATTTTGTGATATGAGCGGAACTCATGAGTGTGTTTTCGAGCAACAAGCTTTGGAAACTGTTTTTGAGAAGCCTAGAGTTTGCATATCCGAGCCGAAAGCGAGGTATGCAACTACCCGCGTCAAAAACAGTTTCCCAAGCGAGTTGCTCGAAAATTCACGAGTGAGTTCTCGAGTTTACAAAATTGATCTCGAATCAATGAATTATTTTCACAGCATGGAACGTATGCTATTTTATTCGATGTTCCATATGGAAAGAATTTGTCAATACATCCTACCATCAAGCAAAAAACCACAATAACACAATTAAAGAACTTTAGAGTGTAAGATATAATATTTGGCTATTCGAGATATGAGCCGCTTTCGGGGTATTTTCGGAGTCATATTTTAAGTATGACGCAGAAATGGCCAATTTTCCATATTATGTTTTTTGAGAAGAAAATATTGGATACTGTTAAGAAATGAAACAAGAAAAATTGCCCATTTGTGCGTCATACTTAAAATTGACTCCGAAATTACTCCGAAAACTGCTCACATCTCACCCAGTACTAACCTTTAATTTTTTCTCGAATTTATTTGAAGAATAGATCCTAACGAAAGTACACATGCTGACTGTCATATTTTCGAACATCTGCTCACATCATTCGATCATTCGACGGTTTCAACCGTTTCGACTGTAATGTTGGTGATAAAACGGGTGATAATGACATTAGTTGTATGTAATGAAATGAGTTTTGCGGATAGGACACAATGTTATTACATGTCGACACAATGCTATTACATGTAGAATGTGGACACAAATATCGACCGCATTACATGGACCAAAATATACATGTATTGACATCTTTCCATATGGGGCAGCGAATAAATGTTGTTTATTTAACTAGCATGTGTTGAATTTCTGCATAGCTTTTGTTTGTAACATGCTGCCTTTCATAAAGTAGTCGAACATGAAGCGAAGAAATATTTGATTACGAAGCCAAGGAGTTTTTCACAAGAGTTATTGTATAGCCCCTTATGCCCCCCCAGGATACGGGCCTGCTTGAGTGTCTTCCACATTTTACCAATCCGAAAGAATGAAAACGATAAAAATAGCAACAGTGAAGTTACACAAAAATAGGGGATTGTGACGATTGTACTAGATTCGATCGCTGAGTTGACCAAACTATTTTGCATCCAATTTGGTTTACGTTTTCTTGATCCCAGCTCACCTTTAGCCTACCAAACAACATTACTACAGAGAGAGCTAACAGGTAAGAAACTAGGTCAAGAGGATGATGTTCATACCATCAGATAAACTGGCAAATGTTCACCAAATCGTATACACAAAGGACTATAATTCTCACGTTTAACAAACCAGAATTTATTTCAAATCGCCGGTGGTAATGACACACTAAATAATCTTTCACCAGTGTAATAACCTTCTTATGCATGGATTCGGATAAATTAGTATTATATCGCCCTCTGTAGACTAATATACATCTCCTTCATACATTGCGGAAATTCAATAACATTCGCTTGTTATGTTTATTCGAAACGTCTAAATTCAGTTTTTTTTCTATATTGTTGCCTTCCGTGTTAAACATACCCTGATGGAAAATTGGATGGTTAAATTCATTGTCGTTTGAAATGCACACGGCCTTCGGGCAAACATCTGTTATGTTAAGTTACAAATTGGTACCGCATGCACAAATTTCATAAATAAGTTAAATTCAATTTACAAGTTAAACCTACGCTTGGTAGGGGGAGTGATACAGATACAAGTTCATTTTTTCTTATAAGAGAATTTAGCGTCTTTCATTCAAGTTGATACATAGAAGAAAAATGTTTGGTGTCTTATTTATGTTAATTTCCCATGCAGGATGTTTAACTGCACTAAAAATCCCAAAATTACGACATCACTCGCGCCCTAAAATACATTCAAATCGTTTCAACAATAAAAGGTCAACAAAGCGACTGATGTTCAACAGTAATATCCAAATGTACCAAAGCAAACAGTTTTCCCTGTGATAAAAGCGAACCTCAATCCAATTCAATTGAAATTGCATATAACAAAATAATCAATTCGCACGTGGTTACTACGGCACACCGTCCGACACGTGTTTGAGATAAAAATCATCAAAAAAAAAATATTTAACAATTCTCTCTCAATGTATCTGATGTTCATCATAATAATTGTAATGGGCCGGCCTCGTCAGTGGAAAATCTGATTATACTACTTACGTTACAAACGGTTCTCCAAAACACATTACATTGTTGTTAGTGTTGCTTGAGAACTTTAGATTACGATGAAAGTAGATTTATAATCGTATTTGTGAGGCTTTTGTATGTAAAATTGTGTGTTTCGTTAGGGTAGGTCAATTTTCGGACTTTTTTTTTCCCCCAAGTGGGACCGTGGTGCCACAATTACGTATCCCCAGTGAACCTCATTGGCAAGCTCGAAATTTTTTTTTCGTCAAATATAAGCTTGCGGGGCCTTTTCTAGTGAAAATTTGCGACTTTTTCGACATGGCCCTATTCAAACCTTCGCCAAGTCCACGAAAAGAACCTGATCATCATGGTTCTTATTTTTCCCATTTTCTGCACTCTATTGTGCACTAAATCGAATTTGTGAACAATTGAAAAAAGTTTGATGAGTATTTTTGTGGTGACTTCAAACTCACCAGATGGTCACTTTTTGGAACATTTCTAACTTTTCATCAGCTGGCGTTATACGAAAAAAACGCACAATATCTTTTTTTCTTGCTGATATGATAGATACATTAGTAGTGAACACAAGAAAAAAGGAACCATTGAAAAGGAGCGGCTATCGTGAAGGCAGTGAGAGGTAACGTCAAAGTATGAGAAAACACGAATTTTTGATATGTTTTGATATGTTTTGATGCGCTTGATGTGGGAAATATAGGCTTCCTAACACTTTTGTGGCATTGTCCATCGAAAATTAGGGGAATGTGCAAAATCCCAGAGTGTACTATTGTTCATGAGACGATAAAATTGCATCAGTGGACGATATTATTGTCTCATGGACGATATAATTGTCTCATGGACGATATTATTGTCTCATGGACGATATTATTGTTTCATTGGACAATATTATTGTTTCATTGGACGATATTATTGCATCAGTGGACGATATTATCGTCCCATGCACAATAATATTTGTCGCTGGACAATAATACTGCCTGAGCGTTGAAAATTTTCGCCTGGTGGACAAAAATATCATCTCAAGGACAATATTATCGTCTCATGATTTTTCAAATGGACTTCCTTTGCCTAGACAATGTAATCCCAAACAAGGAGGGAGACTAGCGAAACGAGGGAATTTGCGCGCTTTAATGAAACGCTAAAGAAACAAGGTGGCTAACGAAGCTATCAAATTTTCCTTTTACGAAAGCTCACAAAACGAAGTGGTTAACGAAAGAAGGAAATTTGCGCTTTAATAAAACACTACAAAAAAGCAGGTGGCTAACGAAACTAGGAAACTTTTCCTTTTGTGAAATGTCACCTAAAGTAGCTGGTTAACCGAGCTAAGGAGCTTTTCGTTTTACAAATAAGACGACTTCATTTACAGGACGATAATATTGTCATGAAAAAGATTGAATCTTCGGTATTGTTCAATTTCTTTGTAAAATTATTGCCAAATATATCACTAGACGATATTATTGTCTCATGGACGATATTATTACATCAGTGGACGATATTATCGTCTTGGACTATAATCCACAGGTGGATTTTGCCCCCCGCCAAAATTACGGCTATTTTTTAGCTGAGTTTCGGCTCTGATAAATACCCCCTACCCCTAGTCTTGTATGTGACCTTTTCTTTTAAACGAATGATATGGTCGTCATTATTTTGTGTGTCTAAGGAAAGATTCCCCTTTCCAATTGCATCCTACCTTACCAAAGCCTCCAAAAATTACGCGAAGAATTCTTAAAATGAATTTTTATGGGAAAAACAGGAAAACGCGATCTTCTTTAGGTGTATATTGGGAGCGATGCGAATAAATCTCGTAATGGTTGTTCGAAAGCTCAACCTGATAAAATTGATAAGATTTCTGTTAAGTTGATCTTTCATACAAACTTTGCACGATTTATTCCACAGCTTTTTTTGACAGATAATTTCGAACAAACTGGGGTGTGCACTTAAATCATTCCATGGGAGCTATTCCTAATCTTCATAACTGTCATGAATTCCATAATATAAAATAAGTTCAGATGACGTGAAATTTCAAAATTATTGATTTTATTTTCTCTTTGAATTCATCGATTTTTTACTTGGACACCAGCTCAAAGCTGGTAGCTCTTAGCTTTACCATCATGATTTGTCATCAATGATTTGTCATCGGTGATTTGTCATCAGTGATTTGTCATCGGTGATTTGTCATCGGTGATTTGTCATCAGTGATTTGTCATCGGTGATTAGTCATCGGTGATTAGTCATCGGTGATCTGCCATCGGTGATTTGTCATTGGTGATTTGTCATCGGTGATTTGTCATCGATGATTTGTCATCAGTGACTTCTCATCGATGATTTGTAATTTGTGATTTGTCATAGGTGATTTGTCATAGATGATTTGTCATAGGTGATTTGTCATAGGTGATTTGTCATCGGTGATTTGTCATCGATGATTTGTCATCTGTGACTTCTCATCGATGATTTGTAATTTGTAATTTGTCATAGGTGATTTGTCATAGGTGATTTGTCATCGGTGCTTTGTCATCGATTAATTGTCATTGATGATTTCTCATAGATGATTTGTCATCGGTGATTTGTTATGGGAGATTTGTCATCGGTGATTTCTCATCGATGGTTTTTTATCAGTTTTTTGTCGTAGGCGATTTCTCATCGATGATTTCTCATCAATAATTCGTCATAGATGATTTGTCATCATTGACCTCTCATCGATGATTGTCATAGGTGACTTGTCATCGGTGATTTGTCATCGGTGAATTGCCATTTGACATTAGTGAAAACTCATAGATGATTTCTCATAGGTGATTTGTCATCGGTGCTTTGTCATCGGTAATTTGTCATCGAAGAATTGTCCTCGATGATTTGTCATAGATGATTTGTCATTGATGAGTTGTCATTGATGATTTGTCATAGGTGATTTGTCATAGGTGATTTGTCATCGGTGAGTTGTCATAGGCGAGTTGTGATAGGTGATTTGCCGTCTTTATTTTTACTCAACTCGGTGCCATTCACTTAATCGGTGAACATTTCTCAATGAATTTTCCCTTAAAAAAATCATACAAAACGAAACCTCTCAGATGAATTTTCCTCTCTCGGTGAACGACGGATTTTCGCCTGATGAAACTCATCGGTGAACATTCCTCAATAAGATCTTCTCTATTATGTCTCTCAACACGATATTTCGAGTAAAATTTGACCGATTTTCTAAATCTGGAAAGTAATCGAAAAAGTGATATGGAATTGAATTTGAGTAATATCGGTCAAAAGTATCGAAGATACTGTCGAAAATGTGATCGAAAAAGTGGTTTTTGGAGTGTCAGTGACAACTCATCGGTGACAATTCGTCGGTGACAGTTCATCTATTACAATTCATCGGTGATAAATCATCGGTGACAATTCATTAGTAATAATTAATCGGTGAGAAATCATCGATGAAAATTCATCGCAGATTGATCTATGACAATTCATTAGCGATAAATCATCAATGACAATTCATCGGTTATTAATCAACGATGAAAATTCATCGCTGACAATTCATTAATGACCATTCATCCTAGAGCATTCATCAATGACATTAATTCAATGAAAATTCGTCGATGAGAAATCATAGCTGACTGTTCATAGCTGTTCATAGCTGACGCTCATCGGTGACTGTTCAACTGTGAAAATTAATCGATGACAATTCATCGTTGAAAATTCATCGATAACATTTTATGTGTGAAAATTCATCGGTGAAAATTCATCAGTGATAATTCATCGGTGACAGTTCATCTATGAAAATTCATCGGTGACAATTCATCTGTGAGAAATCATCGCTGACAATTCACAGGTAACAGTACATTGACAATGATTATTGATTTCAATTCATACTATTACCCATCGTCTTATTATCACTTTCTGCATTTATCATTTCGTCAGTTATCACTTTCGCTCAATTATCAATTTGATTAATTATCATTTAAGTAGTTTTTGTAAAACCTTCCCCCCTATCGCCCCACGTCATTGTCAAATGGACCCTAGCCCACAAGAGGAATATGTCCATGTAATTTTTATTTTACGAATTGGAAGTAATGTTAGTCTAAAGGAAACACTTGCCGAACTTATTATGGAACTGAAACCATTTATCTTATGATCACTACAATAGGTTGATCCAGTGTAAAAATAATATTCCGTTCCATTCCTTTTTCATCGCAAATTTGCATTAGATGTTTCGTTGCCTATAATTCTTTCTCGATAGAATAGGGCTTATCATCCAATTGGATCGGATTTATTCCACTCCACCATATATAAACATCAAGCCTATGTAAAATATGGCATCGCACTGCAAACACACTGAATACGTATGTTTATGCCTTCTGTTACAAATCTATTTATTTATGAGGTGTAAAGTATACTACGAGTACACCGCATACCTAACAGCAATCTGCATGTATTTCCACAGAAATATGACGTGAAAATGCAAATTCGAAAATTGTAAGATTATTTACTGTAGATAAAGAAGGTTCTCTCTATTAGGTTCTTCACAATTTACTAAGGATACTACGGATTTATTTTCTTCTTTTGGTGTAATATGTGTGTGCGTGTTATGCGAATTGTTATGTGATACCTTTTTCGTTTTAAATTGAATTCCCCGCAGCGTGGTCGACGCGAATGTAGTTCTGGTACTGACCTAATTTATTAAAAGTTACTTTAAGTTTTGTTTACCACATCACCTTCATTGCCTTTTTTGGTTTAAGAACATTTTTAGTTATGCCACCCTCAGCAGCCACCCGCGAGCGATTTTTTTCTCTTCCACATTTGACATTTCATGCGAATTTTTTTGATTACGCGCAATTTTTCGGTTTTCGTTTAAAATTTGATTTAATTTACGTTTTTTGTAACAAATTTTAATGCAAATCTCATCGAAATAATTTACTGAAGCAATAGTCGCAGTAAGTGAATTTTGTTCGAGCGATTTTAATCGCTCGCGTCCAATATAATTAACGCTTAAGTAATCATAAATGCGAAAAGTAGTGCAGCGCTCCAATTCCAGAGGAGATTCTATTTCTAATCAACTTTCATTTCAACTCAAATCAAGCCTATGATAGGCGACGCGACGGTTGGAGATAGAGATGAATTAAGAACGGTGAGATTTTAATGACATTTTTGAGATGATTAGGAATGGTTAGATAGTTTTATCCGTTATTCTATCATGTTTAGAGAATGCAATCGGTAAATAAAAACCGGTAAAAACCCGGCTACGACGTTTACCGATTAAAGGTTAGTAAAATTGTGTTTACCGGTTTTTACAGTAAAACATTTTCACTCTGTAAATGATCGAAAATTCCTTAAATTATAGGCCGACACTCTTGGAGACTATTCGCAGTGTGTGCAAATAGTCTCCAAGAGAGACTATTCGCAGTGTGTGCGAATAGTCTCCAAGAGATGCTATTCGCATGGTGTGCGAATAGTGTCGGCCGAACCTCCACTAACTATTGGCAATCAAAAATCAAGTCTACTTTGTCCAACAGTCAAAGTTTCCTAACAAAAAAGTGAGCAACCACCGAAATTTTAGCAGTTCTCGCTGCCTACCTCCTCCGGATGAAGTTGGATGGAAAAATGAACTTTTACAAAGTTGTAGCCCATCAAAAACTCTAAGACTTTTCTTCCCCGACCGAAGCTCCATCTTGGCAACTGTAGCTGCTACAGTCGATCCAAAAAAATTGACCTATTTTGATCAATTTTCTTAAACTAAAAATTCTAAAAAATTTCGGGACCTTGTTTTCTTCACGTTTCAGACCATTTCCTACAAAATTAGAAAAAAAATTTTTTTGATTTTTTTTTCGGGCAGCGTAGCTTTTTTTGGCGCCTCATTGAAAGTCAATCCGCTTTTACCGGGAAATTTGTTTGAACTGGATCTGGGGTGTCACCTGGTAATGTGAGTTTGAAATGTGACTACGTAACAGCACTATATATGGGAAAACCTCTGAATGCATCGAATATTTGAATGAAGCAATCTTCTATTAAATTTTTGAATAAAAGATTTTTTTGAATTTCATTTTAACCCAGGAATCCGAGTGCGAATAGTCTCCAAGAGATGCTATTCGCAGTGTGCGCGAATAGTCTCCAAGAGATACTATTCGCAGTGTGTGCGAATAGTCTCCAAGAGATGCTATTCGCACTGTGTGCGAATAGTCTCCAAGAGGTACTATTCGCACTGTGTGCGAACAGCATCTTCGTAAATTATTCCATAAAATTAGTCAAGAGATAAGTTTTTTTGTCGATCGAGTCTAATTGTGTTATGAGAATTCGTAAAGAGTAACTCTTTGGTTCAGTTTCTAGCTTTTCATTTCCCAGTTGGCCCAGTTTTAAGTTAGGTAAGTAGATTTGGTGAAAGAGGGCAGATTGTGACGAAAAAACAAGGTACATATATAAGTTAGAGAAATTTCGGAGTCTTATTCATTTTACAATGAAGAAATTATAACAATGACAAAACAGCTGAAAGTGATAAAAGGTGTTAATGTGCAAATTATAAATTTTTTAATTGTATCGGAAACAAATTTCGGAATACAGAAGAGGATTGATAACTTAAATGGAATAATTGGATTTGGGGAGGACTACTCTGCGTAGAGTAAAGTAAAATGATCAATGTTAAGAGCGAAGAGGCGCGGAGCTTCAACTCAATCGAGATGCGAAATAAAAAATTACATCCCTTGTGTAATACTATACTCTAATCTCATTTTTTTATGAAATTTGTTTCTCCTTAAATGTAGACGTCCTACATGCCCAGTGAATTTTCTTTGATGGCTCACTTCGTTATAGTGATATATATCCCCCCTTGCGGGGTCTAAGGGGCGGAGCCCCTAGCGGGGTCTAAGGGGCGGAGCCCCTAGCGGGGTTTGGGGCAGCGCCCCATTTACGTAAGGCCGCCTGCAAGGCTTGCAAAAGCCCACTGCTTGTGCGGGGGTGAGGAGGCAGAGCCCTCCAAAACACAGTTTTTTTTTTTTTATAAGGGTGAGGAAATCTTCATAGACACCCGGTCTTTCTGAACCAAGGTAGTGTTGGATTCCATTAACTTTAATAACCTACCAACTAAAACCTCCTTCCTTAGTCTTCGTGCTCTCTTCTCCCCGGAACCGCCTCATATCATTACTTCGGGGAGGAGCTGTGCTTTCGCACCTACTCTCTTAGATCAACTGCCAGTCTTCTTTGATCGTCTCTCCATGCAATTTGCAGCTTCGTCATTATTTTCGCAACTACATTATCCGCCACTATCCAGACCTCCTCAGCGCGGCACATCTCCGATATTATGTTTAACATAGTTTAATATCTAATTAATAATACCTACCTATATTCACCATTTCTGAGTAAACATTACATCTGGGGATATTTTGTCCGTTTTTTGTGGGAAATTTTGTCGGGTCATAGTGGTCATATCCCAGGATTGGGGCATTTTTACCCAAAAACCTGAGATACGCGTTCACTAAAATCTTACTCTCTACAACTTTGCTTTTGGAAGCAACTTTCTATCTCTTATAGTTCTAGAGATATGGATCATCCCTCCCAATTCTAGAAGTGGTCATATCCCAGCATTGTGGCATTTTTACCCAAAATCCTGAGACACATGTTCTCTAAAATTTTATTTTACATTTTTTTTATTGTTGATTCGTCATTAGCGCCGCAGGCCTGAAATAAGCAACCAAAAACAAAAAAGCGGGGTCGAGGGGCGGCAGCCCCCGAGAATGGGGGTCAAGGGGGGAATATCCCCTCTTGTGGGGTCTAAGGGGTTGGAGCCCCTAGCGGGGTTTGGGGCAGCGCCCCATTTACGTAAGGCCGCCTCCAAGGCTTACAAATTTTTTCTGGGAACATTTTGTCCGGGGATATTTTGACTGGGGATAATCGGTCCTAGAGCCCAAATTGTGACAAAAAAATGCGGAAAAAGTGGACATCTGTTATGAACGAATGTCCAAATAGGATGTGTTTTATTGCTAGCTTCTACATGCTTTACCTGATACATGTGGCCAATCTGTTCAAATCAAATCATTAGTCATTATTTTTCAAATCTAGTGTTCAACGTTCGTCGCGGATTATTTATGGGTTTCATTATTGAAAATTGAACATATCGACAGATTTACATGTAAAGTAAAATGCCGGTAATTTAGCGGTAAATTTACTGAAAAATTTCGGTATTACCGTTTTCCGGTTTTTAGAAAATGTAGTAATTTGAGAAGAGGAGGAAAATGAAATGCATATGTTCCGCCTTAGGATAGACCAAGGTGATTTAATTAATTAAATTAATTAGACGCTATGCTCTTTGCTGGAGATAGGGTGGCGTAGAGAATGACGGTTCATCACACAGGGGCTGCGACTTAAAAGTTCACACCTGTAGCTCCAAGAAGCATTATGATGATACTATTGGTAGTCAGTCGTAGGATTTTTTCTGATTTTATTGATTGTAGATCGATTGCTGCATTTGTTTTTACATTTTATTGTCATGTCATTAGAAAATCCCTACTAAAGGTTAGTATAATGTTTAACCCTAGGAGTCTTATTTGACTTTTAAAAGATAAACGTTGAAGATTTAGTACTGAGCCCTAAGCCTAATGAATTAATTTATGCCCCAAAAATCGAAGAAATGTTTTGTGACACAACTTAGTTTAATCTCCTTGGAGAAAATTCGATACTTTTTCAATTGCAAAAAAAAGTCCTGCCCCAATTTTAGTCTCTGAACACATTCTCTACATCAAATTCATCATTTAAAATAAGGCAAAGAAATTTAATGTTTTACAAATATAACAAAAATTATTACTTTGCAGGTGAAGCAACAAAGTTTCGAAACTTATTTCCAATGCGTTTCCTCACTTCGTTACGTTATTACCTACCATGTTCATTCAATACTGAAAATCATATTCGTCATCACAGCTGAACCTACGGAGCTGGACGATGATGTTACTCCAACTTTCCGATTTTCTCTCTTTTGCATGCCTTTTGTACAGAAATTGCTCAGCCAGCATTTATCCTCATAAAAAACCCCGTTGAGTAGACTCCGCCCAGTCACAGCAGTTATAACTTCCCCTGAAACCGAAGAAAGTTACAGCGTACCCGTGCATATAGCAACTTTAAATGAGGGTGTGTTTGTGAAACCTGTTTGGTTCGTAAGAACTGACCTGACTGCATAATGAATTGCATCTCATGATCATTAGCTGTGACTAAGAAATGGGTGGAGAGACGTTAATAATTACATTCACACAATGAAATTTCATTGGAAAACCAACCCTTTGTAGGATAGAGCTGTAAATTTGTTGAATATATTGGATGTTAGAGTAAAATTCTAAGAAATTGTGAAATGTAGAAGAAAACTAGAAAACATTAAAAACGCAAACAATCTTTTAATATTATGACTTTAATTATCAACACCATCACGTAACATCCACCCTTTAAATATACATACAATGCGTTTCGTTATCTGATGTAGGATTATACCTCCAGTTCAATGTAAGTATAAAGAATCTACCCACTCATCATCCAGCGAGCACATATTTTTTCCCAATAAAATCCATTATCTTGGCATTACGATCTTAATCTTCTGAAATGTATTTATAATAAAAGCATAATGCGATATGAAAAATGCAATGATCGAAAAGTGAGGGTTTGTTTGAAATGATTTTGTAATAGGTGTAATATATGAGAGAATAACAGCCCTCGATATTAGCTTTAGATTCATCACAACCAGACAGATAATCCTGATAAATGTTTTAGTTGATTTCGTTTTGTTTACAGATTGATAACAAAATGAAATGCAAAATTCATTCGTTATAATTCGAATTCGTTATAAAGAAATGGTAATAGTCGATAGGATATATTAGCACTTCAATAATTATTAGTGAGGCTGATAAAGCTGTTTGCAGTTATTTCGATGACAGAATTGTCGTTCTGAAAACATACCGGTATTAAACTCTTAACGATGCAGTACTAAAATCGTTTGAGGTCAACTGCCCGTTGAATAGTCCACTTCCGCCAGGAAAGATTCCACGATGGACAAAAGAATTATCCCAATTGAAGAAAATAGCAAGAGCTTCTTTTAACAAAGCGTAACTCAAAAGAGCAAGCCACTATCGAAGAACAAAATAAACTTTGGAACACGCACTATATTGCGAAGAATAATTATGATTAAGCTATTAGAGACACTAAAAGACATTCGTGGAAAAATTTCACAAATGAAGTTGGAACTTGTAGGCCGATGGCAAAATTGAAAATTGCCTTAGCTAAGCCGATACAGTCGGAAGTAATGAAAAAAGCGAACGGTGAAGAAACCGCCAATAATGACGAAGCTCTGGAAGTGTTGATTAAGAAACACTTTCCAGATATCGAATCAAATATATCGATCCAATCGGGTCGACATAAACCAAAGCCGAAGGACTGGGCTACTGCCAAGAGACTTATAACGGAATAAAAAGTCTCTTGGGCAGTCAAAACCTTCAAACCATTCAAAACACCTGGAGTTTCCAGATCATCCAGCTCTTATAATAGAATCACGGAATGTACTTACCTCGTATTTGAAGAACCTCTTGGCAAGAAACGAAAGTTGTTTTCATTCCGAAATAGGGCTCGGAACAGATCAGATCAATCTGATTTTTTTTCAGATTAATCTGAAATTTATCCGATCTGAATCTGATCTGAAAATTTTGATCTGATCTGAAATCTGAAAAATTATATCAGATCTGATCTGAACTGATCTGAAATCTGTTTTAGAAGTCTTTACACCTAGCTGAAGGGAAATATTTGCCCGTGTCAGTATTTTAAATATTGTATTTATAAGTCTGAAAAATAACACTAGTCTACAGAGGTTTTGTATCTTTCCTGTCTGTCATTGCCCAATGTTAGGCTTAGTGTGCTGTTGCAGAATATGGCCTAGTTGAGTGTCCATCACCCCTGAATGTAGAGTAATAGGGGTCCAAAGAAAAATGTAAGGACATTTTCATTTAGTCATTATTATATGTTACTCAAGTTATATGTAACGTTAGTATGTACGGGTTACTAGTGCATAGTCAAGCCTACAAACCTATACTAATATTGAGATAAATCTTACATATTATGATGGATTCTGCATGGATCAGAAAAGTGAACTTTTTCTGACGTTTTGGTCATGGTTGGAAAAGGGCGTAATTTCTAACTATGGTAATCGAAGTTTCCATTTGAAATATTTTCCGAAAGAGAGAGACCAAATCTTGTCAGAATTAGTAAATTTTTGATGAGGTGTTTGTTTTGTCGAAAGACGGTGCATGAAAACAGTATAGCAAAAACTATATAATTTTCGACTTTTTTCATATACTCGTCTTCTGACAAAACAAGCACCTCATCAAAAATTTTCTAATTCTGACGAGATTTGGTCTCTCTCTTTCGGAAAATATTTGTAATTGGAAACTTCGATTACCATACTTAGTCATTACGCCCTCTTCCAACCATGGCCAAAACGTCACAAAAAGTTCACTTTTCTGATCCATACAGAATCCATCATAATATGTAAGATTTATCTCAATATTAGTATAGGTTTGTCGGCCCGACTATGCACTAGTTACCCGTACATACTAATGTTACATATAACTTGAGTAACATATAATAATGACTAAATGAAAATGTCCTTACATTTTTCTTTGGACCCCAATTACTCTACTTTCAGGGGTGATGAACACTTAAATAGGCCATCTTCTGCAACAGCCCACTAAGCCTGACATTTGGCAATGGCAGACAGGAAAGATACAAAACCCCTGTAGACTAGTGTAACTATTCGGCGACAATATTAAATAAACTACTGTTTTTTGTATCGAATATTATAATGCAATAATTCAAATTAAAATTGTCCCGCTAAATATTATAACGAAAGTACACATCCAACATTTGGCTGCTTTGGATCACACATATTCATAGTCTTATACTAGTGTATACTTTTTGTTGAAAGGGTTTAACGGTTTTATTGTGTAGCTTTCAGTATTTACTTCTATAGTATATTACAGAGGAACACTGTTATGAGTAATATTACAGGTGTGCGATGTATTATTACTCATAAACTATAAACAGTGTTCCTCTGTACTATGTTTTAACGTCTACCCACAAGGTAAGTTGAAATTTACAAAACATCTTATTTCATAAAAATCAATTCAAGTTTCAAATTTTGTTTTGTTCACGAACGAATCAAAGTTGCCGCGTGCCAATTCATACATATGCTTCTTAGAAATGACCTTAGTTGTCGGTTAAATTTTTGTTTAGTATCGAGATTTAATTCGAGGTTTTCATCTTTATTGAGAACTTATAGGCGACTTTAGGGAACACATGTTTTGCCGTGAATTGAGTAATGTCATAAGCAGGATATTCGTTTCTGTAAAATACACTCAAACGTTTTTATTTTGTTACACTTTGACTTTTTTCTATACAAAAAACAATGGCAGAAGGTAAAAGTGTAACAAAATAAAAACGTTCGTCTGTACCACAAATTTAAGAAATTTGAGAATCACAAACTTCCACTATATCAAAACAAACGCGTCGCATAAGATTTACCGACTACTCTGACTACACGTACGTTATGAGCCATATACCTATCGCGTCGCACACTGGTTATATCAACTTACCGAGTGGGTACACGTTAAAATATTGAAACGCAATCTCCGATGCTTTAGTGTAATAAATTTGATAACGTGATGTTGTCGAATGAAAACGAGATGTGTACGTACGCGCGTGCGAAGCCCTAGCGAAAAGTACACATCGAGTGTGTATTGAAAGAAATTTTTCTGTAATAGTGAGAGTGTGTTGGCGCACATACCGTGAAAAGCAACTCTTCGTCCCAAGTAATGGGAAACTATGTTCCGGCTCAACAAATACACTCTCACGTATACAGAAAAAATGTGTTTATTATTCACAGTCGCAAAAAAATATTTTTTTGAGCATACGGTGATAAATGGAGTGAATAGAATCAGATCAATCTGATCTGATCTGATCTGATCTGAAAAAAAATTATCAGATCAGATTCAGATCAGATTACCTTTGACCCCGATCTGATTTGATCAGAAAAATTCAGATCGCGTTTTTTCAGATTCAGATCAGATCAGAACAAACTGTTCCGAGTCCTATTCCGAAACCTGGTAAGTCTTCGTATTCCGAAGCGGATGCTTACAGACCAAATAGCTTAGCTTCTTCTCGAAATAATGGAAAGAATTTTGGACAGGTACATCAGAGACGAACCTCTGAAAGTAAAACAACTTCATAGCAAACAGAACGCTAACATTGTTGGGAAATCTGTCGAATCGGCGACGCGAAGCTTAGTAGATAAAATCGAAAAAGCACTCATAGAGAAAAAGCATACTCTTGGAGCATTTCTGGACATCGTCAGTGCTTTCAATTTGGTGAGCTATGAAGCTATCAAGAAAGCCGCGAAGCACTTTTAAGTGAATGATACGGTTGCAAACTTGATCGAGTTCATGCTGGAAAACAGGCTGATCAAAGCACGTTTTAATAACTCCAACAAAGTAGGAGTAGCCGTGAAATGATGCCCACAAGGAGACGTTCTGCAACCAATCCTATGGAATATGGTAATAGATAGCCTCCTGAGGAAGCTCAATGGAGAAGGATACAACTGAGAAGGTTTCGCTGATGATCTGGTAATAATGATCATCGGGAAATTTGAAATTAAGCTGAGTTCACTGATGAAATTAGTGGGGAAATGGTGTTATGAGAACGGCCTGTCCGTTAACCGACAGAAGACAAAACTGGTTCTCTTCACCAACAAAAAGAAGGGGAAAAACTTTAAGGAATCGAAACTAAACGACACAGCGATAAAATTAGCGAAGGAGGTTAAATTCTTGGGAATAATCCTGGATAGGAAATTGAATTTCAACAAACATATTGAAGAAAAAGTAAAAAAGGCCACAAAAATGTACTGGCAATGCAGAGCAGCCCTTGGCAAGACTTGGGGCTTGAAGTCAGATGTTGTTCTTTTGCTGTACACTCCGATAATTGGGCCAATCCTATTTTATGGATGCCATTTATGGTATCACAGAATCAAAACAAAAAAGATAATATCAGAAATAGAAAACGTACAGAGAATGATCCTCATGGGCGTCACTGGGGTCATGAGATCAACTCCTACGAGAGCACTTGAAACTGAACTGGTTGTTGGTTTAGCTCAAAACATGGCCACGCGAAGATTCTGCTCTGCACTGACAAATGCACCCCTCAATATTTTTTCAACAAAAAATTCAAGATTGAAACTCCAACTAGGGAGGCATAGCAGAAGGACATTATCTCAAATCCTTCGCACCTAAACGTCTTTACAGACGGTTCGAAAACTGAAACGGGAGTAGGTACGGGTGTATACTTTTGTGTCCCGAATATTAACGACATCGCTTCTCTAGACGGATACTATGCTACGACCCTACAATCCGAAATTTGCACCATTATGTACGCATGTAATATATTAGTGTCGAAAGAAATCAATGATGAAAACATAGTCTTCTACACAAACAGTCGAGAATGCCCAAATTTTCTAAAAGCACATTGCTTCACTTCCAAGCTAACTATAGAATTACTACAACAACTAAACTGCTTAGCAGAAAGAAATAGTGTAAAGTTAACCTGGGTTCCAGGCCACAGCGGTATCGTGGGTAACGAGGCGGCAGATCAGCTCGCAATGCCTCATTCTGTGGACCTAGCCCCTCTGTTTGGCTATCCTACTTAACCCAAAGGGAAACGATCAGAGAAGTCTTTAGAACTAAACACGACACAGTCTGGAATAGCTTGCATAATTGCAAGCACAGCAGAAACATTATTGATGGCAGAAGTAAATGTCATTCTAAATCAAATCCAGAACGGACCTAAGATTGCCGATTGGAGCGGTTACGGGACACTGCACACCCAATGGTCACATGCACAAAATGGGTATCGTCGAAACGACAGATTGTAGAAGGTGCGGCTGGATACAAAAGAGGCCTAACCAAGAGGCTTAATTGTAATATAACTTTGATACATGAAATTGAAACACAACTAACTACAGGTATTTTTGGAACTATTCCCAGGTTTTGAGCCATAAACCTGCAAGACAAATGATCCTTTCACCTCCGTTTATTTTGTCTTACACTCAAACTCAGAATATTAAGACTCAGTAGACCAATACTCAGAAGTCTAAGACCCAAACAACGAAGCCTCGAAGACCCAAAATGCAAATAAAAGATTCGGAAGACTAAACTCAGAAAATTAAGACTCAGAAAACTAGGAATCAAAAGACTGGAACTCAGAACGCTAAGACTCAGGACGTAACAAAATTGTCTATTTCAGAAAATCAATATTTCTCGTTTTCAGTTTTAAGGTAGACCGTATAAACATAACATTTTGATTTGTGTATCTAGCTTCAATTGAATGTCTGAATTTTTCATCGACAACTTCAACAAAGCACCAAATCCAACAAACATCGGATATGGGAAGTAAGACATTCACACATGGCCTCACATTATCTTTTTGCTAATTGCCTTGATAACAGTTTCAAATTACCAAAATAATCTTCTACGCCAAATGCAAATGATGTCTGGTTTGTATCAAGTATTGAAATTAAATGCTTAGTACAAGCGATTTCGATCATTGGCATCATGTGTTTAACTGTTTTGAATTAACAGCAAAATGATGTTGCTATCGGTTATTGAGATAATAAAGATCAATATGTTCCAAAGCCACATTGACAAATTCTCATTCAAAATTTGTTAATAAGTGAAGTGGCAAGTAGATGAGATGTTCAACAATATTTATGACACCCTCTCACTGTAAAAAAATGCGTGTAAAGGAGGTGTTACATTAAAAACAAATTAATGACAGAACTTGTTAACGGAAATCAATTATAGGAATTAATTGCTTCAGGCTTTTAAGTTGTTTCTCTTGTAAATATGAATTTTTAGAGCATTTTTTTTCTCATAACCGAATGTTCTTGGAACGAAACGAAATATTTTTTTGAAATTACATCGAATTCTTAATTCTTCAAAAAAAGGAAACATATTTTAAGATCTAGTGGCTGATTAGAAGTGCACAGCAAATTCTTAGGTAATTGACCAATGAAAAGACAGTGAAGAATAGTGTGATTGTGGATTGTATGTGGGAAACAGAAACTATTATATAAAACAACGTGTGATGACGTCATTGATGCAACGACGATTGATGACTCACTCATGAAATTGGTGCTGGACAGGATTCTTAGACGGACGGTTGATTGCAGCGGTAAGGGAAATTGTTTAAAATGAAACTTTCAGAAAAGACACGTAAATGACTATTTTGAGGAAAATGTCTTCATTACTCTTGACCAACCTTTCATTTCCCTTAGGAAGCGAGTATCCACAACCCACGCTTTTAGTACGGTTTCGGCTTAAGTCACAGTGTCCAAAACTTCATACGTCAAATGACAAAAAATTGTGTGGTCGTGGTCTTATGCATGAAATTTTGTATAATTTGACATAAGTGTCCGTTCATAAATTACGTAACGCAAGAGGGGGGAGGGGGGTTATGAGACAAGCGTTACGATTAGAACAAAAATGGGTCAAACTTTACTATTCTATCGTTACAGGGGTTTGAAATTTTAATTTTTGCGTTACGTAATCTATGAACGGCCCCTAAGCCGGCGTCACAAAAACGCGCGAATTACGCCATAATTTTATACTCGATGGGAAAATTATAGTATCAGTACAACCGTTCTACAAACATTTTCGATAATTCTCGTGGTTAAAACCATCCCGAGAAGTTTGAAGTCTTTTGAAGGGGACAGCGTATGTGTCCAGACCGTCTAAACTTTATGTATTGCTCTTAAATCAATCGAATCCACTTGAAATTTCCTCAAAAATGTTAATACGCATAAAGAGCTCATTCGAACGGAAGGAAAAGAAGTAAAAATGTATATAACAATTTGTACTCTATATTTCCTTTGCTTTTCCTTTGCAGCTCGTGATTATGAATCTCCCAAAGGAATCGCATTCATTTGCAAATGAATGAGGCACAGGCTTCACTCATTCTGTCATTATTTTTATGTCAGATTTTTCATTTTATAAAATATTCCATTTTACATTATCGAAAAGAATAGAATGTAGATTTGGGACAGCTGTAAATAAAGGTGTAGACATTGGTGGGTTTTTCGTGTTCATAGACGTGAAAATTTATTGATGAAAATGAATAATAGGTAACTTACAGAGATGAATGACAACAAATTTTTTACTCAAAAAAAATCCAATCAACTAATTGATAATGGGAATGGAAGTGTTTGTCGTTCGGCGTTAAAATGAAGGGATGTTATGGTGGAATGGGTATTTTGTTCTAATGTCCTTTTCGTAAGCTTAATGTTTTATGCGAACATGGCCATGAAAGATGGACTACTACAAACCCATGCTTGAATTATTCTTTTCCTTTTTCTTTGAAAGTTAATGAAAATAAATGCAAAGACATAAAATATGAAGTTTTAACGTGAATTGAAGATTCTATGGCGTATGTGTTTTTTATGTACAAAAAGGAGAACATTCCCCGTAGCATGTGGTGTGCAGGTTGTGCAGGCTACTTAAATCGCACGAGTCTGTGTAGCTTATGTTTTTTTATTAGTTTATGACCTTCACACTAATCGTCACGGTCAATTATTGTGCCTAATTTTGGAGTGAGGAAGTACGAATATGCAAAGTTTTTAAGCCAAAGGTAAGTTCTTTGCGGAAACAATAGAGACTTGTAAATAATAATCAGGAGGTGAGCGGGCAGACCTAATTTTTATACCCGCCCACCCGGATTTAGTCATATGAAATGCCCGACTCCCGGAAACTTTTTACTGGCCGTCTGAAAAATTTTCTGCCCGCCCGGAATTCGTTGAAAACAAGACGTGTATCATAAAACGTAAAGATGATAAAACACTAAACTGTCCAAATGAAAAGCTCAATACATTTTAATTGTATCGCAATTCTGATCCGTCAAAAAACCTCTTAAAAAGGAGGTGTGATGCAAGTCTTTTTGTCGACTTACAAAAGTTCTGAAATCAGCATTCAGCTTCGATGGGCAAAGAAAATTAAAGCAGAGTTACGTTTGAAAAATTGTGTCATAAATACTAGACCCAACGACGAAAAAATTTTACTACCGCCCGACGCGAAAGCTGATCGTTACATGCCAATATTCCCTTGCGAAAATGATCCATTACATGATGGCACATTTTTGGTACATTTTTCGTTAGTTTTTATGTAAAATTCAACTTTCGTATAGGCTGACCCTGCTACATAATTCAATACTTAGGAAACAATTTTGTAAAGTCACAAACTCACTCGGTTATTTTGAGCAACTCGCTTTGGAAACTGTTATTTTCCAGATTTCAAAGCTTGTTACTCAAAAAAACATTCGTGAGTTTGGCTCTCATCTCAAAAATTGTGTCCTCATTGTGTCCTCTTGCAATGAATTACTTTCGCAGGGTTCAATGTAATCTACTAATTTCTGTTCTTTCAGTTTTTAAACTGCAAAAATGTAAATTTCACCTTCTTTTCGCAAAAATTGTTTTTTGTAAATCGGTAGCAATGCACCCATGACGCAAGTTCCCCCTTGCGACGTAGCCTCCCAAAAGTATTTCTCCCGGATGCTACGGAAAAATTCTAAGGCGAATTGCCCTTTCACCCATTAATATCGGTTCAGTGGATCCGGAGATACGACCTTTCGAAAATGATCATTTTCAATACAAAAGTTCATTTTCATAGAATTCACAGTTAATGAAAACATAATCAAAGACCCGTACGAATCAGGATAGATGTGACAAACAGAATAGATGTGGCAAATAGAACAAATCTTGCAAAAAGACTCGAACGTATCTTAATATAGAAATAAGCAAACAATCCAACATTTTATGTTCTTTTATAACTATAAGAATTTCAAAGATCCATAGAAATTACCCAAGGTAATGTCAAAGGCCCTACCGAAGTACATCTCAGACCATTCAAATCTAGAAATGGTTATATCCAAGGATTTGGCAATTTTCCCCTAAAACCCTGAATCACGTGTTCTCTAAAATTTTGTTCTACCTATACAACTTTACCTTTGGAAGCAACCTTCTACCTCTTACAGTTCTAGAGATATGGGTCATCCCTCGTAATTCTAGAAGTGGTCATATCCCAGGATTGTGGCATTTTTACCCAAAACCCTGAGACACGTGTTCGCTAAAATGTTATGCTCTACAGTTTTGCCTTTGGAAGCAATTTGGTACCTCTTATAGTTCTAGAGATATGGATCATCCCTACCAATTTTAGAAGGTGTAATATCCCAGGATTGAGGCATTTTTACCCAAAACCCTGAAACACGTGTACCCTGAAATTTCATTCTCTTCAACTTTGCCTTTGACAATGAATCTCCATATTGTATAGTTTAGGAAATAAACACGAAAAACTGTTTTCGTATATGGCCAAGAAACTCAGTTACGTCGACTTCGGTGCCCCGACCCCTGACCCGATTCCCACAAATGTTTTTTTTCGAATTTTCTGACATCAAATGCTTTCATTTGACACCAACATGAGCAATTTCCGTGCTATACTTGCTGAGATATTTGCGAAAAAGCTTCACCGACCCTCGAAAAACCATGTTTTTGGTCACTTCCTCGACCATATCTGCGGAACCACTTGATCGATTTTGCTCATCTTCGAACTTGAATCATGAGAGGCATGTATCTTTCAGGGAAAAAAAGTTTAGGGTGATCGGTTAAGCCTTTCGGAAAAAAAGTGGAGACGGACGGACGGACGGACATTTTTTTTATTGTTGATTCGTCATATTTAGACGATAATAAATGCATCCCTCCAACTGTCACCTCGATCTACCCCATGTTACATTGAAATTGTTTGTAGTAAACGTATAGGACCTTCGTACTTCGTACGGGTCCAAACATCCTACATCAGTTAGTTACTTAGTTACTGGTTTCGATTGGCACTTCTATGAAAACAACTTTTTTGGCTGGGCATTCTACGCCATACGAGATTTTGAAAAAGGTGGGTACCGGCCTCGATTGGGCGTCAGGTCTCTTAGAAGGCGCCATATAAAAGCATATTTTGTATGAGTTTGTGTGTGTAATGTGTATCGTACACATTTTGTATGAGACAAAGGTTGGGTGTTCGAGATAGAGGTTTGGTGTCAAAGGGAAAGTTGTGGGGTTGGGTGTGTAGTGCATCGGGATGACCGCCAAAATGGCGGAAAATAGGCGGAGGCTCAAAAAAAACTTTTGATATGTTGTAGAGGAAGCTGTGGAGTAGTAGCCGCCGCGCTTCGGTTTGGCGGCAGCGGCGGCTCGAATAAAATTCTATATATAATTCGTCAAAAACATTTTTCTACTTCCGAAAGAACAGATATCGCAAAAAAAACCCATTCAAAAGTGAAATGTGACGCAAGTACTTGTCCCTTCTTCCAAAACAACCGACATCAATTTGGATGACGCTTTAAGCTTCGAAACGCAAAAACTTCTTTTGAAATATTTTTGATTAAAAAATGAGTCACTGTGTGGTATCAGTAACTCTCAACGTAATAATTTTTTTGCGCTTTCAGATTTCACACTCAAAAATTTGGCTACCCGTACCGTACTCCATACATTAGCAAAGCTAAATTTTTGGGATTGTGAAATCTGAAAGCGCAGAAAAATTATTACGTTGTGAGGATCCGGAATTCGTGACGCATTTTTTAATTGAAAATATTTCAAAAGAATTTTTTGCGTTCCAAAACTTAAAACGTCACCCAAATTGATATCAGTTGTTTTGGAAGAAGGGACAAGGATATGCGTCACATTTCCCTTTTATATGACTGCCAAACAGATACAAATATTCGATGAAAATCCCCTGCATTACATAAAAATTGAATTTTGAAATAACAAAAATTTTGCCGACGCATAGACACTTTTCGCTGCCCGACTGCCCGCACGAGAAATGGTGGCCTGTAGGTTTTAGGGTCTATCGCGGGCGGGCATTCAGCGGCCCGAAGTTGCAGGCCACCCGCTCATCTCTAATCAGAAGCAAAAAGTTAAGGGATTTATAGACTTTTTATGTTTATGGAAACGCTCTGCATATTTTTGTTCGAACGGTGCTACGTCCATTGTGATTTCTATAGAATAGACATTTTCCGTAGTATTTCTGTATTATTTTTAAACTCCTGTGGTGTTGCTTTGCAAAATCTCGTACGCAAAAGCAAAAGAAAATCGTTACAAAATGTATGAACTCATCTCCAGAAGTGATAAGATGTCGAAATTACTTCCTCTGTATGTTAACAAACCTAAAGGACTTAGGGCTTTTTGTAATATTTGCATTTACTTGTATGGCCATCATTAAACGCAGAGAAACCCATTACATTACATAACGTGCAATCAGTCTTCTTTCGTATTTGAATAAAATACAACCGTTAAATGTATTCGAATCCATAAGCCATAAAATTAAGATGATGTCCCTAAGGTGAAATTTAAATTAGAATGACCAAGACACCGTGATATTGAAATTTCTCTTTCGCTTGTTTATAATGTGAATCGGAAAATCATCGCAAAGTACGAGTATGATGTGTTTACTTTTCAGATATTAGTTACCTTTACGTGGGTATTTTATGTTTTGATGTTGCTTGCTTACGATAACGAACAACGTCATTGAAAAAGAAAAACGTTAACTACGCAAATCTGTTTCGACTCCTGCCAAAATGTTATTAATTATACAGACAAAGCGTTTTAATGAAATAAACCAAAATTAATAATTGATTAGGGTAACAGCCTATGACCCATTATAAAACATCATTCAAATGGTCTAAATATATTCGTAAATACACACAATTCCGATCCCCTAAAAATCCAGATACTTTATGTTGTTTTTATTTGCACATACTCAAACAAGTGCCACTGTCTATCATAATACGTTATGGACCAGACCTACCGGAGAACACCCTCAAATTCACTCAGTTGTATGTATATTTATAAAACAGAAATAAAATATTTATTTTTGTTGTAGACTGCCACTATACATCATTTATCCCTTATTTGTTGTCTAAACCAACAAAATATATATTATCCTATGCCATTCAGAACTCTTCAGAACTAACGAACCAGCACGCAGTTTTTATTTTTTAACAACAAGGATATTGTTCGAATGATTATGGGCACACATGTTAGACTTTTGCATCATATCTCATCCATGGATATGTTTGTTGCTCAATATGTATACTTTATTTAAAATGATAATTTATTTAATAGTCGAATCAATTTGTGTTCCAAATTCAAATGGAAATCAAATGGATTATTCAGTACATTCCAGAAATTTATTTACTGGGATTTTTTTAATTTTTTACAATTTTACATAGCTTTGAGCAGTGCCCAAATCTATGATGTTAAAAGCGCCACCGACCGACAGCACCACTATTTCTGAGTAATTATCGCGCGTTACAGACACATTTCGTAAAGCGGCTAGCGTTTGAAATGCATACAACAATGCTGTAAAATCGTTTATATCATTCGGGCATATAATTAGCCATTTATATACCTAAAAGTAGGTGTATAATGATCATTTTATAGTCGAGTTTCATACAAACTGGGAGGTATATAATAGGCATATTATGGTCGACTCGACTATAATTTTCATTATAATCCGACTATAATTTTTGATTCGACTATAATTTTCGTTATATTCCGACTATGATATCATGACGTCAAATCTCAAAGGAAATAAAAAAAGTCACGAGTCAAATGGTGAATTATATGCCCAAATGATATAAGGTATCGTATTAACCAAGGGATAAATAGCTTGATTATAGTATCGGTACGTGAGTATTCCTCGGGGCATAGCCCCTCGGACATTCACTTCACCTCGACTATAAACGCGCCATTATATCCCTTGGCTAATAATATACTATTTTTAATCTTACAGTGAGATCTTTGCGAGGCATATGAAATTTTTTGTAAAATATATAAGGAACCCGTACGTATCAGAATAAATACGGCAAACAGAGTTAATGTTACGAAAAGACTCGAACGTATCTAAGTAAGTATTGCCTTAACTCTTAAGTATGTGCAACAACGTTCTCATTAAAGTGGATTGGAAATTGTCGAAAGGGCAATATTGAAGAACCCGTCCGAAGAAACGGCACAAAAAATCTTTCCAAGTCCTTAAAAATAAGCTCAGAATTTAGAACCGACCTAGAGCGCTTAACAAAAGCCTCTGACCCATACCTCCATGAACAAAAAAGTTCGCAACTTTTTTCCCTACAACACTGCACAAAAAACCTCATTATTATTATATTCACGAAAAAAAAAAACAAATATCGTGTTAGGTCGCGTAGCGTGAGCTGGGCCCACACTAAAGACTCTATAGCCCGAACTACTCGACAGATTTTCACTAATTTTATTTTCGTGATTTTCTGATGCCTATATCTTTAATTCAAAACCTCGATTTCCGTTCTAATTTCGCTCAGATATAAGTGACAAAGGTCCAAAATCCTTCAAAAAACCACGTTTTCACCACTTGTTTGACCGTAATTTCGAAAGATTTCAACCGATTTTGCCCACATTCAATCCCGTAATCAATTTACTGAATATCTTTCAGAAAAAAGAAAGATTTTGAAAAGCGGATAGGATTTACCCGATTTATGTACAAAAAACACTTTGGGCCCTAGCAGAGACTCAGTTTTTGGGCCCTGGCTGAGTCCAAAAGCTCAAAATCAAAAAAGTTTCTTACATAAGTTGTGTGGCGTGCCCAGACCATTCAAACAAAACAAATTTCTGAAAATCGGAGAAGATTGGACTTAGCTAGGGCACTAAAAATGAGACTCTGAAGGGCCCTATGTGCTTTTTGTACATAACTCGAGCAACTTTTTTCTGATTTTCATAATTTTTTTTTGTTTAAAAGATCTGGGCATGACCGACAATTTATCGAAGAAAAGTTTTTGGATTTGAGTCCTTGCACTTATCTAGGGCACTGAAAACGAGTCTCTGCTCGATTTTCATTTTTTTTTTAAATCGAGAGATCTAGGAATGTCTCACATTTAATAAAATGTTTGACTAGAGGCCCTTGGACTCAGCCAGGTCCCCAAAACTGAGTTTCTACTAGGGCTACTAGGGTTTTTGAATATTGCCCTATCGGCAATTTCCAATGCAATTTAATGAGGACGTGAGGCAATATTTACTTAAATACGTTCGAGACTTTTGCCGCATCATCCCTTCATATGTTTTTCATTGTTGATTCGTCATCTAAGGACCATGATCGGTGCTCCCGCTACTCCCGGGTCGAAATTCGACTGGTTATAAACGTCGCGTCGGGGTAAACGCAATAGACCCCTTTTTAAAGAACTTCATTCTTCGTACGGGTTTAAAAATCACCGACGTAACTCCAGCGGATTGAAATTATTGCCACTTTTTGAACATTTTTAGTTTCCCTCTCATCAACTTAGAATCGACTACTTTTCATTCAAGTTTCCGCCGCCACTGATACATAAAATGTTGTTCCTTAGTTTTACCTTAAATGAAATTCTTTGCATTGATATCATGTGAAACTCGGCTTCACCCTGGGTTGACAATTTTTTTTATCTTTTACGCAAAGTTCTTTTATACATATTTTACATCACAACAAAAACCTCTTAAAAGGTAAAGTGTGACGCAGTCCGAAAGTCCGCTTCCAAAATTAATGATATCGCTTGAGGTGCCGCTGTCGCTGATAATACATAGAAGTTTGTTTGAATGGAATCTTGTGTTCAAAGTTTTAATTTCCTGAAAAAATTGTAGCGCTTTTTTTAAAACAAAATACGTTGTGTTAAAAAAATTGCGTCATAAATGCCGGACGGAGCTAAAATTCGAAAACTCCGAGCATTACCACTTTGACCCCTTTTCCACAAGGAAATCGCTCGGGCGGTTCTCGAGAAAAAAAAAGTAGATAGATACATAGAGACATAGATCGTTGACACACAACACAGGAATGAAATTGTTATTACTTTCAAAGAAAATTTTACCATTTTTATATAGAAATTGGTCATCTTTGATTGGCGATATCTCGGCTCGTTTTCAACCGATTTTGATGAGTGAGGGCTCGTTGGAAAGCTGCTGCGACGTAGTTTTTTTTTTAAATAATTTGTAGGGGGAGGGGGCGAGGGGAAAAAACTCAAAAGTTCACCTATACATCGTGTCTTGTCCCAAAGGTTTTTGTATGGAGTTTTTTGGGTTTGTGGACTTTTTTTTGTGGTGTGGGGACTGCGTCACGCTCTCCGCTACCGCTCCGAGCATGACTTGCTTGGACAAATTATCGTATAAATCATAAATTTGATGCAATTCATATGAATTATAGAGGTGTTACCCTACAGATGCTTTTATTTGGACCCAATCATTTTGTTTGGAGCAATCACATTAAGCTATAACCACAGTTTATGCTGCCGACAATCCAATAAAATGTGCTTATCCATTCATTTTACCCGCGTGAAAATTTTAGTCTCATGGGTACAGTGGTTGAGACTCTCAAAGTTATCATTATGAGCACAAAGAAATATTTAAGTCTCAAAATTATTTTTTTTAAATCAGAAATATGACGGATGAACTCGAGGTAGGTTAAGGCTCACTGAGAGTCTCATTTTGAATAAGTTAGTGTAAATTAGTGTAAAATGAACAGTTTGTTTCAAGGAACATTGTGAGACCATAAGAGGATCTCAAATTTCGAAACAGATTTTCAAAATTTCCAGATAAGGTAATATTTTCTAGAGACCTGCTGAGAGCCTCGGTTGAATTTCATAGAGGAATAATGAGGAAAATCCGGTTCAAAAGAGGTTCAAAAAGAGCTATATCTCAGCTCTATAGTAAAAAGAGAAAAATTTTTAGAATCATTTTCAAATTTTTTCACGCGGGTAGCGTTAGAATAAGAGGTGAGCGGGTCACCCGAAACCTGACTAAGAACCCGACCCGAGCTTGAATCAATTTGTCGAGTCGGGTCTTTGAATTTTTTTTCCGGGTCCGGTCAGATTTTAGTTTTCGGGTGGGGTTGGGTTTAAAAACTTCAACTAACAACCCGACCCGACCTGAAAAAATAAATTCCCTCATTTCGAGCCGGATTTGATTTTTGATTTGGATTCGGATTGAGTTCGGGTAGGGTTTGAAATTTTCTTTTTGAATCGGGTTCGGTTCGGATCGGGTTTGAATTTCTTCGGTTCGGATCCCATTTGGAAAAAAATGTCGACCCGCACACCTTTAGTTAGAATCGATTCGCTAATTATAAACTTAGAAACATCGCTACCAGCGGCAACTTTACAGTTTGATATAACTCTGCCTTAGTGGTGATGGTATCGCAAACGCTGCACTAGAAAAAAGCGCTAGCAGGAACAGTTTTTCATTTTTATTTCGTGTTGCATCGCGTGTTCCAGGGAAAATTCAATGCTATTACTGAATCAAAATTATTATATTAAAAATGTTACAATTTTATTTATTTGATTCGTTTACGTAATTTAATTTAGTAAATGTAAATGTATCCAATTATGTATATTATTTGTAACGAAACAAAATCATTTTCCACATTTATTGGATAAAATAATAGGTAAATTCAAACGATATATTAACGTAAATGACTTTGAGTAATTGATTTGGCTTTTAATAGTGCCTTGCAATTCACTGTCAGCTACTTCACATAATTAACTTTTGTTTTATTCAGGAATAGTATTACAGTTTGATTTGATTAGGTTCCCTCCATTAAATAAACTTAAAGCAAGCATAGACAGACATAGTCGCCATCTCCATTAAGCGTAAACTTTTGGTGATGAATCTAGTATCCAAATGCTCTGCCCTGAAAGTAAAGCCGTGGCTAATCGTGTACCACTTATTGGCATTATATAAGTAAAATATTAGCTGCTGTTTACAATTAATTTGCTAGTATTTTCATTCTTTGCTGATTATTAGCGATAGCTACTTTATGTTTTCACCCTTCCTGTCCGTCCGCCCGTCTGTGCACCCTTCACCGAGAAATCACCGATAATCAAAACCGGAGAAGATTTACTCAGGTTAGGGACGGTTCACAAATGACGTACGGACTTTTTAGCGATTTTTGCCCCCCCCCCCTCCGTGCGAAACCGTACAATTCCAAAGACCCCCCTTTAAATTACGTACGAATGTGAGGATCCCCCCCCCTTATTGTTAATCGTATGGTACAAGAATTTGTTACAGATTGTTACGGGCTTTAGAGGAGGGGGTTGTAGAAATGTTACGTAACAAACACTTTTACAAACAAAAAATATTTCACTTGGTGACGCAATGCTATTGTTTCTAGTTATCTTTCTCTAGTTCTGACAAATCATAACATACCACGTTGAACGTCATAACATTTGCTTGTTTTTGTTAAAAAATAAATTCCTCAGTTTTGTTACGTAACAGGGGGGGGGGGGTAAGTGGCCAAAAATGTGTTACGTAATTTAGGGACAGCCCCTTATGAGCAAAAGACCAAAAGTCACTTAAACGGTCCTACCCTTGGGCCGACAGTGCCCAGATTCAATCTCATAAAAGATTTTTCGATTACCTCTCAGGTAAAAAAAGTTTTTGAAAATCGGTCAAGTTTCACCAAGTTATCGCGTTGATGACGGACGGACATTTTTTTTGCGTTTTCCTTATCCAACGTGTTCCGGAATAGGACTACTACCACGAAACTTGCACATACACAATTTCTCCTGACACCATGTGGATGTCTCCGAAGAGTTTTCTTTAATTACTGATTGCTTTCGTGCAAACAAAATCACCTTATTTGTTATTCGCACTCATAGTACCAAAGTATATGTGCGAATAGTTCCCACAAAGCCACGCCTTTAATGCGACGACGGCTTACGTCAAAGTATGGTGAATTTCATATAGTGATGCTATAACACTAAATCAATCCAATCTAGTTTATGCACCATGTAATGAAATGCACTATGCTTTGACATAAGACAACGTTTCTCAGCCTAAAAAATATTCATTTTGAGGTCAGTTAAGATAACTGATAAATTGAAAGTGATAAAAAACTGCTCTTGTGTAAAGTGAATCAAGCTGAGATGGCGGAACCTTTTACTCGCTTGGATAGATTGCCTCAAGATAGAAATTTTGTAGAAAAGTTGATAACTCTGTCTAACTCGTTGATTATTTTGACTACCGCTTTAATCCTTCGGGAAGTGAATGTTGTACCCTGATACTTTTAGCTCTAAATTTAATGAACATGTACACTGCGAAGATAATTGTAGAATACTCATACATTGGCTATCGCTATCAATTGAAAACGTGGAATAATAACAATTATTGAAAGCAATTGTATTACAATTGGCAATAAAGCGTACTTTGAACATAGTTTCGTTTTCGCCAGTTACAATGAAATGAAATTATTTTCGTAAACAGACTTCATTGCATTATAACGCTTTGTGCAAGTTTCACGTACAAAAGTTTCCATATATTCCACAAAACCACCCATTTTCACACTAAAATATCAGATACTCATTTAGGTGCCTTTAAAACGGTTCAAACAATCGGGTCATTCAGCAAATTCAATAAACAGACAATAAAATAACAATTTATCGTTTGAACAAGAATTTCAAATTTGAAATTCAAATTGATAAATGATTTTTTCCGACCAGAAATACCAGCTACGTTCGAATGAGCATAACATGTGTGCAAAACTGCACACTGTACAATACAATGGACCCATCAGTGCTTTTTTTTCGAGTTCGTTAGCCGAACTTTGTTTGTCTATTTAGAAATACGAAAAGTGTTTATCTTGGTTAAACGTGGAAAAATAAATTAAGGGATGAGTACTACTCTCAATGAAGTGGTGTACTTGTTCAATATGTGATTATATCATATTCATAATAAATTATATTTTTTCGTTAAGAGGGGTGACAGGTTCATGTACGATATGTGCTTTAGTAGTGCTACGTACATGCTGCTTATAGTATTTCGTGGCAGATCCTTGGTATAATGTTTTGAGTTTCAACTCACATATGGTGAGGTTTTTTATTTTTTTATTTTTTTTTTTGTTTAATTCGAAAGTTATGTTAATCTGGGTGATTGAGAGGGTTTTCATGTAATTATTGTTGAATAGTGAGCGGATGTTACGATTTTTTATATTGACGTGTTCAAAAAACGTGTTACATTAAGTATAAAGCCAATATTTCGCTATTCAATTTTTGTTTCAATTCTTCTCCAAGCTATGTAGTGATGAATACTGTCATCAAAAATGATTTAACAGATGGAAGCCCGAGTTTGAGGTGAATTTCTTATAGCACTTATACGCCAAGCAAGAACTCGTAATTGCTCGTGTGTTTTCAGCTTTAAGTATTTTCAAAATACTTAGAGCGTCTTTAACGAAATTCAATATTTCCAGAAAAAATATGTAATTCTGCGTTACGTCGAAATAGCATCCGTCGGTTTTCCCTGTCTACTTTATTCCTAACGTAATTCCTATTCTTCATCTTCCCTGCCCTGTAAAACACTGCTCTAAGTGTCGTTGTAATATTCTGACACTTTCATTCCTTCAGCGCAATATTGTAGATCTCAGAAACGAAATACTCCTACATGAACGGAAATTTCAAACCTATGTTTTACATGAGATGGGGATTGGGTAGTTAGATAGGGTAGCGCCTGATTGCATATGAGAGGAGTGTGGTAGTCCGGTAGTCCAACTGTCTAACTAACAAGTGCTCCTTTTACGTCCACGTCGTAGTCCCCGAGACCTCAATTCTCTTCGGAGTTTTCTGCTAAACTTAAGAGTGCTACCTGATGACTTTCCTACTAGGAAACGGAGGTAGGCTGGGTGTTTGGTTAACCTCTAAACACCGAAAAAAATGGATACCGGTTATGAACTCAACAACACAGTCTCGGATCGGACAAGATAAACGGCAACGACTCATGCAACGGAAAAAGGACAACGACTTAGAACTAGCAACATGGAATGTAAGATCTTTGTTACGGCCAGGAGGACCGAGATATCTCACAAGTGCGCTAAGAGCGGCAAAAATTGACATTACAGCAGTGCAAGAAACGAGATGGCCTCAGCGGCGTGACTGTCTTTTGTTTCGATATTTACAAATAATACTCAACGTAAAGTTAGCTGCAGTTGTGCCCGAAGCTAACTTCATTGCAAACAAAGTCAGCTGATTTCATTCATAAATTTACCAAAATCAGCTGAATGCATTGAAAAGTTCCAAAATCAGCTGATTTTCTGGCAATGAAGTTAGCCCCATTCCCAACTAAAGACTGTCACGTCCCTGGATGGCCTGGAAAGGACACCATGACCAGTAGCGACTATAAGTTCTGCTACAGTGGGAAGAGTAATGACAGTCCAAGAGAGTATGGAAGGAACAGGTTTCGTGGTATTCGACACAGCTAGAAACGCGGTTTCAGTCCTGTTGACGAGCGATTGTGCCCTTTACGGATAAATGGAAAATTTTTCAACTATACTCTTATTAACGCCTACGCACCCACGGAGGAAAAAGACAACGAAGCGAAGGAGCTATTTTACGAGAAAGTGGTAGATGAGATATATGATGGAGCACCGAAACGTGACATTAAGATTCTGCTTGGAGATCTGAATGCCAAGATAGGTCGCGAAGTCTTCTATCGTCCCACAATTGGTAAATATAGCCTCCATGAAAACTCTAACGATAACGGTACGCGGGTAGTTCATTTCGCAGCATCAAGAAACATGGTTGTGAGCAGTACGTATTTCGAACATAAAAACATCCACAAAGCGACATGGATATCACCTGATGGACAAACCAAAAACCAGATTGATCATGTTTTGGTAGATGAGCGTCATTGTTCAAATGTATTGGATGTCAGAAGGACCAAATGTTGATTCTGACCACTACTTGGTCAAAGTGGTTGTTAGGTCTCGCATATCGGTCCAAAACAACCGACTACAGGCATTGAAAAAGTGGGACGTTGAAAAACTGCAGAACTAAGACTTTAAACAAAAATGCGTGGATAGTTTGGAGAGAAAAATTATTGAAGAAATGGTCAGCGAGCAACACAGTATAGACGATGCGTGGAATCAAATCAGGCGGAATGTAGAGAGCGCCGCGGCAGAGACTTTGGGAACGAGAACGGGAAATAAAAGAAATAACTGGTTCGACGATGAATGCCAGCGTGCTCTGGAGAACAAAAATGCAGCTCGACTAAAAACTCTGAGTCGATACACTCGAGCAGGCCTGGCAGAGTCCGTTCGAAAAGTAATTTCGCTCGAAAAGTGTTCGGAAACAAAAAACGGCTACAGGATAGGAATGTTTTGATCGAAGTTGAAAAGTTTGGCAATAGAAAGGAAACTCGGAACTTCTATCGGAAAGTAAACGAATCCAAAAATGGTTGCAGTCGACAACAGAGTCTATTATTTGGGAATTTTTTTATACTTTTTGGGAAATTTTGATTTCAATCCCTCAAAACGCTCATAACCGGTTGAAAACAATGCCATTGTGTTACATTAACCGATACGAAAAACATTTGTTCTAGCACTTTCTTGTTGAGGGCTAGGAAGGCCTTTACGAGGGTAGCGCTAGTGCATATCTCATCCATCACACTTCGCAGAAAATACAAATTAGTGCCAAAATGAAGCTATTGGAACCTAATAAAGATTGAAATTTAAAAATAAAAATTTTGCTGAGCGGACAATCTAAAATTTCGAATCTCTGGAAAGAGATGCCCTTCATCATAAAGTTTACTATTAAATTATTATTTGGAAATTTTTTATATTTTTTTTTGGAAATTTTGTCAAATTTTGGGAATTTTTGGGAAATTTTGTGAATTTTTGGGAAATTTTTGGGGAATTTGGGAATTTGTTCCCAAATAATAGGCTCTGGTCACCAACCTTTGCTGTGTAACGACATCAATGGATTGGTCTTAGCAGATGAGGAAAGGTGCATTGTGAGATGGGCTGAGTACTTCAAAGAACTGCTTAATCCGAACACACCGATCAACCGAAACGAAGAAAACAACGAATTGCCACTTGTGCAACCATACATAGAAGAACCAACGATGCAAGAAGTTGAAGCTGAAATTTCGAGGCTCAGAAATTTCAAAGCCTCGGGGACAGACAATCTACCCGGTAAACTTTTTAAGAACGGCGGCAACGCGCTATGTATGGAGATGCACGAGCTCATCACGCGTATATGGAATGTCGAGGAGTTACCGGAAGAGTGGAAGACCAGCATACTTTGTCCTATATACAAAAAAGGAGACTAATGAGAGTGTGGCAATTTTCGAGGAATCGCACTGCTGAATATTACTTACAAGATATTTGCAAATATTCTTTACCAGCGCCTTCATCCATACATGGAAAACTCTGTAGGTAAATACCAAGGTGGTTTTCGTGTAGGTCGTTTCAACATCGGACCGGCTGTTTAAAATTAGACAGATCTTGGAGAAATGCAAGGAGTACAATATTGAAACACTCCATTTGTTCGTTGACTTCGAAGCAGCCTATGATAGTGTTAGAAGAAGTAAGCTATGGAGAGTAATGGAGGAATTTAGAATCCCTAACAAACTGATCTCACCATCCAAGTTAACACTGAACGGAGCGAATAGCCGAGTAAGGATCCGTAACCAACTTTTTCTATGGAGAGCCAGACATAGTCAGAAAATAAACCGACGGCGTTGGTTCGGTCTTGTAAAACGAATGGAAGATAGTCGTATTCCGAAAAAAACTCCTTAAAACCAGACCGGAGGGCAAGAGAAGTGCAGGGCATCCAAAATCCATGGTGTATGTATGTATGATGTAGCTCTTGCCGACTTAAAAACTGTGGGAGTATCCAGCTGGGAGAAGGCCAATGGGTTGTAGTGCCGGTTAAGTAAGTAAGTAATTTTCGACCATAGTACTAATTGATTGTTGGAGGAGAGGAAGTGAAAAGTCGGTTCAGACAAGCGAGTGTGCAAGGAGGGTAATGAATGTTTTACAGTAAGATAAGCTAAAATGTTTTACGAAATAGAATAAAGAACAGCAGTTTACATCTGACGCATAGAAACTTTTCGAAAAAATGTTTTAGCGACATATTGCAGTACATAATTTACCATATGAAATTAAGCGAGAAAATGGATTCTTCGAGCCTAAGGCATTAGCCTAAACTGATTCAATTTTAATATGTCCCTAATCGTCGTAATCTCTTTGAAGTAAAATTTCATTTCCTTCCAACATCCCATAAATATGCATCAAACAAAGCTTTATCTTAGATTTCTTAAAAAATGTTCGTGAAAACTTCCGACATTTAACCTGAGAGTTTTGAAAGCATGTATTTTTAAATTTATATTTTAAACAGTTTATTTCTTTCCGTATAGATTTACAACGTTCTTTACAATCCTACAGCCACCAATGTTCAAAAATGCACGAAAACGTCTCATGGCATCACATTGTATTTTCTTAACTAAGAAGATAAAGGAAATTCAATGTATTGAAAGTTCTGAATAAAAAATAATGTCACCCTAGACAGAGTACGGAACGGGATGGCTTGGGGAGGCATATTATTTGTGAATTATGTTTTGTTGTTACCAAACATCGGTAAAAATGTATACAGAAAATAAAAAATGAATAAACAAATATTGTTAGGCATTACGTGCGCTTAGAAAAGCAAAATTTTTAAATTATTTATGACTTTTATTTATCAGAAAGTATTCATGTAAATAAAATACCATGAAAATGAGTCCACTGAGGAATGATAAAATCTCTTTGAAACTTGATGCATACTTTCTTATTTGTTTCTAATTTCACATTTTGCAACTCTTATAGGGGCTGTCCAAAAATGACATTTCCAAAAAGCTCGCCTTTTTTGAACTCCCCATCAGAAATTGGTAATCGTCCGACTCTGTCAACGCTTGTCTTCCTTCCCAGTTCAGGCAGAATATTTATTGACTGCTGAGCTGGATCAGTTATTAAAGTTCCCAGCTCATTTTGTTATAGGCAATGTCGAACATTTGTTTCTAAATTTTGACATTGCCTTGAAATGGCCAGATGATAGACCCTTTTAGTTCGCTCTACAATTGAATTTTAATTGAAACTTGTATTATGTGACGAGATGGCACTATAAAAATCTATTGTTTAGACCCGTACGAAGTATGAAGGTCTGATGCATTTACTACCACGTTTGTTACATTGCGAATTCGAACCCGGGAGTAAGGGGAAAACTTTTTTTGTTGCCTCCAGATGACAAATCAGCGAAAAAACAATGTCCGTCTGTCTGTCTGTCTGTCTGTCGGTCCGTCCGCCAACACGATAACTTGAGTAAATCTTGACCGATTTTCAAAAACTTTTTTTTCCTGAAAGGTAGTCTAAAAATATTTTATGGGATTGAATCTGGATACTGTAGCCGAGCTAGGACCGTTTAAGTGGTTTTTGGTCTTTTGCACATAACTCGAGTAAATCTTTTCTGATTTTCATAATTTTTTTTTGTTTGAAAGATCTGGGCATGGCCGACAATTTATGGAAGAAACTTTTTTAAATTTGAGTCCTTGGACTTTGCTAGAGTAGGGCACTAAAAAAGAGTCTTTGGTAGGGCCCTACGTGTTTTTTGTACATAACTCGAGTAAATCTTTTCCGATTTTCAAAAACTTTTTTTGTTTGAATGATCTCGGTACGGCCGACAATTAATAGAAGAATTTTCGCCTGTGCTTAGGGCTTAAGTGAGCCTCATGTCGGTATTAACGTCGGCCCTAACATAAAAAAATGTTTTTTGCTATGTTGCAGAGCAAATTGAAGGAAACATTTTTGTCTATGGAAGTATGTATCCGACGCCTCTACTTAAGGTCCTAGGTCAGTACTAAGGTCGGCCCTAGCCCAAAGAATAGTTTTTTGCTATGTTGTAGACAAAATTGGGGAGAATATTTTTCTCTATTTGGAGGCCAATTTTGTGCGTTCGGAAAATGTTTTCACACTGTTACGTCGGACGGGTTTTTCAAAATTGCCCTACGGGTAATTTCCAATACGGATCCCTTCATATGTTTTTTTGCTGATTTTACGCATATGCTGTACGTAATTACGCACATACCGTAAGTAATTACTAATTATAAACCTCTAAAGTTTGTCTGTTTATTTATGTGTCTATTTGTCTATGTCTATTTATTTATTTGTCTGTCGGTCACAATCCCGTTATTTTTGCGTTTACATTTAGGGACAAAAAAATACTTTTTGATATGTTGTCGGGGATGGTGCAAAACGTCGAGAAAACATGTTCCGGGGTGGGATATTGTTCTGATATAAGGGAGTTATGGGTAAAGAACGGGTCAAATTGAAAATCGGCCATAAGTCAGTCAAGATGTCGTCTTAGAGATTTGGTCGGGGAAGTGTCAGAGTAGAATACGTAGCAAGGGCAACGCTGAATACGGGGAAAGAGGAATAAGGGGAACTTGGAATACGGGGAAATTGGAATACGGTGGAAGTGTATTACGGGGAACGTTGAATACGGGGAACTTGGAATGCGGGGAACTTGGAATGTGGGGAACTTGGAATGCGGGGAACTTGGAATGCGGGGAACATGGAATGCGGGGAACTTGGAATACGGGGAAAGTTGAATACGTGGGTCTTTAACTAGTTTTTCGCACTCAAACTGACTTGGTTGTACAGGCGATTGTTTCGCCCAGAGTGCGTCCTATTACCTGCCCGTCTACGCTAAGTCCATGAGCCATCTTCTATACAAGTGCGTTTGATCCTATTTTTTAGTTTCTTTCTCTATCCCCCATTACTTAATGTTTAAGTTCTCAAACCGAGTTGATGTTACGAAGGGCAATATTGAAAAACCCGTCCGAAGAAACGATGTAAAAAAAACCTTCCGAAAGTACAAAATTGACCCACAAATAGACAAAAATATTCATCTCAATTTTATCCACAACAAAGGAAAAAACCATTTTTTTGTCTAGGGCAGACCTTAGGACCGACCTAGGGCCAGAAGCCAATGCCTCGGACACATTCTTCCATAGATAAAAATGTTTCCCTCAATTTGCTCTGCAACATAGCAAAAAAATTTTTTTGGTTAGGGCCGACCTTAGCACAGACCTGAGGCCCACTTCAGCCCTAAGCACAGGCACCGGGTCCAAATTTGTTTTTGAATATAATTCGGTACTCGATTACCTCTCAAATAGAAAAAGAATCAACAAAATCAGTTAGGATTTATCCAACTTATGTAAGCGAACACGTTGGGGCCTAGTAGAAACTCAGTAGAGTCCTGACTGAGTGCAAGGGTTTCCAATCAAAACAAATTTTTGCCATAAAACGGGAGACAGTCCTCGACCTTTCGATCAAGCAAAATTTGAAAATCGGAAGAGATTTACACGAGTTATGTACAAAAAATATGTAGAGCGCTAGCAGAGACTCGTTTTTAGTGCCCAATCTCAAAAAAGTTTCCTCTACAAATAGACTTGTCAATTAAAAATACAATTATGAAAACCGGAAAAGATTTACTCGAGTTATGTACATAAAACACGTAGGGCCATAGCACAGACTCTAGCTAACTCCAAGGACTCAAATTTAAAAAGTTTCTTACATAAATTGTCGGCCATGAACAGATATTTCAAACAACAAAAATTATGAAAATCGGAAAAGATTTACTCGAGTTATGTACAAAAGACCAAAAACCACTTAAACGGCCCTAGCTTGTCGGCCCCAGGTGCCCAGATTCAATCCCATAAAAAATATTTTGATTACCTTTCAGGGAATAAAAAGTTTTTGAAAATCGGTTGAATTTTACTCAAGTTATCGCGGTGACGCACGGACGGACGGACAACGTTTTTATTGTTGATTCGTCATCGAAGCACCAGGATCGATGCTCCCCACCTACTTCCAAGTCGAAATTGGGGTGGTTACAAACGTTGTGGTAAACGCATAAGACCCCTTTTTGAAGAACTTCGTTCTTCGTACGGGTCTAAACATGTCTTGAGATTATGTGATCTTTTCACAGTTCTCTCACCTACGTTGTCGGAACTGTCAAGAGTTTGTCACCGTAACTATTGCTGAGGCTGAGAACACCTGCCTCATTAAATCATCACTGAAGAAGTGCCCATAATAAGCAACGTGTCAGCGAAAAGAAATGAAAATTTCTGTCCAATAGGACAGTTCGACGTGAAGATTGAAATATTTTTCGTGTTCCCAAGAAATTTACAAAATGTTTCAATTGACACAACGTGTCATGTTCGTCGTTACTTGTGTGGATTTATAAGCTTTTCGTGACATGCTGAAACGTAATTGTGATAAAGAAATGGTCGTAATTGTAATTGCTTTCTCATTTCCGAACAAAAGTTCCATAGCCCGTGAAACAAATGAAAACAAAACAGTTTTATGATTAAGTCGTTCAGTTTTGCTGTAGATACAATACAAAATTAAGTTCGGTTGACACGCCCAATTCTGTTTTGTATGGTTTTATTCATTATTCACTGTTTTTCAAGCGATTGACTTGTTTGAAGTGGATATTAGCTAATCAAGTGAAAAAATATTTAGGGTGCCAATGGTATAATATGCGTAGGATTTTTTCAATTACAAAAACATTGAACTAATTCAAATAAACTAAACTTCGTCATAACAACATTTTGTGTAACTGTACCACAAAACGGTAACTACATCAGATCTTTTTTTTGTTCAGCAATATCTTGTAAAAGTTGGTTTGTACGTTGAAGTTCTTGTAAGATCAAGTTCTGATTCTCGATCATTTTGCCCTGGTTTATTACGATAGCTTCCAACTCAACTGCTTTTGACGAAGTACTTTCACCTAAACGAAACGTATTTCAAACTATTAGCTATAGAATTTTAAAATGACTTGAGACAAACTCTCTGATTGTTCACCGTTCCGTTGTCGTTCCATATTATTTATGACCCTCCATATTCTAAACCATTCATTTTGTGTGTGAACAGCAGGACCGATTACATTTAAATTGAAAGCTAAACTTTCCCAAAGTATTTCAAGCGTTTCAGCGTCTGTGTTATCTTCATAGAGTGCTGCAAATACCACAACCAATTTAAACTATTCGAACACAACACTACGTACCAACTTTTCATGTGTAACAACATCTCCAACTGTGCTGCCGAAAATTCCGGTTTTTCGTCAACTTTAGTGTCACTGTAGTCGTCACTGTCAAGGTCAGTGTCAGGCATTAAAAACTCATCATCACGTTCACTACGCATCTTTTACAATAAATTCTTTACAGCTTCAAAATAAAACGTACATCGAACCCTCAACCAGATCACACAACTATTGCCGCCAAAATACTACTACACACTTTCACTCCAGAATGTACAACAAAAGAAAACAATTGTGTACTAAAAGATTGCCAAAGCCATATCTGCGAAAAAGTCAGTTATGGCAAAACATATGAAATTGAACTTCAAAATAACGTCTTCACTGTTTCAAATTCGTTACAGGAGCTCAGAAAACAGTGGCAGTTGGTTTTTTACACTCTTGTGCATATGTTTTTGTGGGGTCCAAATAATCAATTTCCCATACGTCGTCCGTCCCAAGTGATGAAGGTGAATGTAATAAAATTTCTATAGGTCTATATCACAACAAAAACCTCTTAAAAGGCAGAGTGTGACGCAGTACGTTAGTCCGCTTCCAAAATTAATGATATCGCCCGGTGCCCGATGGGGGGTGGGCCAGAGAACTGTTAAACATGGACAGGAAGCGCATCAAGAGGGTGGGGGTTGCGATCACCTGGCATTGTGGACTGAGCAAGCACCTGGCAAAAATGGGGATCTTCAACTGCACCTGCGACCTAAGTGAGGAAACGGGCGTTTACGTTATGTGCGAATGCCCGAAGTTTTCCTCACTGAGGCTTAGGACTCTAGGAAGTCATGTGGTCCAACCTGCAACAGTACCTAAAATGAGACCTGCCGCTCCAGACAGGTTCCTTGTAGGAACTGGGAGGTTTTCGAGATTTACATGATGAACGGGGTACGAAACAAAGGATCATCAGATCTGTGTTTCAAGGACCAAAGATGGACCGACCCAATCTGATAAATCTAAATCCTGGTAAAAATGCGCTGGTGGTGCCACCATCAACGGCAGCCATAATTTTGATCACCCCACCACCCTCTCGCAACAAAGAACAACTTTGTCTTTCATAGCAACCCAATATGATTGATAGATTTCGCACAAATTGTAAATTTTTTACTAAAAAGTGCTGGTGGCGCCACCATGGCCTACTTGGCAATTTTTTACGGTCGCCCCATCACCCACAAGAGCACAAGAAACAATTTTGTTAATCAAATAATTGACTTAACACGATTTTTTCGAACAAAAACATTGATTATTTTTCATACATATTTGGTCCTCGTAGACGTTTTTCAGAGTGTAATGAAATTTTCGACATTAGAGGGAAATTTTTCGTCGAGTTTGAAAAGGAAAATTATGTTGAAATGAAATGTTTAGAATAAATACTCCAAAGATGTTTTTTTGAGACCTTTGGATTCCAAATTCGGAGCAAGGGTTCTTCGATATACCGGTACAAATTCGAAAAAAGTTTTCGCAGAGGTCATTTTTTCGATGAAATTTTGACTTTGAAAAATCGTATCTCAGCCAAAAAATGACTAAAATTGATGAGGTAAAGTGTTTTAGAAACTTTGAACTATCTTAAATTGAAGAAAAATAATGATCGGAAAATATTTAATATTTTGGAAAACTCCGATTTTCCTTTGACAACAACAAAAACCTTGCACATAACTTCAATTTTTTGGGTTTTCCTCGATTTTCTCAAAACCCTACAGTGGGATTTTTTGGGAGTCTCGGGCTATGATAGACATAAACCGTTCAGTAACTAAAATGTTTTACTGGGTTTCCTTGAATAAAAATATTTGACAATATTTCAAAATTTATACCATCAAATTGTCTTTCATGCTTTAAAAATTTATTTATTACCTTCAATAATCGTCCCTCGCACTCCTAGCCACTCTAATGACAATTTTAATTCAATTGACGAACTATGTTTACTAACGATGACAACAACAAACATTCTTCATGACATTTCTCACATTCTTCACGACCGATTTTGGCCATGAACAATCTAACCTTAAAGTTAACAATGACAGCATTAACTGAGCAACTCTGTGAAAAATTTTACTTTTCGAACGCGCTCTAAC
>CM055403.1:13115068-13140068 GCA_029228625.1 Pseudolycoriella hygida | reverse complement strand
TCGCTGCGTTCAACGGGAAATTTGTTGAATCGGACGAAAGTTACAGCTAGACCTTTTTATTTTGTTACACAATGGACTTTGTCAATTGAATACACATTTCAGGTTCCGCAACTTTCAATGTAGAGTGAGAGTTGATCGTTTCATTTATATTTAAAACTTGAGCTTACTTCTGAATGAAAAAAATCGAAGAGGAGTTCCAGATGTGTTGAACCAGTACATATCAAAACGATAATGTGTAATATACGATTTTTTGTGCTTCTAAACTAACCCGATGACTTGACAATGTCTGCCATAAAATACCTAGAATTTGAAATGACTTCATTTTGCGTCTGTACTTTGCAATTTGCTTGCGATTAATAGTATATTACAGAGGTATATTACGGGGCTCGTTACCGTAAACATCGCACACCTGTAATATTACTCATAAACAGTGTTCCTCTGTACTATGTTTTAACGCGTACTGTACCCACAAGGTAAGTTGAAATCTACAAAACATCTTATTTCATGCAAATCAATTCAAGTTTCAAATTTTGTTATGTTCACTCTACGAACGAATCAAAGTTGCCGCGTGCCAATACATTCATGTTTCTATGAAATGACTTTAGTTGTCGGTTAAGTTTTTGTATAGTATCGAGATTTAATTCGAGTTTTTCATCTTTATTGAGAACTTATAGGCGGCTTTAGGGAACACATGTTTTGCCGAGAATTGAGTAATGTCATAGGCAGGACAATCGTTTCCGTAAAATACCACAAATTTAAGAAATTTGAGAATCACAAACTTTTACTATATCAAAACAAACACGTCGCATAAGATTTACCGACTACTCTGACTACACGTACGTTATGAGCCATTTACCTATCGCATCGCACACTGTGTAAATCAACTTACCGAGTGGGTACACGTTAAATATAATAATGACCGTATTATTCGGTCTTAGGATACAACTCATTATGTATTTCTTTTACTATGAACGTGCAAGCTCTTATTTGAATTATCTTTTCATTGACATCACACTCAGACATTTACACATCGAGAACAGTTGCGTTATGGAGATACAGTGATACAATCATAGGATTGTACAACTCTTATTTTTACCTTTCTCTCTTTTCCCGTATTTGCTTGTGCTGTTCTCATGTAAAACCGAATTATTGACGAAAAGAGTTAAAATGAAAAGCTGCACAATCTTATGGTTTGGTCACTGTCATTAGAAGAGATCAACATTTCGGCGTCTAGTGTCAATCTTCAGTCAAGTCATGCTGATGGTCGTGATACACAAAGAGCTGACGTATCTATTTGTCTCGGTAAGAAGTACTGATTGGACTAGCGAATTGTATCCGAAATGGATACAGCTGCTATCTGTTGAAGTTTTGTATGAAACATTTCTTACTCTAACCCTGAGTGTATTGTCTCCAAATTTAACTGAAGAGCTTATTACGTTGATCAAAGCCTGTGCGATCTTATAGTGGATAATTATAACATATTGTAACTATGTAATGTGAGGTTTTTAGTTCGATTTAAACTGTTGCACACATATTGATTTATCTGTCCTATCTAATGATAGCAAATCAGTTAAATCATGGGCGGTCGTTACGGAAAAGTAATACGTAAGGAGTTGTATCCTAAAATTGTCAACAGACTTCAAAAGTGTTCAATTTTAAAAATTCACAATAGCCAGTAAATATTTGTACGACGTGACTATTCGTACCCGGGTACGAATAGCCACACAACACGGTGAATGCTATTCGTACCCTGGTACGAATAGCCACACAACACATTGAATGCTATTCGTACCCTGGTACGAATAGCCACAAAACACAGTGAATGCTATTCGTAGTACGAAAAAAACCAAGTGTATTGGTAGACAATAAAAAAGGCTATATGAAATGATCTTTTTCTTGTTGTGCTGGTACGAATAGCATCGACTGTGTTGTGTGGCTATTCGTACCTGAGTACAAATAGCATTCACCGTGTTGTGTGGCTATTCTTACCTGGGTACGAATTTCGTAAGAATAGCCACACAACAGGGTGAATGCTATATGTACTCAGCACAACAAGAAAAAGATCATTTCATATAGCCTTTTTTATTGTCTACCAATACACTTGGTTTTTTTAGAATACACATTTAATTGTAATATCATTTCCACTTCAAAACAAGATTCAAATTTATCATTTTTTGTCAAAATATTCTCGAATTTTAAACTTTTAATTTTTCAGCTTGTGCACCTCTTTAAGTTCTGACTTATCGCTCTTTTCACGTATTTTGCTAATATTTTTCTCATGTAAAACCGGTTTTTCGGTGGAAAGAGTTAAACAGAGTTGCACAATCTTATGATTCTCTTCCTGTATTTTTATTTATATTTTGCTCTTTAGGAACGCTTTTCCAGGTTTTTGATCTCGTAATTCGATCCGATGAAACTGTTAGCAATGAACCTTTCGTTTTAATGTTTTTCCTTTTTGTACATGTTATTGTCCGTCCTGAACCCTTTGGTCTACCAACTTGATAGTTTTTTACGGTAACTTTATTACACGGATGTCTAGGTTTGGGTCTGATGTTAAACTACCAGCATACGTAATGTGAATCAAACAAAGTTTTTTGCAATTCACCGACAAAAACGAGAATTTCTTTTAATATAAAAATTCAATTCAAGTAGTGCGTAAAAAAACCTTCATCGCACTAGTGCGGCAAAATGACATCTTGCGACACCGAAATGACGCACGTAAAAGCGAGTTTTTGTCGGTGAATTGCAGAAACCACATTTAGCTTACTGTTGGGTGCGCGAAGTTGCTCTGAAATTCCAATTATTGTTGAACTCGATATATTATTGATCGAAATCGACAGCTCATTGGTCTGGACTGGACTGGAGTCGTCTCATTAGTGGAACTTGTTAGAGATCCTATCAGGTCATTCACAACAGAGCAAAAAATGATTGTTTAAGGGACAGTTGACATTTTCTTTAAGAATTTTTTTGATTCATTGAGATACATTTATTTTTCATTGAGATACAAATATGCCGTTCGTAATTCGAAACAACTCAATTGATAGTATCACTGTATTTAAGGACTCCTAATCACTCACTTTTTGAACAGTGATAGGATGATTAGGCAAGCAGCACAGCCGCGCGGGCAAAATTAAATTGTGGTTTGAAAATTTTGGTACGAATAGCATCGACTGTGTTGCTTGACTAATCGTACCGAGGTACGAATAGCACGAGCCCTGTTGCTTGGCTAATAGTACCCTGGTACGAATAAATTGAATCATTTTTCAGTTATTAGTAACTGATGTGAACGAAATACGAATAGCATTGACTGTGTTGTGTGGCTATTCGTACCCGGGTACGATTAGCATCGGCCATATTTGTAGGACATGAAAATTGTGTCTAACAAAATTCATTGTGTAACAAAATAAAAACGTTTAGCTGTAGGGATGGTAATAAACGACAGATAAAACAATTCAAGTTTACCGATAAAAAATAATAAACGACCGGTAATTATTTACCGATAAATTTGTAAACACATATTTAAGGTAGAATTAAAGCGCGAAAATTTGGAGTAATGACCAAGAGACATTTTGTAAAAGGAAAAATTCCCTAAAGAAGAGCTGAAAGGTATCGGTAATAAGTTATTATTTTTTATCGGTAAAGTTGAATTGTTTTATCGTTCGAATATAATATCGCGAATGTTAGTCGTTTTTATATTCATAAATTTATGCCTTTCACGAACGATAAATAATTCCTCAACGATATTTATTATACAACAAGAGGATGACTTTGATAACTTAAAGTTAAACTTGTAGTGTAATAAATTCACTTAAACGATAGTTTGAATAGTGCCCACATTAGTGTAAACAGGTTAGTGGTTAGTGGTTAGTGGTGGTTAGTGGATTAAGTTTGCCTAAAAAGTATTGGGGAAACTCACGACAACGAAATTAAAAGTTGATCGGTGCTTAAAAGTTAAAAGTTAATTTGACATTTCATTCAATTCCATTCAAAACCATTGACAAACCTATTTTTTTGATAATTATTAGCTGAAAATTAGCATTGGACCCAAATATTATTCATGAAATCCATAGATCTGATGCTTGCGAAGCGATTGACGGATAGCTGGAAAACATTGAATGTGTTTCTTAGGCACAATTCAAAGACAAACATGAACTCATAGCACGTGTTTGTTTGACAGAGCTGTTTGGAATGTCAAAAAGTTAAGAAATTAACTTTTAATTTTGTTGTCGTGAGTTTCCCCATTGTATTGTCAGAATACGGTAAATTTTTTCGAATGATCAAGGCGGTACCTGAAAGTTAAACTAAATCAATCAAATCAAGTAAGATTTAAATCTTAGGACTTTTTGTTTAACAATTGGAAGTAGGATGAAGAATTGTGAGTGGCTTTTAAATGTTGATTCAAGCGGGTGGACTTTAATCTGCCGAAACTACAGCAGCCATAGTAAAATATTACTTCTATGGGTGCAATTGTACCAAAACGAGAATTTTCTCAATTTTTACCTTGTTCACATAACTCAAGTAAATCTTTTCCGATTTTCATAACTGTTTTTTTAATCGACAGGCCTATGAAAACCTATTTGTAGAAGAAACTTTTTTGAGATTGGGCCGTATGATATAGCTAGCGCACTGAAAACCTACGTGTTTGCTTACATAAGTTGGATAAATCCTAACTGATTTTGTTGATACTTTTTCTATTTGAGAGGTTATCGAGTACCGAATTATATTAAAAAACAACTTTGGACCCGGTGCCTGTGCTTAGGGCTGATATGGGCCTCAGGTCTGTTCTAAAGCCGGCCCTAACCAAAAAAATTTTTTTTGCTATGTTGCATTGAGGGAAACATTTTTGTCTATGGAAGTATGTGTCCGGGGCATTTCCTTATGGCCCTAGGTTGGTCCTAAGGTCTGCCTTAGATAAAAAAATGGTTTTTCACTAAGGAAATATTTTTGTCTATGTAAGTATTTGTCCGAGTCATTCGGTACTCTTCGAAGCTCTACGGATTAAAGCCCGTAAACTTGGAATCAATTCAAATTACAACTCATTACAAATTCGGCAGTTTTGTTTGCAAAAAAATTTTGGGAATCGCTTCTTCTTCCACACAAAATATTGCTTTGATGCACAAACACCAAAAAAAGTTTTTCTGAAAAACGCTTACTTGTGTGAAAATTCGGAAAAGTGAAATTTCCGCCATTTTGAGGGGTGTTTTCCCTCCTTCCGATACCCCAGGTCGTCAAAAGTGTTTTTGCCTTTAAGTCCCTTTAAGTAAAGTATTAGATTTCAAATGACAGCAATCTCGATGATTTACGATGAAAATTAAAATTTTGACAACGTAAGGGGCCGTCCATAAATTACGTAACGCTGAAGGGGGCGTGGGGGGAGGGGGGTTCGGGCGAAGCGTTACAGGAGGAGGAGGGGGGTACGACAGTAGCGTTACGTATATTTCTTACAAAGATGTCGTAAAAAATTTTTAGTCGATAAGAAATTGTAAATCGTATTTTCCATTATTTGAAGTAAAATGTGTTTTTGCTTATTGTGTTCATGGTAAGAGAAATGCCAATTTGCGTAGGCAGCATTAAAAAAATATAATAGCCGTTTTTGAGACCAAACAATATTTTTTTCATGCTTGCTACCAGGGACGAAAGTTGAAAAATGTAAGCCCAAGGGGCGAAAGCGAAACTTAATACGCAATACGGCAAAGCACGTTCAGCCTTCTCCCTTGTTGCGTAAATAACTATTGTGGGGTTACGAAATCGACTTGAGAAAACTCTTTTTTCGGAACTGCTTAGAATAGGTCCAGAGAAATGTGCAAAAAGTCTTTTCGTAATTTATACAATGAGCTGGCTCATTTTTGTGGTATTAGTCTTCAGAAAGTTAGAGGTACCGACACGTACCAGACCAGAAGTTTGTGTAAAAAAATTGTGAAGGAGAAGTCACCATACATTTTCGTGATTCCCCAGAAGCATAACGATAGCAATTGAATTTATTTTATGTAAAATTATCCCAATTAAAAAAAAGGAGCGATTAACAAATGAATTTAAAAAGAAAATTCGGTATCACTTGAGTGATTTTACATTGATGAAATTAATTGTTAAACTATAAAACCACGACTAATCACCAAAAAAATTGGCAACCAAAATGAATGCAGGCTCAGGTGTTTTAATAATAAAACATTTTACCCATAATGACTGGGATAAACATAGATCTAACTGTGGGTAAACATATCATATATTTTCTAAACTAAAATTAATCATTTTGGCTTTATACTTTCCCATATAAAATACTTAAGCCTTCACATTAGCCATTCCCCCAAAATTGTGTTCAATGTCGAATGCATAGCTTCCATACATTCGCAGCGATTTACCATGTGCCTTGTGTCCTGCATTTACTCATTATGATAGCAAATGCACATCGTTGCATCATATACGCTGGTAAGGTAAATCCCGAATTGTCCCCCTCTTTGCTGCATTACAAATGAGTAGCTAATCGGTGCTGTATTATGCTAATATTATATTCAAAGATATGGAAAAATGAAACAGCGAAGGGGAAATAAATTGAAAAGTTATTTTTGGTGAAAAAACCTCGTCGTTGTACAATATTTTCAATCAGACAACCATAGATACTAAACAATAAAATGGAAAACATTATGATATTTACTTTTTAAAACAGTCTTTTAATTAATACTAACAACAAACAAATTGAATCGTACAATGTATATTGTTCGTTGCTCATGCATTTGGTCGAACACACGTTGAAGAAATTTCGATTCATTTATGCTAAAAATTCACTCGGTTTAAAATTAATTCATCCCATTTAGTTTAATATTTAAATACAATTAGTGGCACCCACGTGTCTAAACGCGTGTACTGCGTTTAACGCTTGTGAGAAGTTGTGTTGATAAACATAATAATTTGCAATAGGATTGTTATACCTCAGTCGCTTTACACTACGAGAAACAGATTAACGTGATTCATCTAGTTGCAGAAGGCTGGTAGACTGTTTTAATAAAATTGATTGATGACCTCCCTTCTGTTAGAGTCTAAAAGTTTGAGTTTTTTTTCACTTTTCCTTATATACGAATTGCAATTTAGCAGGGCATGGACGGGGCATAAATGTTTTGTATGGGCCGATTTTCACTCTGTATTTGGTGAAAACTATTCTTTTTCTCAGAACGATATTTATCATCAATAGTTTATTGCGTATCACTTCCACCATTTCAACCAAAAGAGATACGTGTGAAGAGGCAGAATCACTAGAAAAATTAAGAGAAACTTCAAATTCATGCCAAAAGAATACTCGGAGAGAAACATTTTTCTCCAGAAGAATCGATTTTTCCAGAGATATTATAAGTTGGTACGCCTGTTTGCTTGCTTTTTCAACTTTCGTCCCTGGTAGCAAGCATGAAATAGTAATTTGTGTGCCTGTTTTGGACGATGGATAACTTTTTTCGATCTACAACTCGCGAAATTGCCTAAAAACAATCGTCCAAAACAGGTACACACACAACTTTACATGCAAAGGGGCGAAATCAAAAAAAAAAAATCAAAAAAATACCCTCATTTTCGGCCCCGTTGCATACAATAGTTATTTATGCAACAAGGGTGAGGCCGAAAGTGCATTGTCGTGTTTCGTATTAAATTTTTCATTACTCGAACAACAAAAACTGTAACTTTCTGGTCCCATTTGAAAACCGAAAATAAAAAAATTCAACTTATGTGTTGTCAACTTACCTACATAATACGAAAGTCAACTTAGATAATACAAAAGTAAAAATACACAATGCGAAAGTCGACGTACACGATGCTAAAGTCAATGAGTGTACTTTGATCGCTTATTGTTATTTTCATGTTTTGACTTCGGGAAATTACAATTTTCGTTGTTCTCGTAATGAAAAATTATGGCGCAGCAATTCTCGCACAGGGTTGAATTTTCATACTTTCATCCCTTGTAATCCAAATAACTATTTCATGCTTGTTTAATACGCAACACGGCAATGCACTTTCGGCCTGCTACTATTTCATACTTGCTACCAGAGACGAAAGTTGAAAAATGTAAGCCTAACGCACAGGTTGATATCTCTCTCGAGATATAAGAGTTTGGAAAAACAACACAGTGTTTTTGAGTTACTTTTTATGTTTTCTGTGAAATTCGTCTTTTGTATGCTTAAATGCGTTAAGTTATCTACAATAGTGATAAAAAGTGTGAATCTTTTTCGGGAGAAAATATGAATTTTCGCCTAACAAATGTGAAAAGTTTAGTTCATAACTCGGGGAAAAATAGAAAATTCTTATTTCGGTTGAAATCTGTGGCGCTCACAGAGAAAATTGCAACGAGAGTAAAGTTTGTGGCACTCGCAGAGACAATTGCAACTCGAGTGAATTGCGGCCCTCCCTGCGCTCTGGCCTCAAACTTCAACCTCGTTGCAATTTTCTCTGCTTATGCAACAAAATTTCTTAGATTTATCAGTTTGGGACAACCTATTATTGGTCTTGAAACACAGATCCTGGGATCCTTTGTTCCTTTTCCCGTTTATCATACAAATCATTATCTGAGCCTTCCTGCGTCTCATTTGGAGGAATTTAGGGCAATCAAATATCACGTGTATGCCCGTTTCCTCTTTTAATTCGCAAGAACATCTTGGGGTCTCCGACAACTGCATCTTATTCAGGTGTCGGTTCAGCCCTCAGTGCCCAGTGGTCGCCCCTACTACCCTTCTGATACGATCCCGGTCCATTTTGATAAGGTTCTTGGCCCATTTTTCATCAGGTTTCGGGAAGAATCGCTTCGTATGCGCGCCTCCTTCTTACGCTTCCCAGCGTTCTGCGTGTCTCAGTCACACTCAGTTGCTTAATGCTTTATTGCATAATGCCTGGGGTATTGGTAGACGTGGCTCCACTCCGCTTGTTATGGTAGCGGAGCCTACCCTAGCAAGCTCATCTGACCTTTCGTTTCCTTCCACGCCAGAGTGTCCAGGCACCCAAACCAATGTAATCTGATTACTCAGTACCATGTAGCTTAGATAATCCTTTCCCTCTTTCATCAGTTTAGAGGTCGAGGTGGGTGACATGAGCGCCCTAATCATCTCTTTACTGTCCGAACAGATAAAGATCTCTCTTCCCTGCGTCCCCACCGGCAGTGATTCTTGAGCTCCCATGAGAGGTGCGTACACCTCTGCCTGGAGGACAAAGATTTGCCCAAATGGAACCAACTGCCATGTGCAGTGTCTGGATCGTATATTCCAGCCCCTGCTCTTTCCACGGCCTTGGATCCATCAGTGAAAAACACTTTCGCATTTCTAGGCAAACAGGTTGGCCATCCATCCAGCCATTCTTGCCTGCTCGGAAATATCGCTTCAAAACGCCTAGTGAAGTCAGTTACTGGCGCCATCCGGTCTCTTGGCATGTCAAAAATCGGATCCGAAATAACGTCTCTAATTCTGCCATGCCCTAAACGGAAGTACGAGACCCATAAGTCTGACTGCTCTATCCTATCCGCAGTGGCGAAATCTCTGGCCTTAATTACTAAGTCCAAAGGCTAGTAGCGTCTCCAAGGCCGCGGTGGCCGTGGTCTTCATAGCTCCAGTGATGCTTATGCACACTAGCCTTTGTATCTCACTCAGTCTCTTCCCTGCTTTCTCCACGTCCATTCTTGGCCACCATACAGAACCGTGACTCATCATGGGTCGGATCACAGCCTCGTATAGCAACAGAATGGCCTTAGATGACAGACCCCGGTTCCTCCCAACTATTGGTTTCTATGGGAAAGAGGAAGAGAAAACCATTTTGCTCCCATTTTTTACAGAATCCTCTCCCATTGAAACCAACTGTCAATCACATCTACATCTAGCCTCATCGCGAAAAGTGTGTGCCGCGGCACTATAGGCAAAAATTTCGAAAATGTTCCAAAACGCTCAGAGCTTTCAAATTCAATACAAGCGTATACCAATCTCGATAGCTTTCATTTTGATACGTTGTTCTTAGTTGACACCTCAGTACGTTAGAGGACACAGTTAATTATGCCATGAGTTTGCAGAATATTTCTAACAAAATCGAGATTGTAAGCTTTCATATCGTTTGTTCACAATTTCTTTAAATACAATAAACAATCCCTTTGTGCCCACCGTGTAATTATCCGGTTGACAGTCCATTATTTAATTGTCAATATTATTCACTTCGATGCCAACTTTAATTTTCGAAACAAAAAAATTAATAGAAATGTGAAAACTGCAGCCAATTCAAGATGAATTCACGCTTATAGTGCGGCGCCGGCCTATGTCAAATTATGAACAGTTTCATGACAATATGACAAGCTACGAATCATATCGTGCTTGCCAATTTATGTACTTCATCACTTATACTTTGACATAAGGCGACGTCGCACTAAAAGAGTACATAACATTCTATTTAACATGAACCATCTGCAATTCGGTTATTTTCGCGCGTTTAGTGCGACGGGACGTCGGCTTATGTCAAAGTATACAACATTTCATTATGTTTTCAATTTTGTATACTTTCTCAAAGGTCGACGTGACGCGGCACTACAAACGTGGATTTAATACGGTAAAGTGGGTTACGTGTGAAGTTAGCATCGAGTTAACAAGTACAAATTGGCATTCAAACAATAAACAGAACTCGTACAAGAGCCTATTTTGGAGAAGGTTTTTGAGAAAACTTGTTAAAATTTGAAAAAATTTGGTAAATTTTGTGAAAATTTGAGAAAATTTTCTCAAATTTGCTTAAAATTTCTAAAAAATTTTCTGAAAATTTCATAATAATTTGGAAACATAATTGATGTTTTTTACTCAAAAAATTGTTCAAACGAACTATTTTAGGTGTTTTAGGGCATACTAGAATTATTGACATAAGTACTAAGGGCTGAATGTTCAGCCACCCGTTCATGCTCGGTTTCTTGTTGTTTTTTCATCTGCACAACCCCTAATATGGTTCAGAATACACTTTATGTCGATTCTTATTAATTCTACACTCATGTTAACTTGTTTGAACGTATTTTTCATTAAAATAAAATTCTACAAAATTCGAGAAAATTTGAAATTTTTTTTTTTCAAAAATAGGCCCTGGCTCGTACACAGAGCCTAGGAATGTAAATTTCATTTCTTAATTTCATTGACTTATCGTTTCAAATTCTGGTCCATTTTGCGCCATTTCTGGTTTCCGCTAAAATTTTTCGACCGATGCAATCACCTGCTGCCTCCTATCAAAAATAACTATTAAAGTCTAGCAACTATAAGTCTGGATCAAAACTTGTCTCGGATCATTTTATAAGATAAGATTCGTTCAGAAACGGCAATCGTTTCATTTCATATTCAACAGAAACCTGTTACTCATAAATAAACTAATTCGCTCTTTCTCATTTGCAGGCAATTGTATACGAGGGCCAAGATAAGAATCCTGAAATGTGTCGTGTACTATTAACCCATGAAGTTATGTGCAGGTAAGTCTATCAATAAATTGAATGCATGCAAATGTTGTGTATATCGCACAAGCCGATATCATTGAAATAAATACACTTTTATCATTCATATCCATCTATAGACTCTTTACTTAGTAATCCAAAATACACTTTACTCCACCAACATAATATTGACTTTCTCCTTTCGACCGAAAAAAAAACATTCTCTCACAAATTTATAGTTTTGGAACTTGTTTGAGTCGTTTACCTCTTCGACGCTTATCAATTATTCATACGCATTGACATGGTATGAAACCATTTACATTTTCTGTATGTGAATGTATTGGAATTCGTCCCTTTTTCCACAACTCCAATGGTAATACAATCGTGTATTTATGTCCCTCCACACATACCGTGTAATATTGAGTCGAAATCAATGAGAGACATTTTCTTCCGTCGAGTCTATCTTTAACATCATGTATGTATATAAATTTCATGCATATCAGGCAGGTATATAGACAGTAGTGAAAAACATATGTTTTTATATGAGGGTAATTCTATAAACAACATCGAACAGCGTAATTTGTATCCTTACCTTCATGACTTCGAGAATGAGTAAATATTTGAAAATGTTCTTTCGTGTAATACCATCACAACATTTATCTCCATAATACCAATGGATGCTGCATGTATCAAAGAATAAACGGGAAAGTGGTATTTATTTTCATCAATAAATTTGTATTCGAAATGATAACAAAAAAAGTACACGCCACGACAATTATAGGGAACAAAATCACAGAGGAAGCAGCCACTTCGTCGTTGTTCATTACTGTCGACGACGGACGCTGCTAATAAAATATTCAGAAAATTAAAAATTCATATATATATATATATATATATATAACTATAAAGGAATGAAAAATGGCATTAGAGACTATAGACTTTTTGTGGTAAGTGACAGCCGCGATGACCATTATTGATGCCTTCACACACATCAAATGGTTTTATGTACAACGTATGTAATATTTCCTTTTGTACAAAATATTTTCTATACAAGGAATCTAACATAGATTCGTCCATATATTCAAAAACGAAAGAATATTCTCAAGAGCACGCCCTTTCCTCAAGAGGGTAAATTCCCTTGAGACATTTTTCGGAATGGGGGATTTATATTTTTGCTATACCCTAGCCGCTCGCTATGTTTGTCTTTACGACTTTATTTTTGTCTTATGTATGTGAAGATATTGTGTTTTTCATGGGTTGTTATAGCTATCTTCAAATGGGTGTCTCTTACTATAACAATTCTTATACTCCGTACTGTCTACGCCGGGTTTCTCATGTCATTTCGTGGAAATGATTTTTCGATATAGTGGAATTCGGCAACATCCGACGATGTTGTGTGACATGGTCGAATCGGCTAACAAAATGATTAGTAATATCAGTCGGCAATAATGATCATTGGGTATATTTTTCTGATTGAAGTGACACCCGGTGGAGCTATCTATACAAATGTGTACATAAAATAGCGAGATGACATGGAATGGAAAATGTTATGGAGGTTCTCTACTATGCGTGCTTGTGTATAGTTTGTAGTATATGTTCAGTTCGAAGAAAGTAATAGCATCTCTGACTCTGGGATGTGATATATATACACATACTTCGTTTATAGGGGAGAGTATGGATCAATGTTTTCTTTTTCATTTCTTAGATATGCGTATATGTTTGATATTGTATAATAAGTAGGATGGAAGTATACCCAACTGTATATATTGATATAATGGAGTTCTTTGTTATTTTTAAAAGATGGAAGTATGCTGTGTGATGTGAATGAGAAACCAATAATCGTTATCCATAAACATAATGTAAAATCTATAATTTTTATCGCACGACATTATTACTTTTCCCACTCCGAAATCGGATACCAATTTTTATTTTATCAGTGAGACCAAGAGATATCTTTATAGCTGTTTGAGCTTATCGTGTGAAATCAATTTTTTTGGCGAAAATGCAAATTGCAGTAGCTTTTCTAATGTATCGGTTAAAATAATTCACCTTCTACTAATTACCCTCTCTTGATCGTCACAAGACCTTTCTAAATTTTTAATTAATTAATTAATTGGAAGCAAGTTTCCTGGAATAGCATTCCTTACCAACCTCAATTTAGTCTGGATTAAACTACCTGTATATAACAGTTGGGAGTTCGGAGATACGTAACAAGTTAAAACCATAGGGGAATTGAGGTTTTCTTAGAATATGTTATAAGAAATGGCATCAAGTGTTGTCCTTTTCGAAAATGTTATAACTTATTCGCATGGAATCATATGAAATAACCTGCGTCCGAAAGCATTCAGAACATTCATGACTTCAGTCAAGACTTAGCGAATATATTTCAAAGATTCCTGAGACATGGTTCAACGTTTGTGAAGAACGTTTTCCGAAAAAATTGGGTCTTGATGCCCGTCACGCGACTTTTGTTCTTCTATTCTGAAGCATTGGTTAGAGTGAGGGAGATATGATTTGTCTCTTTCTAACTAACGCTTTATAATAGAAGAACAAAAGTTGAGTGCCAGGCTTCAAGACCCAGTTTTTTCGTAAAACGTTCTTCACAAACATTGATCTACGTCAAATTATCTGCCAGAGAAACTACTCCTCAAGATGAAAAAAAGAAGTTGGTCTGACGAGAATTTGGCTAATGTACAGGCAAATCCTTGTTCCTGAGTAAATAAATACAAAATAGAAATCTTAATTGAGAATCATGTATCTCTTTTCATATCCAATATTTTTACAATAAATTTATTAATCGTCGATGTGACTGATATAATAAATCTGGCCAACAACATGAGCTCGGAGCCATGAGCTACTAACCACAGTTGGATTCGACTATCAAGTCATGTAACGTGCAGTTCGGTTCGACTATCAAGTCATCTAACGTGCAATGTAAGGGAAGAGATGCAGTTCTCTACTACTACTCAGGATGAAAGAATACGAATTCACAACCCATCTGAATGGCTTCTTTTTGACACGAAATTAAGCAAAGAATGTAGAAAACATGGGTGGTAGCGACTGTTTATAAATAACGTCCCTCAAAGAAAGGGGGACGAATTTGGACGAAAAGTGATGGGGGGAGGATTTGTCTATCAAGAAGAAAAAAATTGGACTTTGATTGGAATTTGAGCTGCCAACTCATCTTCCCCCTTCTTTATCGTTTAGGGATTGTAAAAACCGTCTTTTTTTTAAAAAAACCGGTAAACTGTAACACCGTCTTTTCGGAGAAAATATACCGGTGAAAAATCGGTAAATTTTGATACTACAATCTTGGCACTTGAACCAATAAGTGTAAATGTATTTTAGTGTTTCAGAAGCTTCAGCTTCTAAGCTTTAATTTCTTGAAAAAATTACAATGAAGAAATTTATAATTTGCACACCAAATTCTTTTTCTATTTTTCTCTTTTTTAGATGTTTTGGTATTACAGTAACAATGACAAAACAGCTGAAAGTGATGAGACATGTGAATGTGTAGAATGAGCAAATTATAAATTTCTTCACTGTAGTGCAGTTATTAGATCATCAGATGAGGGTTAACTTATAAACTTAACTTAGCTTGACTTATAAAACTTTCGAAATATTTTTTTTTACATAACCAATTGTAATTAGTATACCAATAATAATTTGGCCTAATAACTAATTTTATGCAATTACAGCCGCTGCTGCGACAAAAAGAGTTGTGGTAATCGAAATGAAACTCCATCGGATCCAGTCATTATTGATAGGTAAGTGGAAGCAAATTACTATGCATCGAATAAGGCCGCAAGCATTAACCTAATTGTGGAATGTAAGCACGATTACGGTTCATCTTATTGTAAGCTTTTAGTTATTACTTTTATGCGTAAAAAGTGCAATTGTTGTGTTGACGCGTGGGATTGTAGATCTTCCCTTTGACTTCCATTCATCATAAAGTTACTACTTTTATCAAAGGCGAACCCAAAAGGGTTTCTTTTCAATAACAACAAGACAAAATTGTGATTTCCGTAAAATTAAAGTGTATTTTAACATTTTTTAGAATGAAAGTTAGAATGTCACGTTACTTCTATTCGAAAACTTAACTGCGTGAAAGCTTTTGAAATGCGTCAAGCACTTTTTATTTCTGCGCAGGTTATTAACACCGCAAAAACCTGCGCAGAAGTAAAAAGTTCATAAAAATATTGAAACGAGTTTAGGCACAATTCAAATTATTATTAATCGGATGGGTATGGGATCCGTTACAAATTAAATACAAATCACTAAAGATTTCTTCGAAAATTCAAACACTTTTACATGCTTGCTAGCAGGGACGAAAACAAAAATGATAGCAATATCGTTTCAAAAATCGTTTTCACCACGTATACATAGCTGTGGTGAAAGTGAGGTGAAAACAGTTTTTGGAACGAAAGCAACAAGTGTGTGTGTGGTGAAAACGATTTTTGACACGAAATCTGGAACACTCCGAGCTTGGGCTTACATTTTTCAACTTTCGTCCCTGGTAGCAAGCATGACAAACTTAATACGCCTGCTCCCTTGTTGCGCAAATAACTATTTTTGGTACTGATCTTAGAATAGTTGATGATAAGGCTTTGAGGACGCCTTGGCTATCCGTGCAGATGAAGACTATTTCATCCTTCAGATTCTTTTCTTTTGTAATGAAGCATGCGTCTAGCATAGCTCTTACTTCTGCAAGGTATACTATATTGACGAGTCCTTTGCTAATGGTATGCTGTCTTGTTCAGCACAAAAAAGGCATGCTCCTGCTGAGTTCCCAATGGTTGAACCATCCGAGTAAAATACCATTCCATTTTCTGGTGGCAAGATTCCCTCCGCCCAGTGTGCTTTGGGTCATATTCTCACTTCAAATTTTTTGTCCTTCTGTCTGAAGGCATATTTCTGATCCCTCTATCCCTATCCCCCTTCTTTCCCTAAATTTGTCCAAATTCCCGAGTGGCTGGCTGTCCTTGATATTTTTTGATTTCTGTCAATTCTGCTTAGGGCAGCTAGGGCTTCAGTTTCAATATGAATGTATAGTGGAGTTAGGTGTAGTAAGGCTTCAATTGCCGCAGTAGGAGCATTTCTTTGGAATTTGTTCAACTTGCTTTGGACATGCTTTAGTTTACATATGTGATTCCATAGAAATGAACCGTAAGTCATAATTGGTCTGATAACTATAGTTTAGATCCAGTGCATGACCTTCGGGGAGAGTCCTCATGTTGTACTATACGCTTTGCGACATTGTCAGAGTGCGATCAGCGCCTTTTCTATCCTTGCCTCTAGGTTAGCGATCCAGAGTAGTCTGTAGTCCAGAAGGATCCCCAAATATTTGACAACTTTGACCAGCTTTATTGGAACTCCTTTTATGACCGGAATTTTTACTCCTTTTACATCTTTATTTATGAAGAGTTAACTTTTTACGTCGTCGTTGTGAGTTTCTCTAATATAAAGGTCAATAATTGTTAGAAGATAAAGTTGGGAAAATATAAATAAAGACACTATTCCCATTTTGTATGTTTCTTGCTATCCATAAGTATTGTTGGTTTTCTACTCCCATGTTCAATGCAATAAAAACGTGTTGAAACGAATCAAAAAAGCAAATCGCACGAATCCAAAGAAAAAGCGCAACTGTTTTGTTTATCCTTTTTTCTACTTTGCTGTATTATAAGCAAACGTAAACTTTCAAATCGAATATTCGAATCATTTTGTATGAGAAATGTACTGTTTTTACCTTGTAATTGAGATGATGCTCGCGAATGCGAATTGAAACTTGTCGAATATACATTTTAAGGGTTACGCAAATGGTTTTATAGCGGAATAAAAGCTAACAATTGCTTTTAAATCAGTGTTCTCTCGACCGTTTTAATTTGCCTGGACTTGGAATAATGAATATACACGGAAATTGTTCGAGGTTTTGAGTGAAAGAAGAAAATGAGCATGATGATGAATCGATTCAATTCAGTTTTTAAGGTTGTGGGCCTAATTCGTGCTACCCCACACATTTTGTGAATTACATGAATAAGTAGTTGAAGTAAGGTGTGTGGTTGAGATACAATTAGGGAGAACAGTTTTGAACATGAAAGTATGGGTCCGAGACATCTCTCAGGGCTGGCCCCATGTCTGGGGACTTAGTGCGGGGTTTCCAATGCTATTTAGTATTTTAATAAAACATTACAATCCTCAATCGATAGTCCTTGAGACCGTTTTGGCTTTTGGAAAACAGTACGGTTCTGCGTAGCTTTTGTCTTTATGTCAAACAGGGAACTGTGCCTGTATACGAGAATATTTTTTTAATCCATTGCTTCCATATCTTCCTTTAATCCATATCTTGATTTGCTTTTTTATTCAATTAGCTTAGAGAAAACATAATAACGAAAACCAGCTCATCGATTCGGTAGGTATTCTAAGAAGTGCGTATAAGTCAACGGAATTATAATTGAGAGAAGAGAAGACCAACATAATATTGGAAAAGCTTAAACGTCTCTTAGTGTGAGACGGAAAAAGAGAACATTTCGTTGCTTTATTTTCTAAATCATTCAGCAGAATTTTAATTGATTAATGTAATCAATCAGAAGATGACTCAAGGTTACCGAAAATATTTGAATAATTTACAATTAAGCGAAAACTTTTCGAAGAAAGTTGAAAATTTCAATAATACACACATTTGCTTAAACGAAACCGTTTGAATACAATCAAATCATTTTCATCGATGGAATAAAATCAAACTTAAACTTTTCAGTACCTACTTCAAAGGTGCTATAATTTCAAACAAAGTTTTTACCTCTCCACTTCATAAACAAACATTTCTGGTGCACACTCCTTTTGAACAAGTGAAAAAGTTTGCTATTTTTTTTTCAACTTTATTTTGTGCTGGCAAAACACAACTTTAATCCAATTAACGATAAATAAATAAGAAATACTAAGCTTCTCAGTGAATTTTTGTCATTGACTGTACGTTCGTCTTCAACTATATACAATATGCTGGCTAGATATTCAAGCCTTCATGATATGATACCCACAATATAAAGCTCATGGAAACATATATATTTACACGAGTATTATGTGTACGAGAATTGTACAGAATATTTTCATAGCCGCTTATATACCAGTCAAATAACATGACGATATCTTTCCCCAGGTCCCAACAGCATGGCTGGAATCCCAAAGCCACCCTAGTTTTTCCTCCCTTTTCATTTTGTTGTCATGGATATATAGATACGCTAGTAGCTATATAATTCCATTCTTTACTTGGGATTCGCATGTACTGTTTACACACTAAAATGGAGTTAAATGTATTGGAGACGGATATATTCGCGTAGATGTGTTTTTCGTATCTTAAGATGTGTCTGTGAAGTGGTTTTGTTGAACTGAATGTATCAAAAGTGGAGAGAAAAACCATTTAAAATTCATTGATGTGACCATGCAGACTACAATACAATATTAGGTTTATAATACCTCGTAGTAGCATGATATAACACATATTACCGAATAGAAGAGAAATATGCTATAGAATTGAACTTTTCCCTTTACGTTTTTATTCATTTTTCTTCTTATTGTGTAAAACGAAGCAAAAAGGAAGAATTATGTTACGAAGATCAAAAATAATTTTGTCGAAGTTTTTTTTTTCTTTTTATTCGTTGAAAGAATAAGTTTTTGGTTAAATTTTTCTGATTGGCTCAAACCTTTTCCCAATTTAATAATTGATTTCAATTTTCAGTTTTTGGTACAAATTCAGAACTTACCCCATACTTTCTACTATTGTTTATACTCTTGAAGAAATTTAATTTTTTTAGAAACTTCTTTCTTACCTTTAAGAATTACCAGACATTTTGGACAGGAATTTTCCATGTAAATAACATACCGATCAGGGTGAACAATCGATTTTCAATATGTTTGGATGTCGACCTTGACAACATACAAACGTCAAGAAATCTCTTTTTCTTCCTTTCAAAGGTAAAGTTCGAGTTGCCTGTCAATCTTCCCTTCACACAATCCACAGCTTTAGGGCGTCTTATGTCGAAGTATAGCTTAAAAGTTCAAGAATAGGTTGTTAAAATTTTAGGAGAATGCTAATCAGACTAATCAGAATTCCTCTTAGCCTGCTCTTAAGTAGCGCGTCATGAAAATCAATATAATTCAATTAGCCGTTGACGCAATAAAATCGTACATGCCTTCAACCATTGTTGTTCAGCCACGCTACCTTTTCGATCTTGCATCTTTTGCACTCACACACAACAATCATAATGAAACGAGACGAAAAATATTGTTGCCCACGCTTCAATACAGTCAACAGGTAAATCACAAGTGTGTAAGTGATGCGACGTTATGCAATAAGTGTTAGAGTGAAGGAGAAAGAAAATTCTCTTTTACTGTGTTTTGAGCCATAGATAGCGATCGAGAAACATTTAAAATTCCTTGAACGACAATTTTTGATGCAACTAATGATATGTTTGTAGTAGAGCATCAATAATAACACAATTATAATGTGATTGCTCCATACAAAATATCGCTGCCGCAGCAATATGAGTGTATGCTAGAATAACAAAGGTTAAATACTAAATTTGATGTATATTTGATGTTTATTCGATGCATTTTCGATGTATTTTTGTTGTAAAGGTTGTATATGGGATGTGTTCTTGTTGTTTTGGTGTCGTATGGTTGGTGTATTCATGATGTATGAATTCCATGTGTGATGTAAAAAATTCTACCACCAAATAGACATCACTTGTACATCACTAATACCTCACCAGTACATAACTAATACATCACGAGTGCAAATTTATTATGTATCGATGTACTGGTGATGTATTAGTGATGTACTGGTGATGAACTTACTTACTCAGTTGGGCCCTACAACCAGTTATTGGATTTGGCCTCCTCCAGCATCCTCCTTTAACCGGACCTATTCCGCGCCAACGTTCTCCAATCGCTTACTCCTAGCGCTTTCAGATTCGACTCAACTGCATCTTTCCATCTCGTTTTTAGTCTTCCTTGTTTGCAGTTAACAACGGGGTTAGTGTTTAGCAGTTTCAGGGGTATACGTTCGGTGATGTGGTGGTGTTGTATTGGTGATGTATTAGTTTTGTACAAGTTATGTGGATGCATACGACATCGACACGAAAAGAAAAGTACTGCTGACAATATTTGGACCAGTATTCGTTCAAATGCAGAACCGATAGCGTAGACGATTCAATCATGAGCTTATTCAGCTTTACGGGGAGCCAGACAACGAATGGAAGATCATCGTATTCCGAAAAAATCCTTAAAACCAGACCGGAGGGCAAGAGAGGTGCAGGGCGTCCAAAATGCAGATGGTATGATGCAGCTCTTGCCGACTTAAAAACTGTGGGAGTATCCAGCTGGGAGACGTTAGCTGCGGATAGGTCCGGTTGGAGAAGCATGTTGCAGAAGGCCAAGACCCTTAATGGGTTGTAGTTCCGGTTAAGTAAGTAAGTAAGTAAGTACGACACCAAAACAACAACAACGCATCACTAGTACAACCTTTACAACACTCATACATCAAAAATGCACCACAAATTTATCGAAAAATACATCGAATATACATCAAATATACATCGAATTTAGTATTTTGCCCTTTATTATTCTGCCATACACTCAACAATATTCGGTCGTTACAAGCTTACTACAATCATATTATGATTGTTCAAGGGTTTTCCTGAGTGTGTTGGTATCAGCATATCAGGAAGTAGGATTTATGTGTAGCATCCTTATTCTTTGAAAATCATCTAAAACTCAACTCTTTATATGAATTCACAACACCCGTAAATTCCAAAATGCAAACATGTTGAAAACCTTACATTTCCCTCGATGTTACCACGATTTTCTTTCTTTTTTCAACTACATCCATGCGTTGAATTTGTTAATAATCCCGATAACGAAACGACTTTCTAAGTTAGACTTACTACCGTTTCTATCACGATTAATGTTGTTCGGCATTTCGTGTTATAAACTTAGATTTTTGCGGTCGGAAATATTAGGGTTTTCGTTTATATAGGTATAGGTGAGGAAACCTCTATATGGGGATGTTTTAACTACTCTACGCATCTACACTAAAACAACTGCGAAACATCTTATTTTTAACCTCGTAATAAATTCTATTGAAAACTCACGATGATTTTGTCAACAAAACCCGGATGCAAAACTTTCAAACTACGTAAAATTTTATTGAAGTTGGTTTTGTTTTCAACTCAAATGAAAAATTTTATTAGCAAAAAATTAGGTGCATTTAACTCTAGCTTCGAACTAGTGAGACTCGAAATGCAATTGTTTTTCCCATACTCTCAACGAAAAACCTCAATAAGAGGTTTGAATAATGAGTTTTGTTGACCACTCGAACCACTCTGTAATCGCTCTCTCACCATGAACATTTTCGTTCACGTTGGCTTCAACGATCTGTACCGCTGTGAAGTTATTTTAAATAAAACTTCAGTGTTCATCAGTGATTTTGATCAACTCAACAACGTAAGAGATTTTTTGTGATTTTCAAGTATAAATTCCTGATTCATACATTGCAATTCAGTCCACTCGTTTAGTGCGACGTTGAGTGTTTGGCGTATCACATAAAATAACCTTTTCGAATGCAACGTCTCGTGAGAGAAATTTCTGATATCAATAAATATTTATTTTATTATCAATGCTCATAGAGTGAAAAGAATGAAAAAGCTGATAGACTTTTTATAAACTCCCATGGTAATAGGCCACAAAGTAGTCAAAACATGCCTTGGAGTACCATCGTTAACCTTTTTTGAAACCATTGCGCTACGAGAAAAATCCTCGACCGCGATTTCTACAACGGATTAGAGGCCGCTACCTTACTCCAATCGTTTAAGGAAAGACAATCTAACGAAACAAAACAAAACATGCTGATTTCGGTGTATCACGCCATCACATACCAAACAAAGTATGTGATTTCATCAGTACACCTATGTCTTGCAGGACTACGCGTATATCAGCGCAGACACAGAGCAAATACAATTTTTGAACTTTCAGCGCTAGCTTTTATACATTGAAAAACTTCCGCAATCTATTAACAGAAACTCTTCATTTTTGTTAATATTTTTGGAAGTCTAGATGCGGCAGATTGTGAGGTGGTTCAGTTCTTGACCATTATTTTCATTAAGAATTGAAAATCGTCAGTGCACGTGCACAAATCTGGAAGTTCCATCTTAGATGGTATTAACTCCAGATGTTTTTGGCTTCCTCGGCGAACCGCACCACTACATAATAAAGTACGCAAACTTGTTTTCAATGCTCATAGAGTAAAGAGAATGAAAAAGCTGATAATCACATTAGGAACGGCGACATTTGGGAAAACTTAAGAGTTTCGTCAGTGGAAGAGGAAGCAAGGGTTAGTCGTCCCGCACGTTGAAAGGACGGGTATTAGCAGGCTACCAAAAAGGGTCTAAGATGCACAGGTCCCGGGAGTTAGGCCAAGGGGTAGACCAAGGAGAAGGTTTATAGATTCAATAAATCAGATTTAGAAGTTAGCGGACTTTCTCTGGAAGACCATCTCCTTGGCGGGCAATAGGAGGGCATGGAAGAGGGTTGTACACCTTCCTAGGGTTTTGTCATAAAGACCTCACACCGAAAGGTACATAATGGTCTATAAAGTTTGATGATGATGCTGTGCTGTTCGCAGTAGTAGATATAGAATATGAAATACTAGCTTTCACTCATCAAAGGTTGCTTTGTAAGAAAACATCGCATTTTTAAATTCATGCCAACCTGCGATGTTTCCTGAAACGGACCGGACGTACTTACGATTAATTGAAGTACTTTCGAACACCTACATATTGGATTGTAGTCCATCAATAATAGTGCAAAGGACAAAATTTGAAATTAATAAGAGCTCGGACTGTTCCAGATTTCGTGTCAAAAATCGTTTTCACCACACACACACACTTGTTGCTTTCGTTCCAAAAACCGTTTTCACCTCGCTTTCACCACAGCTATGTATAGGCTCGCAGAAGAACAAACTTCTTTTTAGACCTGTACGGAGAAAAAAGTTCTTCGGGGTTTAACACGACGTTTGTAACAAGTCGAATTTCGAGCCGGGAGTAGGGGGGGGGAGCATCGAACATGGTCCTTAAGTGACGAATCAGCAATAAAAAATGTCCGTCTGTCCCTCAACACGATAACTCGAGTAAAACTCAACCGTTTATCAAAAACTTTTTTTCCATGAAAGGAAATCGAAAAATCTTTTATGGGATTGAATCTGGGCACAGTCGGCCCAAGGACCGTCGAGCTCGGGCCGTTTGCGTGGTTTTTGGTCTTTTGTACATACCTAACTCGAGTAAATCTTTTCCGATTTTCATAAATTTTTCTTAGTTTGGCCCACAATTTATGGAAGAAACTTTTTTGATTTTGAGCCCTTGGACTTAGCTGGATCACTAAAAACGAGTTTCTGATAGCGCCTTATATGTTTTTTGTACACAACTCGAGTAAATCTCTTCCGATTTTCAAAAAATTTGTTTGAATCGAAAGGTCTAGGAATGTCTCACATTTTATGGAAGAAAAGTTTTTTAACGTAAGGCCGCCTGGCGCGGGGGTGAGGGGACAGAGCCTTCCAACACACAATATAATATCTAATTAATAATGCCTACATATATTCACCATTTCTGAGTAGACATTACATCTGGGGATATTTTGTCCGTTTTTTGTGGGATATTTTGTCTAGGGACATTTTGTCCGGGGATATTTCGTCCGGGGATATTTTGACTAGGGATAATCGGTCCTAGAGCCGAAAAATACGTTCAAACAAGTTAAAATAGAGTGTAGAATTAATAAGAATCGATGTAAAGTGTATTCTGAACCATATTATAGGTCGTGCAGATGAAAAACCCACAAAAAACCAAGAATGAACGAGTGACTGAAAATTCAGCCCTTAGTACTTATGTTAATAATTCTAGGATGCCCTAAAACACCTAAAATGAGTAAAAAACATCATTTATGCTTCAAAACTTTTATAAATTCTCAGAACATTTTTTGAAATTTTAAGCAAATTTGAGAAAATTTTCTCAAATTTTCACAAATTTCTCAAAAATTTTCTCAAAAAATGGCCCTGGTCCTAAGGTATATTTCCTTATCCTAAAGCCGACCCTAGACAAAAAAATGGTTTTTTGCTAAGTTGTAGAGAAAATTTAGGAAAATATTTTTGTCTATGGAAGTATTTGCCCGATGCCTCTCCTGAGGGCCCTAGGTCGGACTAAGGTTGGCTTTAATCCAAAAAATAGTTTTCTGCTATATCGTAGAGAAAATTGAGGCGCACATTTATGGCTATTTGGGGATCAATTTTGTGCTTTCGGGAGGTTTTCTTTACACCGTTGCTTCGGACGAGTTTTTCAATATTGTCTTCTCGGCAATATCCAATACAATTTAATGTGGGCGTAATTTCATACGCCTGAGAGTTAAGGCAATATTTACTTAAATACGTTGGAGACTTTTCGCAGCATCAACTCTGTTTGCCACATCTATTCTTATACGTACGGGTCCCTTGCATATGATTTGTCAATGTATTTAGTTAAATAAAAAAAAAAAGATTTATAGGTGAAAAACGTT
>CM055403.1:13075145-13104642 GCA_029228625.1 Pseudolycoriella hygida | reverse complement strand
GGAGTATTTTCCCCGAAACCGTTGGCGGAAAGATGGTACCACCTAGGTGGATACGCCGATGCTTTTTAGGCTGAAACTTTCGCGGCACTGATGGGAGCGCAGGAGGCACTCCCAGCAGAAGCATGTGGAGAAAATGTGACAGTCTGTTCTGACAGTCAGGCGATGATCAAAGCGCTTATGTCGCCTGTCGTGACATCCAAGCTAGTAAAAGAGCTGAAGGAAACCCTGAACCAGATGGGACTGAGAAATCAGGTCACGCTGGTCTGGGTTCCCGGACACTCTGGTGTGGAGGGAAACGAGAGAGCGGATGAGCTAGCGAGAAGAGGCTCGGCAACATTGAGTTGCGGGCCGGAACCTCTTACACCCATCCCAAACTCAGCATGCGTGAAAGCGATGAAGAGTGAAGTAGGAATGCACACGAAGCGTTTCTTCCCGGTGCCCGATGGTAGGTGGTCCAGAGAACTATTAAACATGGACAGAAAGCACATCAAGAGGGTGGTGGGTGCGATCACCGAGCATTACGGAGAATCTCTAACGATCCCAATTGTACCTGGGGCCTAAGTGAGAAACGGGCGTTCATGTTATATGCGAATGCCCAAAGTTTTCCTCACTGAGGCTTAGGACTCTAGGAAGTCATGTGGTCCAACCTGCAACAGTACCCGAAATGGGACCTGCCGCTCTAGACAGGTTCTTTGTAGGAACTGGGAGGTTTTCGAGATTTACATGATGAACGGAGTACGAAACAAAGGATCATCAGATCTGTGTTTCAAGGACCATAATGGACCTACCCAATCTGATAAATCTAATTGACCTGATTTACCTGAAACCTGATTTGATCCGAACCTGAAATTTTTATTTTCGACCTGACCTGAACCCGAAATTCAAGAATCTGAATCAACCTTACTTGACCTGAAGTGACCTGATTTCATTTTACAAGTCATGGCTAACAAGTTAAACAAAAAATTTATTTTCTTAAATAAAAATCCAACTTTATCCTAAACTTGAGTCTTTTAAATATTTCCCTGCAATTCTGTCAAAAAAAAACAGATCTTATCAAATCAAAATCAGGTCAAGTCAGGTCAGGTCAGATCAAAATCAGGTCAGGTCAAATTTAGGTCAGCTCGAATTCAGTTCAGGTCAGGTTTTCGATTTTCATGTTCAGGTCTGATAAAATCTTACATATTCCGAGCGTTATTTACAACTTTGTAAAGTAAAGATTTGCTCCATGCAAATGGAAACAGAAAAATTGTCGCCTTCGGCGAAATTACATAATTTTTTTTTGAATTCATTTAACTTTCGTAATATTGCGATGGGCTGCTGACATCCCTGTCAATTCATCCTGGCTACGGGCCTGCTTCTACGTATCAACAGCTACCACTAATAACCGATGATGTTGCGGTAATCTGGCATTAATGGAGCGGTAGCTGGCGGTAATCAAAGTGTAGCTGGAGCTGACGGCAATCAAGCGGTGACTGGTTCAACAAATACATCACTATTTTTACGAGTCTCTTCGTCTTAATAACTTTTTCTACTCATGTGGTTTACCCTTCCAAGATCCGATATATCAAGTTGTAGTTCTTGTAGTAGACGTAGTTATATACACCGAGCACTTCACACTTTGCCAGTTGTGCCGTTTATGGTAGCGAAGCAAAACAAAATTGGGTGACATGCTTCGAAAAATTAAGTGCGCCAATCAAAAATTCGATTAATTTTTACATTTTTTACTGTAAACGGTTATTTACATTCCTTCGTAGGAAATTTATTCTCAAGAATCGGTAACAATTTTATATGGGTGCGAACGTAGTTTTTTCCATGACTGGAGAAAAAGTAGAAAAAAAGTATTCAACTTTCCCCGTTTAAAGTGTTGAACTTAGCATGGATACGTCGAGAGTTTGTGAAAATACTATGAAATTAACGCATGCACTGGAAGGTCTTAAATTACGTCATTGTTCAATCAGACAAACGATATAAAATAATCTCTTGTGACACACACGTCAAAAACTTTGGAGGAGGCAGTCTGGTGAAAAAAAACTTAATTTAGATGATGAAACGAGTACATCAGTACATAAATGGTTCCGACTCGGCAATAGGCGTACTTGGAAAGTATTAGTAGCATTATAGATGGCAGCCTGGTGCCGAAACTTTGTTAGTTATAGCAACGGCAGTACAGAATATTAAACGTCATAATAAACAATTTGGCACCAGGCTGCAGCTGCCCTCTATGTTCACAGTAGACTATGTTGAGTAGGCAGTCTGGTACCGCGTTGAAATTAATGTGACGAAAAATGCTTGTAACTTTCTGCAGTTTCGATGAAATTAACAGATTTTTGGCACCAGGCTGCGTTCTTCATGGTTACTAAAACGGCTCAAGTAGGCAGCCTGGTGCCGAGTTGGAACCGAGTGTACTAAAGTACTCGTTTTTCACTCCAGCATTATCATAGAAACTTTTTTGGCACCAGGCTGCCCAGCTTAAAATACAGACCTCTGTTTGTTGTAATTTTTCTCCATGAAAATGTTCTAGACTACGATAAGATAAAGAGTAAAGGAACTGAACTTTTTATTTCATTGTCGCTTCCAACATTTTCATGTAGTAAAATTGAAACAAACAGAAGCCTTTTTCAAGAGACACTACCCCATTTTTTCAGTAGTCTCCATAAATCTAGTACTGTCCAAAAACAAGAAACGACATTATACTAACTGAAGGTTAAAAAGGAAAAATTAATGTAAAACTGTCTTGGCTACTTGTACAACTCTGAAAAACATCAGCACGTCAAAAATTACTATCTCGAAAATGTATTAAGGCACCATTTCCACACGCCATACTTTCCTTGAGCTTTTCAACTAATAAATTAACACCTGAACCTACTGAAACTGGTCTACCAAAAATAAGTGAAGTAGTTCGTTTTGTACATTTTTTAGACCCGTGCGAAGAACAAAGTTTTTCGAAAATGGGTCTTATGCGTTTACCACGATGTTTGTAACTTGTTTGTACAATTTCGACCGGAGAGAAGGGGGAGAGAGCATCGATCATGGTCCTTAGCTGACGAATCAGCAATAAAAAAAATGTCCGTCCGTCCGTCATCGCGATAACTTGAGTAAAACTCAACCGATTTTCAAAAAAAATTTTTCCCTGAAAGGTAATCGAAATATCTTTTATTTAGGGCCGTTTAAGTGGTTTTTGGTCTTTTGTTCATAACTTGAGTAAATCTTTTCCGATTTTGAAAAAAAAAATTTTTGTTTGAAAGGATTGGGCATGCCTGAAAATTTATTGAAGCTTTTTTGATTTTGATCTTTTGAGACTCAGCCAGAGCCATAAAACTGAGACTCTTCTAGGGCCAAACGAGTTTTTCCACATAAATCGAGTAAATCTATCAATTTTCAAGAACTTTTTTTTCCTGAAAGATTACCGAAAAATTGATCTCGTAATCGACTTTGGGCAAAATCGGTCCAAAATTTTATAAGTTACGGTCGAAAAAGTGGTCAAAAACTTAGTTTTTTGAAGGTTCGTGGAGCTTTTTCACTTATATTTCTGCGAAATTAGAACGGCGATCGCTCTTCAAGGCTTTGAATGAAAGATGTTGACTTCAGAAAATCACGAAAATTAAATTAGTCAAAATCTGTTGAGAGGTTCGGGCTGTAAAGTCCTCAGTGTGGGCCCAACTCACGCTACGTGACCACATACGATATTTGGTGATTTTTCGTGAATATTTCTTTAATTATGAGGTTTTGCAGAGAAAGTAGACGCAAACAGTTTTGTTCATGTCAGTATGGGTCAGGGGCCTCTCCTAAGAGCTCTAGGTCGGTTCTAAAATCGGCCCTAGTGCAATTTTTTTTTTTTACATTTTGAGATTTTTAAGGATTTAGAGAGGTTTTTGCGCTCTTCCTGCGAACGGGTTTTTAAATATTGCCCTTTCGGCAATTTCCAATCCAATTTAATGTCGACGTAATTTCATGCACTTAAGAGTTAAGGCAACATTTCGAATCTTTTTGCAACAGCTATTCTGTTTGCCACATCCATTCTGATGCGTACGGGTCCCCTGCACATGTTTTTTTTTATTTTCAGTGAGTGTAACTGACATAGTTTCTCTCACCTTAAACTCATTACGTGGGTCTGAATATCAAAATGATGTATGAGCAGCGGAAAAATGTTTCATTGTTATTAATTACATTACTTTCAGACAAATTTTTATTTAAAAAGGTTTTTGTTCTTTTAACAAGCACAACCTTACTTGTCTCATCAGTCCTCATCATCATCATCATCATCATCATCAAACTTTATAGACCGTTAGTACCTTCCGGTGTGAGGTCTTTCTGTCGCAACCCCAGATTGGTGAACTATCGTCCTCCATGCCCTCCTATCGCCCGCCAAGGAGATGGTTTGTTCGCCCAGAGAAAGTCCCCTAACTTCTAAATCTGATTTAATTGAATCGATAAACCTGCTCCTTGGTCTACCCCTTGGCCTAACACCCGGGACTTGTGCATCCAAGATCCTTTTCGGTAGCCTGTTATTACCCATCCTTTGAACGTGCCCGAACCAGCGCAGACGACTGGCCCTTGCCGCCTCTTCCACTGACGAAATCCCTAAATTTTCCCTAATGTCGCCGTTTCTTATATGATTATCCCACTGCTCCCTCCTATTAACCTTCGCTATATTCCTAAGAACCCTCATATCAGAAACCTCCAGGTCATGCACGAGATATCCGCAGTCAACCCAACTCTCACTACCATACAGAATCGTCGGCCGGAATATTGACCTGTAAATAGCTAACTTTGTTCCGCTACTTAATGCCCTTTTGTTGAACACGTGCGACCTCAACTGACTGGCCACCGCGTTTCCCATTTTCCTCCTTTCCTCAAATTCCCTAACTAACTTGCCATCCTCTGAAAAAATGGTTCCTAAGTACTTGAATTCAGAAACCTGCTCCAGCGCCTCCCCATTTAAATTGCAAGCTATCTCCTTCCGAGCTTTGCCGACATGCATAACCTTAGTTTTCCCTACACTTATCTTCATCCCATACTCCTCACATGCAGCATTTAGGCAGTCAATCCCACCCTGCAACTCCGTGGTACTATCTGCCAACAGAATCAAGTCATCCGCGTAGGCCAGAATTTTCATTATTACCTCACCCACCTCGACATTTCCCTGCAAGTTTGCCTGCTTGATGATTTTGTCCATGAAAATTATGAACAGAAGCGGGGAAAGACAACAACCCTGACGAACGCCCTCTTTAACCTCGAAAGACTCGCTAATTTCGCCATCTATTCTCACCGCGGCCCTGCTTTCTGAGTAAATACTCTTAATGGCACGCAGTAAACCCCCATTGATACCGTACTCGCTAAGAATCCCGAATAGCTTCTGCCTTGGTACCCGGTCGAATGCCTTCTCCAAGTCGATGAAGCATAAGTATAAGTCCCTGTTCTTTTCATAAAGCTTTTCGATAGTCTGTCTGAGGCAGAACATCTGATCCTGACATCCCCTCAGAGGCCTGAAACCACCCTGAATCTCATCCAGTACACCTTCCACTATGTTCCTAACCCGGTCAACAAGTACACCCGTGTACACCTTACCTACCACGCTCAAGAGCGATATCCCCCTGTAGTTACTGCAAACCTTACGGTTGCCCTTCTCATAAATTAGAGCAATAACACCGAAGCTCCAGTCAGCAGGTACTGTTGAAGACCTCATGGCCAAATTGAAAATCCTACAAAGCCATTGGATCCCACCTGATCCGCTTTACTTAATAAATTCCGTCCTAATTTCATCCACCCCTGCGGATTTTCCTTCCCTTAATCTGCCGACCTTTCGGGACACCTCATCCAGTGTAATTCCTCCTCCACCTCCGAGCTAGGACCTGCCTCCCTCCCATTTTCTTCTACCTGATTGACAGATGTAAATAAATCCTTAAAGTAATGCCGCCAAGTCTTCAAGACTTCACCCCTATCTGTAATTAACTCGCCGTCTTTATCTAAAATACTACTACATCCCTCTTTCACGCCACCGCGCCTAATGTCCTTAATCATCGACCAAAATTTCTTACCCCTGCCTTGACCTGCCCTTTCCAAATCCTCCCCAAACTTTTTCCCCTCCCGGTCCTTCGCTTCCCTGACTAGATCCTTAACCAGTTGCCTACAAGCCTTATAAGCCTCCCACTTCGCCACCGTCCTGTCCTGTAACCAAATCAAGTATAGTTTCCTTTTCTCCAATACAGCCCCCCTGATATCGGCGTTCCACCAACCCGTCTTTTTGTTTCGACCCCCGCTAGCGACACTGCCCAGACATTCCTCAGCCAGATCCAAGACAAACTTCTTAAAATTCGCCCACTCAGCCTCAATGTCCCCGCAGTCAGCTGGAAGCCCCTCAAATCCTTCGGCGAATTTTGCCATAAAACGAGACCTAACTGCCTCTTCCCTAAATTTGCCCACACGAAATTTGCGACTTACCACCTTCTTCCTTTTAGTCTGACAGAGTTTACCAACCGACAGATGGGTACCCAAAAAGTAGTGGTCAGAACCGAAAGTGAAACCCCTGAAAACACGTGTGTCCCTGACTACCTGTCTCCTGTCCTGCTCTATAACCATGTAATCAATAATGGATTTGTGACCCAAACCCTCATTGACGTACGTATACCGATGGATCCACTTGTGCCTATAGAAAGAGTTGGTTATTGCTAACCCATTGAAATCACAAAAATCTAACAACCGTTTACCATTTGAATTCAGAGTTCCTTCCCCAAATCTACCCACTACACTCCCATAACCTGAGTTGTTTTTAAAGTTCCCTATTCTTGCATTAAAATCCCCCAGCAAAATCAAGGATTCATTTCCCTTCTTGCTAACCACGTCCCCCAATTGTTCGTAAAAGGTGTCCAAGTCAGTAGCATCACTGCCATTGCAAGGGCTATATACACTAACCAAGCGATAAATTCCCCCCGCTAACTTTACAGAGACCCACATCAGCCTTTCATTTACGAAACGAACATTTAGGACAAATTTGATTTCCTTTGAATTCCTTCCTGATTGCGATTCCAACCCCCCAATTTGCCCTACCAGACTGAACCCCAGACAAAAACACCTTATAGGCGCCCACGTATTCTCCAGTCTGTCCTTTCCTCCTAACGTCACTCAGCGCCAATATGTCTATACCGTAGTTCTTAGCCAGATCCACCAATCCCTCCCTGCGATCCCGAAAACCCCCATTAACGTTTAGACTTCCAATAAACAAACCATCAACCATTTTGCATTGCCTGATCGTCAACGATGATCGTCAACGTCAGTCCTCATCATCATCAGCTAAAAAATTCAAAAATGGCCTTAGTTGGCTTAACGTGAGAGAAACTATGTGAGTTACACTGACTGAAAATTTCTAAAGTTTTGAAGTCTATAACGTTCTTCAAAGTTGTACTAGAATTATGAACTTTTAAAAACGTCTATGTTTCAGAGAAATGATAAGTTGGTACACCTGTGCCAGGGGATGACAGTCCTTTGTTCTGAATCGTGCAAATACAATTCAGAGTGAAGTTAGCTGCAGTTAGGATCGTAGCTAACTTCACTACAAACAAATCAGCTGATCTCATTCACAAATTTACCAAAATCAGCTGACTTCATTGATGCATTCAAAAAATCAGCTGATTTATTTGTAATGAAGTTAGCTACGATCGCAACTGCAGCTAACTTCACTCTGAATAGCATTTGCACGTTTGAGAACAAAGGACTGTCCGGACTGTCACCCCCCTGACCTGTGCCGAGGTAGAACGCTTATGTGACTTGACAGCTTGACTGTATGGGAGAGAACCAGCCAAATTTTGTACGTAATTCTCTCCCATGGAACCCAGCTGTCATTCACATAAGTGTTCTACCTCAGCACAGGTGTACTAACTTATCATTTCTCTGATATGTTTCTTCAATACATAAACCCGATAAACAAAACACAATTATTCTTCAATACTTTTAGCTAGAGTCGTTTAGAAGCAATAATAACACTTTCGACAGAATACTAGATTCACGGAGAAATAACTGTCCGCAATGGTTACTTATTTATGATGTCGGGATAAAATTCAAAATAATCGACTGACATTTTAAAATAACGATTTCACTGTGATTGGCAACAACAAAATTTTATTCTTTGCAGATCCGGAAAAGTAAATAAAAAAACGAGGAAAAAAACCATTACTGGAATATTTAGAACAGTCTCCTGAGGTTGAGAAATTGGCAAACTTTTTAGAAAACATTCTCAGCTAGTGGTCTACTCTTTATAAAAGTAAACTAAACTAATTGCAGCTAACCTGTAAATTAAACTTAAAACTATGAAAACAGGGGAAAAAACTGAAGAAACAAATTTGAAATTAAATTCCGTAAAATAAACAATTTTTCTCGAGAATCTGTGGATGAAATTGTGCGAAATAAATACGTGATTACTGCATGCATAACAAATCAATTACAAAAAGGTTTTAGTTGTGTTAATAATTGTTACGAAACAACTCAAACGTTTCAATTAAACTTAAAAATGCTGAAATTATCAGAGTGACCAAAAGATGGATTAGCTTTTGAACACCCTAGCAATTTATCAAAATCATAACTAGTGTGTTAGTATTTTTGCCGCTAAAAGCTTGAAACTGTTACGGTTTTAGTAGAATGTTAAAATGTCGTGTAAAATTTATTGCAAAACATAAAATAGCACCACCACCAACCTCGTGAAGTTTTATAGGAACCCCTTCGACCAATAGGCGTTGAACTTGTGCTTGGATACTCATCCGGTGATTCTGTATGGAAAATTGTTTTTTTTACTTTAGTCTTTGATCGACAAACAATTGATGAATAAATTTGATTTCACAATTTACTGAAACTTACACTTGTTTTTTTGTACAGGACGAAAGATACGCAACGAGGATAGCAAAACAAAGAAAAAAAAAGCGAATGGCTACTCACCTCTTATTGCTAACGAATCGGTAGATCCCCTGTAGTAGTCGCGTCTTATCGAATTTGAACTTAATTGTCTTCCTAAGCCTATGCAAAATCAAAGAAAAAAAGTAGGAAAAAACACAACACAAAATGGTGATGAGTAATCGTTTTGGTAAATCAAAAGATCATGTGGGCGACGCATGCAAAAACAATTTGTTTTTCCGTCAAATGAACAAAGACATGTGTAAAACGAACCTGTTAAATTCGTGCTAGAGCCTTTCTTGTCTCGACTAGATAAACTTGAAGCGTCACTCTGATCAATCGACCCACGTTCCACACAAATAGTCTTCGGTCTCGGCCGAGAAACTGATTTCTGTTGTCTCATTTTCGGTGGAGCTGGCGAAATCTGTTGCTTTATCAAAGCGAAATCGTTTCGGTCAATTGTAATTCCTTTCTGTTCGGCTTCTTCGATGGCTTTTTTATATTTATGTTGTTCAAGGATTAGGGCTCGCCGAGCCGCTTGTTCGTCACGTTTTCTGATACGTTCTTCTTCCTTTTCACGTTCCCTTTCACGCCGTTGCATTGCTTCAATCTCCTTTCGTGCTTTAGCTTCTTCCTGCTGTTGTCGACGTTGCAAAGACAGTAGCATGATCTTCTCTTTCTTGCGTTCCATTTCATCTACAGACTCCTGCGAACAATAAATTACGACATCATTTCAACGAAGTTTGAGTTCTACGGCAGCATGAATGAAAGAAGTGCAGAGATTTTTTATTTCCATTCTCGATGAATATATGGCAAAATAATAAAGGGCACAATACTAAATTTGATGCATATTTGATGTATTTCCGATGTTGTTTTTGATATATTTGTGATGTATTTTTAATGTATGAGTGTTGTAAATGTTGTATTAATGACGTGTTGTTGTTGTTTTGGTGTCGTATACTCCACATAACTTGTGTAACACTAATACATCACCAATACAACACTAGCACATCACCAGTTCATCACCATTGCATCACTAGTAAATCACTAATACATCACCAGTACATCGATACATGATAAATTTGTACTCTTGATGTATTAATTATGTACTGGTGATGTATCAGTGCTGTACAAGTGATGTGTATTTGGTGGTAGAATTTTTACATCTCGTATGTTATTCATATATAAATACACCAAACATACGACACCGAAACAACAAGAACACATCACAACTTTGGTGTATATTCGATGTATTCTCGATGTATGTTTGATGTATTTCTAATGTATATTTTATACATGAGTATTTTAAAGTTTGTATTAGTGATGTGTTGTTGTTTGGTGTCGTATATTTGATGTGTTCATGATGTATGAATTGCATGTGTGACGTAAAAAATTCTACCACCATATCCACATCACTTGTACAATTCTAATCTATCACCATCACCAGTACAACACCAGTACATCACTAATACATCATGAGTACAAATTTATCATGCATCGATGTATCGACCAGTGGTGTATTAGTAATGTATTGGTGATGTATTGGTGTTGTACAAGTTATGTGGATGTATACGACACCAAAACAGCAACAACACACCACTAATACAACCTTTACAATGCTCAGACATCACAAATATACCAAAAATACATCGAATATACATAATGGGCGCGCGGTAGCAATGCGCCCGTGACGCAAGTCCACATACGTACAAAAAATTAAGAAATTTTTTTTTCGTAGACGGCGGAACTAAATATACAGCTTAGTTTTGACATTTTTCCCTTGCGTCGCACCCCCCGAGACCTAGTTTTTCGGATTCTACATAAAACTTTGATTGAAAACTACATTTTACTCATTAAAATCGGTCCAGTGAGTGAATCCGAAGATACGACCTTTAGAAAATCGTCATTTTCCATGCAAAATGTGCTATAGAAGCCAAAGTTAATGGAAACATCCTACGTTAGTTAGTGGGTTCGTTATATTAGTTCCAGAGCCATTTGTATGAAAACCGACTTTTTTGGCTCGTGCTCAAAACGGCTCGATAACTTTTCTTGAAATTTTGCAGGGACTTTCGGGTGGGCATTCTACGCCATATGAGATTTTAAAAAAGGGGGTGCTACCCCTACATAAACCCATATTAAAGAATGTTTTGTAAGAGTGTGTGAGTGTATTCAAAGTATGAGCAAAATTTTTGGACTGTGTTAGGATGTAGATGTTTGGTGTCAAAGCAAATGTTATTGGGTTGGGTGTGTAGTGTGTCAGGGTGACCAACAAAATGGCCGACAATGGTATGGGACGGACTTAGGGGAAAAATTATTTATTTTTTTTTGTTGGAGATAAATGTTTCGTGTCAAAGGAATTTTTTTACCGCTTTTTTCGCCAGAAGTTTTTTCGCCGGAAATTTTTTTTCGTCCGAAAATTTTTTTCGCCGAAAATTTTTTTTGCCGGAAGTTTATTTTCGCCGGAAATTTTTTTTCGTCGGAATTTTTTTTTCGCCGTTTGTTTGTTTCCTCTTTTCTTCCAAAACTACTGATATCACAACAAAACAATTGATATCAATTTGGGTGACGCTTGCAGCTTCGGAAAGCAAAAAATTCTTTTGAAATATTTTCACTTTTGATTAAAAAAATGCGTCAAATTGATATCAGTTGTTTTGGAAGAAGGGGCTTTTGTTGTGATCAAATATACATCAAATTTCGCATTTCGCCCTTTATTATTCTTCTCAATGGATATTCGAGTAAAGTTTGTATAGAAAATTGCTACTTGAGCGAATTCCGACGCTCACTGTACTCTGGCTACATACTTTGTCATACATCTAAATTTTTCTATTTCCGTCATTTTATCAAGAAAATAAGTATCTGAATTAGACATACCGGATCCAAATTTTTCAGTTCGTCGTCAATTATCAACGCCTTCTGTTCCGTGTTTCCACTAAACGCGTTCGGTCGATGATTCGTCACATCTTCTAAATGTCGGCGATCCAAAATAGCTGATACTTGGTTGTCACTGACATGTTGACGCCGGGCCACCGGTTCAGGTTTATTGAATGAATTATTATCTAAAGACTCATCGGTGTATCGATGATTGTTGATCGTTGATTCATGATCGAAGGCAGAGAAAGATGAGTTTCGTTTATTATCTAAATTGCAATGACAATATTAACGATTTGAATGTTAAAAATTCAAAAAAGAAATCACCTTGATTTCGTCGTTCTTGGTTCAGTTCCCGACCTAGTTGCTCACTTTGATCCTGCTTTTCGCTATCAATGCTACGTTCCTTCTTCGGCGAACGCTTCGCTCGCAATGGAGGCTTCGGTCGTTTAGGTTGAACGTTATCAAACGCAACATAGAATCCCTTCTGCTCATTGATAGCTTCTTCATTCGGGTCCTAAAAACATTCCAAAGCCTTTAGATCCTATCCACCGCACAAATAGCTGAAAATCTTACCTGGAAGCTGTTCATATTTAAGGATGGTCGCGTCGGTGAAGGTATTCGGTATGTCAATTTACCACTGGTAATATTCAAACGTCCTAAATCCAATTCCTGTTCCTGTGTTTCAACGGAAGTGATATTCGGTCGTTGAAACAACGCTTTTGACTTTGACTGTCCATTTTCCAGTGGATCAACCGAATCCTCATCGCCAATGAATGAAATACTTTGCGGTGCCATCTCATCGATGGGCGGACTCATTGGCTGACGATTGCTGTCGGTGTGAGTTTTTGCATCACCGCTAATGATTTGTGAAATTTGTCGATGAACACGAGAATGTTGTGGACTATCGTGGAACAACGTTTGAAACGATTGCTCATTTTTGTCGTAGTCATTGCCATTCTGGTGTAACATGAAACCTTGATTCGTTTGTGGACCAGGTGACTTCCATGTTCTAGTATCAATTTTTGGCGAATTCTGTGACCAGTTATTTGTATCCACAGGCAGTTGTTGGTTGTTAGTTGATGCCTGAGCCCATGTACGACGTGGGGGTGGTTGAGGTGGATTGTCATGAAGGTAGAATTGATTTTGTGGTTGCTGTGGAGGTGGAGGTGATTCATATTCCCGGTATTGCGGCTGTTCCACTCGGTATGTTTGATATTGATTGACTTCTGGGGGGTATGCGTTAACGTATTGGTTACCGTAGTATTGGCCATTGTCTGTCATAAATGGAGAACATTCGCGAGAGTTAGTTATGTATTGACCTTGATCGTTGATGTATTGGTGCTGAGGATCCCTGCTTGGTGGTCGCATGATCATCGGTTGTTGGTTGTATGGCTGGTTTAAATGAGGCGTTGAACCGAAATTTGAAGGCGGCATATTTCGGTATTGTTGGGGAATGTTTTGTGTGGAGCCATGATATTGAATCATGTTGGCGATTTGTTGGGCTTGTAGCAATTGTTGAGCTTGTATTGCCTGAGCTTGCATTTGACTTTGCTGATTAGTTAAACGATGAATATCTTGTTGAATGTCTTTCAAGTTCGAGTTCATTATGGCTATGCTTTGCTGTAGGATGAAACGTCTTTTCAATGCAATTTTCTAGCAAAAACTATCAATTTACGGACCTGATATTGATCGATTTCTGATGGATCTAAGTCCGGTGTCTTTTTCGAATCTGAATGCTGTTCCCATCTCGTGTCGGTGATGTCTGGTAAGTCCTGTCATTCATTCAAATGATAATAAATATAAATATTTGATTCTCGTTTCACAATCTTTTTAAAGCTTCTAAGTTAACTACCAGTCATTTCAACAAAAATAAGCAAACGAATAAAATGTTAAAAACAAAATGAAAAGCAAACTAAAAAAAGGTTAAAAAAACAAATTGGATCACTTTATTCACCTGTAAACTACAAGGTTTTTCGGGTTTTTCAACATCATTGGACGAGGTAGAGGAGCTACAGTCCTTATTCTCATTATCAGTTTGATTGTGTGTTTTACCCTAAAAATCCACCACCACAAACAACAACAAAAAAATTTAATTTGTGTGACAAATTGTTATAAGTGTAACTTAATTCGTACTTCATAACAAACAAAAGTAACTGAAAATGCATGCGATTTAAAATAAAATTAAATGTTTTTCGGTTTCGCTGTCGCTCGATTTTCCTTTTTTACTGCGTGTTTAAGCGACATTTCAAATTTCTTGGGGTTGTTCCACATTTTTTGAGTGCGCGTAACTCAAACCTTTGACGGTTTGTCAGTTTAACCCTGAGAGGTGAATAATGGTAGAGTATCGAAAGATGCTAGACCTTCGACATGACAATTTTTTGGCATCCGTTAAGCAAAAATTGTAACATTGCAATTGGGCTCGCGGAAGTTAGAGCAACGTTCTGAGGAGTGTATGGCAAAATAAAGGACAAAATATTAAATTTGATGCATATTCGATGTATTTTTGATATATTTGTGATGTATTTTTCAGTACATCAATAGTACATCACTAGTACATCACTAGTACATCATTACTACATCACTAATATACACCAGTACATCGATACATGATAAATTTGTACTCGTGATGTATTAGTTATGTACTGCTGTTATGTACTGGTGATGTATTAGTGTTGTACAAGTGATGTGTATTTTGTGGCAGAATCACGACCACACCAAACATACGACACCAAAACAACAAGAACACATCACATATGCAACTTTAACAATACTCATACAGGAATGGAAAAGTGAAAACCGACAAGTTTTTGATTTGTATGGTAAATTCGTATGATAAATCAAAAACTTGTCCGTTTTCACTTTTACGTTTCTTTACATCAAAAATACATCGAGAACATATCGAATATACATCAAATTTACATCAAGTTTTCATTTTGACAATTATGACTTGGGTCATGATTTGATTTGAGAACTTTGATAAATATTCGATGTATTTTTAATGTATTTTTTATGTATGAGTATTTTAAAGGTTGTATTAGTGATGTGTTGTTGTTTTGGTGTCGTATATTTGATGTGTTCATGTGTATGAATTGCATGTGTGACGTAAAAAAGTTTAGCAATATATACGCATCACTTGTACACAAAAAAATTTTATGGAGATAGAAGGTCGGTATAAAGCAAAACAATGTCTCGACATTCTATCTCTATCTTCTCGAGTCGATATAATGTAAATTATATGAAATCGTTCTCTTTCTGTCACCAACGAGATTTGTAAATTATATTGAGGTGTTGGTCTGCAATTTCTTTGCTTTTACATCACAAATACATCACCAGTACAACACAAGTACATCACTAATACTTCACGAGTACAAACTTATCATGTATCGATGTATTAGTGATGTACTAGTGATGCAACAACAACAATACACCACTAATACAACCTTTACAACACTCAAGTAAATTTAGTAATTTTCCCTTTATTATCAAGTAGCGGTAGCTATTTTATGGGAATGCTCTGGTAGTCTGTCTGTCTGTGCACGTTTTTTGACAGCTGTCAAAGTGACAGCTAGTAAAAGCTGTCTAAAAGACAGCTAGTGACAGCTGTCAAAGTGACAGTAAACAAAGTGACAGCTGTCAAAGTGTCATTAAACAAAGTGAAAGCTGACAAAGTGGCATTTTGACATTTGTTTTTTCAAGAAAACTACTGTACCGCTACTTTTTTATATTATTTTAATGGTTTATGTTCATTCTGCCATATACTCGTTCTGAGCTGCTAGCTGAAGAAAATAGGTAGGGCCGTCCCGTTTCACCGCAAAAGTCAGTCTTTCAGCCTTCCCACTTAATAAACACTTCAAAACGCATAGTTTTTTCGACCAATGTGTTTGCTCACTTAATCTTTAACTGAATAATAAATTTAAATGACAGAAAACATTTTCTACGAGTCAGAAACGGATAAAAACTTTTTGAGTTGATACATTTGCAAATATTTGTAAACGTCAAAAGTCTTAAGATGGCGACCATTTTTTTTTTTTTTTTGCAATCATCAACTCAAAATTTTTTGTGTCAATTTCTGACTTTTAGAAAATGCTTTCTGTCATTTAAATGGATTATCCAGTTAAAGATTAAGTGAGCAAACACATTGGTCGAAAATACTATCGTTTTGAAGAGTTGATTAAGTGTAAAAGCTGAAAGACAGACTTTTACAGTGAAATATTGGAATTAACATTTCTACCAAATGTAAATGTTTTCGCCAAAAGTGTTTCCGCAATTTGGTTTGGGAATAGGTTAAGTATGTAATGACGACATAAGCATTCGTTTTCATTTAAAGCTTTAAGAGTAAAACGTTACAGAAAATTGCGATTTTTCCCATACAAATTTTCATCAGTTGAAAAGATTCCGACAGATGGCTCTTTTGTAAGCAGTGTGCACTCTTAACGTTACATGTTACGAGTGCGTCTGTGGAATAAATTAAATTGAAATCGCATAATCGTTCCACTGAAACGCGATTTTGTGAAATCGTTGGGTCGCGTGAGCAAATGAGGCTGTACAAAAACTCGACAAAACCTTAAAGGAACCAAAATCCACGAGGAGTCACTATTCACTGGAAGTTATTTAATAAATTTTAAAAAAATTTATGGAAAAAATAATTTTCTAGGAAGATGTTCTTAATGCTGAAAATTTCCTGAACATTAAAACGATTTTTTCACTTTCAGATTTTCTATGGATTTAGCGATTATCATTCAATCTTGTGCATAATTGGTCGTGTTTTCATTTGTCGTATAATTCGTTAGAAGGCGTGAATTTTAATTTGCGAGTATACTAGATCATACTAGATCTCCATGCGAAAAGCGACAAATGGTGATCTAGATGATGGGATTTGGCGCTTTTGTCGTAGCGGTGGAACCTTTACCTATGAATCAAAAAACAACCAATTGAACTCGACGCAAGGAATTGAGCGACGCTGAAACCCAAAATGTCTACTTTTAGTTTATCTTTTTCTCTTTCACCTGATTAATAACAACAACAAATCAAATATCGATTGCCTGAAGAGACACTCTCTTTTTCAAGAATTGATTTCAAGACGAATTTTGTGTGCGAAAATGTAAAAAATCTATTCTACATTTTTAAATCGTCATGACTTGCATCTTACCGAAATGTCATCCATAATTCTACCATCGATTTGCTAATTTTCAAAATTGGATTAGAAATACTTTTCGATTCGTTCGAAATTGAAGAGGATGATCGAATGTTCTAATGAAAAATAATTATGTGCAGAATGCACGACACATGGAAATTATTTCGGTTTCGTAAATGAGAAAATTTTGGAAATCTTCTGGAATTTTTCTTGCATTTGAATTCAAATTGGTCTAAATGTGGGTACGAAATAAAGAATTATCAGACAATGATTTTCACATCCACAAAACATGTCAATTTACACAAAGAAAATTAAACTTTGATAAAAAATTATACGTTTCAATTGCCTTAAAGTTACCATACCATTTAACTCATTCAACTTAACTAATATTCACCAAAAACAAAACAAAAAATGATAAAAAATGTACTGATGAACAGTGGTAGTGAGAGTCCCCAAACATTAACTGCTCACCTTGTTAATAGCTTGAAAAAATGCTGCTTTTCCAACCTTTTGCTGTTGGCGACTTAAAGCAAATTCCATTTTCCTTTTTTCCTGTAGAATATGCCGACGATGTTCCTCTAGTTTCATGCGTATGGCTGATAGTTTAGAGTCGTCAATGTGAGAACGATCTTCGTCAACTAAACGTAATTGATGTTTTTGAAAAAATGGGATCCTTCCGCCTATACGAACTGAACTTACCATCGTTTTCCATTTGCTGGAAATTCATTGATTGTTGCTGCCATGTTGTTGTATTCGGATTTGTTGTCGCAATATTCACAAATGATTTTTTCCTTTTCGAGGTGTCATCATCAACGGATGATGACGGTATGTGTGCACGATTGGCTTGTGTAACATCACCATCGGTTATGTCTTTTTCTTTGGAATGTGTTGCGTTACGCACCGATACGTTATCCATGCTAATTGAATGAATTTATGGAATCGAAATGCGAAACATCAACAAAACAAATTCGCACAAACCTTGGATGACGTCTCATTGTTCCAGTTTTTTCCGTTTCACGGTCTTGCTTCTCAGTTTCGGAATCGTTATCGTAACCTAATTGCAATGTTCCCCGTGCATCAGCGATTGAGGATCGAACTGCCACAGCCGGTTCGATGTGGTTGTTCACCGTTGAATTTGAAAATTTCCGTTCCCTCTCATGTGACCGGCCAATTGTGTTCAATTGGTCTTGTGAACCACCAAAATTCTCTATGGTTAATTGTGAGTCCTCGGTAAATGAGTTTCGTCTTGATCGGCGACCTAGCAAACAAATAGAAAGACTTGCCATGTAATTGTTTCAAATAATCAGCTGCAATCAGAAGTCATTGTTGAGAGATAGCAGAACAAATAGTTTTTCTATTTTGTTTTACAAGCCTGGCTTTTAATGCTTCGGCACTTACCTGCGTAAGTCGGACGACGTGCATCTTCCCAATTACTTGGACGACCTGCTGCCATATTATCACCTACAAGTGCCATAAAAAATGGAAAACAAAAACAAAAAATGATCACACTGGCCACTCAATTTACACAAAAAATAATAATTTTACGATAACTATCAGAGTAAGGGGGTGTGAAAATGTTGTTAACGATTTTAAGGTTATTTCCTGAGCATTTCTAGATCGTGTCATCGCGATGGTTTCAGTATAGTTTAAACCATGAATTTTAGGAAGCGACTGAAATTACCTGTGCCTTTCATAACTGCCTTTACTACTAGTAGATGAAATTGGCTCTAGGACCGATTATCCCAGGACAAAATACCCCCTGAAAAATTATCCCCGGACAAAATATCCCTGCACAAAATATCCCACATAAAACGGACAAAATATCCCCAGACATAATGTCTACTCAGAAGTGGTGGATATAGGTAGGTATTATTAATTACATATTATATTACGTATTGGGGGGCTCTGCCCCCTCACCCCCGCTTTTTTACGCCCTGCAGGCGGTCTTACGTAAATGGGGCGACCCCAAACCCCGCTAGGGGCTCTGCCTCTTAGACCCCGCAAGGGCGAATATTTCCCCCTTGACCCCCTTATTGCGAGGGCTCCCGCCCCTCAACCCCACTTTTTTATTTTCCAGTTAAATTCACGGCCTGCGGCGCTGCTACTTCGCAATAAGTATTTTCTGAGGTGATTTTTTGTCTGAGGGGGTATTTTGGTCGGGGATATTTCGTCCGGTTTTTTCCTGGTAAAAATTGTGGTTATTATATCCAGTTATTTTGTCTGGGGGTATTTTGTCCGAGGGGATATTTAGGTTGGGGACATTATTTTTTTGGGACATTCCGTCTTAACCCCGATGAAATTACCTACGAATAGATTCCTACTTTTACAGGAAACGCACTCTTTAAGTGTAAGTAAATAGTGCAAAGACGTTGCACGTAAGCACGTCACAAGTTTCAAAAAACGTGAGCCTCGGAGTATGAAAGCATGGTCAAGGGTGAGTTTAAAGGATGAGGGTTGGGAAAAAGTTCTAGCTCTTAAGATCTTTGATCTACAAAAGAAATAAAACTCACAAATAAAAGCAACCTGCCAGCATTTCGTATGTTTTAGGTAAATAAATGTACAAAAGATGTTTTTGGGAGTGGTTGGTGCGGCGTCGGCTTATGTCAAAGTATATACTATTTCATGACGAATTTCATTATAGTCAAACCACGAAAAATGGTGTCAGTTTATGCACTTCACCATGAAATTTGGTATATTTTGACATAAGCCAACGTCGCACTAAGCGCGTCAAGGGAAAGGACCTACCTGTGAAGCCGATTATACTATTTTGAATAACAGATCTGACAAAAAAACGTTCGATACGGCTTACAAGAGTGTGGCGACCGCGACAAAATAATGTGAGGCCGCAGAGCTTTTTAAGCGCTCTAGCTGCCGCCGAGTTAACTATTACTAAGATCTACAGTGCTACGACAGATGCAAAATTTTTCTAATATGGCAACACCAAATTACATTGACAACTTTCGATTTATCAATGAAATTCAGGGTTGCCTAATTCGAAAAATATCGCATCTGTCACTTACGTATTGATTGCTACGTAAATCTACAGTAATAAGCAAAAAGAACTTAGAGAATTTTAGCGCAATATTTCAACGAATTCAACTAGAAACATTATTGAGTTAGTGACAATAAAAGATTCTTGGAGAATCTTTTGTTAAATTTTGTCGCTCAATCTATTTTTCTTAATGAAAATCGTTGGAATTATTCGCTGATTTTTTCTACGTTTGTGACGACGGAGTAACTAACTAAAAAAATCTAAACTATTCTACCTCACCACTATTCTGCCGTCATAAGTAAAGTAACTTAGAGAAAGTAAACGAATAAATTCAACGAACTTCAACATGAACAATTGAGTGAGCGACAAAATTAAACAATAGAATCTGCAAGTCTTCATTAAATTGCGATAGCTACATTATGTTTTCACCCTTACTGTCCGTCCGTCCGTCTGTGCATCGTCACAAAAATGACGTTACACATATCGACAAATCAACAAATGACGTCGCACAAATAGATAATTTGGGCAAAGCGACTTATGGCTATATTTATATCATATACATATAGCTATACGTTATAAGTTATAAGTCTACCTTATTAGTTATAAGTTTACGTTTTAAGTTATATGTTTTTGGACCCGTACGAAGTACAAAGGTCCTATACGTTCACTATAAACAATTTTATTGTAACATGGGGTAGATCGAGGTGGCAGTTTGGGGGAGTTGCCAAACGGCTCAACCGATCACCCTAAACTTTTTTTCCCTGAAAGATACATGCCTCCCATCATTCAAGTTCGAAGATGAGCAAAATCGATCTAGTGGTTCCGGAGATAAGGTCGAGGAAGTGACCAAAACATGGTTTTTCGAGGGTCGGTTAAGCTTTTTCGCAAATATCTCAGCAAGTATAGCACGGAAATTGCTCATGTTGGTGTCAAATGAAAGGATTTGGAAAAAGAAATTTTGTGGGAATCGGGTCAGGGGTCGGGGCACCGGCACCAATGGAATCGACGAAATTGAGTTTCTTGCCCATATACGAAAACAGTTTTTCGTGTTTATTTCCTTAACTATACAATATGGAGATTCACTGTCAAAGGCGAAGTTGTAGAGAATGAAATTTTAGGGAACACGTGTCTCAGGTTTTTGGGTAAAAATGCCCCAATCCTGGGATATGACCACTTCTAGAATTAGGAGGGATGATCCATATCTCTAGAACTATAAGAGGTACAAAATTGCTTCTAAAGGCAAAGCTGTAGAGCATAACATTTTAGCGAACACGTGTCTCAGGGTTTTGGGTAAAAATGCCACAATCCTGGGATATGACCACTTTTAGAATTGGGAGGGATGGCCCATATCTCTAGAACTGTAAGAGGTAGAAGGTTGCTCCTGAAGGCAAAGTTGTATAGAACAAAATTTTAGAGAACACGTGTTTCAGGGTTTTAGGAGAAAATGGCCCAATCCTTGAATACAACCATTTCTAGATTTGAATGGTCTGAGATGTACTTCGGCAGGGGCTTTGACATTACCTTGGGTAATTTCTGTGGGTCTTTTAAATTCTTATAGATATAAAAGAACATAAAACGTTGGATTGTTTGCTTATTACTATATTAAGATACGTCAGAGTCTTTTTGCAAGATTTGTTGATACGTACGGGTCTTTGGTTATCTTTAGTTATAAGTTCACGTTTAAAGTTATAAATTTTTATGAGCTGTAAGTGAGTTAAACTACAAGTTATAGGTTTTGAAACTGATCAGTAATGATCCGTATCATTTGTGAAACTGATCAGTACTACAGCGTATCAGTTTTAAAAACGATCAGTACTGCCTCAGGTCAGTTTTAAGGCTAATCAGTACTGATCAGTTTTAAAACTGATACGTATCAGTGCTGATTAGTAGTGACCAGTTTCAAAACTAATACTGATCAGTACTGATCAGTTCCGAAACTAATACTGGCCAGTACTGATCAGTTTTCAAACTGATACTGATCAGTTTTGAAACTGATACTGATCAGTACTGATCAGTTTTGAAGCTAATACTGATCAGTGCTGATCAGTTTCCAAACTTATACTGATCAGTACTGATAAGTTTCGAAACTGATACTGATAAGTACTGATCAGTTTTGAAACTGATACTGATCAGTATCGATACTGATACTGATCAGTTCCGAAACTGATACTGATCAGTATGCATCAGTACTTATCAGTTTTAAAACTGACCGGAAACAATGCTGATTAGTTCCAAAGCTTATAACATGTAGTTTACAACTTATAACATATAAAAATTTATAACTCATAACTTATAACTTACAACCCATAAAAATTTATAACTTATAACGTAGACTTGTAACTTATAACGTAGACATACAACACATAGCTATATATGTTATAAATTTAGCGATAAGCCGCTTTGCCCAAACTCTCTAATATTATGTCACAAAAATGACGTCACAAATATAACCAAAAGTTATGACATCATATATATTCAATGAATCAAGCTTTTATTCATATTGTTTATATTATACCGTTTCGTTTAATTCTTCAACAATACACTATCGCTACTTTTCCATACCCATGTCAACGGTTTATATAGTTTTGTCGCTCACAAACATTGTCTCACTGAAATTCGTTTAAATTATTCCCTGATTTTCTTCAAATTGTTTTGGCTTATGACGACAGTATTCATTTCACTCTCGATAATTGCTTTAAAAACATGCAATTAAAATTATGAACTTGGAATGAAAATAAAAAGGTTAGATGAAACAACAAATCGTAACTTACCTCTTTCATCATTCTTCGAATCATGATTACTCTTTTCTTTGGCTTGTCTTAGTCGAGCTGGTACAAGTGGTTCCTGCATCGAGGCTAATGTCGGTATAGTACGACCGCGGTGCACAACAAAGCCTGCACCAATTACGAAAACGGTGCAATTAAACAAAGCCGATTGCAAAGAAAAAAAAAGGATTCAATGTTAAAATATGAACAACAAATAAAGCCGTGTGAGTATCTCGTAAACATTCATAATTACCTTCGTCCTGTCCGAATTGTTCTGGCACTTCACGTGGTGGCGTTGCTTTACGTATTGTCGTAGCAGATGTTGATCGCGTTACTGTAGTGTTGCGGGAAAAATTGTATTTCTTAGTATACAAAAGATTTGATTGGTTTGTGCGCTAAGCGTTGCTTTTAGATTATACATTAAACTCGACGGGGCGTCTTTCTAACAGATTTCAATTAACGCGTTTATTATTTATAAGTTCGTTTGTGCTTATGTCAAACACCGAATGATGGACAACAATTTCCAAGAAATTAAAAAAACGCCCAGACTTTACAATATCAAAAACAAAATGCACAATAACAATGCATAATGTAACGTTACATTCCAGCAAGCAAATAGACAAAAAAAAAACTGAAAAATATATCCATGCGTGTATTGAGTATTGAGGAATGCATAATATTGACGAATTTTTCAGTGCGTCGCTATGCTCAAAGAATAGTTTTTCGATTCGTATTTAAATTAATTTTTGTGTCTACATCATCACTTTAAGTGTATCTGAATTCTCAATGACTCTACAATTTAGTAAATTAACATCTTGGTAACCTAACGAGACTTCAAGTTGTGTGAAATGTTGTAAAATTATTGTACAAAAATTTCCTTCTGTTTGTGGATATTGGACTGATGGGTCTAGTTAATAATTAGGGCAACAAAAAAACTGAGAGTAAGTAACTAAATTAAGTACGGGAACAATTCTTTAAAGTAATCAAAATGAATTTTTTACAAAATTCAAAAAAATTTAAAAAGAAATCTAAACTTCAAAACACAAAATTATTCAAATGTGAAAAACATCCAAGAAATGTTGAAAAAAAAAGTAAAAAAATGTTCAAAAATTACAACTTCAAAAAATTAAAAAAAAAAATTTTCAGAATTTTACAATCCAAAAACTTTGAAAACTTCGAAAATTCCGACAAGTGCTGAAAAAAGGCTCTGTGAATACACAAAGTGGACGCTTTGGTGAAATTTTTTTTGCGGCCTCCGATTTTTCGAGCAGTTTTCTGTCAGGTTGCTTTCTAAAAAGTTGCAATTTATTCTTCCTTTGAGGTGTTGTGTTATGAGGTGTATTGTACATACAAGCGCAATGATTTAATTTTGTTCGACCTAATTTGTGTTAGTGTGAACAGAATTTTACAATCAACCAATATTCATCAATGAAACCACACACGAAACGATAAAGTTAAACATGTGAAAATGAACAAATGAAACTTTTTTTTTTAAATTTTTCTCAATTTTATAAAACAAAAATAAAACATGGAATAAAAAATAAACCAAAATTCGAATTCAAAACGAGCAAATATGACGAAGCATCTTTGTTTCACAAACAATTCTATTTTAAAAAAAATGACAAATTTGAAAAATCGATATAAACCTTGAAATGGTGGTTTAGTTGATGGCAATTGTGTGGGCGAATCTAAACCACTTCTCAGATCTGGTATCGGTGTGACCGGTTGACTGGTCAAACCTCTTCGATGCGCTATTCCGTGCTCATTTGTGCCATTATCTGAATCTGAGGTTTTTGTTTTTGTTTTTGTCAATTGTTTCTCATTTATTTTTTTTTTCGTATTTTACAATTTTTAAAGTGAAGAGTCAAAAAAAGTGAAAATGAATCTCTTTTCGTTGTCTACTCTTTATATGTCTATTCTAAAAATTTCAAACATGATTTAACCAGCGAGATGTATCGCAATAATGATAGTGATGGAAACGATGGTCAATTTCAAGTTTTCAATGGAAGTAGAATGTGAGAAGATGGGACAAATGTGAAGGGCGAATCAAAAATGCTGTGAATTTGAAGCCAATGTCAAAGGGTGTGCTTATGGATTGTGAGAAATACTTCAACACGAAAGAATTTCATGTGGACTACAAACACTCTATACACTGGACTGGGCACGTTAAAAAAACACTTAAAAGTAGGGCTCGGAGCAGATCAATTCAGATCAACTTTCAAATCAGACTTTAAGATGCTCTAGCTTCCATAAATTTGGATTTAAAACTATTTCAGAGGTCGTAGTATACTCATCAAACGTCCTTTGACCTTAGTCTTAAATAGGCTTGTGATTTTGTCATGTGACTTCAACGGATTCTGTGATTGAAGGGTAGAAGGCAAGTTCAGATCGCCAGATCAGATCAAAACCATGTTTTTGAGTTCCTTGCATTATGTAGTAATGTCAATTTTGGACAAAAAGGTATGAAAACCAACAGAAGAAATTAATTATTGTATAAAGAGTCCGCCAAAACCTTTTGAGGTAGCTCAGGGTTTCAATAAAAGGAAGCTGGACACCAAATGAAGTTTGATCTGTTCCGAGCCGTACTTAAAAGAGTGCAACTGTCAAAGTGACGTTTTAAACGTCAAACAAAAAAAAAATTCCATATATCCTCGCATATATCCAAAAGCTGTTTAATTGGGGAAAAATAAACAGTTTTTGGATATTTCCAAAAATATTTTTTTGTTTGACGTTTAAAACGTCACTTTGACAGTTGGAATAAACCGGGTTTTTGCTACCAACAGACTCAGCTATGAAGTTATAGTTTGAATGGGAATTTTTAAAAGATTCATATGTCTCTTTTCGTATAGATACATAATGTGTGCGCCGGCTGAAGAATTGAATCCCAAGGAATTTAACTCGACATCCCACGTAGTCACAATAAAAGATTATTCTTCTTTGTGGCTACTGTTCTTCAACGCAATTCCTTGATGTTTCAGATTATGAAAGTGGTCGATTTTTCAAGTTCAAGTTAAACTTTTAATGTGTCAGATACACAAACCCAAATTTTGCGTCCGCTAAAAATCCAATTTCTTGACCCCCCTTTCCCCTTGGCGCCACATTAGAATGTATGATAGCTCGCTTCTGTCAAACCCCTTTCCCCTCTTAGTAGCGTGCGCATTTTGTGAAGTCGTTCTTGTCACACTTTTACTCTAAAATGATAGCACGTGGCAAGAATCTGAACTGTTCTGTCACCGTCTGTTGCTACCGTGCTACCGTGTGAATCAGAGAAACAGACCACTCCAAAATTTAGCTCACCACACTGATAAAGGAGCCATCGCTGGTCATGCCATCAGACAGGATTGTAACGCAAAATATGTTCGACAGAAAGTTCGCCATCAACATTCCGAGCAGAGAAGAATGGTTACAAGATAGTATAAATCTGGAAGGCAATGTAATATGGCTATTTCCATGAGTTTTTGGAACAATTGTGCCGTGGACAGTACACTTTTCTCGTTTCCCGTTGAAAATACAGCTTTTTTGTCTACTGGGAAAGTGTTTACAATGTCTTTGTTATAAGGAATCGGTGTATTTGTTATTTTTCTAGGTGCGATACTTCCTGAGATATCTTAAAATATATATACACCGAGGACAAAGGACTACTAGATTGCAAGTTGTCAATCTGCACGGATAGTCAAGCAGCAATTAAAGCGATATCATCATTCAGCTTCAAGTCAGCATTGACTCTAGAATGTTGGGATAATCTCAACAGCGTATGCCAAGCACACGGGGCTAACCTGATCTGGGTGCCGGGACATAGTGGGGTCAAAGGAAACGAAAGAGCGGATGAACTAGCCAGACTGCGGGCGCTAGACGCACTAATCGGGCCGGAACCAGCAATGGGGACGTCTCACACACATTCGAAAAATATTAATAAAACGATGAAAGAAAGGGAATTCAGGGATTACTGGCACAACATCCCCACGTGTCGTCAGGCAAAGAGCTGCATCAGGATAAACAAAAGGTTTCTCATTAACACAAGTCGTACCAGACTAAAAATCTGTACAGGGAACTACGGCTTTAACAGACACCTAAACACAATCGGGAAACGATAGGACGATGCGGGCATCACTCAGACACAACCGAACACTATCTGTGTGTGGCAAATACATCTACCCTCCTAGACACGTTAAGATTTGACATGATGAAAAACTTAGAACCCAAAAGCATACTGAACTACATAAGTAGCACGGGCAGGTTTGAAATAGCAGTCAATGTCTAACATCTCTCAGCTAGCACAATGAGCCCAATCGGTGGTCCCCGTGCATGTTTTACCGCAGGGTAAAACGGCTGTTTTTTTTTATAAAAAAAAATATTGTTTGTCTGAATATCATTTTACTACAGTGAATGGGGAATAACATCGCAGAACATCGCATCTTTAACGACTCATGTTTTTGCGATCCGTTTTCAAGTTTGTAATCCACAAGCACACGAAATGTCCGGGTGATGTAACTATTGTATGTAGAAAATACTGCAAAGATTTGCCGCCTAATTGAAACTCACCTGGAACACTATCATTTCCAACATCACTTGAAAGATCTTAAAAACGATTTATGTTACACACTTTTGCTAAGTCTTTATAAGAATTTGTTTTTTCATGGAAAACGAAACAAAGTAAATCATAAAAACCAACGGAAATTAACAAAAGAAAAAATGCGAAGTCAATGTTCGTGTGTAAATCAATTTAAATTCTTGGATTATTCGAAATAGACATCAAGATGAAATGGCATTTCGTTTGAAATCAAAATAAATACTCCAAACACCAAACATTCAGTAAAAAAAGTTGGAAACTTAAAATTAGGCATCTAAATAATGTGAAATGAAAATTCATAAAAGCTTAGAGCAATCACAGCTTTAATGGAAATTATAAACTTAAACTTTGTTTTCGGTCATTAACCATCACCATTTCGATTATTGATTAAAAAAAGATAATTACATGTTTTATGACTAATTTGGATATTTTGGGCGATTGATTAGAGAACTGCTGAAATATTATTTACCTGTTGATTGTTCCATTCCTGGATAACAAACACACTTTGTTGGATGAATTTCGAATAAATTAAAAAAATCTGCTAATAGCACTACGAGGTTTTGCTTCATCGACCTGATAAATAAACGAACAAAAGAAAATCAAACACTACGTAAATTGTTGAATGGAAATTGTATGTAAATGCATGACCCGACGACCGTGTGAAGCATTTAACTTACAAATTCTTAATTTCAAAAATATTTATTCTGAAAAAAAAAATGTTTGTTCATTATACCACACTTCAAACAACACTACGAGTGTTTGTAGAGAATTGTCACATACTCCAGACTGTGAATAATAGTTCACATTGATGATTGATATCGTAAGCAACACCCATTTTGAACATTTCTTGCATTAAGAAATAGATTTCGTAGAAGTTTTATGGAAAATAGAATGATGATTTTGCTTGAAAATAATTTCGAAAATATTTCATGTTGAATTTGTTAGCAAATTTTCGAATTTTCGATTAGAAGTGTGCGTCGGTCAATTTTTCTCGGCGGCGGCTGTAATTTTTTTTTTTTTGAAAGTATCGGCGGTGGCTTGAATCGGCTGAAGTTTTCTTTTCGTATATTAAACGTTTTATCGGCGGCAGCAGCTATTTTCGGCGCGAAAACGGCGCTCAATTTTCAATAAAATCTCAAATCTATTTTGGTTCGGAAAAGAATGTTTTTATTATTTGACACATGTCACATTGGCAGCTGTCACTTTTTCATCCGTCATTGTGACACCTGTCACTTTGACATATGACACAATCTTACGTCTGTCACTTTGACACCTGTCACTTTAAAATTTTACGACTATCATTTTGACATCTGTCACTTTGATTTTGACACATGTGACATTGACATTTAACACATGTCACTTTGACGTCTGTCCCTTTGACATCTGCAACTCTAACATTATCATTTTCTCGGTTTTCTTCTCATAAGAATTAAACGAATGCGTAAAAGGCTCTAAGGTAGTAAATGATGTTCTCATTTATGATGCTAAGAGTCGCAAAGAGAAAATATTTTCGATTTCAGTGACTAATACGAAAAGTGAAACATTTTGTGAATGTTTTTAAATGTAATTTTAAAAACTTTTTGTTTATGATAGTTTAGCAAAGCCTTGGCAGTCTACGTCGAATTTTTGTTAAAAAAAAAGTACCAGCGGCTGGCGGCGGCGTAATGTTTCTGTTTCTTTGGCGGCGGCGTGATCAAAGGAAAACCCTAAAAATTGTACTTGAAAATCCTTAGAAATTGACAAAGAAAATGTTTGAAAATCACAGAAAACGATAGAAAATCATGGGAATCAAAAAATATCCTTTGAGGATTTTCTTTAAGAAAATTCTTTTGCACTCAAAATACACGATTATCGTTCCACTCGATTCGATTTACAAATTTTGAATTTGAATTTTCGAAAAGAAAATGTTCATTATTTCGAAATTTTTTGTAATTTTCGAAAACAATTTCGAATTCAGAATAACTTTTGGCCGATCCAAATTGACGTCAGATATACATTTTTGCCCCGTTTTGAGAACAATAGGCCGAGGTTCCATTCAAACAAACTGCGTATTATCGGCGATAGCGTCACCTCAAGCGACATCATTAATTTTGGAAGCAGACTTTCGGACTGTGTCACACTCTACCTTTAAAGAGGTTTTTGTTGTGATATCAGTCATTTCCAAAATGTTTTCAGTTGTTGAAAAAATTTCTATTTTTTGAAAAAAATTTTCTCCGAAAAAGAATTTTCTCAGAAAAGAAACTTTTCTTTGAAGAAAAGTTTCACTCCAAAAAATATTTTCTCAA
>CM055403.1:13044985-13069484 GCA_029228625.1 Pseudolycoriella hygida | reverse complement strand
GCGATAGGGCGTCCTTTACTTTCCGCTAGCCTTGTACATGTCTGAAACTCCAATTTTTTAGAGTCGTAGATTTTTCTACATCCAAAAAAATGGAATTCGGCATGTACAACTCTTCAGTACATTTTTATGACGCTTTTACGTCTAAGACGTACTTCATGTACTTCTCTGATGTACAATGTACACACAACATGGAAAATGTACATTGTACTTGTTTAATAAACGATTTACTTGTACAATGTATGTTCAGCTAAATCAATGGTTTTAGCGACACTACGTACGATTGGCATATACATTATGAACAAGTGATACGTACAATGTACATCTGATGTTTTTACGCGATGTACAGGTCATATGTACAATGTACAGTGGATTTTTTTTACGAATGATACGTACAATGTACAAATCCATTTTGTGACGAACAAGTTGTACATTTTACAAAGGAGTTGCACATTGTACAAGTGAGTTGCACATTGTAAAAGTGAGTCATACATTGTCCAATGAGTTGTACATTGTAGTAACAACGTATCGAAATAAGAGTGTACATCCAACATGTAAAATTAGCTCAATGGAAAAGTCGAGGATTGAAGATGCAGGTGCCGTGGGTGGAATGAATAAGGAGGAAGTAAATAAGGAATTGTAATAACTAACATTGAAATCGTATAAAAACACATTTTTGCATTAAAATTTTGTGAAAATACAATGTACATTCCACAGCTAAAGTGTTCAAGAACAGCTTGAACATTTTACGAATGCATAGTACAATGTACGTTCTACATGTACAATGTACAGCCAAAGCGTTCAAAATAGCTTGTATATTGTACATATGTATAGTACAAGGTACGTTCTACATGTACAATGTACGTTCTACATGTACAATGTACGTTCTATATGTACAATGTACGTTCTATATGTACAATGTACGTTCACATGTACAATGTACGTTCTACATGTACAATGTACGTTCTACATGTACAATGTACGTTCTACATGTACAATGTACGTTCTACATGTACAATGTACATTCTACATGTACAATGTACGTTCTACATGTATAATGTACGTTCTACATGCACAATGTACGTTCTACATGTACAATGTACGTTCTACATGCACAATGTACGTTCTACATGCACAATGTACGTTCTATATGTACAATGTACAGCCAAAGCGTTCAAAATAGCTTGTACATTGTACAAATATGTAGTACAATGTACGTCCAGCTACACCGAAAGCGTTAAGCGACACTATGTACGGGGCAAATGTACAAATGTAAAAGTCTCACGTTCGTCATTTTTGGATGCAATCATCGAATCAAAAATATTCATTTATTGGCAACAAATTAAATCTCAAGGTATTTCCGAATTTTTGGATTCGGCCGTGGGAAAAAGGACCTTCAAGCCAACTTCAAAGATCCATCCGAGGTTGTAGACATAAACATATAAGTATTACTTTGTCTTGACCTCTGACAGCCATAACTCGATGGGCAAAACTGTCCCTCACAAAAATTCTAAATCTACGTCTTTCGTAGTCGGTTCTAAAAACTTCCATATTGTTAGGTTGCAATTGGAGCACATCGCTACTAATTATCGTTGCTCATCTTGTATACCTACAACAGTTGGTTGCAACAGTATTTTATAATCTGAACGCAACAAAGCTTGAAGAATAATTTTACTACTGAATTTTCTTATACCGGTGGTTCCTTAAGATTTCCCGCATCTCTTAATTTATAGAGTGATGACTACACCTTCCCAGCCAGAAAACTTTCTTTTTCAAACTTGAACTTATCAATATATCCACTCAAAATAACATTACGGCTCTGAAGTAATATGTAGCATCATTCCACAAAGTCTAAAACTTTTAACAAGATGTCACCAACCACAAGTAATACTTGCTTATTCGACCAAAATAACTTTCAATTCACGCACATGAAAATTGTATTTCAATAACAAAACGCTTTGTGATATGTTAACATTATTCCAACTATTCCTCCATAGACACCGATTCAGGTTTAGGTCGGGCAACGCCACCACGTCGAGCCCCGTCGCCAGGTATGGGTCCTTCTGGCCGCCATTTACCATCACCATCAGGACCTGGTTCTCTTCCGCCCGGTTTTATGAACAAAAGAAGAATATTCGATGATGGTTCAAGCGATATATCAGCAGCTAGTTCAATGATGGAATATTCGGGTTGGTAAACTTGATATTGATCTGTCGATCTTTGTTGTAAGATCGATACAAATCTTATTTTTTAAGTGGAATGTCATTTTGATTGTTTGTTTGGTTTTGTTTGGCTTTAGAGCTATTTTTTTTTTTTGTACATTAAAGAACTTTACCGATTAGAGCGAATAACAGTTAACGTTCAATGTCTTCTTTTCATGTGCTAGGTCCCAAGCTATACAAACAACCCGCAACCAAGTCAAACAGAGGCATTATTTTGAATGCTGTGGAATTTTGCGTTTTTCCGGGTATCGTAAATCGCGAAGCTAAGCAAAAAGTACTAGAAAAAATTGAAAAAAGTGAAGCAAAACATTTCTTGGTATTATTCCGGGACGCCGGTTGTCAATTTCGCGCGCTGTACAGCTATTGGCCGGAAAACGAATCAGTTATCAAATTACATGGAACTGGTCCCACCCAAGTGGACGAATATATGTTTGATAAATTTTTCAAGTAAGTAAATTTTCAAAGTACAAAGAATAATTTTTCCACATGGAGAATTCAGCCGCCATATCATGTATATGTAAACTTCATTCACGGACGTGGCAGCCTTTTGTTTTGACCTTTGCAAGTAACATTCAACGTGAAGTTAGCTGAAGTTGCGACTGAGGCTAACTTCATTGCTAGAAAATCAGCTGATTTTAGGACTTTTCAATAAATTCAGCTGATGTTGTGTGCAATGAAGTTGGCTGCGGTCGCAACTGCAGTTAACTTCACGTTGAATATTACTTGTAAAGATCAAAACAAAAGACTTCATTTCAGTCATCATTATTAGACTGGGCTGGGAGGTCACCATCATTCACCACAAAGATTCCTCACAGAGGAATAGTCCCTTTTACTTCGATTTCAATCACATAAATCCCCCTCCTCCATCCCCTGACTCTGTGCCAAAAATTTCTTTGGGGCCAAAGTCGAACTGCTACCAATAAGCATAAGAAATTTCCCGGCGAGGCAATGCGATATTTTGTTGTCTTGCGGCCAGAAAATACAAAAAAGCCACTTAAAACGATCCGGAAATGGCCGCAAGAAAACAAAATTTTTTTCCAACTTGATTATAGGCGGAAGCTGCGCTCTAGTGACTAAGTACAAAAGTGCCTCATTCTCTATATTCCATAACTCACCGCTCAAATGTAGTAGATAGACAGATAGATAATGAAGGTGTGGGGGAGGCCCTGTTGTTACCAACAGGGCAGGAACCCAGACAACTTGTCCTTTGTTTCACTGCCCCCTACTTTCTTCGTTTATTATGTAATACTTCAGTTAATATAATTTTACAAAGAAGTAAATTAAGGTAAAAATTAAAAATTTGGGATTTATTAAAAGCGTCCTCGGTACTGGTGTAGATACTTCGTCAACAAGAGAAGAAATTTTCGTCACCTCCTTTGATTTATACATTTGTTGCCCAACATCCTAGGCGCGTGTCCATCTCCTACATACGTGTGAGGATAGACGAGAAGTAATTTACCAGTCCAGTCTTCTTATCCTTCTCAGAGATGTGGCCAGATCCTGTACCCTCAATTTGTTAATTTTAAGGTCAGGGAGACTTAGTTCTGGTTTAGCAAGAATTAGTTGTCTCATTCTTCTATATCTGGGACATACACTTATCACGTGAGATCCAGTTTCTTCACTATGACCGCAAGCGCATCTAGGGTCCTCTATACTACAGCCTATAACTGAGATGTTTGTTGAGTCCACATTGTTCGCCGTCTCTAGGTTAACCCGAGGCCACCAGACCAAACAACCGTAACAAAACATCGGCCTCACTACAGCCGTGTACATCCACCAAATAGCTTTTGAAGATAATTCCCAATTCCTGCGTTTCAACACATCCAGAAGATCTATGGCTTTGTTCAGCTTGTCATCCAGATGCATTATCCATGTCATTCTATGGTCGAAGGTTACCTCTAGGTACTTGACCGTCGTTCTCATGGTAGTTACATCCCCAAAGATCTCGAAACTCCCTAACTACAGGTCGTTTGCTTTATACTTCCTTTTGAACAGCATAAGTTTCGCCTTTTCTTTGTTAACTCTGAGTTTCCTTTCCCTACGCCAGTCTTCAACTACCCCGAGCAGGTTTCTCATCAGATCTCCAATGGTCACTGGGTAGAAACGTCATCAGAATAACCTTGGGTTAAACTTCCAAATTGATTGAGTGTGACTAGAAAGGAGTCTATCACCATACACCACAGTATCGGTTATAGTATCCCTCCTTGGGGTTATCCTCTAGTCACTCCCAACCTTATCGTGGTACCGCATATATTGGCTTACACAGATCTACATTCCAACATTCTGATGAACCATCTAGTCGACATGTCTTCTGTCTGCCTTTCCCAAATTGCACTCTCCATCACGTCAAACTCAGTGTTATCAAAAGCTCCCGTAAAAAAGCCCAGAGCCTTTTTGTCAAACACAAGCATGCTCTCAATTTTTTGCGTCATCTGGTGGTGGTGAGGACAATATTCCTCAAATCAAAATCCATGAGCCTTTCAACTGTCTTCAGCAGAAAGGACATCAGGATACCCTAAGGTCCTTTGCTTCTTCGCAGTGAGTCGCTCTCCCTGGTTTAGGTATGAATGCAACTCTCACCCTTTCCCATTCCGTTAGGATGTAGCTCAAGGCAATGGAACTCTTGAAAATTCCAGCCAGTCTGTGAGAGAGTAACTTCATGCCCTCTAACAGGGCTGGAGAGATCCCATCAGGTCCTGCGGATTTAAAGGAGTTGTGGTGACACAGATGAAAGGAACCTACAATACATTCTCAAATTCATTGTGATCATAGAATCCTCTGGAAACGATATAAATACTGTGTATTTTAACAAATAAATTTAGAACTTGTTTCACCTCGAACGATATAACATCTTGTGTTCTCATTGTAGAACAGAATTACCTATTCTCTACGAAGTGGTGACCCCGACGGAGCCATATTTGATGTAGCAACAAGCCCACACGACTGTCCAAGTGCTCCTGAGAGTAGAACTTGTGAATGGCAAATTTTATTTTACCTTTCTTGGTGAACGAATTCCAACTTTGCGGTTTTCTTTGAGTTCAACTTGAGATTTTTTGTAGTCTTTAAGCAATCCTTTGTTTTCTTCCTGATTATCTCCCTTTCTCGGTCGGCTCCATGCTTTCCTGAGCTCCACCTTTTTCTCTTCCAAGGCTTTACTCCAGATGTGGCTTTTATAAAGGGGCTTGGGAGAAGTCACGGGGCACGCCGAGTGGTAGTCTCTTAGCATTGCTAAGGTCAACACCTGATTCGCTTCTTCTAGTTTTTCAATTGTTATGTAACATTCGTGGAAGACCAACCCATCAAGCTCTTCTCTGAGACGTTTTCTGTAAGCGTCCCAATTCGTTTTTCTCTGGTTCTTATACGGTTTTCTACCTGGGAAAGAGCCTCTGAGGCGAAACTTAATGAGTTTGTGATCTGAATATGTTTCCTCGTCTGCAACTTCCCACGAGTGAATCAAATCCGCCAGGTTACAGGTTGCCATAGTGACATCCAAGCACTCCTTTCTGGCCGAATTGACAAAATGGGTTTCTTGCCTTTGTTTAGAATAAGCAGGTCCGTCGTCACCAGATAATTGACTTGGTCTTCCCCTCTCTTGTTAATATCGGCAGTTCTCCAGATTACGTGGTGAGCGTGGTGAGTCTGCCCCTACCACGATTGGGATACCCTCAGCCCTGCTATAGTCTATAACTTTGGTCAGAAGGTGACCTGGAGGTGACACCTCAGAGTCGTAGGGCATGTAGTTTGAGATGATAAGAAAGTCTCCACCTGCTTCAACTCTCAACGTTTTACCTCTCACTGTTACTATGTCATCGTCAGTGAATTGATTTAATATCATCGCGTTCAGATTTTCCGAGACGTGTATGGCTGGTCTCGGTCTATTTCCGTTTCTACAAAAAAAGAGACGGTTAGCAAGCTGGTCAAAGCCATGAATTTTATTTCCTCTGACCCGAGGTTCTTGGATTAGGGATATTGGCTATATACACGCCCAAATAAGAAATTTTCCGGCGAGGCAGTGCGATATTTTGTTGTCTTGCGGCCAGAAAATACGAAAAAGCGACTTAAAACGATGTGTTTCCTGGTCGTAAGAAAACAACATTGAAAACAACTTCATTATAGGCGGAGGCTAGTACATTAAAGTACCAGTCGTTGGCGTTAGCAAAAATACCAACCGAAATCTCATCACCTCTGTGAGTAAAATAATTCAAAATATTGTATTTCTGTTACAGATACAACTCCGGCGGTAAATGTTTCTCCCAAATCCACACGAAACATTTGACGGTAACGATAGACGCATTCACAATACACAATTCTCTATGGCAGGGCAAAAAAGTTAGTATGCCCAGTAAAAAGGACATGGCGCTTGTTATTTAGATCAAGCCGCCTAAAAATCTCCGAATTAATTTAACTTCCCAAATAATTAAAAAAATGGAACATTTTCGTGTATTGGTTCAGTCAGCCCTTGTATCGTTTTATTTTCCTCGATTTCCATTACAAATGAAGGAATTGGTGAAATTTTATATTTATATATTTTGATAACATGAATATCTAACTTAAGCCGTTTAATTTTTACTACAAACAATTATGTTACATTTGAAAGGAATACATAATCTGTAGATGAATATTAATAAAAACAATTTAAATTAAAGTTAAAGACATGGACGGAATCAATTATGTCGATGGGAAGCATCCAAAAGTTGTTATCAAAAATCCAATCCAACATCTCCTACGTAGTTTGATTCTTTCGATCCGAATCGCATATCTAATGTGGCATTGTGTGAGGTGTGCACGTGATTTGAACAGATCAGAGAATGAAGGCAGAATACCTTGCATTGTGAAAGCAATAACAGTGATGTGAATAACAAGGGGCGAAAGTTACAAAAAACTGCGAATATTTTCATTATTTTTACATTCATTTGTAGACCGGGTTTTAGGCTGCATCTGACGTTTGGACAGTGCTCTCTTGGTAAACTGCTGACATCGCTACTGTTTTCCAAATACTGCGATGCCACTCAAAAGTTTGGCTTCTACTAAATTATCACTCCCTTCGACGACACCAAGAATTTACCAAGATTGAGGCGGAATGCTTCATTGGTTACCATCTTCCAACAAAATGATCCCGGTTCGGTAATTCTTTATTGAATTTTCCAAACAAATTCACTCTTAGTAATTTGGGATTTGCGATTTTCTTTCATGAGTTTTTTCGTGAAATTATTTCACGAAAATAGCCTCTGCGATGTACAAACTGGGTGATTCGTTTGACCTAACCGAAATACGATGAATTTAGGCACCTAACTTTCTCAAAGTGTATTTGCATCCCAAAGCCGTGGTTGGGAAGTTACGACTCCTCATCAATTGGTTTGGTCGAACTTCTCGCGAAATACGTTTCCTTGAGAGGTAACAATTCCTCGGGAATCACAATTCTGAAGGAGGCTCGATTTTTAAGAAGTTTCGATTTCCTGAGAATTACAGTTTTCCTGGGCAATTTATCACAGATTCCGATTCCTAGGGAATACTATGAGAATTTCGATTCTGAAGTAGTTCAAGTTTTCACGTTTTACGTGATTTTCGATCATTCTTAGAGAATTCAACCGGTAATTACCGGTAAAGGTAATTACAGTTTACCGGTAAATGGAAATTTTTTACCGGTTGATGCAACGGTAAAATATTTTAAATTTACAGCACATAAAAATGAGAAAAATGACATCAAGACCATCTACCTTTCTCTTTTCTTCGATAATGATTATTGCCCTGAGACAGAAAGACCTCATTATGTGTCATATAATAAAAATTCTTGAAAATCCGACTCGAAATGTCATGTTTCTTCGTATTTTAGTGAAATTTTGTGGCTCAGGATAATAATCTGTATCAAAATAAAATGTTTGTTGAAGTACTCTTTTACACTTAAAGAATATGAGAAAACATGAGAATTCTGAAGACATTTCATTTCTTCAAACAGTAGAGTAGAGCGATACCGAATTAATTTTCTTTGACATGTTTCGATTTTTTTGTAAGATATAAGCTTGCGGACACTCGAAGTCAGAAATGATGCGAATTTTCGTAATATTTGCAAAATTTAAGGCAGTGGAGGCCGGTTTTCATCCAAATCGCCGTCGATCACTTCACCGCCTTATACAAATCTTGTGGCAGCAGGTGCGGCAAATTAAATATTCTTCAAACAAAACCAATAAAGATTTACATTTTCTCAAGTAACATTAACATTTAGAAAAATGCAACCTATCAGTGAAATTTCTTGCAATTTCAAGTTATTTTGTATAAGGAGGGACTCAGTGGAATAATTGAGGTAGTCTTTATGTCATTGTCTTAAAGGAGTCTTTCGGTTGAGTAGTAAAGGGCTATGTGTCATTTGTAAAAAATGGGTGTTCAGTCTGTGAAATCGTCTCTACATCCAATACTGATACCATCCGTGAAGCTAGACAACCATTTTCGTAATCCATTGCATGCTCCATGCTGAATATTTCTTGAGAATATTACAGAATATACGTTCCTTCAACACAACGTCAATTATGTGAAGAAACATCTTTCAAAGTAAGAAATGAACAAATTTTTTTTGATTTATTTGAAACGGTGAAAAGCACTGTCGGCGAATTAATCGGTAACGAAATAAATGTCGGCTGTATGATCGTTCGGCGAAAAGTTACAGCGTCCGTCGAGTTAACTCCCGGGGGGTATGTTCGGCGACGATATACACATCTACGGAGAGAGTGACGGTCACCCCACTAGACGTTTCAAATGCGAATAAAATTTACCGGTTTTTATCGGTAATTTTTGTTCAATTTACCGCCTTTACCGTTTACCGGTAAATGAGAAAACGTCGGTAAATGAATTCCCTAATCATTCTAGAATTCTCTGCCGCAGGCCCTATTTTAGGGAATTTAAATGACTAAAATTACTAAAAATTACCAAAATTTGCCAAATAAATTTTTGGTAATTTTAAGTATTTTTTGGTAAATTTTAGGTAAATTTTAGTAATTTTGGTAATTTAAAATTCCCTAAAATAGGCCCTGCTCTTCCGTGTTAAGCATAAATACCTTTTCTGGAGTGGAAGCTTTTCAACCTTCTTTCTTTTATGCATACAAATTGAAAGCACTCCGATTGTGCGATACGTCAGTTTTTATGTTTAACACAGCGGCGTCAAGTTGATCGATTCCACTTCTTTTCAAACCGTAAATTGAAGTTTGCCTGGGGCAATACCATGGCGAAATAAATAGAGATGAGTTGGTTGACCAAAACTTCGAAAAACGCTACCTTACCCGAATCCGAAGTGTTTTCATTGGGTTCAGAGGTTTCGGTTTTCAAAATCATTTACTCGGGTCGGGTACGTTCTTACGCGGAGGGTTTGTTAAACTTTAAAATTTTTTGTAGCTTTCGTTCGTTGCTACCGCTGGGAATGTTGAAAATATTCGCACCTGGGATGACTATGATATAATTAATTTAGTGAGAGAGCAATAATTGTTAAATTAATTAAATTATTATGTTACCTCTTTCACACACACTGGTTCAATAGTATACTAGTAAGATAGTAAGATTTGCTTCCTCCGATTTGTGTCGTGTTCTTCATCTTCAAAATTGTTAGTTTGGTTATTGGCAGTAAAAGAGAAATTATATTCACAGTCACAAATTGAATTAATACTAGAAAATACAACTGACGAACCAATGAAACTGTGGTTCGTGTATCTTCGTTTCTGTTAAAAAAATATATATTTTTAATTAATTTTTAGCAAAGAATTAAAGCAACAGTCATATTGTATAGAAAATTAATTTAAAATAATCTTAAAAAGGTTTAAAACTAAACAGAAAAATTAAGAGAAAAACAAAATGCTAAAAACAATTAATTAAAATATTAATATTTGTTAACTCTCCTATTCAAAATAAACGAAATAAATATTTTAATAATCAAAGGGCTTGTTAGGTAAAACCAAAATAAACAAAAAATAAATATTTATTTAATAAATCGACGACTAAACAACAAAAGAAGATCAAAATCTACTTTTAAACCCCTCCCCTTCCCTTCCCTCTAATTTTTTTTATTAATTAATTGTAAGTGTAATTACGTTTTTTGTATAACTTTTGTTTTTAAATGTTTAAAAAAATGGATCAGTTTCACTTAGCGTGTACATTGAATCCGCGAAAAAATTCTGTGAAAATAAAAATTAATAAATTATCAAAAAATTAATACGAAAAGTTTATTTTTACTACCAACTACTTCAAAGTTCCCGCTCAGGTTCTTGGTCTTCTCCAACTGGACCAATACCCGTCTGACTGACTTAAAATGGACAAAAGCTTAATCGTACCATCTGAACTTGAATCGCCCGGTACCTCTCTGTACGGTCTTTGTCTTCTGGCTCAGTTTTCAGAACTTAAGTGCGGCATTGGCTTCTGTCAAACTTTGGTGGATTTCATGATATTAGTACATAACTGTCTCGCTGGGACATTGTTGAGTCGTGTGGGAAGGTTGTATTTCGAGCCGAAGGCGAGGATTACATCTCACTCGTGGAAACAAGAAATTTCTCAGCGCGGTAGTAAGGCATTTTATTGTCTTGCGATCAGAAATAAACCAACTTTGACCGATCCGGGAATGCACGACGACACACAGTTGGGAAACTGCTTTTTCTGTGTTCGTAAATCTAGTACTTTTAAAACATTTTTGACATAAGCCCTAAAGCTAAAATTACTTTTAACCAACTAAAAATTAAACAATCACCTTCTTCGCCTCGATAACGGTGTTACTTTGTAAGCCCAAGAGCGAGAGGAATGTATGAAGGGTTGAAGTTATGATTTAGTACATTTTTCTCACATCACATTTTGACTGACTAACTTTACTTTTTCGGCGCTACAAATGGAAGACACAACAACGAAATAATTTTTCAACACTTTCAGTTTTTACGCTTCAAAAATTTTAATTTACGCAAAGCAATCTAATTTAAAACTTTAATTTGTGACGCAATTTTTTGAGTACGACGTAATTCTGTTTTAAAAAAAGTGATAAAATTTTGTTTAAAGAATAAAACTATGACTTCACCTCATGTGATATCATTAATTTTGGAAGCGGACTTACATACTACGTCACACTTCGCCTTTAAAGACGTTTTTGTATGCGACGTCAGTCGTTTATAAAAAAAAATTCATGTGAAAAATTTTCTATTTTTCGAAAAAAGTTTCCTCCAAAAAAATTTTCTTTGATAAAAAATTTTTTTCAAAAAAAATGTTCTTGAGGAAAAAACTTCTTTCGAAAAAAATTTGTCTCCGAAAAAAAATGTTCACCTTCGTAACACTTCGTGTCACCTTCGGCTACCTTCGGAACACTTCGTGTCACCTTTAGTCAACTTCATAACACCTCGTGTCAGCTTTGGTTAACTTCGAAACAGTTCGTGCCACCTTGAGTTAACTTTGGATCACTTCGTGTCACCTTCGGCTACCTTCGGAAACTTCGTGTTACTAGCTGTTACCAGCATGGTTGTACTAGCGTCGCTACGAGCGTTGCTAATAGCGACGCTAGAAATGAGAATTGCTCGCTAATAGCGACTAGCGCTTCCTAAAACCCAACTAGCGAAAAACTTTGCTAATCGCTAGTTCTTCGCTATTAGTTAACATACGCGTAAAAAATGTAGATGCATTTTGTGTGTAAATTCAGAATTAATTGGGTGACGTTATAATTTTATCATAAAAGTTAATAATACATTCTCCTTTAGTTTTTAATTTTTGTTACTATTCGTAACGTTACAGCCTTGTCATCGTTGCGTCACAATTTCAGAAATAATAACGTATTACTTAACGTTATCTAGAAGAACGTTTGTAGTGACAATCAGCGGGAAGCATAAAAATCAGAACAGTGTAAACAATGAACGTCCCAATTATTTCGATGACAATTACTACAAAAATGAAGTGCAGTCTAGATGATATTGATGAAATCTGTAGATATGATTTTCCCAAAGTTAAAATCGCAACGAGCAACAACAATGTTGTTGGGGAACTCGAAGTTTTTTTGATTAAAACTTAAATGCTATTTCCAGAAGCTTGTAAATGGCTATTTCTACATAGTTTGACTATTCGCAAGTAATCTTCGACAAAAATATTTTGCTTTGGGTTTTCAATTGAAAAATTTAAAAGATAATGAATGTAACTAGCGAGGGTCAGCGACCGCTATTAGCGACCGCTATTAGCGTCCGCTACTAGCGCGCTAATTTTTTTTAGATTAGCGAGACATGCTAGCGACGCTAATATTTTTTGAAACTAGCGTTACCAGGTATTCTAATTCAGAATATAGCAAAAAATCCAAGATGGCGTCACTGTGACAGCTGGCAGCCATTTTCTTAGGATCCCAAAAAATTCTCCTCAACAATCTCTATGACTTTTCCGAAGAAACCAACTGTCTAGCTATTCTAATTCAGAAGATAACGAAAAATTCAAGATGGCGTCACTTTGACAGCTGGCAGCCATTTTCTTAGGATCCCTAAAAAGTCTCCTCACCAATCTCTATAACTTTCCAGAAGAAACCAACTCTCTAAGTATTGTCATTCCGAAGCTAAAATTTAAAAACCAAAAAAGCCTAATTTATTGCCTACGAAAACCCAAGATGGTGCAGCTATGACAGCTGGCAGATACTTTCTGAAGATCCCAAAAAATTCGCCTGACAAAACTCTATAACTTTGTAGAAGAAACCAACTCTCTCAAGGACACACTTCTAGTAAAAAATTTTTTCCTGTGAGAATTCCCAACGCAAATTTTTTCAGCATCTTGATCCTTACCAATTATATGTAATTAAAAAAGGCGAGCGGAGCGAGCGAAATTTTTTGTCGATGTTTCTTTGTAGACTCTGTTTATATTGACTTCAATTTTGAATTCAATAAACAACATTTATCATGAATTCGACCATGCAGAAATGACGTCATGATTTATTAAATGCACTCAAAATTAAAGTTATTTTCTTATGTTGTAAATATAGCGAGCGATTTTTTTATATTTTGAAACAAAATTAACAAAATTTATCGACATTTTCCTACAGCTTTGGACGAAAAAGATAAGTTTATAAAAAATCGCGAGCGTAGCGTTTTTTGTTGACCTTAGTGTGTAATTACAAACCTTTGCGTAAACACAAAAGTGTGTATGATACACACTTTCTCAAAATCAAGTACACACAACAGTGTGTCAATTATACGCTTAAAATGGTGGCCGTCAAAAATCCCGAAAACTAAAATCCGAAATGCAAAAATCCCAAAAATCCAAAGTCCCGAGTAACAAAAATCCCGAAAATCAATAATCCCGTAAGGCGTAAAAAAATCAGCAGCAGGCGTAAAAAAGAAGGCCGCCGCAGGCGCAAGGGTGAGGGAGCAGAGCCCCCAAACTCAAATTCACTCGCATCAATCAGGATTTTAAATATTTCACAATTTTCGTTATCATTCGGGATTATAGTTATTCGGGATTTTTGTACATTCGGGATTATTGATGTTTGGGAATTGTGTTATTCGGGATTTTGGATTTTCCGGATTTTTGCATTTGGGATTTTAATTATCGAGATTTTTGACGGGAGCCCTTAAAATAGACCCTGCAAAGGTATTCTCATTCCGGAGCTGAAATTCGAAAACTGAAAGAAGCATAATTTATTCCTAACGAAAATCCAAGATGGCAGGAGCAAAAATTCGAAAACCCAAAGAAGCATAACTTATTGCTTATAAACATTCAAGATGGCGCCGCTTTGACAGCTGGCAACCATTTTTTAAGATCCCAACAAAATTCTCCTGACCAAACTCTATAACTTTCCCGAGGAAACCAACACACTGGCTATTGTGACTCCGAATCTAAAATTCGAAAACTCCGAGTATTAGGGATCCTTCATAAAGGATGTCACGCGTGCGAAAGAGATACTAGATATCGTTTAGAATGAGTTAGACAGAGATGAAAATAGCCGTCACGCGTGACATCCTTTATGAATGATATCTTACCTGAAAAACCCACAAGATTGACCACTTTTCACATGCCACGACTTTTCAAGGGTTTTCAAGGAAAAGCGGCTTATGAAATTTTTCATTTGGGGTCGAGACTGACGTTCAGTGAAAATTTCAAGAAGAACGGCTGTCTCGTTCTCGAGATCGAAAATTACTAATAGGACTATACGTAGAAAGATAAAAACCGACCGATCAGAAAAAAAAGTTTATCTGCCTAGAACGATAATCGCATTTTTCTCCCTAGGGCAAAAATGTTTTTCTCGATATATCTTTTCTCGGCAGATAAAAAAGCATATGCACAGCTGTCCAGGATGGTTTATTTTGACGATTTGAATTATTTCCCACGCCTTCGGTTCGGGAAATAATCTCCAAATCGTCAAAATAGAGCATCCTGGACAGCGGTACATAATCTACTCATTATATAATAATTGCGAGCAATAGCAAAATCGAAAGCCCAAAGAAAAAATTATGTGAATTCCAAGGGCAGCAATTCTAGCACAGGGTTGAGTTTTCATACTTTCATCACTTGTAATACAAATAACTATTTCAAACCTCGATTTCTTAGCCATTTTCCAACCGATTTCGATGAGTCTGGGCTCGTTGGAAAGCTGCTGCGATTCTTTTAATAATTTGCAGGGGAGGTTTTTGTATGGCATTTTTTGAGTTTATGGACTTCTTTTTTGGGGTGTGTGGACTCCACTACCGCTGCGGGCATGATTTAACGCACTGCGGTGAATAAAAAATATAAAAATTGATCGGAGATGGTGATCTTTTTTTATAGTGGCATATTATTTATTCTTTGCGATTAATTTTTTGCTGTAATTTATTATTTCAGAATTATCGGCATCATTTCTTCCCGTTTTATTTTAAATTCTCAAGCTCCCGTTATTTCACTTACGACGGGGTAATAATGTAAAATTTCTCGAGCAGCTCTCCAGCCCGAATCAACAGCTCCATGAACATATCCTGAATTCGATTCGTCAGTAGCCTCACCGGCGAGGAGTACGACTGGTTTGCCATCGTGAGACAGTGTCTCAGCTAAATCCTTGCCCAAAGCAACGTCGTTCTCTTGAGTAGCCATTGATCCAAAAGAATACGATCCGAGGAAATATTTATTCGTTAGCCAATGACTTCGTTGCACATTTATCGCACGTGGCAAAGTTCTACCAAGAAATTTTTCCAGCAACCACATGCAGTCGTCAATCAACTGACTGTCGCTAATTTCTTCGAATTTCCTTATCTTCTTACCGGCTGTAAATGCTAAAATTACATTAGGTTGTGCGTCTACTCGTAGAAAATTAGTGATGTCTATAAGCCATTCTTTTTCCGTTCCCGTGACATTATCTAGGTCTTCTTTCTTCCATAAGAAAGAATATGCAGCCCAATCGTTGACATCTGTCGGCCAAAATGGTTCTTTGAATTCCAAAAATATTTTTCCCAGCGTACCGAATCCTGTATTCTCGATTGCATTAACTTTCTTTGCAGGCAGTGGAGGTGTGAAAAGTGTTTGATGATGTTTCTTTAGGTAACCCAACGATACTGTGACAATGACATGGTCAACACGATATTCTGAACCATCTGCGCATGTGACTACGACCTCATTTGACGTCCAGTCGATGTTCGTGACCTCCTTATTCAGATGAATTTTCTCTTCCACTGGTAGAGTTTTCGATGGATCGGGGAGCTTTTTCTACAATGAAAGGAAATTGAACAACGAGACCAATTTCAACAACTTGCAAAACGGACCATCAGAAAGTCTAAAACAATCTTGAAGCCATGTTCCTTCCATGTGTACTGTTGGTATCCTCCTAAAGATGGATTTTCAAATGAATGGAAGTGACGAATGAATGACATTCAATCATACCTTGCGTTCCCGGTCCTTCGCCAATTAAATTTGCAGACAAATCGTACCAACTGTCGGATGCATATAATGCAGCCATTCCCTTTGCATTTAAATCTGTCATAAGCTCTGCAAATTCTTTGTCAACATCTTTGAACTCTTCATCCTCTAGTGCTTTGTGGTAATTGATTTGAAAATATTCGCCCAACGATTTATTAGTTTTCGCCATATTTTCATAATCGTTCAAAATTTCATCCGCCAAATTCATAGCTTTCGAGTACAGCTTCGGATCGACTACATGACCATCCGAAGTGTAACAATGCGAATTACTATAACGGATGCCAGTGTCACCAAACTGAAAGTGTCCTTTCACCAATTCGTAGACAACATTACCAATATCTCCTCCGCACCACTGTGCTCCCAAATCAATGTTGTTTGCGCCAAATGGAATGGTGTGAACTCTGCCACCGATACGGTTTTGAGCTTCCAATATTACGATGTCAGTGTAACCCTTTTCAAGGAGTTTCGAAGCGGCAGCGATACCTGCAGCCCCAGCGCCAACAATAAGAAATTTTGGAGGCTTTTCGTCGGTCCCTGCGCTTGCCGCGATGGCAAATGGGCAGGGTAATATCTGAATCAAAATTCAATGAATTGAAGATTTATGAGAAAAAAAATCGTTCTTACATTTACAGACAAAACGATCCAAATCAGTGCGAACATTTTCACAAACTGAAAAGTAAATAGATGATCGATGAAGTGACCTCAGAAATTATCAATAAAATTATGTAAGTTTTTTGAAGAGCCGCATCCAGGTCACTCACATTTTGGAAAAACACTTCCTATAGAACTGCGTGATTAAAACTTTTGTGGCGCCGACGTTTGTTCTAGCTCTCCTCCAAATCATGATGCCTTCTTCGATCCATACGTGACTATCGATGCTTCTGATTTGGTCCTTTTAGATTATCAGCGATGTGTAATAACTCCGGGTTCAAACAGTTATCTGCTTCTTCAATTATTATATTAATCATTGTCAGAATTAGAGTAAAAACGAGCTTATTTTGAATAGTGAGTGCGTTAACTAAGTCGGATATTACTGCAGCTCTGGTTTACGAACAACGTATTTTTTCTACCACCTAAAATAGCACACTTTATGTGATACAGACAGTATTGCTAAAACGGGTCCCACGTTTCAGAATAGATGCGGCAAACAGAGTTGATGTTACGAAAAGACTCGAACGTATCTAAGTAAATATTGTCTTACGTCCACATTAAATTGTATTGAAAATTGCCGATAGGGAAATATTGAAAGACCCATCCGAAGAAACGGTATAAAAAAACCTTTCCAAAAGTACAAAATTGACCTCCAAATAGAGAAAAATGTTCGACTCAATTTTCTCTACAACACACAGTAGGCGAATCCGTTATATTCATGTTCAAAAATCTATATCTCGTGAAATATTCACAATTTAAATGTTGGAATTCTTAAAACGTGATTTGAGAATGTTCAAAAATGTCGGGAAAAATATTTGTGCATGTAGGCCGCAGATTAATAGTCGTATAGTTGTTATACAAAGTGACAGGTTTGATTTCTCCCCATACATAACCTCAAAAAAATATATTTTCCATATTTTCGTCAGAAACTTGTCGAAATCAGTTGTAAACGTTAAAGTAATTCATAATAAGTCGAAACGAGCCTAGTCCGACGAAAAAGGGATGAATTTCCCAGTGGTTTTGAAGCGAATTGTTGTTCAGCGCTCTGAGACCCAAAGACAGTCAGTATCAAAATCAAAGAACCAACCAAGAAATTCATCTTTTTTCGTCGGACTAGGGTCGTTTCGACTTATTATGAATTACTTTAACGTTTGCAACTGATTTCGACAAGTTTCTGACGAAAATATGGAAAATATATTTTTTTGAGGTTATGTATGGGGAGAAATCAAACCTGTCACTTTGTGAACAACCATACGACTATTAATCTGCGGCCTACATGCACAAATATTTTTCCCGACATTTTTGAACATTCTTAAATCACGTTTTAAGAATTCTTAGATTTAAATTGTGAATATTTCACGAGATATAGATTTTTGAACATGAATATAACGGATAAGCCTACTGTGCAACATAAAAAAAAAACATTTTTTGGGCTAGGTCCGACCTTAGGACCGATCTAAGCTCCACTTGAGCCCTAAGCATAGGCACCGGGCCCAAAAATTTTTTAAATATAATTTGGTACTCGGTTACCTCTCAATTAGAAAAAGAATCAACAAAATCGGTTAGGACTTACACGATTTATGCAAACAAACGCGTTGGGCCCTAGTAGTAACTCAGTTTTGGGGACCTGGCTGAATCCAAGAGCATCTAATTAAAAAATTTTATTTCATAAAATGTGACACATTCCTAGACCTTTCGATTAATTTTTTTTTTTAGAAAATCGGAAAACATTCACTCGAGTTATGTTCAAAAAACACGTGGGGCCTAGAGATGAGCGGGGACCATTTTTCGAAACTCGGCCCGATAAAATTTTTCGAAACCCGAAACCCGAATTGTTTCAAAACCCGACCCGATAAAATTTTTCGAAACCCGAACTGTTTCAAAACCCGACCCGGACCGAACCAGACACTCAAGCTTTTCAAAACTCACAACCCAAATTACTTCGAAATAAAAATTATTTCAAGGCCCGACGTCTGCATTCTTCACGGACCTTAGACTAAAACAAAATTCGTGTAATGTAAGATGATAAAATTTAGACGAGTTTTGTAAAATATAAAAAGTCAATAAAGAATCGGGACCCTAATAAAATGATACAACAACCCGACCCGGACCGAACCCGGCCCGATAAAATTTTTTGAAACCCGAAACCCGAACTGTTTCCAAACCCGGCCCGGACCGAACCCGACCCGATTAAAATTTTTGAAACCCGAAACCCATGAACCCGAAAAAAACAATTCGGGTTCGGGTCAGGTTTTTCGAAGTTTCGTGCAACCCGCTCATCTCAAGTAGGGCCATAGCAAAAACTCGTTTTGAGTGCCCTAAGTAAGTCCATGGACTCAAATCCAAAAATTTCTCTTCCATAAATTGTCGACTATGCCCAGATCTTTCAAACAAAAAATTTTTATGAAAATCGGAAAAGAGTTGCTATATACATGTTATATACAAAAAACCCGTAGGGCCCTAGCAGGCACTCGTTTTTAGTGCCGTAGCTAAGTCCAAAGACTAAAATACAAAAATGTTTTGTCGGCCATGCCCAGGTTTTTCAAGCAAAAAACATTTATGAAAATCGGAAAAAATTTACTTGAGCTATGTTCAAAAAACCAAAAACCACTCAAACCGCCCTAGCTCGGCTCGTACAGACTGAGAGGCGGTACTACAGATTCAGTGAGCAAGTTTGGTCGTGCAGTTTGATAGCACTGGGGCAAATTGACAGACCTTGGGCAAGAATTGGTCCTACAGAGCCAAGGACGCAAGGGTACTACAGTGTCAGTAAGCAGGGTTGAGATAGTAGGCTGGTCCTACAGAAAAAAAACGAGGAGGGTCCGTTCTAGAGGTTGAGAGATTAAGAACAGGACTCGCGACAAGAAGTCCCTAACCATGGCCAAGAGACTCGGGCGCTCAACAATACAAACTCGAAAAAATCTGTCGAATATTTTGACAGACAATAGCAATAGCAATACAACAACTCCCAGCTCGACGAGATTTCCGAAGACCTGGACCAATTCACTTCCGAATGGCCAATTAATCCCCAAGCAGATAGATCGCTCCAAATAAGGCTCCTCTGATGTCTCCATCCATAAAACTTTAAGCAACAACACAGAACAAACACAAAATTGAGTGACAAAAGAGAGACAAATTTTACTTTAATGTAGTTCTTCTTTGTACAAAATTATTAGGGATAAAGAAATCTGTTCTATAAATATAAATGTTTTTCATAAAAAATTTTGCGCTAAGTAGACCTCTACGAGCGAGCCTTCGAGTTGGAAGTAATATAATAGACTTAGAACATTAAATACCGACATACGTAAATGCAGAAAGTCTGCAAAATTTCCTCACAACGAAAGATCTACATATTGTAGACATTTCCTAAAATTTCGTAGCAATAGAACGTATTCCTCAAACTCTTGCCCAAATGTTTCAAAGTCTTAAATAAGATTCATAATTTTAATAGTGTCTTACTTGAATTTCTTAAAGAATGCCACAAAAAATCTTCGAAAATCCGCGGGCGCGGCGGGCGGCAATAATGAATTTGCAACATTTATTTTGATGCGTACGGGTCCCTTTTACATGTTTTTGTTTGTGACAGGGCGTAGTACTTCCGATATTTGACTAAAAAGTGATCAAAATGAGAATACTAGATAAGAGGACCAGTAAAATTTTCCTTTTAAACTTGAATGAGTATCACAACAAAAACCCTTTTTAAAAGGGAAATGTGACGCAAGTCTTCGTCCCTTCTTCCAAAACAACTGATATCAATTTGGATGACGCTTGCAGCTTCGGAACGCAAAAAAATTCTTTTGAAATATTTTCACTTTTGATTAAGAAAATGCGTCGCAATTGCCGAACTCTCTCAACGTGATAATTTTTCTGCGCTTTCAGACTTCACAAATTTAGTTTTGCGTAATGCATGGAGTACGGGTTGCCAAATTTTTGCGTGTGAAATCTGAAAGCGCAGCAAAATTATTACGTTGGGATGGTCCGGCATTTGTGACGCAGTTTTTTAAGCAAATGTACAAATATTTCAGAAGAATTTTTTGCGTTCCGAAGCTGCAAGCGTCACATAAATTGACATCAGTTGTTTTGGAAGAATGGACGAAGACTTGCTTCACATTTCCCTTATAAAAAGGATTTATGTTGGGATATAAGTTCTTTTGGAACAACATATCAAAAGTACTAAAGGCGGCTACTACTTCTATGCGCGAAAATGATACCCACAACAACTTCCTCTACAACATATCAACAGTTTTTCCTTGAGCCCCTGTCTATTTTCCGCCATTTTGGCGGTCAACCCGAGACACTACTTATACACACCCAACACAACAACTTTCCCTCTGACACCGAACATTTTTAAAATCTCATATGGCGTAGAATGCCCACCCGAAGGTCCCTGCAAAACTTCAAGAAAAGTAATCGAGCCGTTCTTCATACAATTGTCCCTGGAAGTAACTAACTAACGTAGGATATTTTCATTAACTTTGGCTTCTATGAAAATGCACTTTTTGTAGGGGGAAGTCGAAACTTAGCTCTATATATGTATTTTTTGTTCGTGTGTGGACTTGCGTGGACCGCGCGCCCATGATTTGTGAAAAGGGAAACGTAATTGGTTGATAATCAAATATTTATATGAAAGGTTGCCTGAGGCTTCATTCTCAAACAAACTCTCCTTGACATCCGCTAACATTTCTCATTGACTCTCACGAGACGTGATATTGATGGCAGACTTTATAACAAATGTCACAGACTGGCGAATGAAATTCAAAATGTACGTGCAAAATTAAACGACTGTTTTCACGATGTGCAAAATTACATTTTATTTATCTTTAAGCCGAATTGAAACCTAAATTCCCAACTCGCGAGAGTTCTTCTCGAAATATTTTCATTATGATTTGTTTCAACAATCTTGTTCGGCCTGCCAATATTTGGCCTTCAATTTTTCCAGAACACCTCGTTCTTGCAACTCAAGAATGGCACTGCTAAGTGCTGTACGGAGATGCCCTTTATCTTGTTTTTTAACAGCGAAGCCGAAACCTGCAAATAAATTGGCAAAAATGTTATTCATAACGCACGTCATGTCCACTGAAACGAATCAAACCTTTGTTGTTTAGGAGACCACCAATTTGATATAAATCACATTCGCGAGCGATTGCGTACTCTATTGCGGTAGATTCCGTCATAAATGCATAGTCACCCTTCATCACACGTTCCATTCCTAATCGACATAAGTTGTAATATGGCAATTAAACAGTAAATTGAAAATTTGGGAGTTTAAAAAAATTGCAGGAATTTCGATAGCTTTTAGGAAATACGAATGTCTAACCTTCACGACTATCTCGTACATAAGACTTCCCATCGTTGGACGACATATGCGATAACATAGTCTTATGAAGTTGATTTTCAGAATTGACGAAAAACTGTTGCGTTGCTGAACCTGATAATTTGTTGTAAATATTTCAAACAACAATTTCTGTTACTCCTTTGATTACCATAATTGCATCCATAATCCACACGATTTTGCGAAACCAATTCTTCGACAGATTTGAAATCCTTTACATTGCCATCTGCAAGAAAAGGCAGTGAGATTTTGAATTAGATCAAACCAACTTCCCCCCTCGATACCGCTTTTCTTGTGCATGACTGCAATCCCCAAAGTCATAAAGGGTTGTGTGAAGTCCACTACTCTTTCACTGTAAAACAATTTCATAAAATGATGTCACGAGTGTATCTTCCGCGTAATTGTCAACTTCAACGCTGTTCGACTGTGTACTTACCGAACAGCTGTAATTGTCAAAGGTGCAGCGGCAATATGTGCGCGGTCACTAACTAAGTCTCCTATCATTCCATTCCATTGACCATTTTTATCGAGGAAACCATAGAAGCCGTCGGCGCTTAGAGTTAGTTCGAAATTAAAGTCCATCTAATCAAGGCAAAACCGTAATTAGACGTAAACTCATAAGGACATTGACAAGACAAAGTACGTTACGCAAGCTCAAAAAGTGTTATTATAGGGGCGGGATTGTGGAGAAACATTGCAGACAACACCAGTCGTTCTTTCCGAAAAAACATACAACAATTATCATGCTCGGAGCGGTAGCGGAGAGCGTGACGCAGTCCCCACACCCTAAAAAAACGTCCACAAACCCAAAAAACTCCATACAAAAACCTTTGGGACAAGACACGATGTATAGGCGAACTTTTGAGTTTTTTCCCCTCGCCCTCCTCCCCCTCCAAATTATTTTCAAAAACCACGTCGCAGCAGCTTTCCAACGAGCCCACACTCATCAAAATCGATTGGAAACGAGCCGAGATATCGCCAATCAAAGATGACCAATTTCCATATAAAAATGGTAAAATCTGCTTTGAAAGTCATAAAAATTTTATGTTGTTGTGTGTCAACGACCTATGTATGTCTCTATGTATCTATCTACTTTTTTTTTCTCGAGAACCGCCCGAGCGATTTCCTTAAAATTTTCAGGGAACATCAGTCTCGGCCCCAAATGAAAAATTTCATATGCCGCTTTTCCGGGCCGCATATAACCCAAAAACAAATACAACCAATCAACATATCTTGAGCTGTTAGAATTTTTGCTATGAAATGGTAATCAGAACTGTAAACTTTCAAACACAAAAAACCTTCTATTGGCGACCCTGTTTAACGAAAACCCTATACCAAAAATACGACTATATTAATGTGAAATGCGCGAAATAAAGAGAATTTTCTCAAAATTTCATATAATTTTATCAATTCGGTGGGGGGGCTCGAGCCCCCCCTGGCAGTCGACCCTGGCTACGGGCCTGAGAGTTTTATCAGGAGAATTTTTTGGGATCATAAGAAAATGGCTGCCAGCTGACATAGCGGCGCCATCTTGGATTTTCGTTTATGCTTTTTCGGTTTTCGAATTTTAGCTCCGGAATGACGCTACTTAGAGAGACGGAGAAAAATTTTTTTTGAAGAAAATTTTGTTGAAGGAAAATTTTTTTTGGAGAAAAATTTTTTCGGGGAAATTTTTTTCGGGGAAAATTTTTTCGGTAGAAAATTTTTTTCGTAGAAAAATTTTTTTCGTAGAAAAACTTTTTTTGGAGAATTTTTTTCGGAGAAATTTTTTTTCGGAGAAATTTTTTTTCTAAAATAAAATTTTTTTTTGAGAAAATTTTTTTCAAAAAATAGAAATTTTTTCATCAACTGAAAACTTCCAAAACGACTGATATCACAACAAAAACTTCTTAAAAGGTAGAGTGTGACGCAGTGCGTGAGTCTGCTTCCAAAATTAATGATATCGCTTGAGGTGACGCTATCGCTGATAATACGCAGAAGTTTGTTTGAATAGAACCTTGTGTTCAAAGTTTTAATTTCCTGAAAAATTACAGCGCTGTTTTCAAAACAAAATTACGTTGTGTTAAAAATATTGCGTCACAAATGCCGGACCCAACGACGAAATAATTTTTCTGTACTTTCAGTTTTTGCGCTGCAGAAAATTGACTTTTGTTTCTTATTGCGTAAATTGTTTAGGGTAAATTTAAATTTTTCGTGTAAAAACTGAAAGTGGTGAAAAATTATTCCGACGGTGGGTCCGGCATTTGTGACGCAATTTTTTTAACACAACGTAATTTTGTTTTGAAAACAGCGCTGTAATTTTTCAGGAAATTAAAACTTTGAACACAAGGTTCTATTTAAACAAACTTCTGCGTATTATCAGCGATATAGCGTCACCTCTAGCGATATCATTAATTTTAGAAGCAGACTCACGGACTGCGTCACACTCTACCTT
>CM055403.1:13025848-13044485 GCA_029228625.1 Pseudolycoriella hygida | reverse complement strand
GCCGGTGTTTGGGACGAATTGAAAGTCAACCATGGAAGTATTGTTATGAATCAAACTTTTCCAAAATATCCAAAGTGAATTTGATTCGTCCGAATAACAAATCTCAGTACAGAAAAACAATTTTCATATTTTCAGAGCACTTGGTCGATTATCAACCGACTTCAACATAAAATGGCGCTCATTATTCCATGATTGGGAAAATAGTGTGATTGGTTCAACAAATACCCTAAGCAATAAACAGATTTGGAATAAAATTGCGATTTATATTTCCAATTCTAAAAGAAAGGAAAAATTCAAATCTGAAGAGTTCTTGCAGGAGAACATGTTGATGAGTGACAGACGCGATACGAATGATAAATTTGATCGTTCTTCGCTTAAAAGTAACGCGTCGGTTTACAGTCAATATTCACTTCGTAGCAATCGAGAACTGCACACTAAACTACAAAATTTCAATCAAAAAATCGATCACATCAAAGACAAAACTGTTTCCTTGCAGAATGACAAAATGTTAAGCCAGTCAGAGACATGCTCCAACAAAGAAGTGCTGTACGATAATTTGAAGAATGGATCGCATTTGTTGGATATGTTCAAATTCAGAAAAGATGCGACAGAGAGTTTACTCAACAAGTTTTCAGGTGATCATGAAAATGGACTCGATATACGTCGTAAGAGTAGCTCTGGTGTAACTTTAGACTACGTTCCATCCTTCGGAATAACGCAGCTGGAGCAACAAGACCTGATTTCAATCAAAGATTATTTAATGGAAGCCTTTAGGGACCAACACCATCCATTGGGAGTACTCAATAGTAAAATATCATTTTGCTTTTACACATCGTACGGATGTTGGAAGGTGAAACCGACATCCATTCTTTCTAGTCAAGCAATGAAGGAGTGGGAAATGATTTCGAAACGAATTTACTTTCTCATACGAAAATTATTTCCGGCTCTACCGGTGGAAAGTGACGTCTGTGATGGGTAATAGAGATGTCGATACCTTCGGATTGTTTAAATAACAATATTTTGTTTTCAGAGAAATTATATCTCACCAAAGCTTACTGTATCCTATATTGTTGTCAGAAGGCATCTATTCCACGCTGTTCGTTTTATACGCAAGTAAATGCAGTCAAAGTGATGAAACGTACCGTCAGAGAACTTACACTTGCGATAAGAAGTCAAACAAAGATCTCATCTCATTTCTACGCATAGAAAGGTTAGTCCTTTTTCAGTTAAATATATCGAAAAAACTGTTTGTCGGCAACTGTAAAAGTTACAAATCCAATTTTCGTTCAAAGTTGTAGACGTTGAAACAGATGAGCGTTAGGTCAACATATTCCGGAATCAATGAACCCTGGAAAAATGACCACCGAAGAAAATATGGAGTGTCCTAAGAAGTCACAATCTTCCAATAGTTCCGGACACAAGATACTCTTTTCCTAATTATTAAGTAGCGATAGCTACTTTATGTTTTCACCCTTCATGTCCGTCCGTCCCTCCATCCGTTTGTGCACTACACCTCATTGCACCTAGCTGTCCTTTTTTTATAAGGGTGAGGAAATCTTCATAGGCACCCGGTTCTCCTGGATCAAGGTAGTATTGGATTTCATTCTTCAATGACCTACCAACTAAAACCTCCTTCCTTACTCTCCATGCTCTCTTCTCCCCGGAACCGCCTCACAGCATTACTTCGGGTAGGGGCTGTGCTTTCGCACCTACTCCCTCAGATCAACTGGCAGTCGTCTTTGATCGTCTCTCCATGCACTTTACAGCTTGCCCATTATTTTCGCAACTACATTATCCGCTACTTTCCACACCTCCTCATCGCGGCACATCTCCGATATTATGTTTCCGGCATTTACATCTGACCTACTCACAGTCATCAGCTGACCTCGCTCTTATTTGAAGTGGGGGCAGACAAATACTACGTGCTCTGCAGTCTCTTCTTCTCCCACGCATGTCGTGCAAAAAGGTGACCACGAATTCAAACCTGTGCAGGTATTTCGTGAAGCAAACGTGGCCTGACAGAAACTGTGTCAGTTGGAAGTTAACCTCTCCATGTTTCCTCTGTACCCATGTCGTTATGTTTGGTATGAGTCTATGGGTCCACCTTCCCTTGTCCGTGGAGTCCCACTCTTGCTGCAACTGTCTCAGTGATTCGGCTCTTAATTGCGTCCTAATGTTTTGGTAGTTTGACCCTCCATTCTCTTCTTTCTATGACATTCGCTGTCTTCCGTCAGCGTTATGCATATGGTCATCGTTCCGGCTGTGACACATACCACGCTAGTGCCCCGTAGCGCAATACCGATGTGATCTGTTCGTGCTGTGGAAAGAGCTCTCACTGTGGCACCTACCTTCTCCGGGCACTTTTCTTTTGGCCCCGATGTATCTTTCGTCATCGTCATTACTGTTCTGAACACACACACTCTGGCGCTCTCATTTCTGGCCTTTTGCATCCTCCTTCTTGTCTTAAAACAAGTCGCACGCCAAAGTCTTATTTCATTGTTCCACCAAAATGCCGGTTTTCGTCTATTTCTCGGCTTCATTCTCACTGCATCCAGCTGCAGCTCACTGCACCCAGCTGCACTTCACTGCACCTCACTGCACCTCACTGCACATAGCTAAACCGGTATTCCACACGAATTAGGAAAACAAAAATTAGGAAAAAAAAATTAGAAAAACGAAATTTAGGAAAAAAAATATTTGCCAAAAATAAGGAAAAACAAAAATCAGGGAAAACAAAAAATAGGAGTGAATTAAATTAGGAAAAACTGTAATTAGGAATCAGGCAAAGGAAGAAAATAATGTTTGAGAGAATGCGCCACAGGGCATGATAAGTCCTGGAAAATAAAAAAGCGGGGTCAAGGGGCGGCAGTTCCCGCGTATAGGGGTTTGAAGCAGAGTCCCATGCACGGAAGGCAGCCTGCAGGGCGTTATTAGCTCGCTGAAGGCGCGGGGGTTTAGGGGGCAGAACCCCCTACATACCAAAAATAAGATTTCGACCTCCTTAGGAATTCCTGATTTTCGTTTCTCCTAATTTTGGCTTTTCCTAATTTTGGTATTTCCTGATTTTTGTTTTTCCTGATTTTTGATTTTCCTTATTTTAGGTTCTTGATTTTCGTTTCCAGATTTTTGGTTCCTGATTTCTTGATTCCTGTTTTTTGCTTTCCTAATTCAGGTGGACATTCAGCTGAACCTCACTGCACATAGCTGCACCTCACTGCACATAGCTGCACCTCACTGCACATAGCTGCACCTCACTACACATAGTTCCACCTCACTGCACCTACCTGTGACCAGATGCACCTAGGGATTCAACTTCCTTGACTTCACTCTATTGCTACGTTACTATATCCATGTCAATGGTTTATTAAGTGCCCATAGCTACTTCATGTTTTCACCCTTCATTTCAATGGCTTATTTTGTCCCAGGAAATGTTGACGCTAGGCTTTTCACTTGTGGGGACAGATAGAAATATCTTAATACGGGAGAGCGATTTCGGGCCATTTAAAAAAATTTCCTCGGGGACTGCTGTCGAAATGAGGGAAAGAAAAGAGAAATGAAAACGTAATTCTAAAAAGAAAAAAGAGAAATTCAAACTATTACGTCCTCCCTCAATTATTTTCATTCATTAATGTTGATAGTAATCCCCGAGACAAGTTAAAATAAAAGTGATCTGTTCTTTAAAATACCCTTCCCTTATTGACTGTTTATCCGGATCAGTTACCAGAACAATTCCCAGCCAATAAAACTGAGTTTAGTGCTAAGCACTGTCAAGCTTTTATATGAAAATTTTGACATTGTCTTCAAATGACCAGTTAATTAACTGAACTTTTGTACATAAACTGGTCTAGACAGTTAATAGTTATATCGTTTTCATTTAAAAAAAATTAAATTGCAGTAATTTACTTCCAATGATACGAAGCAATCAATTCGAGAACGCAATTTTGTGTTTGAAGCAAGTGAAGGAGCAATACTGTCCACGGAAAATGCTGAACCAAATCGAAAATACTTTTAAATTGATGGATGAAGCGAAATGCGAAGTTTTAGGTGAGTCAAATATTTTTAGTGTAGACGACTACAATTCAATTTGTTGCTACATTTGTGCAGGAAAATCGTACATTCTTAACGCCGATAACATTATGCCGCTGACCATTTTCCTCATAATTCGAGCTGGAATACCACATCTCGGCGCTGAACTTCTGCTGCTCGAAGACTTGATGGGAAGTGATTTTGAACCGGTCATGCTGGGATTTGCCGGATATTGTTTTGCAACTGTTAAAGCTACGTATCAGCACATCTTAAGTGACAAATTTTTTCAAGATTAGTTGCTGTCAGAATCGATGTAAAAAATGAGTCGGGGACTGCAGTTTAAGAATTTTTTCGTCCCTCTGCATGTAAAACTCATTTACTACGTACAGTTTTTGTAAAAGTTATTTATATCACAAAATGTGAAAATGACAAAACTCTGTGGGATTCGTGCGGAACTAACACACCGCATCAAGCCATAATACAATTTTAAACGTTCCTGTACTTGTTGTAAGAATCGAAAGCGGTGCGTGAAGAACGAAAATTGGTACTTTTCCTCCCCTCAGTCGGATGAAAATATTGTCAGAACTCACTGATTGAAACAATTTGTACACCGTTTTCAAGTGACGAAAATTGAAGCCAGAAATAGTTATTTCAGGCAACAACAGCTGTACCCCGAACGGATTTAGAGCTACAGGCGAGGGGTAAACTGCAATGGTAAATGGTGGGACAGTGTTACATGTAAATGGGTCAGAAATGACCCTTCATTTACTCGTAAATGGCCATAAATGAACCATAATGTGTGCAACATGATTTGCCGTTGTCGTTTATTCCTCGACTACAGGAGAATGTACCTGAATCAACAGACCCGAATAGTTACATGCAGTGGGACAAAAATCCTAAAATCTAATATACAAATGGAGACGAATATTTAGAAAAAATGGCAACTCAAGTGTATGCACATTGTTATATTGACGGTGTGAGAGAGAAAAGCTTGATATTTACAGTAAAATGACGTCTTTCGTATCAAAGACGCTCATAAGTCGTTATTTACGAGGTTCCGTAAAAGCAACAGGTGAAACAATATTTCAAAATATTGTCAACAACTCAGTGATGAAAGATTCCCAATACGTACGTGACTGCAGATACGAAAGAAACGAATGTTCGCTTCTGCTACTATGTAAATCGAAACAAGTTAAGGCAATTTCAATGAAATTGTATAATCAATTGAATCTCGTATTTGTAATGCAAAAATATTTTATGTTGTTAAATATATTCTAAGTTTAAGAAAAACGTTAATAAAAAATGGATTTAAAGCCCAAATCGTGTTATGCAATTCATAATACCCCTGATTGCTATCTTTGTGTCATAAATCTATAGTACTCAGTACTCTTATAGTTATTAACTGCATTGGCTATGTAATTCAGTTGTGACACATCTGCGAAAGTTTGCGATATCCGAGCCGAAGGCGAGGTGTCGTAATCGCAGATGTGTTACAACTGCATATCATAGCCAATTCAGTTCAAAATTTTAATGCATAAGCGAGCGGTATGTTTAAAACACACCAAAAAATTTCACATATTTTCCACACGTTCGCTTTGACAACAACAAAGCGGCCATGTTTTTCGTTTAGTACGATGAGAGCGTTTCATACCTTACACAGTAACTAGATTTACATGGTTTCGTGCAGCTTATAAGTGGTTTCGTGCAGTTTACACAGTTTCGTGCAATTTCGTAGCATTTATTTTATGTATACATTGGCGATGTACCGTCAATGTAACACAACAATACCGCTCGCTATGCATTAAAAACATTTTTGACATAAGCTCTAAGGGGTCTCGCTAAAATTGCTTCATACTAACAGAAAAATGTAAGAAAAAGTCTGACTCTTTTAGCTCTTCTAAAAGTCAAGAATCTCACTCTTATTTTGACAGTAATATTGATGTAATAAATTACAAAAAAATTGCCATAAAATTGTATACTAAATCACCTTTTTAATTCTTTCTGTAGTCATTTAGTCATTGTCATCTTGTTCTTCTAGATGAAGGTGTTACTTCATAAGGTAAAGAGCAAGAGTAATGTATAAAGAGTTGAAGTTACGATTTAGTATATTTTTGAATCTTTACATTTGGACGTCTATATGGAAATCTGTCAAAAGTGGAGTGGGATTCTTGACTTTTCAAAAAGTCAAACTAGAATTGGGAGGGTTTCTATAGCCCTTTTCATCTTCCATCAGGTTTTTTGATATTTTTCAGTTATTCTCGACATGAGTGAGGTCATCCAGTGGAGTTTCCTAGGTTCATGGGATTCTTGTGGATTATTGCTGACTTCTCTAGCAATTTTCAACTTCAATGTGGTTTCTTGATATTTTCGCTCATTCTGGACATGAGTGAGGTATTCAAATTGACCAAAATTTTGAGGAGTTTTTTTTGCTAGAGATAAACTTACAAAAGTACTGATATCCGCCAAAAAACCTCTTACAGAGGAGGTGTGACGCAAGTCTTCATTTCTGCTTACAAAAGTTGAGAAATCAGAAAAGGGTGACGCATTAAGCATCTAAGTTAAAACGATTTTCTTCCAGTTACAAAAGTTCTGAAATCGGAGGAAGGTGACGTATTCAGCTTCGATACGCAAAAAAATTAAAACGAAGGTACGTTGTGTTTTTAAAAAATTGCGTCACAAATGCCAGACACATCAGCGTAATAATTTTTCAACACTTTCATATTTCACACTCAAAAATTTAAATTTGAACAGTATGTACAATCTTCGCGAAAAGAAGTAAAAGTCAAATTTTTGCAGTGTAAAAACTGAAAGCATAGAAATATTATTTCGTTGTAGGGTCTGGTATTTGTGACGCAATTTTTTAAAAACACAGCGTAACTTTGTTTTAATTTTTTGCGTATAGAAGCTGAACGCGTCACCTTCTCCCGATTTCAGAACTTTTGTAACTGGAAGAAAATCGTTTTAGCTTAGATGCTCAATGCGTCACCCTTTTCTGATTTCACAGCTTTTGTAAGCAGAAATGAAGACTTGCGTCTTACCTCCTCTGTAAGAGGTTTTTCATGCTTGCTTACAGAAACGAAAGTATTTTCGGTCCTCTTACGGGAACCTCAAAGTACTTTTGGTTATCTTAGCAAGCATGAAAAACTCAATACATCACGCGAAAACGAGTAACCTTGTGATGTAAATAACTATTTTGGCGAATCTTCAGTTAGTATGAAGTAATTTTAGCGAGACCTTAGAACTTATGTCAAAAATGTTTCACCAGTACTGGATTTATAAACACAAACATAGCAGTTTTCACTATTGTCGACATCGATCTGACGAATGTTTCAAACTGTGTAGTGAAACTTATCCTTCATATAGGTGCCACGATATTGATGTAAAAGCGTGTATAATAAAGATTGATCCTTCAACTTGAGGTTAGTTAATTTTCTATTAATATTATTTTGTAACTACAGAGAATTTTGTGAGTGGGAACGATGATGTCCGTGGAATTGCCCATAGGTACAAGTCTAAAACGAAGTCTAGAACGAAGTTTTTCGAAAAGGGGTCTATTGCGTTTACCAAGATGTTTGTAACCAGTCGAATTTCGACCTAGAAGTAGGAGGGGACCATCGAACATGGTCCTTAGATAGCGAATCCCACAAAGTGGAATGGCTCTATATACTGAGCAACATAACACCGCCACATATTCGCAGAGAGGATGCGTCAAAACAGAAACAGACTTCGACCAGTCTTTACATAGCGACATGGAACTAGCTCCCCCCACCCTTCGTCTAAAATCAAGAAAACCCTTTTGGAGTTTCTACAAAAATAGGAGCAATTTTGACTATCTGAAGACAAGATGGAAAGAGTGCTGGCGAAACACAACTGTAGTAAATAACCACTTAATTGAAGACCCAACAGAACCGGTTAACGGTCTCGACCTACCTAGACGACTCTTACTGAGAATTAACAGATTTAGAACAGGACAGGGAAGCTGCGCTTTTCTCATGCACAGATGGAATTTTGCAGAGTCCCCACTTTGCGATTGTGGGGAAAACCAAACGATGAATCATATCTTAAGCCATTGTCCTAGTCGCCGCTTCTCCGGAAGCTTAGAGGACTTGCACAGAACATCAGACAAAGTAATCGCGTGGAGTTGACGTTACGAAAAGACTCGAACATATTTAAATAAATATTGCCTTAATTCTTACGTGTATGAAATTACGTCGACATTAAATTGAATTGGAAATTGCCGAAGCAACGGTGTAAAAAACCCTTCCGAAAGCACAAAATTGACGCCCAAATAGACAAAAATGTTCAGCTCAATTTTCTCTATTACATAGCAAAAATCCTTTTTTTGTCTAGAGCCGACTTTAGGACCGACCTAAGGCACTAAGGAGAGGCCTCAGACAAATAATTCTATACATAGAAATGTTTATCTCAATTTTCTCTACAACAAAAACAAGCAAAAACTATTTTTTTGTCTAGGGACGACCTTAGGACCGACCTAGGGCCTAGAGGCCTTGGACACTTACTTCCATAGACAAAAATGTTTCCCTCAAAGCATAGCAAAAACACTTTTTTTGGTTAGCGCCGACCTTAGAACCGACCTGTCTCAGTTTTAGGGTCCTGACTGAGTCCGAAGAGTTTCTTTCATAAAATATTAGACATTCCTAGATCTTTCGATTAAAAAACAATTTTTGAAAATCGGAAGAGATTTACTCGAGTTATGTACAAAAAACATGCAGTCCAAGGGCTCAAAATCAAAAAAGTTTCTTCCACAAAATATCGGCTATGCCCAGGCTTTTCAAACAAAAAAGTTTATAAAAATCGGAAAAGTTTTACGCGAGTTATGTACAAAAAACCAAAAACCACTTAAACGGCCCTAGCTCGGCAGACCTTAGGCCAACAATGCCCAGATTCAATCCCATAAAAGATTTTTTGATTACCTTTCTGGGGAAAAAAGTTTTTGAAAATCGGTTGAGTGTTACTGGAGTTATCGTGTTGACGGACGGACGGACGGACATTTTTTTATTGCTGATTCGTCATCTAAGGATCATGATCGATGCTCCCCCTCCCCTACTCCCGGGTCGAAATTCCACTGGTTACAAGCGTCGTGGTGAACGCATAAGACCCCTTTTCGAAGAACTTCGTTCTTCGTACGAGTCTAAAAATGTGCGTCCGTTCGTCCGTCTTTTTGTCTATTTGGTGATGAATTTTGTGCTTTCGGGAGGGTTTTTTTTTACACCGTTGCTTCGGACGGGTTTTTCAATATTGATCTATCGGCAATTTCCTATACAATCTAATTTGGACGTAGTTTCATACACTTAAGGCAATATTTACTTTGATACGTTCGAATCTTTTTGCAAGATCTATTATGTTTGTCACATCTAATGTGATACTTACGGTGTGATGCGTACGTACGCATGTTTTTTACTATTTTCTAGTGCTTTCTTTTTTCTATGGTGTACTTTACTGAACTATTTTATAATAGGAAAGTACTCTTTTTCACTCAAAAAGAGTTGGTCGCTTTATGCTAAACTTTCAATATGTTCAATTTTCAAAACGGGAGTTGCTCGAATTTCATATTGTGTGACATCCCGATGAAGCGCGAACAGGGCAACGGGCAACAGTCGTTGAACTTATTTTGATGTATAGCATGTATAGTCATAATCGCCATACACTGCACACCGCAAACACTTCATACACTGATTTTAATGAGCAATTATCCACATTTCAGTAATAATTTACGAATATTTCTTTTCGTCAAAACGGTTAATTTTACGTAAATGAGTTTCTTACGAAGTCCTCATATTGACCTTTGGTTTCCAAGAATTTTATTTCTCTCTCTTATAGTAGCGCTGTTAATTTTTACCAATATTTCAGCTATTTCGTAAACGTTTTCGTTGTTTCACTTATATATATTTTTTTAATTATTTTACGCCTGCCGGGTGCCCGCCTGAGTTTTCTTATAGGTGCGCCCCATAAATTTCTATAAGAATTTCTTTAAATCATAAAATAGAGACAACTCTGCCGATCAGTTAATTAGTTTAGTTTAGCACGACGTTTGTAAACAGTCGAATTTCGACCGGGGAGCACCGATCATGGTTCTTAAATGACGAATCAGCAATAAAAAAAATTCCGTTCGTCAACTCGAGTAAAACTCAACCGATTTTCAAAAACTTTTTTTCCCTGAAAGGATCACAAAATCTTTTATGGGATTGAATCTGGGCACTGTCGGCCCAAGCGCCGCCGAGATAGGGCTGTTCAAGTGATTTTTGGTCTTTTGTACATAATTCGAGCAAATCTTTTCCGATTTTCATAATTTTGTTTGAAAGGTCTGGGCATAGCCGACTATTTATGGCCTTGGACTTAGCTAGGGCACTACAAACGAGTTTCTGCTAGGGCCCTACATGTTTTTTGTTCATAACTCGAGTAAATCTCTTTCAATTTTCAAAATTACTTTTTTAATCGACAGGTCTATGAAAGCCCAACAATTTGTAGAAGAAACTTTTTTGAGATTGGGCCCTAGGCAGAGCCTAAAATAACATATATCGCAGGGGGAAAAGTGCACCAGCCGCCCCACTGAGGTGCTCCAACGCCCTTTCGGTGCTCCACGTCCTCCTTTTTCTATTTTGTCTGTGAAATCTTTTTTCGTGTCCCTCCCCTTAAAAAGGGTGCGCACTATTGGAATGGTCCCTTACATAAAAAACTCAAAACCTTGCACACAAAGACTATTTAAAAAATTTCGCCTGCGGTGCTGAATTTAATGTTTAATTATGAAGAACCAATGAGGTGCCCCTACAATTCTCGCGTGCCGAGGGGGATTTTACTTGAGGAAATGGTGAGACAGTCAATATTTCCGTATTTCCGTTTGATCAATTGAATGATAAATGAGCAGGCCCGTATCTAGGGGGGGGCAGAAGGGGCTTAGCCCCTCCTGGAAGTCTCTGAGCCCCTCCTGGGATCTTAATGGAACCAGCTATAAATCAACTGACGAGTGATATTTTCCTGTTATGCGAGCAGTATATTGTAAAAGTTTCGCTGCGCGGCATTTTTTGCTGCTTTGATAGTTATTATATCATCACATTCTATAATTTTGACAATATAAACTTGACAACCATTGATGCGATCTGATTACAATTTACTTTCGCAAGTTCAAAGAACAAGAGAAGTGATATTAGTAACTTTCTTCCGTGGCGCTATGCTTTACTCACTAAAGACCTACAAAATCAAAAAATTACGCCTGCGGTGATGTAGTGCTAAACTTTACCCTGTATTACCCTAATTTTGAAAATTTCGCTTGCGGCAGCGTTAAAGTTAATGGTTTAACTTATTTAAAAAACCAAGGTGGGGAGCGTAACAGAAAAATTGACTCGGAAGGCTCACAATTTAAAACTTTTGTTTAGAAAATTTATAGTTATTTCGACTGGCTTCCTCTTTATAAGATTTTATCAATATTTTAACAATTTGGAATGTGGTGAAGTTCTAAAAAAATTCCTCTCCCTAAAATCTTTTCTTTATAAATATTTGAGCGTTGAAAGAAATTCGAAAAAAATTCGCTCGCTCCGCTCGCGACTTGTCTTTCTATCGATCAAAATTTCTATCAGCGGGAAAATTGATTTCGTCAGTGGGAAATTTAGTGTAATTTTGCGGATACCGGGAAATCGTGAAAAGTCGAATTGAATACTGGGAAGTTCCGATATTAATTGACAACTGCAATAATGACGCAAAAGAAGCCCCAAAGGTCAAAAGACAAAGAAGGTATGTTGAAGGTTTTTTATTCGTTTGAGTTTGAAAATTTACTATTGTTCTGCCTAACAGTTTCACATAGTGGAATCGACGACCATTCTACTGTTCCGATATCATTAGTTGACAATGATAATCATTGCTAGTTGTAACGCTGTAGAAACAGTAAATTCACTGAGTGAATGTTTGTTGACGCAGTCTGATGAATTTCTCGATTCTATCGAGCCTATAAACTTTTTGTCTCTTCTCACAGTGTTTTATATCGCAATCAATTGTAACCCTACCGTTTCGAAATAATTAACTCGTAATATCAGAAACCTCGGTGTAATGTTTGATGTGATGTGATTCGCAAGTTTTTTTTTTCTAAATATACGCCTTTTCTGTTTGTACTATGCGCCCTTTAGTGAAACGTGCACCCCAGTCCAAAATCCTTATTTTAGGCTCTGGCCCTAGGTTATAGCTAGGGCACAAAAAACGAGTCTTTGCTGGCGCTCTACATGTTTTTTGTACATAACTTTCGATTTTCAAAAAAGATTTTTTAATCGAAAGGTCTAGAAATGTCTAACATTTTATGGAAGAAAATTTTTTGATTAGAAGCCCTTGGACTTAGCCAGGACCCTAAGACTGAGTTTCTACTAGGGCCCAACGTGTTTGCTTACGTAAATTGGGTAAATACTACGTTTTCTATTTAAGAAGTAACCGAGTACCGAATTATATTCAAAAACAATTTTTGGCCGTTGTCTGTGCATAAGGCTCAAGTGGTCCTCACGTTCCAAAAAAAACTTCTTTTTGCTATGTTGCAGAGCAACTTGAGGGAAACATTTTTGTATGTGTATGTGTCCGATGCCTCTACTTAAGGTCGGTCCTAAGGTCGGCCTTACACAAAAAAATTGTTTTTTGCTACATTTGTAGAGAAAATTCAGGTAAACATTTTTATCTATCTAGAGCAATAATCTCGTACTTATTACCCTAGGGCAAAAACGTTTAACTCGATATATTGCTCTCGATAGATAAAACTATATATGCACCGCTGTCCAGGATGGTTTATTTTGACGATTTGGAGGTTATTTCCCGAGAGCATCCTGGACAGCGGTGCATAATCTACTATTATGTATGGAAGTATATGTCAGAAGAATCTCCTTTGTGTTCTAGATCGGTTCTAAGGTCTGCCCAAGACAAAAAAAATAGTTTTTTGCTTTGTTGTAGAGAAAATCGAGGTGAACATCTTTGTCTATTTGGGGGTCAATTTTGGCTTTCGGAAGGGTTTTTTACACCGCTGCTTCGGACAGGTTTTTTACACCGCTGCTTCGGACAGGTTTTTCAATATGCCCTCCCGCCAATTTCGAATACAATTTTATGTGGACGTAATTTCATACACTTAAGAGTTAAGGCAATAATAATAATAATAAGTACGTTCGAGTCTTTTCGTAATATCAGCTCTGTTTGCCACATCTATTTTTATTTTTTTATTTATTTATTTCGTCAAATAATCCTGACTACTTACATTTTAAAGCGAAAAAAAGACTTCTCACAATGGCGCAGGCAGTAAAAAATCGATCTTTTCAAAAACAAATGTTGTACAATAAATAAAATTTGACAAACAAAACATTTTTTTAAAATAAACGAAAACACATATTCTGATCATATGATAGCAACACATCTACATTTGAGTGTTGGTACTCACCTCATTTGAAGAGTTGATAGAGGTTTTACAAACTTAACAATTGATCTTTGAAATTGAATGTTCACTACTACGTTTTTAGAAGAAATTGTCAGAAGATGGAATATTTTAACTCGTAGCAACGATCAAATTAATGTGTGATCGTTTACAATTAATGGATGTTCACGCCGCATTGTGTATTTTTAGGAAGTCTTTAGGTAGTTGTAGGTTCAATTATTTGCTGCGTTCTTCTAGGGCATTTCTATTACGTGATCATTTAAAAAATGTTGACGAGATTTTTCGTTCAACTATTGAAGCGATTACGAATGTTAGGATGTCAGAATTTTCTTGGGATCAGGCTACTCTTCCTTTAGCTTTTGGGGGTTTAGGCATTCGGAAGGTTGAAGATTTGGCATTGCCAGCCTATTTATCATCTGTGTATTCTTCATCTGATCTGTCAAATAAGTTGTGAGAAAAATTTAATTTGCAAATAATCGATAATTACATTTTAGAGTTAGTTGAGGAAATTCCTCAAGATTTTATTCCAGGTTATGAGAAGAGAATGGAGCAGAAAAATTGGGATCTTCCGAGGATCAACAGCAAGTTTTCTAGGATGTTTGATTCTAGTGAGCCTGTTGCTCGAGCCAGACTACTTGCGTCATCTGATGGCATGACTCTAATTCCGTGGAGTCATGGAAAGTCTCTTCTCTGGGACGTGACTGTTCTTATGTCAATGAATCTTCCAAGAAAGCGCGTTCAATATCCGATAAAGCGGAAAGATTTAAGCATAATCATTATATTCGTTTAAAAGAGAATTATTTATTAACTCCTGTTGCTTTCGAAACTCTAGGTTGTATGGGCCCAGAAACGAAGAAATTTATAGGCAAATTAGGGTCATTGATAAGGACAGCTTCTGGGGAATCACGCTCGAAAGATTTCCTATTACAGAAGATTTCAGTTGCAATTAAAAGAGGCAATGCGGCATGCATCCTGGCAACATTAGGGAAAAGTAGAGTAGATGAAATTTATTTATTGTAATTTGTTGTTGAAAAGATCGTTTTTTTACTGGCTGCGCCATTGTGAGCAGTCTTTTTTTTCGCTTAAATAAAAACATTGCTTCCGAAAGTAAAAAAAAAAAAAAAAACTCGTAGCCTATTTAAGCGCGGGCTTGGGTGGGCACTAGGCGAATTTCCGGGCCACCCGCTCACCTCTACTACGGGTTAGTGGTTGTAACAACGGTTCAAAATAAGGTCTGAAATAGAAATGTCCACGGTAGCTCAATTGATAAGACCACCACCCGGGATGTGTAGAAATTATATATTCTCAGTGAACGATGACAGCTTTCACCAACGATCACTTTGAGGTTTATCGAACAAAGTGATTCTTGTTCTAGCCGGTTGTGAGTTTTCACATTCTTTAATGGGCAGTTTGACATTCGTTTAGCCGTGTTCCGTTGGGGATGTAATAACACTACCGCCCAGGAAAGTTAGACCCGGTTCAGAGTTTTCAATTTTCTTAATGGGCGGTAGTGTTATTATATCCCCAACGGGACGCGGCTAAACGAATGTCAAACTGCCCATTAAAGAATGTGAAAACTCAGGACCGCCTAGAACAAGAATCACTTTGTTCGATAACACTCAAAGTGTTCTGAACGAAGAAACAATTGAACGCGCTCTGTTTTCAAATTCGGCTGAAACACGCGCTCCACCTGGTTATCGTCTCTCTGAAAAAATCGACTTGCTATAATTTTGCTGATTATATGATCGCCACATGCGGTTTCAATCACACAATGCTCTTTCAATAAGAACACAACATTTGTCTTGAACGTTTTGAAAATAAAATCGACATCAAATGTTGGAGGGATAGAATCAAAATAAATATTTAATTGTATTTAATTTCTGAAATTATCTGCATTTTTGTCAATATTATTGCTGTCACGATGAAGTTTGAAATATTTGCAAGAACGATTGAAAATAAAGATCACACCGATGTGTGCAGATTCTGTTTGGCGGAAAACACTAGCTGTCGCATAAAAACCAGGACCATAGCCAATCTATTCAAAGAGTTGACAAGTGAAGATGTTTGTGTTTTTGAATCAAATCGCAACGGTTATTGAATCGACTGCTAAACATTAATTTCGTTTCAGTTGTCACTATCTTTGGATTATCCAGATTTTGTGTGCGGTAAATGTGAGAGTAAACTGCAGACAGCCATTAAAATTCGTAATGATATCGAGGAAATAGAGAAGTGCTGGAAACAATACATTAACGAAATGCATGTCGTTAGGGATGTGAAGGTTGAAGATCTAGACGAGGAATATGATAAATTCGAGACGGTCGAGATTCTTATTGAGCCAGTACATCAGGAAGACTTGGACTACCTAAACTCCTCTTCTTCAACTCTTAAATACGAGAACCAATATGAGTCATACGTTTGTGAAGATTACATAAGCGATGGCATGGATGATGTCTTGGAGACATCAAATCCCACCATAGAGACACATGATGACGCCGATAACCCACTAGAAGCAATTGAGAAAATGGACTGTAAGGAAAGCGATGCATCGCCCAAAGAATGCGATGTACTCAAAAAAAAGTCTCGACCTGAAACGACGGAAACTACTCAGCTTTCTTGCGACATTTGCAAAAAAACTTATTCAAGTCGGCACGGGATTCGAGCGCATATGGAACGACATGCTCAAGGGTCCACCGACCTTGCGTCAAGATCGAAACTGATCATGCGTTACAAATGCCACTCTTGTAATGAACGTTTCGACAAGAAAAAATTGCTCGAAGAACATGAAATGCGACACTCAGGCGTAAGTAATGCAGCACAGAGTTCATTGAATTATACTGAAAAACGTAAATTTCTTTTAAAGAATGTTTTGCATGTCTGTCACATCTGCGGAATCGGCAAAAAAAGTAAATCGTTGATAAACAACCACTTGAGAACACACACAGAAAACTACATTCCGAAAAGGACCAGAACTTCAAGACCGAGGAATACAAAGAGATACTACACGTGTTGGCTATGCCCGACTAGACTTGACTTTAATACGGTGGATGAACTGAAGCTTCATCGAAAGGAGTACCACCATGATTTTGAATGTCCATTTTGCAAAAATGGTTTTATGACAAATCAAGCGCTCCAAAGTCATATGCTCATTCACAGTACACACGACCGACCACACAAATGCGCGGTATCGTATTTTCACTTTCATTCCGTGTAACCAATGGAAAATTTATAATTTTTCTTTGCAGATTTGTGGTGGATCGTTTTCAAAAATTGGACATTTGAAGTCGCACATACAAGGAAAGCATGCCGAACGAAAGCCATACCCTTGTGACAAATGCGACAAAGGATTTGTTCATCGTTACCAATTACAGTCACACATTCGTATTTTTCATGAAAAAATCAAAGCCTTTAAATGTAGTCAATGTACTTTGTCATTCGGTCATTCAAAATCAAGGGTATGGCACATGAGGACCGTCCATAAAATGTAAGTCTTAGTTTAAGAATCGTGAATGTAACTTGTTTGTAATTAAATTCTGATTTCTACATCAAATTGTTTCTTCATTTGCTTGAAAAAACTTTGACATTGATATGATGACAGTAATATTCAAGAGTCGAGTGAAACCGATCAAGCATATGGTCCTTCAGACGACGCTTAAATGGAAGATGGAAGAATATTAAAGAAGTTGATACCACGAATTTCGATCACGGATTGTCGAAAATTTGAGCGAGCAAGGAAGGGTGAAGCAAATTCCTCCCTCTCGTAAAATGATCATGGATCTCAGAATTCTACTTCAGTGAGACATCATTTTTAGACCCGTAAAGGGGTCTAATGCATTTACCACGACGTTTGTAACCAGTCGAATTTCGATCCGAGAGTAGGGGGAGAGAATCGATCATGGTCCTGAGATGACGAATCAGCAATAAAAAAAATGTCCGTCCGATTTTCAAAAAAAAATGTATAATCGAAAGGTGTAGGAATGTCTCACATTTTATGGAAGAAAATTTCTTGATTAGAAGCCCTTCCTTTTCTATTAAGGGGTACCGAGTACCGAATTACATTTGAAAACAAATTTGGGCCCGGTGCGGTACCTGTGCATAAGGCTCAAGTGGTACTCAGGTCGGTCCTAAGATCGGCCCTACCAAAAAAAATTTTTTTTTTTGCTATGTTGCAGAGCAAATTGAGGCAAACTTAGGGAAGTATGTCGGCCTTTGACAAAAAACGTTTTTTTTTTGCTGTGTTTTGTAGAGCAAATTGGCGGTGAAATCGGACGGTCGAAATATTATTTTGCTCCGCGAAAAATCTCTATAACATTAAATAAAACGCAGTGACTAATTGCACCCGGGTGCAATTAGCCGCACAACACAGCAGATGCTAATGGTACCCGGGTACAAATCGCCGCACAACACAGCTGATGCTAATGGTACCCGGGTACAAATAGCCGCACAACACAGCCGATGCTATTGGTACCCGGGTACAAATAGCCGCACAACACAGCCGATGCTATTTGTCCCCAAACGGGTTGCTATTGGTACCGGGGTACAAATAGCCGCACAACACAGCAGATGCTAATGGTACCCTGGTACAAATAGCCACGCAACACAGCTGATGCTATTGGAACCCGGGTACAAATTTGGCGCGCGCCAAATTAAGTTCTATTTTTAAAATTTGGGTACGAATAGCATCGGCTGTGTTGCCTGGCTATTTGTACCCGGGTTCCAATAGCATCAGCTGTGTTGCGTGGCTATTTGTACCAGGATACCATTAGCATCTGCTGTGTTGTGCGGCATCGGCTGTGTTGTGCGGCTATTTGTACCCGGGTACCAATAGCATCAGCTGTGTTGTGCGGCTATTTGTACCCGGGTACCATTAGCATCTGCCTAAATAAAAATACAGTTGAATATAATCCAAATAGTGAGTTTTCCGATTACAAAGACGTTAAAAACTACATGCGGTTCGAGTTGAAATCGAAGAGTTTTTCCTGAATATGTAACAAAGGCCCGTCGCAGCCTTATTTAATTAAATTTATTTAGATAACATAACCAAAGACCCGTACGTATCAGAATAGATGTGGCAAACAGAATACATGTGGCAAAGAGACTCGAACGTATCTAAATATACAAATAAGCAAACAATCCAACGTTTTCTGTTCTTTTATAACTGTAAGAATTTCAAAGATCCATAGAAATTACCCAAGGTAATGT
>CM055403.1:12968146-13005791 GCA_029228625.1 Pseudolycoriella hygida | reverse complement strand
ATACTTGCTGAGATATTTACTTGAAAGTTTCACCGACCCTAGAGAAACCTAGAGAACGTTTTTGGTCACTTTTTCGACCATATCTCCGGAACCACTTGACCGATTTTCCTCATCTATGAACTTGAATCATGGGACATATGTACCTTGTGGAACAAAGTTTAGGGTGATCGGTGCAGCCGTTTAGAGAAAAACGATGGGACGGACAGACGGAATTTTTTTTTCATGCTTGCTATCAGGGGCGAAAAGAAAAATGTAATCCCACGGGGCGAAAGCTGGCGCTTTCGCCCCTTGGGCTTTCATTTTTCAACTTTCGTCCCTGATAGCAAGCATGAAAAACTTAATACGTCACTCGGAAATGAATTACATGCCTACTACCTCCTACGTAAATAACTATTTCGCTGATTCGACATCTCTAGACGATATTAAATGCATCCCCTTCACTCCCGCTTCGATCTACCCCATGTTACAATAAAATTGTTTGTAGGGAACGTATAGAACCTTTGTACTTCGTACGGGTCCAATAATACATTTATTTATCCATTAGCGGTATATGCAATAATCTGATGACAGCCACTTATCGTGTGCGGATGGTGAGAGGAATTATTACGAGGTGCCGGTATTCTACTCTTACTAGTTTCTCTCTTAGTACATTTCATAGATGGCACTGGGTTTGTCGCACAGCTTATTACTGGCACATTAAATAGTAATTTTCCTACCTAGTTTTGTAACTAAGGTTTTTTTCACTATTTAGGACGTGTGCTGAAAAAATCTAGTTACAAAGCGAGGTAGGAACAACGTTTTCTGCAATTCAATGCCGAAATAGACAAAACCAAACAATAAAATTTCTATTTCGATCACAATTTCCTTTTCATTGCATTTTTATTCTCAAATAAAATTGAGTGCTGAAAAACTTTTCCGCACTCAATCAAATTTGAGTGCGGAAAAGTTGACCTTTTCCACACTCAAAGCAGTATTCAAAACTGTCGTATTTCGGCATTGAATTGCAGAAAAGAATTTCCAGTATTCTATATCGATTACTAGATGGAAACGTTCAAAATTTCAAGACAAGTCAGGAAATGAAATTTGTATGAGTTATTTCCACACTGATTTAAAATTATTTAAAAGCAATAGATCAAGTCATGCATCACGTCAGATCCGGCAACACTACATAAGTTTCAACTGTTTCGTCGGGGACAAAACATTAAATTTGTATCGTTTTTTGCGAATTAATCATTTTCTGTATTTAATTAAGCGGACCAAATCAATGATGATGGAAGTTCATATAATGTTACTTTTTAAAATAACTCACTTGGTCCGTTTTATACAAAACACAAAATGAATAAATCATAAAAAACGAATTTCTTCCATACAAATTTAATATTTTGTCACCGACGGAACAGTTGAAACTCGAGGCGCCCTCATCTGTTTTGTGGCCAATATGTGAAATAGACACTCGATCCATGCAATGTGATGTTAACAGTGATTTCTTGAATGAAAATCGTAATTTTCGTTGTTTGTCTATTTCAAACGCCTGTTTTGCAGAAAGGACTGCGTGCAACACGTATTAAAATGTTGACTTTTTCAGCACACGTCCTAAATTTTCATACTCGCTACGCTCGTATGGAAAATATAGGACTAATGCTGAATAAATCAACATTCCAATACTAGTTGCACGATGTACTATTTCCACACTAAATATCCTGACCTGCGGACGGCGGCGCTCATTTTTTTTTTCTATAAAATAAGAAAAAGCTTAGACTAGGGCTGACGTTATGAGCCCACATTTTCATGCTTCTCAAATGGAAAAGAATTGAGGAAATCGTATAGAACTTACCCGATATAGGAAAAAAAAACAGACTTATGAAATCAGATTCACTCCTGGGCTCAAATTCGACTGGCTAGAAACGTCGCGGTAATTATGTATACTTTGCAGACCTCGTGACCTCGCACGGGTCTAAAAATTGGCTTACGTTACTTTGAACGGCTTCGAATTCCAAATGTTAGAAATAGTAGAAGATGAAGTTCGAAAGATGTGCAAAGATTTTAAAAACTAACTCAATGATCAACGGTACGTAAAGTTTGACCTTGTGACTAAACAAATAATAAGGTAAATAATTTTTTAGCAGAATTCAGTTTAAAAAATTCACAGTTAGAAGTTTTCTTCGCAGTCATAATATGGATTTTTGGTGAAAAAAGTTCACGTAGGATGAAAAGAAGAAGTCCCCCCACCTCGCTGCTTATATTTCCCCGACGCTTTTCACAATATCCCTTCAAGCTGTAATCTTCGTCGGCACGTGCGAATTCGTACATCCAAACCTAGTTTAGTCCACTCCACTTTTAAGAGTGAATTTGCCAAAACTTCGCACGGCTTGTATGAAACACGAATCCAACGTGTCGCGGAATTTCAATCTCTATGGCTTATTCAATTCTTCATTCCAATAGAACACTTTCGTGGAAGAACAATTTTTTTTTTTAATTATTTTGTAATTTTGAACTCTCTGAAAAATGGCTGCACAGAGGTCAAAAAAACAGTTTTTGATAAATATCTCGGACAAGACCAAATCAATTCCAGGCAAATTATATATACTATTAAGTAGTCACACAGTTTTTGGCTGTGACAACACTCCTGGCAAGTACAAGTAGTTGGCTACAGAAGTCAAAAACGTCGGAAAAATGGTCATTTTCAAAGAGTAGTGGAAGGGACGGTATACATTTTTTTCTCAAACCCAAAGCGGGAGGCTGTAGTCAGTGGCCTTAGCGTTCAAATGAATCTCTAAGTAGAAGTTTGTGACGTCTACGAAAGATATAAGAAAAACATTTTGCGTGGGGTTTGTTTATTTACAAATGGGGCAAGTATTTTCCATACGTTTTAAGAAATTTGCAAAACTTTCGCCTTACATAAGTCACGTTGACATCACTTGCAAATATTTTCCTTATGGATTTCAGATCTGTATTTCATATGGAGTAAGTCCATAAAAAAAATTTCTCTGAAAAAAAAAACTTACGAAAATTTGAGTTTTAGCTGCAACTCCTTCAAAATTAACCACTGTGCGACGCGGCGGCTTTTTTTTAGGATAGAAGTCTACTGCGATCTCGCTTCGGATAAAAAAAAAATATTTTTATTCCTGCGTCAAAGATTGTCTCAACGCAAAGTATCAAACAAATTTTAAATTATGGTAGCGGAGGCGACGGCGGGCGCTGCAGTTTTTTGAAATTTTTTCGGTGACGTTCGGTTGTCACTGCAGCAGTAAAAAAACTTTTTTGCAATTCACCGACAAAAACTCGCTTTTTCGTGCGTCATTTCGGTGTCGCATGAAGTCATTTTGCCGCACTAGTGCGATGACGGTTTCTTTACGCACTAGTGCGATGAAGGTTTTTTTAAGTTCTACTGGAATTCAATTTTTATATCAAAAGAAAATCTCGTTTTTGTCGGTGAATTGCAAAAAACGTTGTTTGATACACGTTACGTATGCTGGTAGTTTAACGCACACGGTGTGTTCTGACATCTAGTGCGTTGAACTATCTTCATACGTAACTTGTATCAAAAATTACTATTTCATGTCTTTCTCGATAGAGTACAGATAGCCTATATTTCACACATAGGAAAGCACCACCGTTCACGTCGAGTTTAGTTGTTACAACTCAAATAGACATTTTTGGCTTTCACTAATTTTTGTTCAGCTTTTTGATTTCTTGTGCTTGCTTGTTGGGCATGTTTACTCATAATTTAATTAACGACTAAACTCTACTAACACTTTTGTCTGTTTTATTTATCGTTTTTGTAGTTGTATATAATAGGAATTAAATGTAAGAATTGGATCTTGTTTTTCGTGCTTTTTTATCGTTAGAAAAACTCTGAAAAAAATTAATATTTTTATAGCGTCTTGAAGAAACATTCAGCCATCAACTGGACGAAATGGAAGCTTTATATGGTGGCACTTTAATTGTATCGATGCCGCTAGGCTCATCGCCGCGTGAATTTGCTGGTTCAACACGAAGCAGCTTGTCATCGTATTCTGAGGGATGATTTTTTTATTTTTAAAATTAAATAAATAAATTAAATTGAAAAGAAAATGTTATTTTGCTAATTGGAATGAATGTTTGTGCATTGTTTTTCTTGGAAGGACATCATCTTTTGTATGAATTGCTTAAATTATTTCGTTTTAAATCAAAAGTTTTGTTGGTGGCACCCGAAACGAGAGACGTTTTTCAACGGAATATATGAATTCTTGAGCTAAAACTTAACAGAATGTGCAGCTGATAGAAGAAATGATAAAGAAAAATTACTTAATCTTAGGTTATGTAAATATTAAAGAGAAAATTAAATAAATATTCACAAAAACAATTATTTTATATACACAATTAACTATAAACGTTAGATCAGATGAAGTTAGAGTTGTTTTAATCAAAATGAAAGTAAAATCTATGAATAATTTTGTTTATTGCGAAACATTATCACGGAGAAATAAAGTTTCTGAATTCTCGTTCAACATTGTTCGCTTAAAACTTAATGAAAATAAAAAAAAATCAATTGAAATTAAGAAAATAAAAATGTATTTATTTATTCTAATGAAATTTTGTTGTTATAAATTCAGAAAAGCGGAACCCATGTATATTATGTTATGTACTACTCTGTATATTAAAGATAATTGACTAGATCGGAAAAGGAAATTACTTAAAAAAAAGTTTTTCTTTCTTAAAAAAAAGAGAAAAAAAACGTATTTACGAACTTGCCCCCTCCCTTTTCTTACTGTTTTCTGTTCTTTTTTAAGTTTTTTCTTTAAGTTAAAGGTATGTCATTCCATCTATAAAACAAATATATAAGAATTTTTTAAAACGAGGTTTTAGTTTTTATTTTATTTTGATAACAAACCTTAGCAACCGTCATGTGAGATAGCTTAGCACAACACAATGTGTTGTAGTGAGCAGACTGGAGAGCCGCTGATTTTCGGCGGCTGGCGGCTAAATGTGTCGCCGCCGACGCCGAGTTATATTGTCGGATGACATGGCGGCTGGAGTATTTTCGTTTTAATATAGTGAAATAAATCTGCGACTTTTTCTCTGAATGAATACATTTTCAAGATGTTCATTGGTTAAAAAATTATTTTTTTTAAATGTTACGAAATATGTAAATAATGAGGCTCATGAAAATTCATTATTCATTGATGATTTCGATGCTTTTTTTTTCCTTCAAACACCAAACATTTAATTCCTTAAAATGTTGTCCTAATTTTTCTACAAAAAATTGTAATTTTATTTAATTTCTTTTGATGTTTAAAAAAATTGTTTATACAATCAGCTAAATTTAATTTTCCTAGCTGTCAAATTTCAGCTGTTTTGCCCATATGAAATATATTGGAAGAACAGTTGATATTTGACAGCAAGTAAAATTAAATTTTGCTCATTGTGCATGAGACTTACAAAGTCTTCCGTGCCTTCAGTGCTGAAATCATCTTGCGTCAAAATTTGAGTTTTATGGTTCTTTGCTGAACTGTCAGGCAGTGAATTCGTCAATTTTATGTCAAGAAAAATTAAAATGATTTAGATGACAGGGATAATCACATTTTTAGTTTTTCTCCACATAAAATTAGGAAATAAATTGCTTGATTGTTCAGCAAAGACACTAACCTGCTTTAATTTTTCTTCTTATTCGACTTTTTCGACTTTTCTTTATTCAATAAGTTTATATTTTTTTGAAACAAGAATTTGTCATTTAGCCGCCGCCAGCCGACTTTTTCGACAGCGGCGACGGTCAGACGCCGCCACATTATTTTGAACGGCTTAGCCGTCGCCGCCGCCGTCGAAAATTTTTCGGCTCTCCAGTCTGGTAGTGAGTTGTGATATCCCAAGAAAAGCGTTGTGATGGTTCCTTTTGAGTTGTGTAATTTAGTAGTGGTGAATTTAAAATGTGAGGGTGGTAAGTATAACATTTGAAAGTGGCGGGTATAAAAAAAAACATAAGATATAAAGTTGTGACATCAAAACAACGCAAATTCAAAATATACGAGAAAAGAAAAGTTGTGATATCCCTACAGCGTATTGTCTACTCACAATATACACAAAATCCAAAGTTGTGACTTTTTGTTGAATTTTCGTGGATGTGATGTCACAACTTTGCATTTTGTGTATATTTTGGGCAGACAATAGAATGTACGCTGTAGGGATATCACAAGTTTGCGTTTCGGGTAGATTTTGATCAAAATAACTGAATTATCACAACCAATCTATAGTCACCACTCTCATATATTATATTCACCACTCTGAAATTCTACATTCACCACAACTGCTGTGATATTCCCAGAAAAGCGTTGTGATGAGTTGTTATGTCACAAGAAAAGCGTTGTGCCCACATGCAACCGTCTGGGACTTTTTTTCGAAAATCAATATCAATTTGCGCAGAAAGACGAACCATACGGGGCTTATGCGTTTACCGCGACATTTGTAACCAGGATTTGACCCTAAACTTATTGTTTTTTTCATTCTGAAGTTCTAATAAGAGAAATCTGCCAAAAAACTGTCCGTCCCTTCGTTTTTGTGTACGAATAAGTGTGTCTGTTAGTTCGGTTTTCATAAATCTATTTTCATTCGATAGGTCAATAAAAGCACAACAATTCATGGAAACAAATTGTTTGAGCTCGAGTTTGATTTTCTTGATTCTTTTCCTATTTTAAAGGTAATCGAAGGCCTGATTGTATTCAAGAAAAGACTTTTGTCTGCCTGCCCAAAAGAATTGTTGAAGAGAAAAATGAGAAAAATATTTTTGCTGGAAGAATGTTAATTTTTTAAAACTTTTTTTATTTTTTTTTTTTTAATTTTTCTTTTTAAAAATTTTTCCTTCATTTTTCATTTATAATTACTTTCATTTATTTTTGTGGGCTTATTCAATATCCACATATTTCTCAGAACAATTAACCAATGGAATTTTATTACCTGCGAATAAAATTACAAATGCAAGGGACCAGTACGCGTCAGAATAGATGTTACAAAAAGAATCGAACTTATCTACAGCCATGTGCTTTTAACTTCCATTATTTTCATTAGAATTCTTTTGTTTAAAATTAAGGTATGATGAAAGTTATAAATCCTTGGCTGTCAGTAAATATTGCCTTAACTGTGAAGTATGTATATGCAATTACGTCCACATTAAATTGGACTGGAAATTGCCGAAAGGACAATATCGAAAAACCCGAACGAAGCAACGTTGGTTAAAACCTCTCCAAACCCTTAAAATAAGCCCATAATTTAGAACCGACCTAGAGCACTTAAAACCTTATCATCAAAAGAATATTCACGAAAAACCACCAAATGTCATGTAGGGTCACGTAGTGTGAGTTTGGCCCACACTAAGTACACTACAGCCCGAATCGCTCAACATATTTTTACTAGTTTAATTTTCTTGATTTTCTGATGTCCACATCCTTCCTTCAAAACCTTGAAGAGCGACTTCCATTCTAATTTCGCAGAGATATAAGTGAAAAAGTTCCACCAACCTTCAAAAAAATACGTTTTTTGACCGTAACTTTGGAAGTCTTTCATTGGCCCTTAGGCCGATAGTGCCCGGACTCAACCCATTTTTTTTATTGCTGATTCGTCATCTAAGAACCATGATCGATGCCCCCCCTACTCCCGGATCGAAACTGGGGTGGTTACAAACGTCGTGGTAAACGCATAAGACTGCTTCGTATGGGCAATTTCACATAACCGCAATTATACCTCTTGTAAACTACTGGGAGTTGCGGGAAACTTGCACTTTTTTCACATGATTTCAAATGTTAACATTCACACAATGAGCAGAAATTCTGAAGAAAAATTCATTTGAATGGTGTTAGTGCACATCTCGGCACATTCTATCATAAAAAAAGATAATTTATGTCCGGTCATCGATAAAAGTTGATAGGAAGACGAGGATGAGCAAATGTAAAATTAGCAAAAATGTGAAAATCACATATTTTCGTATACTTCAAATTTTAATATTCTTGTTAGGTGTAAGTTAAAAGTAAATGAATAATTATGTCGTAGCGAAATTAAAATTAGATTTTCTACCTCTAAACTAAATTTTCTGCTCAGAGTATGTTGAGAATAATGGAAGAATTGAAGTTAAAAGCGAATAAATGCAATTATTTGATGTAAATTTCAGGTAATCTGAAACATATAAATACTTCAACTAAATAAAATGAAACCAAAATTTGCAAGGCAGCCCTTGCTGATTTATTACTAGAGAATCAATTATTTGTCGGTCACTTTCATCTATAGAACGGCCTAGTGAATTATTTTCGCAGTAATTACTAGTTGAGACTAACTTGCTGAATGTTGTCACTTTTCGGACACTTCACTGTTGCTCAGGATCATTGTAAAATTTTCCAAGTAAGAGCTTTTGATTACAAATTTCGAATTTTTCTTCAGAATTTCTGCTCATAGTGTGAATACTACCATTTGAAAACATGTTGAAAAGGTACACGTCTCCCGCAACTGAGATATGACTCATCCTTCCAAATTCTAGATGTGGCCTGAATTGGGACGTTTCTGAGGGAAACCCTGAAACAAGTGTTTGCTAAAATTTAATTCTCTACAACTTTGTCTTTGGAAGCAACTTTCTAACTGCCATATTTCTAGAGATAGGAGTCATCCCTCTGAACTCTAGAAGTTGCTGAATCCCAGGATTGGGACATTTCTCGGGGTAACCCTGAAGCATGTGTTCGCTAAAATTTAATTCTCTTAAACTTTGTCTTCGGGAGTAAGTCTCTATCATATTCTCTATTCATAATCAGTTCCAGTGCCCAAACCACTCAACCGATTTCCACAAATATTTTTTCCCAGTTTTGTGACATCTAATTCTTTCATTTGACGCTAATTTGAACAATTTACGTGCTGTACTTGCTGAGATATGCGTGAGAAGTTTCACCGACCTTCGAAAAACCACGTTTTTCTACACCTTTTCGACCATATCTCCGGAAGTATTCAACCGATTTTGCTCATCTTCGAACTTGACCTCAGTTTTCGACTACCTTTCAGGAAAAAAAAGATTTACTCAAGTTATCGTGTTGACGGACAGACAGACCGATAGACAGGCAGACCGACCGACAGACAGACAGACCCACAGACCGACAGACAGACCTACGGACATTTTTTTTTCGCTGATTTGTCATCTGGAGGCAACAAAAAAAGTTTCCCCCTTACTCCCGGGTTCAAATTCGCAATGTAACAAACGTGGTAGTAAACGCATCAGACCTTCGTACTTCGTACGGGTCTAAAAATGAGAGCAAAGAGAAGACAAGCACAGTTTTTCGCATTCTCACATCTCAATAATTAAAGCGATGTTAGTCGAAGTTTTTAGTGCGTCCACAATACTTCTATTTTGAAATACCGTTTCATATATACGTAAATTACGTACGATTCCATGCGAACAGTGCGTAAATAGAATTTTGTGGCGATATCTTGTGCGTCATCTTGTTCATAAATTTCAAATGTTCAGTGGATGATACTGTCAATTTTTGCATTTTTATTATATTTTTTGGGGAGGAGGCAGGTGGCGCTGACTAACAACTACACTTCTTTTTAGGTGAAGTCTACGGCAAAGTAGCACAAAATGCCGATAATGTCAATAGCGGTGAAGAGATTAACTGTCCCGTGTCCAGTATTATAAAAAAGTGCACTCTGAAAGTTGTAATTAGTGATTTTACAAAAAATGCAAAGAGAAAGGTTTGTTGTTAAGTTGAAACATGAGGCATTTACGTATAATCGAACGCGCAAAAGTTTGTAACGCAAAATTGCAATGAAGAAACGAGTGGCTTGGGTAGCACTATACGTAATATACTATTCGTTTGTTTTTGAAAATTACATTACGCATGAACCGCAAATCAAATTAGATGAAATGTGTAAATAGGAAATTAATTGGTAAAATAGACAAATATTTGCACTAATTAATCATATCATAGATTTTGATAGATCCTAGCACGGTTAAACAAATATGAATATAAAAATAAAAGATTGATTGAAAGGCTGTACGAAAAGTAAAGAATTGTGATTTTATTACGTAATTCAAAACACCTTTTCATTTAAACGATAACTTCCACTATTTGCCAATTTAGTACATGAAGGGCACCCAGCATTAACGTAATGTTAGAAGTTTGGTGTGAAAGTAGAATCAACATTATTTTAGTATCAAAGGAAATATTAAATGTTGCTCCATTGCTGTTAGTTACATTAATTTATATTTCTTAATTCTTTGACGTTACACATTTCCGACTTCCGAATGCAATTTGTTGTTTGATACATCCAGTCGCGTCGTGTGAGAGATTATCCTAAGTTCACATTTTAGCGAATGATACTCACGCGAGAGAATTTTCTTTTCGCTAATCCTTTTTATTATTAAAATGGCTTTGTATACCTCCTACAAATTGTGAGTGTGTAGAAAAATGCAAACTCACTCCAACCTCCTATTTTGCCATTTAAAGTTTTCGCTCGTTAAGTGAACTTGGTCTTTATCGTCATTCATTACGTACGATTCAGTGTGTCCAATTCCGCAGACATGATCCACCTCAGCAGCCGGGTGTTCCGTCATTCCGTTAATCAAAGTAGACAGTTATTCTTTCAAGCCCCTACAACCGAGAGAACTTCTACCTAATGTCATCGTTCTTAAGAACCCTTACAACAGACACCTCCAGGCCATGTATAAAATGGGAGGTGGAAAATAAAATTTGAGATTTAGCTTTGAATAATTTGTGACAACCACTAAGTAAATAGGATTAGAGTTAGCCCGGGAGTAAATGTCACTTAAAAATCCTGTCACTTACTAAAATAAATATCTTCAAATTTAAAAAAAATCCCGTATTTTGCAAATTTTTCAAAGAAAATCACTAAAAAATCTTTAAATACTTTAATAAATCACTAAAAATCTTTGAAAAATCACTACAAATTTTTAAAAACTCCTTTTGATTTCAACGAATTTCTGTCAAACACGATTTTTGAGACATGTTTTCTCATCGTTCTTAAATACGAAATGTTGAAAGCCACACAGATTCTCCATCAAATGCTCAGGTTAAGCAAGTTTTCGAACAAGAGATATGAGATCCGATTCGCTATGTTCGTGTTTACTAAGGTACTGATCCTCTTAGGTGCGTACGTATTTCTGGCGAAAAACCATAAAACCAATGGTGGACATTCAGTCACTTGAGTTCAGGGATTATTTTGAGAATTTCGAATTCTCAAAGTGCCTGCTTGAGCTCTATGAAGGGTTTCACTGAAAAATAGCAACAAGCTGAACATACACTTGTATAGTATACAAGACGCTCGATTTTTTACTGACGTAATCGATCGAAGGAGAATGAGTTAACGTCAAGGAACCAAAGACAAACACCACTTGAATAGCCTTACTCACTTGTGTGTGCTGTTTCCCGATCGTTAACATAAATAGGAAAAAGAACTGGCCCACGCAAGTGAGGAACTATTTAAACGGTGTGAACACGACTGTAAAGTATTCGTTCTTATCTAAATTCTAGATTTTTTCGTACATACGTTGTAGAAATGGTAGGTAGAGATGATTAGAAAAGACACCAGAACGACTAAATTTTAATACAAAAATAATTTTGATATAAATTTTGATATAAGCAAACAATGTAAGATAGACGTAGGCATCCAAAGTTTAAGAAATAAATTTAATTATCAATTTAGAACTTTTGTGTTTATTTAGTTCAACTGCGAAACACGAAATGATTCACAAATCGTCTCCAATAATAGCCCGAATCCATGGCAAGAACGATTGTATAGTAATGTATGTCGTTACATCGGCGATACGACACAATGGGTTGAACGTGTTCAATATGCCAACCTAATCGTCAATGATGAAATTTCAGTAAGTGAAAGTAAATATTTAGTTGCATATAAATTACCAATAAATCAGTTCCACGAGAGCGTACCACAAATCCACTACCTACACTTCCACTGCAGCTATTCGAGCTGTAATATGGATCCGAAGCGCAGAAAGCGTTTACTAAGGGCGAAGTGATGTGACCTGAAGAGCACCGAGTACCGATAATAGTTTGCAAATAAGCTCCGTGCATTACCGAATTCTCATCTGGTAAGCCTGTTTCGTTAGAAAAAGTGAATCCAACTACAATCCCTTCTTCATTATCTCGTGGCAATGGTACTTCAGTAACAGGTAGCGCTACTGGCTCCACGAGTGCTGAGTGGAATTGAAAGAATGAATTAAGGTTCCAAATTTTATCCAAACTCTCATACCCGATGTGACGTCATTTTGTAACAGAATTATTCCAATATCGTTACGATTCGGCCAAAATATGGTTTGGACGTTGTTGTGCATCAAAGCAATGTTGCTGGTCAACCTAATAAGATCAGTGAAATTGACGCTTCCATATCCAATGATCCATTGTACGTATCTAAAAGGAAATATTTCTTCAGTAGCTTCTTCGAATGAATGAAAAATTCTACCCTCTAATCATAGAGGCGGATGTTAGGACATGTCTTCTAGTGATAAACGTCCCGGAGCCAGTTGTTACATTCGAGCCTATACTTTCAACGAAGGCGTAGTAAGGCTTATAATCAATGGGAGTACCATTAACCACTCGACCATTGAAATTTCGACTGTACTGCAATTTATTTAAAATTCGATTTAAGTATAAGCTTTACGTTTCGTCGACCCAACTTACTGTGACTCCAACTAAAAATGCACAAACAATTCCGAACAAAATATTTCTCATATTGATTGCTAAATGTCCAACACGAAATGACTGTAAGTGGCGTGGACTCCGTTTAAATGAATTTCGTTAATCGTATCTTCTACTCGGTGAGTGATAAATATTGATTATTGATGAACATTATCGAATGAATTCACTCTCGTTCCAAGTAATATCTTAATCTCATTGATGCGATTTAATTGATCGATTCGATGCATAGAGTTTGGTGTACAGTGAGATATTTATAAGAACCAGCATTTTGTGTGATTGCAATGTTGTTCATTCTACAAAATTTACAATCGTAATTCGTGAACGATACCTTATGTAGCGCTCGTACGAATGCTCATATCTTAACTTTGTTTCATATATGTATCGTTTACGTGTGGATACGATATAATGTGTATTTTGTGGGATAACGTAATAGATAATAATAGCTAGCAATTCGTGCATCGAAATTAGATGCAGGTTCAACAACTGTGCTTAATCAATCCGCCACTTTCCACACCTCCTCATCGCGGCACATCTCCGATATTATGTTTTCGGCTCTTACATCTGACCTACTCTCAGTCATCAGCTCACCTCGTTCTTGTACGAAGCGGGGGCAGACAAATAATACGTGCTCCGCAGTCTCTTCTTCCCTCTCGCATGTCGTGCAGAAAGGTGACAATGTGAATCCAAACCTCTGCAGGTATTTGCTGAAGCATCCGTGGCCCGACAGAAACTGTGTCAATTGAAGTTAACCTCTCCATGTTTCCTCAGGATACAGGGGTACACTTCGGACACTGCACAGGGCAATTGTTTCCATTTGGGTAAAACTTCCAGCGTCCTCTAGGCAGAGGTTTGAGCAGCACTTATGGGAGCTCGAGAACCACTGCCGATGGGGACGTAGGCAAGGAATATCTTTATATGTTCGGACAATAAGGGCGCTCATGTAGCCCAATTCAACCATATGGGACTGAATAATCGGATCACCTTGTTTTGTCTACCTGGACACTCTGGCGTGGAGGGAAACGAAAGGTCAGATGAGTTTGCTAGGGTAGTACCAGGACGAGCGGCGTGGAATTACGTCTGCCAATACCCCAGGCATTAGGCGAGGATGCATTAAAAGACTGTGTGCGACAAGAGCCTGCGGAACTCTGGAAAGACTCTGAAGGAGGCGCTTACACAAAGCGCTTCTTCAAGAAGCCTGACGCGAAATGGGCCAATGACCTGATAAAAATGGACCGAAGTCGTATTAGGAGGCTGTGTAAATTCCTTCAAATTAGACGAGATTGAGATGGAGATTTCGTTGTGAGATCGCCTTTAGCTATCAAACTTGGACCTGCCACTTGAGACAGGTTCTTGGAAGCAACAGGAAGGCTCACCTAACGAAATGATGAACGTGGAAAGGAACAAAGGATTGTTGGATCTGTGTTTCAAGACCAACATTAGATCGTCCCAAGCTGATGAATCTAACAGTTATCTTGTTTCCTTCCCAAAGTCAGCTTAGTTCGACGAGAAAGACTGTTTGGAGCTGTGAGGAACAAATTGTTGATAAATGCTGAAAAGTCTAAAGTGATTTTTATTTCAGAAATGAAAATCAGGTCTACTGATCCAATTTTATTAAGGAATCCAATCATTTTCGACAATGAAAAAATCGATTACGTGGAAAGAGCGAGGATTCTTGGATTATGGGTGAACAATTCTTTGACGTGGTCAGATCAAGTGAATTTTGTTAAGCGGGTAGTATATGGTGGATTGCGTGGTCTTTGGAGCTGTGGTAATTTTCTGCCGAGGAGTAAACGTATAATGCTGGTAAAAACTTTATTGATCCCTCATTTTGTTTGTTATTACCCTGTTATGATAGATATGGACGCTGAATCCACAAATTCAATGCAAGTTGCTATGAGCGCTTGTATTCGATATGCATTTGGGTTGAAGAGGTGGGATCATACTGAAATGCAAGAAAAAGCATTATTGGGTTGTTCGTATCCTAATTTCAGGAAGTATAGATCGTGCGTATTGATGAGGAGCATTCTGGTCGGAAGGAAACCGGATTATCTGTATAGTTTGATTTCGTTTACTAGATCTACTCGTAATCCTTCCCTGGTAGTTCCACATGTATGAGAAGTATGTTAGCGGATTCTTTCTTCATTCGCGCTACCACACTTTGGAATTCGCTTCCATTGTTAGTTAAGAGAAACATGTTATCCTCTTCCTTCGCTCAACAGTGTTTGGTTTATTTTTCCAGTCTATAGTTCTTTATTTTTATTAATTTTAGTTATTTAATAAAAATTTTTTTTTCTCTCTCTCTCGTTTCTTTTTTTGTATAACGTAATTTGGAATCACAAAATTGTATTTGAGGTTAAGTTTAGGTTAAGTTTATGGTTAAGTCATTTTGTTATAGTATTTTTTTAGTCATTTTTTGTTAATCGTTCAACACAGGTAAAGATAAGGTGATCAACCTTCTGTGCTTATTTCAATAAAACACACACACACACACACACACATATTGAGAAAAGTTTTGGCTCACGGGTGGGACCCGAACCCATAACCTTCCACTTTCCGGGCGGAAGTGGAAGGTTGTGGGTTCGGGTCCCATCCGTGAGCCAAAATTTTTCTTCACAGGTTTAATTTCATTCCAATACGATTTACAAATTCTTGTAATTATTGTACCAGTTCTAGTTACTTTAACTAGCCATTAGTCTATATTTAGAAAAGTCTATTATTGGAATTCAAGCATTCAATGGAAATCCACTACTGAGATTTAAGGAATCCTCCAAGGATAGGCATTGAAAATTCTATGAAAATAAGTAAAGAAGAGTCTCAAATATTTTTAAGAAATCCTTCTATACAGAAAAACATTACAAAATACGGGGAAACTCACCTCATGAATAAATCAATCGAAATTGATATTGGCACCGTGGTGTGTAAATAGTGCAAGTATTATCGTAGATACTATTTGCTCCTGGATGTGAGTAGAATGTTCTTTTTAAGATGTTATTCATACCCGAGTTGGACTAGAGTGCGAATGGAATCTACCTAAATTGAATGGAAACTCTGCAATCATCATCATAATTTAAATCGCACGTCTCTACGCAGTCCCATTTCTAGCCAAGGAGATGGTTTAATCACTTAATGGTAGCCCTATAGGTTTTAAGAATAATTTGATTCAGTCGATAAACCAGGCCGGCATATATGGGAAGATTAGGGCCTGATGTTTACAAAATTTCGCCTGCGGCGCATTTACAAGTTGATGCTATTGTTACTAAGAGTACACACCTTTTTAAGCGAGAAAAGGGAGAGGTGTGTACTCGCCTCTAAAATCAAAACTACAAGTGTCGGGAAACGGCGACAAAACTTTTCTTGCCACTATCGTCTAAGCTCTCTTTTAAGCAATTAATAGTAGATTACAGTGGGGGTGCGGAAGTAAGTCATTACATGAGATATCAATTTTGTGAAATGAGCCAAACTCAAGAGGCTGTTTTTAAGCAAAAAGCTTTGAAAACTGTTTTTAAAGCGACTTGCTTAAAAATACACGAATGAGTTCGCGAGTGTCACAAAATGATCCAGAATGGATGACTCACTAAGCACCCCCACTGTATGCTGTTTTAATCGGTGTCCCAGCCGAAAACGCGTCATTAGATATACATGTAATGAGAAGTTTCCGGTGGGGGCCCTAACATACATGTAATGAATAATTTCCGTGGGGTGCACATAAGCATGTAATGACAAGTTTTCGGTGGGTCATCGATTAAAATTACTGAAAAAGACTTTCGAAATGAATTCCAAAAAAAAAAAAAAAATCTAAATAGATAGAAAATTTTATAGTTTTCTAAATATTTTCCACGATTTTTTAGAAACCGATGTAATTTGTACCACTTTACGAAATTCGCTGGAAATTTTTTTTCCTTTAAAGGAAGCTGGTTTGAAGCTGTCAAAATTTTAAAAAGTGACAGAAAACGTTAGTTGCTTCTATTCTTGTTAGCTAAAAAACTAAAAATGAGTCAAAAAGCTGGTCTTTTCGTGTGATGAAAACGACAAGCAATGAAAAGTATTCACTCGCTCGGTCGCTCCGCTCCCGACAATTACTTTTTCATGCGTGTGGTGAGAAAACTCGTGTTTTGTCCCCGCAAAAGCGGTGAGAAAATTGCATATTCTTGCCGGTTGTTAGGTTAGGTTAGGTTGAAGTGGGTAGGGCTGCGCCCTTGCACCTAAGCCTCTATTGGGCCTGTTGTGCATGCCCACAATTGATTGATTACTCACAGCCTTTTGTTGCTGTTGAGGTAATCAAGGATTTTATTAAGCGGTAATCTCCAGATTGAATTGTAGGGAAGTATGTACGAACCCATACTTTTTGCTCTAGCTGTAACATATGCGGGACAGTCGCATAGAAAGTGCTCTGCCGTTTCCACCTCACCACAGTTTGAGCAATTCGGGTTGCCGTAGTTATAAGTTATTATTAAGTAGTTATTTTCTCACCGCTCCCACGTTCTTCCCACTGAATGAACGCAAAAATATTATGTCACACTTGGGTGAAAATTGAATTCCGACTCGAGCGAATTAGGGCCCTCGCTTCGCTCTGGCCGCAACCGAAAACTTTCGCTCTCGTTGGAATTCATTACTTTCACCCCATGTATAACAAAATACTATTTGTAAATAGGATAGGTCCTCATAGTTATATACGATTTTTTAGGCCAGTCTTCTCAACTTAAAATTGAAACTGGTGACATCAGAATGTTTCAAACGAAAACGCGAAGTAAGCTCATAAGTTCGAAAAACTGTTGCTGTTCTTGAAACAATGGGGTGGGTTCTAGCAAGAACGCTTTTGGGTCTTTCCTTATTGGTTAGGATCCGGTGAAATATCAATTTTACTTAAAAAGTATATGCAGAGGCAAATGCCTGCCCTGGATATGTGGTCTAGATACGGGTCTGCGATAAACTTTCTCTTTAAGCTACTTCTAACCCACTTCTAAACTGCAATCATACTCTTCGGCATCTTCAAATCAGGAACATGTACAGCTGCTCCCCATACAGCTTCTGACAGCCTATTCCAATCAAATCGACAATTTATTCTAACCGGAGGCATCCTTGCTTGCTACATAAATTAGAGAATAAATTTTCTGGTTCTGTCACAGGTTTCACATCGAACATAATAATTGTTTGACTCAGCCCCCGAATGTTATAAAATACAATTCTATTCTTCATTCATTCGCCCTGACGTTATTTAACGAATGGTAGAGATTACAAACTTTAATCAATAAGAGACTTAACGTTCTTGGAATATTGTGAACATTTGATATGATGATTCACATTTTGATAAGAAAATGAAAAGATTAGAGTGTACGAATTTTCTGGAAAATCGCACGATTGGTAAAGGCTAATGTAATGTACCAGTACATTCATAGGAATGGGACACAGTTATACGTTTCTTGAACATATTAGTTTATTATAAACGAACAATTTAACATAAAGTAGCTTCCGTAGCTCATAATATTGTACATTGTTTGATTATATTAACAAAATATAATTTGAAATTGGTTTGGATAGGTGGAATACGTGCACGCAAAATGATTAAATAAAGAATGGCCCAAATTCTTATGCATTCGATAAAACATTTCTTTTATAAATTGCAAAATAATTTAGTTAGATTGCTAACTTATTGTAGCAAACGGTCGAAGTACGACAGAGAAGTACCGCGATTGCACCATCAACAATGCAACAGGCACCATCCAATGTGACGCTTGGAGTTCACAACTTGTGTTCAATTTGTGTATTCTGACTTCTTCTAAGAATTGTGCACTTATTGTACACACATATACGCAGTTACTCACTTCTTGTGAATTTTTATATGTTCACAAAATTTTGTACTTGTTGTGTACTCTGAGCGTACACATTGGCCATAGCGATTGTCTGTATTTCCTGCGCCATAGCCTATGTGATTCAACGAGTCAAAAATATGTGCAGAAAAATTAAACTTACAGTTTTAGTGAACGAACTGCACTCATCTTGCTTATAATGTAATTCTGTAGGAAAATTTCGTTACCCACTTCGTTCTTCCTGGCTCAATTAATTTTCTTGCAGGAATGTGTAATCTACTACTTTAACTCTGGGTGTAAAATAGCCATTTCCCTAACATGTACCCTATTGTAAATATGTTCGCAAGAAAAACGAGGCCGAGTCTGAAAACACATCGTGTAACAGAGCAGTTGTAATGGCGTGCATTGCGAATAAATCGCAAGGCAGCTCTCAACGAAAGTAGATAACAGCACATTCTATGCACTTGACATTTGAAGCAGACTAACTTAATTGAGAATTCTGACATTTGAAGCAGATTATCTTTAGTTATGATGTCGACCTTACGAGAAAAACAGATGTCGCTCTGTTTGTTGAGAATAGCCTGTACTGCTCCTTACGGCATACGCTCACCCGTTTAGTGCGACCTGCGACATTGGCTTATGTCCAAGCATTCGGAATTTCTTCATGAAGAGCACCATTTTTCGTCGCTTGATAATGAATTTCGTTATGAAATTGTGTGTACTTTACATAAGCTGACGCATCACTAAAATCGTAGTTTAGGAATAAGATTTTCTGTACAGCGGTGGGATTATCGCTTTTCGTAAATCTACGTAGGTTGTCGTACTATCTATCAAAACCTATTGTTGCACCACTGCGATGTATGTTATGTTACATAATGAGCGAGAATCTAGGGACTATTTAGTTATTTTCGTCATTACTTTCGATGTCTCTTTTTTTGAATTCTAGTTACCTGAAATTATCAAAAATTGGCCCACTTGGTGTGAAAAGTTAAAAAGTCCGACGACGAGCCAAAGCAGACATCCAGGGTCGAATTTACATTCGTGGGGATCAAAAATGAGCTGGAATTTTAGTATTTTTAGACCCGTACGAAGAACGAAGGGGTCTAATGCGTTTACCACGACGTTTGTAACCACCCCAAAGGGGGAGGAGTATCGACGATGAATCAGGGATTAGGACCAAATGTCCAAAAAAAAATATCTTCAACCAAAATATCTCCGTGGACAAAATATCCCCAGACAAAATAACGGGACATAATAACCAAAATTTTTCCATTAAAAAAAGAGGACAAAATATCCCCATACAAAATATCCCCTCAGACAAAATATCCACACTCAAAAAATTAGGAATGTGAAGTGTACTTAGCGCCGCAGGTCTGAAATAAACAACAAAAATAAAAAAAGCGGGGTCGAGAGGCGACAGCCCCCGAAAAGGGGTGTCAAGGGGGGAATATATTCACAATTTCTGAGTAGACATAACATCTGGGGATATTTTGTCCGTTTTTTGTGGGATATTTTGACTAGGGACATTTTGTCCGGGGATATTTTGACTGGGGGATAATCGGACCTAGAGCCAATTAATCAACAAAAAAAATGTCCGTCCGTCCGTCACAGCGATAACTTGAGTAAAACTTGACCAATTTTCGAAAACTTTTTTGCCCCTGAAAAGTAATTGAAAAATCTTTTATCGAACTGAATCTGGGCACTGTCGGCTCAAGGGTGGCTGAGCTAGGACCGTTTAAGGGGTTTTTGGTCTTTTGTAAATAACTCGAGTAAATCTTTTCCTATTTTCATAATTTTTTTTTGCATGCCTGACAATTTACGGAAGAAACTTTTTTGATTTTGAGCTTTTGGACTCAGCCAGGGACCTAAAACTGAGTCTCTACTAGGGCCCAACGCCTTTTTTCTACATTACGCGATTTTCAAAATCTGTTTTTTCCTTAAAGAAAATTGATAAAATTAATACGCAATTGAAAAAAATCTACAAAGTGGCTTTTTGAAGGTTGGTCGAACTTTTTGACTTATATCCCAGCGAAATTAGAACGGAAATCGTTCTTGAAGGTTTTAAATAAAACACATAGACATCAAATTATCATGAAAATTAAATTAGTGAAAATCTGTCGAGAGGAACGGGCTGTAGAGTCCTAATTGGATGTAAACTTCCCCTCGAAGATAAAAAATTTTCCCGCAAGTGCATAATCTACTATTATATCATTCTTGACGAGAATCTTTTTTTGGAAAAAGTTGCCTCTGTAGAGACGGCATGAACCTTATAACAGAACTTACGTACAAATACAAAACAGTAACGTTTAAAGTGTCACAGGTAAATTTGTAGTATAAATAAAAATAAATAAACATGAAATAGTATATCATTAACCATGGGATATAATGGCGCGATTATAGTCGAGGTGGAGTGAATGTCCGGAATATTCACGTACCGAGACTATAATCAAGCTATTTATCCCTTGGTTAATACGATAGTTTACATCATTTGGGCATATAATTCGCCATTTGACTCACAGCTTTTTTTTTATTTCCTTTGAGATTTGACGTCATGATATTATAGTCGGTCTATAATGAAAGTTATAGTCGAATCGAAAATTATAGTCGGATTATAATGAAAATTATAGTCGAGTCGACCACAATATGCCTATTATATATCTCCCAGTTTGAATGATGCTCGACTATAATATGGTCATTATACCCCTACTTTCAGGTATATAAATGGCTGATTATATGCCCGAATGATATGAATAAATAAACGAAATAAACTAAATTCAGTATATTAAAAACGTACGCAGAAAATTTAACACTATCTTGCATGATTTTCAATCTAAACGTTTGTAAGGACACAATTTCCCTGGACAGGGAGTTATACTTACCGTTTCATCAAAGGGCTTTTTCAATATTGCCCTTTCACCAATTTCCAAACCAATTTCGCATTTCGGACGTAATTTCACACACTTAAGAGTTGAGACAATATTTACTGAGATACGTTCGAGTCTTTTCGTAACATCAACTCTGTTTGCTACATCTGTTCTGATGCGTCACTGTGCATGTAAGGTTATACATGTAATTGTAGTTTACATACACGTAAATATTTAGGACTGATGACCTAAAGCACTGTCACTAAACTACGTAACACAAATTTTTATACTGTACTTTGCCAATGTATTTACTATAGGCAAACAGCTTTGCGTAACGCAGACTCAGACCCCTCCCCCTTTCGCTTTTAAGAAGAAATCATGAGATTGGCTAAAAGTGATTTTTCCTTACTTACTTATCGTGTAAAGACTTTCTTCATGTGTCGCCGTCAAAAACGGTAATTTTTCTATTTTCTCTGATTTTCGGCCCGTCACTTCGTTCAGGCTACATCATGCAAAAAGAGCGTGAAAACCACATCACCAAACGAACACATAAATAACTATTAACTTACGCGATATACCGCGATTGACTAATAATTTCATTCATATTTCTTTTGAACTTTAATTAACAATGTAACAGTTGAATTAACTCACCGATCGTGTGTGTCAAACAAAGAAAACAATTCTTTCTACCAAATTCTGCGCAAATATTTTGCGTCACCGTTGAACAAAAAGGCCAACAACGATCGAAACGCATCATTATCAATGAGTTTTCATTTTGAATTGTAAATAAAAACATTTCGTTGTTGGAAATCGAAATTATAAAAATATATTCAAGTGACGTTTTACTGGAAGAAAAGAGACCCCCAACTGCATTTGATCACACCGCTCGTGTCGATGCGATTTATTTTTAGAATAACTCACAAAACTTGCAAACTATTCCAGGCCAAACAAAACAAAGATAACACACAACTCAGTCTTCTCATGTCGCTTGTTGTGTGTTAGTTACTTCAGTATTTATTGTAATGATAAATGTGAGACATTGAAATCTGAATTACTTTGTGAACGAAAAATAAAAATGAATATTAAAGACAATAAATACCTGGTTGCGGATGCAAAGCCGTTAAATAAAAGTGTATCAACTCAATCAGCCAATACGAACAAATATTCGAGTAGTTTGTCGAAAACGGGAAACAGTTCTACAAGTTCAATAAAAGATGCTAGACAGTCATTTTTTGCATCATCGGCATCGACGTCATCTACATCAAAATACAAAGAAAGCAGTCAGAAAAGTTTCACAACGACAACGAAAATAACATCTACCTTTACCACAAGTACTTCAGCAGCGGCTGAATCGAAAAATTTTCTCAAAAGTACAACAGTGTCAAAATATCCCCCGATTGAAAACAAGTACAACTCGTACTCGCCAATCAATAAAGATGCAATGCAAATTCCTTACAATTCCATATTCCATACATCCGACAAAAGTGTGCAACGACCATTCGGAAGTGAACTACATTCGAGTAAATACGTCAGTCCATACAGAGGGATTTCACAACAAAATCCATACACATACAAATCATCATCCGAGACTGCCAAATGGTCGGAAAAGAAAACCAATCCTGAACTGTACAAGGTGCCGACTGTTACTGTCAATTCCATTCAAAAACCATTAGGAGCGTTGTTGCTAACAACCGCAGCGGGAGCAGCTGTTCACAAAAACGGAATAGACACACAGGCGAAACCTGTTCAACTCATTCCACCCGCCCAACCGAAGAACAATATTAATACGACACCATCACTCCAGTCACCGCCTTCAAACAATGCAACTACATCAACGAGAAAGTGAGTTGAATTAGAAGCTTTGAGACTATGTGTTACTAACATTTATGATTTAAATGTTTTGTAGCTCCTATATGTCGATACTCAGTAAAGCTAAGAAAGGGTATTTGGTAATTTACAATCAGGAAGAGTTTAAAGACAAGACGATGAACAGACAAGGAAGTCGTCGAGATGAGGAAGCGCTGTGTCGAACATTTTACAACTACGGAATGAGTCCCAAAATCGAACGGAATCTTAAATACCATGACATTGAGCATCAAGTGATCAAATGTTTGTATTTTATGATATATTTTTATGTACATGTTTCAATCTGACTGGTCAGGGGAAATGTTGTTTAAATTAGTAGTGCGAAGTGAGGTTATAAGGACGTGTACTAGGAGTGCTTTCGTCAATATGTTTTGGATCAATTAGAAGAAATGTGTTTGTCTTGGGAAAGGCAACGAACTTTCTGAAATTATTTTAAGATAAATTTTGAGGTGCATGTCGTCAGCCCCCCGAGATTCTAGTGCTGTTGTACCTGAATTAGTGCTGTTGAATGGTGCCACTACCGCAATTGGTGCTGCTCTGGTGGCCGAGCACTAATTATTTGAAAAATGAATTTTTCAATCGTTTAACGAAAGACACTCTAACGGAACAAAACGAAACATGCTGATTTCGCAGTATCACGCCCTCACATACTAAACAAAGTATGTGATTTCATCAATACTTGCAGGACTAAGTGTATATCAGCGCAGGCACAGAACAAATACAATTTTTGAACTTTCAGCGCTAGCTTTTATACATTGAAAAACTTCCGCAACCTATTAATAGAAACTCTTCATTTTTGGACCCGTACGAAGTACAAAGGTCCTATACATTTACTACAAACAATTTTATTGTAACATGGGGTAGATCGAGGTGGGAGTTGGGGGGATAAAGGGGTCCAAAAATAAAGAGTTTCAGTTAATAGATTGCGGCGGTTTTCCAATGTGTAAAAGCTAGCGCTGAAAGTTCAAAAATTGTATTTGTTCTGTGTCTGCGCTGATATACACATAGTCCTGCAAGACATAGTATAGGTGTACTGATGAAATCACATACTTTGTTTGGTATGTGAGGGTGTGATACGTGAATCAGCATGTTTTGTTTCGTTAGATATTCTTTCCTTAAACTATTGAAGTAAGGTAGCGCAATGGTTTCAAAAAACGTGAAAGATTGTACTCCAAGGCATGTGTTGACTACTTTGTGGTCTATTACCATGGAAATTTATAAAAAGTCTATCAGCTTTTTTATTCTTTTCACTCTATGAGCAATGAATTTTTAATTTTTCGTCATTTTTGCAAGGAAACTCTCTTAAATTTTCGTTTTATTGAACAGAGCTTTGCAGCGCTAATTAGTGCATAATTAGTACTGAAAATTGGCACCAGCGCCAGCGTTTACCCCATGGTAAAATGTTTTTCCTCTATTTTAGGCCTCTATCTATGTATCTATCTATCTTTGTTCTATCTAATAATTTTCGATCTCGAGAACGAGACAGCCGATCTTCCTGAAATTTTCACTGAACGTCAGTATCGTCCTCAAATGAAAAATGTCATATGCCGCTTTTCCGGAAAAACTCTGGAAAAGTCGTGGCATGTGGAAAAGTGGTCAAAATGGCTGCCAGCTATCAAACTGCGCCATCTTGGATTTTCGTAAGCAAAAATTATATTTTTTTTGTTTTAGAATTTTAGCACCGGAAAGTTGGAGATCTTAAGAAAATGGCTGCCGGCAGTCAAAGTGACGCCATTTTGGATTTTTTGCTATCTCCTAAATTAGAGTACTTAGACCGTTGGCTTCTTCGGCAAAGTTATAGACATCCTTGAGAAAAATTTTTTGGGATCCTAAGAAAATGGCTGCTCACAGTGACGCCATGTTGGATTTTTACTATCTTCTGAAATAGAGTACGCATACAGTAGACAGTTGGTTCCTTCGGGAAAGTTATAGATATTGTTGAGGAGAATTTTTCGAGATATTAAGAAAATGACTTCCAGCTGTCAAAGATGGCGAATTTTTTGTTATATTGTGAATTAGAATAGGCAGTTAGCTAGTCGGTAAAGTTATATAGATCGGAGAGAAGAATTGGTGTCACGAGTGCTCTGAAGGTAGCCGGAGCTGTCAAGAAGTGTTTCGAAGGTAGCCGAAGCCGCCACGAAGTGTTCCTACGGTAGTGGAAAGTGACGCGAAGGGGACAACTCAGTGGTGAAAACTTCTTTTGAAGAAATTTTTTTCTGAGATAATTTTTTTGAAGAAAATTTTTTTTGAGACAATTTTTTTTTCATAGGAAATTTTTTTTCAAAGAAGATTTTTTCGAGGAAAAATTTTTTGGACGAAATTTTTTTCGAAAAATACAAAACTTTTCACATGAATTTTAGTTATAACAACTAAAAACTTCCAAAATGACTGATACTAAAACAAAAACTGAATGTACAGAAAAACTATTTCGTTGTTGGGTCTTGGCATTTGTGACGTGATTTTTTGATCGCAACGTAATTTTGTTGTACAAAAAGTAGTGCAGTTTTTCTATGGAATAAAACTTTGACAAAAAGCTAACATTAAATTCAAACAAATTTTTGCGTATTATCAGCGATAGCGTCACCTCAAAAGATATCATTAATTTTGGGAGTGGAGATACGAACTGCGTCACACTTTACCTTTTAAAAGGTTTTTGTTGTGATTTTCCTTGACTTGTATAGATTGGTTGGGAATCAAAAGTCAATATTTTCTATCTCTACAGCCCTGTCTCTTAAGACTCCTAATGCACGACCTTAACCTCAATTACTTTGTCGATGATTGAACATTTTTCTATATTTAGTAAGCAAAAAGGATTTCAAAGATTATGGTGTCTTTGTGGCGGTTTTTCTTTCACATGGGGACAAAGACGAAATCATTTTTTCTTATGATAAGCCGTTTAACATCAATCACAGTTTCATACATCCAATTGCGCGCAATCCAACGTTGAATGGGAAGCCAAAAATATTCATTATTGCGGCCTGCAAAGGGGATCGCAGGAATGTACATCCACAAGAGAGTATTTACGAGACGGACAGTGTTCCCTACACTGAGGAAGGGAAAAAGCCTTACATGTCTGAGTTGCTCAAGTGCTACAGTACGTATGAAGGTATGGACAACTCATCTGCAACTGATGAACGCATAAATATAATTTTCGTCCCAAAGGTTATGTTTCTTATCGTGATCCGACCAAGGGCACAGTTTTCATTCAAACTTTGTGTGACATTCTAAGCAAACAAGGTGATAAGTTATCAATCGAAGATGTACTGAAAGAAGTAAACAGAGTGCTGACTGATGGACCTCATACGTAAGACAGAAAATTTCAAAAGTTTAACTTCTTTTGCTAAAGAAAATTTATTTGTTCTTATCAACAGGAACAAACAAGTGCCAACTGTTGTGTCAACTATGTCCGGACATTTTTTCTTCGGTGATTTAAAAAAGAAGTAGCGAAGCTAATAATAATGTAATACAAGTATTTAAATTGATGGAAATATATTTTGAATACATCGAACGCTTCCTTGTTTCATCAGTAGCCACGAAGATTGAAATGCGATCTGTGAAATTGTGAGAAAGTTGCCCTCTCGAAATCTCCCACTTTTAGAATCGTACGAAATACAGAAAGCTGTTTCGTTTGCCACTACGTTTGTAAGCAGTCGAATTCGGACCCATATGTGGATTTTTCGTAAATAAAAACTTCCAAAGATACAGTCGAAAATGTACCTGAAAAACGAATCAAAATTTTTTATGGAAATTGGTTTAGTGCTTTGCGCTGTAAGGCTCATAGACCCCCAGCCCCCTTAAAGTTTTCAGTGCAGAGGTAACTTTGACGATTTACTGAGAGGCTACAGTTGAACTGATTTCATTAAATTTGAGCTCAAATAAAAGAGGACGATTCAAAGTTTTTTTTTGAAATGTCAAAATTTTCTAAATTTCCCATTTTTTTGTCGGTTTTCCCTAATTATTTGAAAAATTAAATTTTTTCCTGACTTTAAGCCCGAAGTTCAGGATAAAACCTAAAAAGTCTGGGCTAACCCATCGTTCACATCATCCGCTCAAATGGAGCGTGTTCGACGAGCTGAACGCCAGATTTTGAGAGCCTATACCAACATAAGGAGAGAACGTGGAAGCGACATGTATGCAAACCACTCCATGGAAAAGCTCGGACTGTTAGAATAGACCGTTTTATCACCAACCAATCTTTGGACTTCGTAAATTGCTGTTCCGAGAGCGATGACCCTGACATACAACGAATTGCTAAATTTCTTCATGTTGGAAACCCGAAATATCTTCTAGTATCTTTCTGGTCCACGGGCAATCTAACGGAATTCTGTTTGCAAACGATCAGCTGCACATGTTCAACAAGAGTCAAAGGGGCCTGCCACGAACTGTGTACAGCACAAATCAGTAAGTCTTGTTTCCTCTTTTCTCATTACCGCTACGTATGGATTCAGTGTCTCCATGAGTTCTCTTGCTGACGATATAAGTCTTGGTTTTGTTTTTCATCATCAAGTTTTTATTTTTGACATTTTCTTTAATCGTAAATTTGGATTTGTATTTTCATGCGATGTGTTTTGGAATGGCTTTGCCAATATTAAATAAACTATTGACCATTGTAGGTGCTGGGAAATTCCACGCTCATTATATTTTTATATGAAATCGACAATTGTTATGAAACAAAAAGATATACCAATATTAACGACGTTTTATGTACTAAAAGTCTATTATTTGTCTTTGTCTCTTCTTCCAAAACAACTGATATCGATTTGGGTGACGCTTCACGCTTCGAAACGCAAAAAAAACTTTCAAAATATTTTCACATTTCATTAAAAAAATGCGTCACAAATGCCGGACCCACCAGTGTTATAGTTTTTCTGTTCTTTCAGCTTTCACACCGCAAAAATTTGACTTATATCACTTATATGTAGGAATGTGTGTAGTATTTTTGTACAGGAAGTCAAATTTTTGCGTATAAAACTGAAAGAACAGAAAACTATAAAACTGGTGGGTCCGGCATTTGTGACGCATTTTTTTAATCAAATGTGAAAATATTTTGAAAGCTTTTTTGCGTTTCGAAGCGTTAAGCGTCACCCAAATCGATATCAGTTGTTTTGGAAGAAGGGACAAAGACTTGCGTCACATTTCCCTTTTAAAAGGTATTTTGTTGTGATATCAGTTGTTTTGGAAGAACGGACGAGGACATATCAAAAGATTTTTTTTTGAGCCGCCGCCGCCGCCAAACCGAAGCGCGGCGGCTACTACTTCCATGGGCGAAAATGATTCCCTCAACTTCCTCTACAACATATCAAAAGTTTTTTTTTTGAGTCCCCGCCTATTTTCCGCAATTTTGGCGGTCACCCTGATACACTACACAGCCAACCCAACAACTTTCCCTTTGACACCAAACCTCTATCTCGAACACACAACCATTGCCTCATACAAAATGTGCTATCATACACACTACACACACAAACACATACATATGGGCTTCATTGGAAATCACTTCACTGGAAATCATTATATCAACATCGTCATAGAAGTTTTATTTTTGCTTGTGAGAAATCGAAAATTCAAAAATAAACGAATTTCCCAACTGAAATTAATTAACAAAATTTTTATTGAATGTTTTTCTAATTTCTCTGCATTTTATACAAAAATCGACTTCTTCTTTTGAGTTCGTTAAAAATATTAGGGCATTTTTTTTATGTTCCTAAATTATTCCTCTTTTGGGCGATTTCCCGCAGTTCCCTAACTAACTAACTAACTTTGACTTCTATGAAACAGCACTTTTTGTATAGGAAATGATCATTTTCTAAAGGTCGTATCTTCGGATCCACCGAACCGATTTTAATGAGTGAAAAGACACTTCGCCTTAGAATTTTCCGTAGAATCCAGAAAAAATATTTTCCGATGGGGTACGTCGCAGGGGGGGGAAGTCAAAACTTAGCTGTATATATGGTTGCGAAGTCTACGAAAAAAATTTTTCCGAATTTTTTGTTCGTATGGGGACTTGCGTCATGGGCGCATCGCTACCGCGCGCCCATGATTAAAATTAAAAATAATTACATTTGGATGTTTTTGTTTAGTTTATTTAAAATTTAAAAAAATGAAAGGTTTACTCAATTAATTAATAATTTTGATAATTTTTCATTTGGTCTTCTTCAGAAGCCAAGATTTTAATTTGTTTTTGAAAGATTTGATATTGTTGATATTGATTATATATTGTTTTTTAAATCATTTACAATTTGGTTATATAAAAATGGTCCTGAGGAAGTTATTTTTGATTTTCCGATATTTGTTCTTGTGGTGTTAATATGTATTGAATTTTCTGATCTCGAAGTTTATTTTTTTCAAAATTAATTGTGTTTTGTTTGTGATTATTTAAATTTTGATTTACATAGTCGCATGTTTGTAGGAAATATAATCCTTTAATTGGTAAAATATTTGTGTTTTTGTATAAAAAGTATGTTGGATGTTGTAATGTAGAATCGATTTAATAGCTCTGTTTTGGAGAGTTTGCAGAGGTTTTAAATGTGTTAGTGCTGCTGATCCCCATATATCCAGTTACAAAAGTTCTGAAATCAGAGGTGGGTGACGCATTAAGGTTCGACACACAAAAGTTTAAATTTGAACAGTACAATCTTCGCGAAATGAAGTAAAGCTCAAATTTGTGCAGTTTAAAAACTGAAAACGTAGGAAAATTATTACGCTGTTTGGTCTGGTATTCATGACGAAATTTTTTAAAAACACAACGTAACTTCGCCTTAATTTTTTTTGCGTATCGAAGCCTAATGCGCCACTCACCTCTGATTTCAGAACTTTTGTAAGCAAACACAAAGACTTGCGTCACACCTCCTTTGTAAGAGTTTTTTTTGCGGATATGTGGATATCCTGGGAACACATTTTTTTTATAGAACTTTTTATTTCCCAGTTCTTAGGAGAGTGATAACAATAAATTTTTAATTTTGCCTAATTTTGTATGAAAAATCTTATTCTAAATAGATGTACCAAAGAAAATGTTGAAATATATTATAAAATATATATAAATATAAATATATACTTTATTGTTAGATGGCGCAGTAGATTATGTTTAGTTTGACATCTTATCAAATAAATCTTTCTACTTGTTTCGTCACTCAAATTGATTGGACGTTTTATTTACATCTCTGTGGAACTATAAATTTCAACAGAAAATAATTAATATGATGTAAATTTGGGATGTTGTTAAAAGAAAAAATTTTCAAAAACCAGATCTGTTATCAATGAAACTCATGCCACATTTAAACTTAAAACTAAAAGCAAAACTAATTAGGGTACTTAAAACTAAGATAACAAAAAAGTAAAAATGTCTTATTGATCAGTGCTATATACAATTCGGTTGTCATTAGAATAAGACTTGTTGAACAGTAATAATTTTTCGTTAGCAAATAATTGATTATTCTTATGCAATCGATAAAGATGATCGACATTTTAATTTTTGCAATTTAAATCATCGTTATCGGAAATGGGAAAAGAATGCTCCTCATTTCTTTCGACTTTTTCAAAAAATTTTGTGCAGTTTTTTGCCATTTGACTATCAATTCTAATAATATTTGCATGTTTATAAAGAATTGCATTTCTACCTCTTGCACGATATTTATTGGAGGAATGCCTTAATACTTTCCGTTAAAATACGTAGCCTTTCAATTTGAGCGAAAGAGATAGCAAGGGGTCTCAACCAAACTGCGCTACATTGACATAAATCAATGCGCAACATTTACAAATTAAGTCCCCTGTAAGTTAGTAATGAGTTGTTATCTCAAAATGTAGTCGTTTGAAGCGTTTTGGCAGATTTGGCAACAAATTATATTACCAATTTTCATATAAAAACGGTAAGTATATGTTTGAAAATAATTAAAAATTTTATTCCTGTGTTGTGTGTCCACGATGTATCTATCTTTGTATCTATCTACTTTTTTTCGCGTCGGCAAAATTGAATTTTTTCAATTTTAGATTCCGTTTCTTTGACATACAGCAATTCAGCACACAAGAAATGTAAACAAATTTAATATTTTGGTTTGTGATGTTATTTGAAAATAATGTTTCTACATAAATTTAGTGCGCTTTCGTGTAAAAATTATTGAAAAAGTTTTTAGGAAGGAAGTTTTTTAGGAAGGCGTTTGATGTAGTCAATCATTGTATTCTGCTGATGAAGCTTCGGAGTCTAGGCCTCAATGGAACAGTGTACAATCTCATTAATAGTTACCTGAGTGATAGAAAGCAGTTTGTGAGTGTTAGTGGAGCTGTTAGTCCTCCGCTCAAAGTAGTAAGTGGTGTTCCACAAGGATCAACTCTGTCGTCATTGTTGTTTGTCGTATTTTTGTACGATCTTTTCAAGATGGGCTTTAAAGGAAACCTGTACCTCTACACCGATGACACAGCATTGCTATACAAAGCAGCATCAATTGATGAACTTCATCAATTGATGCAAAAAGATCTCTCCCTTTTGAATACGTGGTCAACCGAAAATCAAATGTTTGTGAATGAGGCGAAGACCAGCTATATTGTGTTTAGAACAGAAATGCCTGCTGACTTTGTGTTGATGTGGGAAGGCACGACTTTAGAGCGAGTGAAGGTGGTGAAGTATCTGGGACTAACACTTAATGATCAATTTACGTAGGACAATCATAAGTGCAGGTTGACAAAGAAAATCTCTCCGGTTGTTACAGCTATCAGGCGCTTGAGGTGGTTAGTTCCGAAAGCAGCCTTATTCAATATCTACTTCTCGTTCGTACACTCACACTTGAGTTACTTGAACCCAGTGTGGAACTGTGCGCCACAATATCTTTTAGACGAACTTCTTTTACTTCAGAAAAAGGCGCTTCGCAATCTATATGGTCTCGGTTACAAACAATCTGTTAAGATAAAAAATTGAATCGCAAGGATAAATGCAAGCATGTTGTATCAGTTTTTGTTTTTAAATTAATGTTACACTCACGGAAAAGTGAAAACCGTTACATTTTTGGTTTGAATTTGTGAATTTTTGCATGTATTTTTATATGGAGAAATCAATAAAGTCAGTAAACCACAAAACACAAAAATGTGTCGGTTTTCACGGTTCCCTATCAATTCGCCGAGGATCGCGGCTAAACGTTCCTGGAGGCAATATGATCGGCGGCGAAATGATCAGCGGCGGCGAAACATACGCGGCGAAATGATGGGTCACCGCTTTTCACTTTTCCGTGAGTGTAACATTAATTTAAAAACAAAAACTGATACAACATGCTTGCATTTATCCTTGCGATTCAATTTTTCATACAAATTTTGCGCTCCCCAAATCACCGCGCCCTTGGCAATTGTTCGAAATGTCCGTGTGATGTGGCTGCACCTTTAGTGTTTATACTAATTGTGGTTTTCGTTCAAAATTTAAAAACCACGAATACTTCTCACATACACATCAAAATTTATTTGCAGTTCATTGATCATCAACAGTACAGAGAAAAGAAACATTGGAGTCAATGTTACTAAATTTGTATTGGATAAACTTTTTCTCTTTTTCAACATAGCACACAAAGAAAGGGACAATCGTATATCACACCGGATAAAAATGCCAAAGAAACACAATAAGATAACTAACAGTGACATGTCCTAATGCGACAAATTTCAACTTTACACGGAATTTTTTCTTTTATTTCATTATGTGAAGGAAACATTTCACTTTTATTGCAAAGATTTGTGTTTTCATTTGCTAATTAACACCAATTTGATCAGCGGCGCCGCGCAAAGGGGAGCAGGGGGGGGGGCAAGTGCCCCCTGTAACTCGGGTTTGGTAGGCGTATTGTGATTGTGCAATCATAACATTAGATTAGGGAAATTTGAATTGACCGGTGATTTAGCTATGAGACATTTGGTGATGTGCATTTGAAACACAGGTTGCGCCACGAAGCGATTTGAGTTGTCGTTTCGGCGAACTGGAGAGGTACGAGATTGAATCGTAGTCTCTTGGTTTTTTCACACACTGGACGTCGAGCTGAAAGGTTGACTAAAGCTAAGAGAGTTTTTTTATATTATTTGAAGCAGTTAGAAACACATGTTATGTGCTGCAATTATAATTTAATTTTGGTGTCAGAACTTCATTGAAAAGCCCAGGATTGGGGTAAGATTTTTAACTACGTATCGGACGTTTACAACAATTAAAGGTTGTTCGACGATAGCTTTTAGGTACCAGTGTAAATTGCGGAATTGGTTACACAAATTGTGCAAACAATAAAGTTTTTGGATAGTGTTTGGATGTGGAACACTGTTGGAGTTTTCGTTTGGTTTTGAAAGCAACCGTGTGTACAGGTAGTCTCATCACCCAACGTACCAGGTTAGGCTATTTATAAGGGGAGCGCTATAGTTTTAAGTTTTGGATGTATTCAAGACATTTAATCTTGATTTTAAGTGGTTCTTTTTATAGTGCATTGCTAATAAAAATATTAGTGAAATTTATAACGTAAAATTGATGTGAATTTTATTTGTGTTCTCTGAGGAGAAGTAAAAGTTTCGTTACACCCCCACGAAATGATCCATGGGGGGCAACGCGCCCCATGACACATGACGAGAGGAATAAACATAACAACTTAAACGAGATAAATTTAATCATTTTCTGAACAGAAATGGTACATTCAAGGCATATTCCATCCTACAGGATTAGCAATCCATTTTACATTTCGTGACATTTTTTAAATGAGTGTTCATATAAAAAATGAGAGTAAGAGAATGGATATTTCCAAACTTAGTATTCATATGACAATTTGACGTTTTTTCATGGACCGACAAATTTTTTTTGAATATTTTGGAATACCTGGATCAATTTTGTATCGATGAAGTGTTATTCCAAACTTCTAGCCCATACATTTTTGAAGTCACTTCTTGATGTATAGGTTACGTGGGTGAACCGAGGTTCAGCACCTAGGCCGCCTTTGGGCCTGTTGTACTTAACCTATACTACCAAAGCACTTAAAGTAGCATATATCTGTTTTTTCATGAGAATGTCTCAGAATTGCACCCTAATGGCCAGAACAGACTCGTTTTTCGAAAGTTTCCAATAATTAAAAAAAAACTCGTTTCACAAATTGAGAGATTCAAATTATAGGGTATGCTAGGACTTTAGAATATTTCTTGTAAAATCTATAATTGCTGCGGGTTTCATTACATAAAAAAAATAGAAAAATTTTCGCTCGTTTCGCTCGCGTGCACACTCACTTCTGTCACATAAACGGCAAATACCGCAGCTTCATTCGGAATCTATTACTTCAAAAATTTTCTTATAACTTTCGCTATAAAAGCAAACATTAGCTACCGTTTCATTGCTTACTTTGGCATCTTTGCCAAATACACATCATCAAATTAAAAAATTTTGCTTGCCGCCCCCATGGGCGGTAAACAAGTCAGCGCCGCTGAATTTGATTAATATAATTTAATTTAACATAATTAATGATTTATTGAAAAAGTAGAGTTGTCCTAGGGGTACCGTGAATTGAAAATTTCATATAAATTCATAAATCGTGAGTTTTTCCATATACTAAAAGTCATAGGACAAATCACGGTTCATATGATGGTGCGCTTCATTCCGATTCATACAAATTTACACGGACAAGTCAATGTCACTTTTTCTAGCGGACATGTCACCGTTAGTTACCTTAATACGTGGCAGTTTATGTTTTTTGTTGTCTACATGATGAAATTGCGTAAACCAGTAGAGTTACCTTAATAGATAATTCTGCTGAAAATGCGTCACCACCCAAAAGCAACATTACCAAACATTTCGACGAAGCTCATCAAAAAGTATGGAGGCTTTAATGAAACAACGGAAGCAGTGCCTGAAAACAAAAGCATTCTAATCCCTTTCAATAACACCTGGATAATTATATTTGCAAAATCTGACAGGTAATCCGCTCATCAGATGCCTGTCAACAGCAGATTCGACTTTCAAGTCGGTTATTTTGTGAAAATTGGAAAGATCATTCGTTGCAAAATCGTGCGCAATTTTAAAAATTCCTAATCTCAGATTTTTTCTTAAAGCTTCGAAAAGTTTGGTCAAGGAACCCTCATGACGTCCGACAATAATTAGTTCTGTGATATGCGGATTGAGTTTTGTGAATTCTTCCCAATCGAAATCAACGGTAAAACTCAAAATACGTAATGTTTTGAGGTTGTTAAAACGAATACCAGAGTAGTTTAACGCAAAGTGACCATCAAGTATTAACCTTCTGAGATTTGTTAAATTATTCGCGATGATTTCTAAGAATTTGTCGTGACAATCTTCTAAAGTCAAATCGGTCACATTCGGCACACATCGAAGAAATTCTTTCATACACTGTCTATTTATTGTCTCATCTTCCATGTTATGCGTATCACTCTTGTAACCCTTTAGACACAATTGAGTGATGCCTTCATTTACCTTTAGTCGCTTCAGGAGTTCCTTTTCTCTTGCTATTTCATATATTGGTAATTGGAGGGATTTTAAATTTTCAAATTTTGAAAATACAAATTCATAGACCGATTTGGGGGTACCGAATCCTAATCTTAAGATTTCTATGGATTTTGCCTGCATTTTTAAGAATCCTAAAAGATTGTTGCAGCTTTGCTGCGATATGTTACAACATACATAATTCAAATAAAATTGACTGAGCTGACACTTAAAGCTGCTGTTGGTGATGACGCCGGGCTGTAAAAGTGCCGAATGGTTGCAAACTTGAGTAAGTAAAAGTGATTTCAGTTGCTTTTGCGATTGAAGAAATTCAAGTGCAGTTGTATGTATAATGGTCTCATTAAAATCGTCGCTTACGAATTCGCTGAGATTCGGCGATAGTTTGAAACACCGGATTATGTCAATTGCACAATTACTCGATTCCAATATTTTCAATTTAGCGAATTTCGGTAATGATTGCTCACCATCAGTTAAGGAAGAGGCAGTGCTTCGAGTTTCAATCAATTTTACGTGCTTCAAATTTGGCATGCATTTGATGATTTCAATAAAATTGTCGGCATTTAATGAATTATTGAAAAATGTAACTTTCGAAACATTCTGTCCATGTTTCCGGAAAATGTTTACGTCCAATTTTGTGTCTATAAAATCCATTACCCATATTTCGCTAAGCCTTCGATTCGTTGTTAGTAAAAAATGAAAATTACGAGTATTGAATGGTTGCATATAAGATTTCCATTGGCACGCATCTTCGATGATTTCTTTCCAACTGAAATTGAAGGATTAATTAATTTCTACGAGTAAGCAGTGATCGTAAGCAGTATGCTTCATTCATTCATTCACAGGAGTTCGTTCATTCACTGTACTTCCTTTTCCATGCGACCAAAATATCGAAAGAAAACAGACGTCTCCAGGAAGCACAGTTCAATAGCAGATCGTCTTGTCAGTGCCTAACTTACAGAAAGTACTTTCTTCGTACCAACGTAACTAATTACCGTAATCACCGTACTAACAGTGACTTTGCTAGCGAAGACTGATAGAATTACGTTTGCTTATAAATTGATCTACAAACTGACAATGAATAACTTCTGCTTCTATTCTAATGCTGATGTACATAACCACACTACCCGAAGAAATTCACAGATTCATATTGACAATCACAATTCAGCAAAGAACGCAACGTATTCGACAAATGCATCTCTATCAACTGCCATCAAAGAATACAATAGTCTTGACAGTGAAACCCGACAACTTCAGAGTTTAAAGACTTTGAAATCTAGAGTTGAACTTAAAATTACTCGAGACAGTGATATTTTTCATGTGATAACCCCGTATTACTTTATTTAACTGTTAAACTGTTTTCTCTCTAGACATTCTTTTTAAATTACTTTTTCTTTCTATCCTAATGACATAGTCCACAAGACTCTAAAATGCTTATTGACAATTGCTACAATTATTATTTTCAATCATATATTGTTGTCTATTTATAGTCAACATGTACACTCACGGAAAAGTGAAAACCGTCACATTTTTGTGTTTTGTGGTTTACTGATTTTATTGATTTCTCCATATAAAAATACTAGTCGAACCCCCGCCCCTAGGGGCTACTCAGGCTTTATCATTTTCGATTTAACATTTACGGGTATGTTACGTAGTCGAAACCCCCGCCCCTAGGGGCTACGTGTTGTCTATTCTGTGAGCAAAAGCATATTTTTTTTTTCGTTTTAAATAATGATTCGTAATGTTTCATGTCATTAAATCACTTCGTTGATATTACCGCTAATAATACTAAAATCGAAGTGGGCGAGAAAGGTACTATAAATCAAAATACTTTCTTTGCCGCAAAATTACTCCACTTCCCCCTTATACCACTTCCCCCGTATTCAATTTCCTCCGTGGAACGTATGCAACGTTCCCCGTATTCCACTTCCCCCGTATTCCACTTACCCCGTATTCAACGTTCACTGCATTCCAAGTTCC
>CM055403.1:12956308-12967646 GCA_029228625.1 Pseudolycoriella hygida | reverse complement strand
ATTACCTTGGGTAATTTCTATGGATCTTTGAAATTCTTACAGTTATAAAAGAACAGAAAACGTTGGATTGTTTGCTTATTTGTAAATTTAGGTACGTTCGAGTCTCTTTGCCACATCTATTCTGTTTGTCACATCTATTCTGATACGTGCGGGTCTTTGGTTATGTTTTTCATCATTATGAAAACTTTTTTTCTGATCTGTCGATTTCTATCTATATGTTCTATCTATGTTCTATCACAACAAAAACCTCTTTAAAGGTAGAGTGTGACGCAGTCGAAAGTCCGCTTCCAAAATTAATGATATCGCTTGAGGTGACGCTATCGCTGATAATACGCAGAAATTTGTTTGAATGGAAACTTGAGTTCATAGTTTTAATTGATGACGTGACATCTCTCCGCCGCAAATTACGCCCGGGCGTTAATAATGCACAAACCCCGGGCGCTTATAACGCCCGGGACGTTAATAACATCCGCACGCCGAGTGTTAATAACGCCCAGCTACATAATTCCCTACACACTCACGGTTGAGCTTGAATAATAAATTGGAAGTTATTTAAATTCAGAAGTTTAGGACATTTCAATGTACACATCTCGTTTTGTATTGTTTTTATTCATCCCTTTTACTCAATTTTTTAAATTTCAAAATCGTAGTGCTCAATGACTTTCATAAAGTTTTCATGCAATTTTTTGATTTCTTATTGACAACTTTTTTAAAAATAAAAGAGCAGAGAAAGAAATTCTTCCATCTAGTGGCATTCTGTATGATTCTCCTAATCAATCCCTTCCAGTGACGTTCTGTACTTTCCCCTTAGTCAACTCTTTCTAGTGACATTCTGCATAAGGAAAATGCTCCTCTTACTAAACTCCTTCTAGTGACATTCTGTATAAGGAAAATGTTCCTCTTACTCAACTCCTTCTGGTGACATTCTGTATAAGGAAGATTTTCCCCTTAGTCAACTTCTTCTAGTTACATGCTCTATAAATAAAGTTATTTACTAAAGTGCCATTTTGTAGCCAATTATTCAGTTGGGCGTTAATAACACCCAAAGTGTTACAAGCGCCCGGAGTGCGGGTGTTATTAACGCCCCGGACGTTATTTGCGGCGGAGGAATGTCCTGCCACCGTTTTAATTTCCTGAAAAAGTTACAGCTCTTTTTTTCAAACGAAATTACGTTATGTTAAAAAAATTGCGTCACAAATGCCGGACCCAACTACGAAATAATTTTTCTGTAATTTCAGTTTTCGCGCTGCAAAAATTTGACTTTTATTGCGTAGATTGTTTAGAGTAAATTTAAATTTTTGCGTGTAAAAACTGAAAGTATTGGAAATTATTCCGCTGGTGGATCCGGCATTTGTGACGCAATTTTTTTAACACAACGTAATTTCGTTTGAAAAAAAGAGCTGTAATTTTTTCAGGAAATTAAAACTTTGAACTCAAGCTTCCATTCAAATAAACTTCTGCGTATTATCAGCGATAGCGTCACCTCAAGCGATATCATTAATTTTGGAAGCAGACTTACGGACTGCGTCATACTCTACCTTTTAAGAGGTTTTTGTTGTGATTTGCCTTCGGGCGAACTACATTTTTATTTATATGACATTTATATAACAAGAGCGAAGTTTGCTCCACACAAAATAAGTGCACACTTTACGGTGTACTAAAAGTCGATCACAGCGCTGTGGTGGCCAACGCCGGTCACTAATTTTTGAATGCTAATGTCAGCTAATGTAAAGACAGCTGGCGTAACTATGAAATAAAATCGCAAACTATTCAACTTCATTATTTTACTTGCATATTTTAATGAAATATCGTTTCCAAAACAAAATCGAACATCGTGGTTGCAGTCTGAAATGCTTTTCTTTATTATAGCGAAAAGATAAATAATCAGTCAAGGGACCTGACCCACCCAAAAGTTGGGACCTAGTATGCATAGTTATTCACTAAAAAATCTCAAAACTCTTTCAAATGAAAAAACCAACAAATCGAATGCATGTCTCGACTTAAAACTCTCGATATCAGGTCCTACAATTGCACGAAATTGTTTGAAATTTGCGTATCTCTGAAAGGGATGAAAGTTATTCTCGAAAATAATGTCATCTACTTTTCACCTAAAAATATTGGAATGGAAAGTACGTTGACAAAAGTATGATTCATTCGCGTTTCCACTTGAAACATTCATAAAAACTTTTCGTGAACATAAAACTTAACACGCAAAAAAAGGATTCAGCTATTAATTTCCATCGAATATCATGGAAATAAATGACAGAAAAAAGCAACTCTGTACCATTGTCAAAGTTTTCCGATTGTCGATTTTTGCATGATTTGAGCTAACGTGCAGAGAAGAATTTTATTAGACTAACTCGTGTATATAGCCAGAGAACTGCACTTCGCGTTCCAACATCGTTTCGTATAATATAGAGATATTGATTCAAAATTTTCCACTCGCTACATGCAATACTGTGGGCATATTGCTTCAGTACGTTTTCAATCCTTGTTCCACAAACAACTTCAAGGAATTTTTTTAATCAATCTAAAGACTTAACAAAAAAACATTTTGGAGAAGTATTTTTTAGTCGTAAAATTAACTACAGCGTTTATCCAATTATTCAGAATCGTAAAAAGAAAACCAGTGAATAAACAAAGAGTTTTTATACATTCCTAGAGTTTAGAAATCGGAAAATTTGCACATTTCATTGATGTAATTGTTGAATAACACAATTCAACTTGGATAAATTTTTTTCTCCGACTTAATCAAACAACGGAAGAACCACAAAAGAGGCGTTTTCCATTTTTCAGACTTATAAAAATAAAAGAAACTACGAAAATCAAACCAATGCATTTAGGTTTTAAACGTGAAAAACAAAGGAAACAACACATTTTGCACAAAAAATGTCTTTACCCCGAGAATGGAGTGTCCAGGTCAGTTAAATAAAAGAACGGAAATTATTTGTCATTGAAAATTAAAATTTAGCGTTTTGTGTTGTGACGATCCCAATGACTTTTACAAAAAAAAACTACAAACACTTCGAACAGCAAATTTTTGTAAGCCATAGGTCATGTTGATACATTAAATAGGCATGTAGGTCACATTTATGTCAATCAAAAAATATTTCCCCTTCATCAGTTTTTCTTCATTGTCATTCCGGAAAATTCAAGATGGATGCCGTTTAGGGTTGTGTAATAAATTTTGCATCGTCACGCTACATAATATCGAATTGCAATGTAAACTCGTTTTTCCTTTCGTTCCGTCGATTACTGCGCTCGCGCTGAATCGCTCGTTATCGTTATCATCTGGAACGCTGCTGATGAAAATGAAAACATCTGACTAAGGTAAATGGTCGTATTTCTTGACGCTATATCTCCGAACTGGGATCGCGCTATTTTCTTATATTTTTTGCGTCCACATTTTATGATTTTGTGTATTTGGAATTGGGAAATCAATGTGAATTTTACGCAATTTCACGTACCCACCTAATTTCAGCCGTACTTTACTCGACGAAAGTTGAACAAAAACTTACGTAACATTCACTTTATTCGTAGAAATGTGCGTCAATGGAACTCTTTAAAGAAAAATCGCTTTAAATGGAGCTTTTACCTCAGTTTCAATAGAAACTTTTCATTTTCCATTTTCTCTTTACACTTTCCTGGTGTAAAATATATTGCGCCGTCTCGTTTACATTGAGGAAGTTGTACCTCGTGCGGAAGATTGATGATAAATCAATATTAGAAAATGTAATAGGCATTGAACCTCGACAATAATGAATGAATTTAGGTTGCGCTATGACGCAAAAATATTGCTGCTATATTTTATGCTTTATATCATCTGATTGTGCCTTATAACGATTTTCGTACATCGTATTATAAGAGTTTTAAAATATTTGTTACACTTTGCTCTCTATAGTTGGCTTGAAGATAATGAAATGCGTAATAGAAACACGGAGAACGGAACAATATTTCATTAAGATTTTCACGGGCGGTGGTGCTAACTTATCATAATGTCACTAAGGGAAAAAGGCTAAATTTTTATAACCAAGTATTTCGAAAAGGGGTCGACCCTGGAGTTGGTATTTTTTTTCATTTCTGATTTTTTTTTTGTGCCAGACAATTTGTGGAAGCCTTTGGACTCAGCCACGGCCCTTGAACTGAGTCTTTTCTAGGCATAGCCTTAAATAACATATATTTAAGGATGAAAAGTGCACCGGACGCCCACTGACATCCTCCAACGCCCTACTAGTCCTCCGCAGACTCTTTTTAGAAGTTCTAAGCAGATATAGTTGAAGAATAAAAACATATGCAGGGGACCCGTACGTATCAGAATAAATGTGGCAAGCAGAAAAGATGTTGCAAAAAGATTGGAACTTATCAAAGTAAATGTTGTCTAAATTCTTAGGTGTATGAAATTACGACGACATTATATTGAATCAGAAATTGCCGAAAGGGCAATATTGAAAAACCCTTCCGAAAAAACGGCGCAATTCTTAAAAAAGCCCGAAGTTAAAAAAAATTGGAAATCATTTGAACAAAAAATTGCACTAGGCGCGATCTTAGAACCGACCTAGAGCACTTAGCAGCGGCCTTGATCCATACTACCATGAACAAAAAAGTTTGTCCTTTTTTTCTCTGCACAAAAAACCTCATCATTAAAGAAATATTCACAAAAAGCCACCAAATATCTTGTAGGATCGCGTAGCGTGAGTTAGGCCCAAACTGAATACTCTACAGCCCGAACAACTCAACAGATTTTGACTAATTTAATTTCCGTGATTTTCTGATGTCCATATTTTTTATTAAAAACATTCAAGAGCGATTTCCGTTCTAATTTAGTGGAGATATAAGTGAAAAAGTTCCACCAACCTTCAAAAAACCACGTTTTTGAGCACTTTTTCGACCATAACTTCGAAAGTTTTCGACCGATTTCGCCTAAATTCGTTCTTGTAATCAACTTTTTGATTGTATTTCAAGAAAAAAAAGGTTTTGAAAATCGGATGGGATTTACCTGATTTATAAAGAAAAAACACGTTAGGCCCTAGAAGAGATTCAGTTTTAGGGCCCTGTCTGAGTCAAATAGCTCAAAGCTAAAAAATGTTCTTCCATAAAATGTCAGGCAAGTTATGAAAATCGGAAAAGATTTACTCGAGTTATGTACAGAAGACCAAAAACCACTTAAACGGCCCTAGCTCGGTGGCCCTTGGGCCGACAGTGCCCAGATTAAGTCCCATAAAAGATTTTTCAATTACTTTTCAAAATCGGTTGAGTTTTACTCAAGTTATCGCGGAGACGGACGGACGGACATTTTTTTTATTGTTGATTCGTCATCTAAGGACCATGATCAATGCTCCCCCCTACTCCCGGGTCGAAATTGGTGTGGTTACAAACGTCGTGGTAAACGCAAAAGACCCCTTTTCGAAGAACTTCGTTCTTCTAACGGGTCTAAAAATCGCACAAGAAAAACTTATGAATGTGGAGAATGATCGGTCGGAAAAATCGAATAATTCTTGGTGCCTTCTTAGTTGCGACACCAACAGGGTGAGTTCACTACTAGTGGAGCAAGTAACTTAAAAACTGTATCGCGACGGTTGGAAGAAGACGGAGGAAGAAGTTTTGCTTGCAAACGGGAAATGGTTGAAAAATTTTAAAGGATTTTGAAGCGGGAAATGATTTAAAAATGGGAAATGGCTGTAAAACGGGAAATAACTGGTCTTGAAAGTCACGTACTTTCTGTGAAACTTCTCCCCAGTGGAAATTGCTTTTTTTATTTGTTTGTTCGAATCTGGATATTCGAACGCGCACGGAGGTCACCGTTTGGGCCTATTGTGCTCACTGTGTTATGTGGATATTTGCTGTTTATCCGAATTTTCCTGTATGGAAGGGGTTGTTCTGAGGTTGCATATTTTTGATCAAGCTGTATCTCATTGTGTAGTTACCGAGGTGCTTCCGTCTTTTTGTTATAAAAGCCAGACAGTGACAAAGGTAGTGTTCAGTTGTGTCTGAGTGATGCGCAAACATAGATCACAGCTTGAATCCGGGAGTTTTCCGATGGTCGTAAGATGTTTGTTGAAATTAAAGTGACTCCTGCACATAGTTTCAGTCATGTTGTACAAACGTCGATTAGATATTTAGAGTTCTTTTTGCTGATGCGGATACAGTCCTTTGCCTGGCGACACGTTGCAATGTTTAGCTAATGTTTCTCCAATGTTTGTGAGAGTTGGGTTGACGACTCAGGCCCTATAAATGTATTCGTTGCGCATTTTCTTGCCAATTCGTTTGCTTTCTCGTTACCTATAATAATGACTCGAAACCCCAGTATAGCTCTACTGTGTGCCCACGTGCGAGTTCATTTAGGGTATTCCACGCTTCCAGTACTAAAGCGGAGGTGAAGACGTTGGAAGATAGTGCCTTTAAGACAGGTTGGTTGTCCGAGGTTTTGTTTATTTCAACTTGGTCTTTAAAATAGTAAGCGCTTTCTAGGATCGCTCTTGCTTCAGCAGAAAAGATAGAAGAGTGGGTACCCATAGAGATAGGTTTACATTTATGACAGAATCATCTGTGTAATGTACACTACCCTGTTTTGGTGGTAGTAAACCACCTATCCAGTCCTGACTATTAGCAAAAATTATTTTAAATGTTTTCTCGAATTTAAGCGTTAGCGTTCATCTATCTGTGGGCATGGTAAGAGTAGGGTCTAGTTGGACGGATTTTTTCCAGATACGCATGTGTGTCGTTGTTCTTTGTATAAGTCTGACAATAGTGGCGATAGCTTCAGTTTCAATAAACATGTGAAATGGAGATATATGTAGTAAAGCTTCGAGTGCTGCAGTTAAGTAGGAGTAGAATTCCATGAACTAGTTATTGCTACGCATGCTACTCTTTGGAATTTCGACAACTTTTGTTGAATGGGCTTTAATTAGCAGATGTGATTCCATAGGAACGAAGGGTAAATAATTATTGGTCTGATAACTGTCGTGTAAATCCAGTACATTACCTTAGGTGACAACCCCCACGACTTGCTGTAGGCTTTACGATACTGCCATAGAGCTATAATTGCTTTTTGCAGTCTTGGATTTCCAATCTTGGGTATCCAATTTAGTCTATAATCTAAGATTATGTCTAGGTATTTTACGGATTCTACGAATTTTATTGGAAATCTTTTGATGAGAGGAATTTTGAGATCGGTACCGTAACCTGAGTAACGTATTTCATCTCTTTCACTCTTGCAATGTGATTTATATTAACTCGTTCCCCAGGTTACAAGACATCTATTTTGTAAACTTTGTGAATTTGGTTGCGTTAACCATTGTTTTCCATACAAACTGGTAACTTTTTTGTAAAAGTGAACGAAAATACATTTGTGTACACTCAGTTTCTATAGCATTTACATTGTTTACAACGGTATAATGGTTCGTGGAATGAGCCATTAACATTAGACAGTAGACAGGTTCAATGCAAACTGGTAACTTTTGTCTAAAAGTGAACGAAAATACATTTGTGTACACTCACTTTCTTTCAGATTGCCTTGGTCTGACAAGGTTTTATAGTTCGTCGGTAGAACCTTGTCAGACCAAGGCAGCCTGGTGCTGAAATTCTGACAATGCCTATGTTTTAGAAGGATCGAGGTTATTAGATAGTAACAAGATCGAAGTCGGCACCAGGCTGCGTACTTGGTACCCTAAAGGTGGGAATAGAGAAGGTAGCCTGGTGCTGAAAATCTGTTTTCGCCAAATCGGAGGCAAAAGTGAGTTGTATACGTCACATAAGGTTTAATTCGGCAGCCTAGTGCCGAGTTGAAACTTATATGGTGTATAGATATCACTAATGAGTACACTTTGGTGAAGACAGATGCTTAGCACCAGGCTGCCTTCTATATTCCCAGGTAAGGGACCAAAGTACGCAGGCAGGTGTCGAATTATAAACTTATACTACGAAATGTACTTACTAATTCATGAATTTCGGCATTTTCAAATTTTTGCCACCAAGTGTCCTGACTGAGACCTATCTTCTAACCAGAAGTTTGTTCAAAAAACTAAGCAATCTTAAAAAAGTAGCTCAACTACTAGATGAAAGAACAATGACTTTATTTAGCTATCGAGGTACTTTTTGAAATTAACAATTTTTTTAACAAAAGCTTCGCTGGAAAAACATCGTTTTCATCGGTCGTGCTCTTCGCGGTGCGAGGCACAGTGGGATTGCACATACTTAACATATAAAAATTGTACATGTTGACGAAAAATAAAATTGAAAAAATTAGAAGAAATAAAGATTTGTTGAAAGTTTTGACGGATTTCCAAGTCAAATCTTAAACATGTTCTACTATTTTTAGGTAAATAAAATGACGTTTCTATTGTGGTGTCGTCGGCTTATGTGAAAGTATACGGAGAAGTGTCCAAAGTATGAAGACTTATAGAAAACCAGTGATAATTATAAAAAAATTCGCAAAAACTATATTTTCAACGTTTTCTGTTGACTATTAGGAAACTTTTTAGTCCTAACTTCATATAATTAGGGTTCTCAGAAGTCTCTTTTTCTCCTCCGTTTTTGAACGCGCTGGAACATGTCTTTTTCGCTTGTCTGTCCACTTTTTTCCTTCTTTTTGAACGATAATGATGAAATAGTCATTTTTACAATTCACTGACGAAAACTCGCTTTTTCGTGCGTCATTTCAGTATCGCATGAAGTCATTTTGCCGCACTAGTGCGATAACGGTTTATTTACGCACTAGTGCGATGAAGGTTTTTTTACGCACTACTTGAATTGAATTTTTATATTAAAAGAAAATCTCGTTTTTGTCGATGAATTGCAAAAAACGTTGTTTGATACACGTTACGTATGCTGGTAGTTTAACGCAGCTATTTATTTTGAAAAAATCTGGTATCTTTTTCCAGCTTCGCCGAAGTAATTGAATTCAAAGATAAAAAGTAATTGTGACTCACTTTTCACTGGCTGCTTTTGTCTTAAAAATTCTCATAGCCAAATATCTACATTTTTACAAAAACCACCATGATTTCTTCACGGTAAATGCAGTGTCGTCTTTAGATTTTGGGGGCCAAGTTCAATTTAAAAATGTGAGCCAATGTAGGTAATGCCAAGTGTTTTTTGTAAAGTCGGTCGTCAGATTTCTTTCACGCAACCTGAATCGGGTTATTACCCTTTTTCCCCATATAGATAACGTTCTTCGATTCTGAAAATTTCTTGAGCAAAGAATCGACGCCAAAGTACATTACGTACATGCTTCCAAATTGGTTGTTTTGACTAGTAGGAATATTGCTGCATGAGCACTTATGTACAATATTTTAGATGTTGTTGCTTAGTAAATGCGTTTTCCGAGTCGCTTGCGGCGAGGTACTGACGCATTTACTGAGCAAAAATATGTAAAATTTTATAAATCTCTTCTCTTCCGAAAAACTGGGTTGCGATATTTTTAACAAATGATTTATAAAAACTACAATACTTGCCTTTTCCGGTATTTTCCTATTTTCGACTTACTTTTTGGCACGAAAAACAGCTCCTTTTTCCTCTTTTTCATCTAAAAAAAGTCTCTTTTTTCCCCCTTTTTTAGATACTAAAAGGTCTCTTTCCGTTTTTCTGTAGATGGGAACCCAGTTTCTTATGGAAGGCCCGGTTTAATGAAATATTTGAGCCTTGAAATGAAACGCTAAATTGGAAATTTTCGTTAAAAATCTCACTGCCAAAGAAAACGATTTTTTAATTTCTACTTTTCTCAAATTGAATTTAGGATTCGAGGGGGCCGTTGCACCGCCCGTATGGGACCACCGGAACCTCAGAACATAACACTCCCGCTCGGCTTCCATCAGACTGTCCCATTCAATTTGACGAAGCAGAAACTATTAAAGCAACATTGGTTGACTGCAATACAGCTGGATCAATGTTCTCCATCCATTCTGCGCCGCCAGTACCACTGGCCGATTTGGGAAACTTGCAAAGCGCCAATTCATTACTGGAATTCGACGTTATTGGCAAAGACTCTCCAAGGCGGCCGGCATCACTTGCCATCGACAACAATTCAATGCACTACCATTCGTCCAAAACAATTGCAGCATTTCAACACCAACACAGCGAAATCGAAGAAGACGACAATGAAAACTTGTTAACTGTATCAAGTTTAACAGCTCGCCCGTTAATCGCAAAGTCTCGGGAACTTCGAAGTTCAAAGTAATTTCTTGACTGCAATTTCCTGATTACGTTGCATTTTTACTTTTTCTGTTGCATTATTTTTGTGATACAAGGCTTGCCGAGCGATTCAAACGGAAAAAGAGAATTCCAGCCGATCCCTTGGACGGTGGATACGGTTGGTTTGTTGTGCTAGGAGCATTTTTCGTACAGTTCTGGGTGGCAGGTTTGGTAAAATCGTACGGTGTTTTGTTTGTTGAGATATTGGAAACGTTTCCAACGAAGTCAACAGCAGTCGTATCCTGGATACCAGCCATTCTATCCGCTTTGTGCTTAGCATTAGCTCCGCTGTCTAGTGCGCTGTGCCAACGATTCTCTTGCCGATCAGTTGTTTTCGTTGGTGGTTTATTTTGTACGTTTGGGCTAACGTTGAGTTATTTTGCGACCAGCTTGTATCATTTGCTGTTCACATTTGGAATCTTAACTGGTAAGGTGATGACGTACCCTCAAAAAAGAAATTCGCAAAAATTTAACTTTACAGGCATTGGTGGTGGCTTATCCACGACGCCAGGCATAATCATTGTTTCAATGTACTTTGATAAGCATCGAGCACTTGCCAATGGAATTTGTGTGTCTGGAACAGCTGCTGGCAGCTTTGTCTTTCCAGCACTAATCAGGCACTTGGTACAAAACTACGGATTTCATGGCACCATTCTGATATTGGGAGGTTGTATGTTGCACGTTTGCGCCTGTGCTGCCTTATATCGTCCACTAGAAACGATTAGCGATGTTTCCATTACATCAAAATCACCCGATAATGCGTCACGTATAGTCGTGAGTAGTGGCTTGACCACCAATACCACGTATATTGGATCGATAGACGAACCAAACAATAAAAAATATATCGAGCATTTGTTCTTGGAAGAGTCGAAAAATCGCATCAATGACTATTACAACACAAACAAGTTTGTTGGTGCCAACGAGAAGCCCATTCATATTGACAGTGATGACGAAGACAAAGACGTTATTGGTGAAACGAAATTTACGAAGCCAATCAAATCCATTCGAAGCTCGAGTCTATTACATTCCGTTGAAGATTTGAGTACAGATTCCACGTGCGTGTACAAGGCTCGGTCTGGATTTGATTCGAACAGAGGTAGTCGACGTCGAAACAAAAATACGTGCAGCACGGATGAAATTTTGGCAAAAATAC
>CM055403.1:12935227-12955808 GCA_029228625.1 Pseudolycoriella hygida | reverse complement strand
GAATCCGAAAAACTCAGGGATGTACGACACAAGGGAAAAAGTCAAAACTTAGCTAACAAAATGGTTCAGCCGTGTTTTCTTAATTTTTTGATCGTATGGGGACTTGCGTCACGGGCGCATCGCTACCGTGTGCCCATGATTTTACAGTAAACTTGAAAAAGTCTATAACCAATTTTAGTACGAATTTTCGATTTTCGCAAAAGTTTTCTATTGGCAAAATATTTGAATTTTTTATACTTACAAAAAAAAATTATTTTCGAAAAATTGTGAACCTTGAGTGAATTAGGAAATGTTCGAACGAAGAGAGCAGTTTTCGATTGTATGGCATCATTGTTTTTCTATATTGTTATGTATCTACGGCAAGATGCTTTATAATTTCGGAAACTGTTCGAAATTATCTCTTTGAATCGGTTTATTTGAATACAATTTGCTTTTTCATTTGCAGACTTTTCCAAAAGCGAAGCAGGCTTATTTGTAGCAACTAGTGCTCTACTAGACCTTATTGGACGTCTCGGTCTTGGCTATCTGTCTGACCTACAAATATTTGATCGCAAAAAAGCCTACATTGTTTGGTAATTTTGCAATGAGCTCTTGAACCTTTTCCAGAAAAATTAACTGTAAAATTTTACTTTTCAGCATATTAGGAGCTGGAACTGCTGTCCTTCTGATTCCTTCTGCAAAATCGTGGTACTTAATGGGTTGTGCATCAGCATCTTATGGTCTTTGCTTGGGTTGCTGGTATTTGTTGATGCCGGTTCTTTTAGCCGATCTATTCGGAACGGAACGAATTAGTTCGAGCTATGGACTTGTGCGAATGTTTCAAAGTGTTGGAGCTATTTCGGTTCCACCACTAGCTGGATTTTCGCGAGATTTGAGTGGTGGATATGAAATTTGTTTCTATTGTATGGGAACTTGTATGGTTCTGGGTAGTGTGCCATTACTAATAGAGTCAGTCGTCCACGACAATACAGATACATCTAAAGAACGTGACAACGCAACAATTTCATAATTTTAGTTTGAGGCAAATTTTAGTCGTTCATTTCGTAAAGTATATGAAAGTTTCAATGAAACAACAAGAACCGCCTATGCCTTACGAAAATTCAAGGATGCCAAAAAAAACTTAGAGGTTTTGTGCCTTGATAAAAAAGCACGTAGTATCTCAAGAAGTACTGATTGTTGAAATCTTTTTTTTTTTGTCTCAGACATGGTAGAAGCTACCACAAATATTTCAAGTATTTCGAATATTTAAATTTTTAGCGCATGCCACAGACCATTAAAGAAAATTTCGACTGAATTAATAACTGAAATTCAGGGAAGAATTTAAGTATTTAACTTGTAAGCACTCGGTTAGTTGAACTTATTATTGCCCGTGCCCTGCACGTAAATTTCACAGCCTATCAATATTTTCTCATTAGAAGTGCAAAATTTTCTCATCTCAAATGCAATACGATCGTCCGTGGGTAAAACTACAGCAGTGTTGGTGAACTCTCAAGCAGGCCTCCCACATGTCCGAAATATTGAGAATTTGTCGAAAAATGACCGAAATTTTTGGTGAAAAATTTCCTAAATATCCAAAAATTTTTGCGAAAAACTTTCGAAATCCAAATTTTTTAATACGAAAAATCGTCTGCGGCGCATTAATTCAGTGTTACCAGTACTTCTTACTTCAAATTCGAATTTCATTTCAATGAAGCGCCTTAAATTGCAAGATGGGCAATCCACTCTACTGAATGGTAAAAAAGTGAAGTAAATTTTCAAAGCGTACGTCTAAAAAGTGTGACGGAAAATTTATAAATTTTTCAAAAAACAAAATCAAATTTAGTTAAAAACAAAAAATACGCAATTTGACGCAATGCCTGACGGTGGGTAGAAAAATCGCTTTTAAAAAATTGGACACTTCATAGAACGAATGTCTCAAATTGTCTGAAATGTTTTGATAAAATGTCCGAAATTTTCAGAAAAAATTTCCGAATTTCGGACAGGGCGAAAAGTAGTGGGAAGCCTGCTCTAAAGATAAACTCGTCTGTGTCGCAAATAAGGTGCCTACCACGCGTGCTGTTTAATTTGTCGGCTGTTAACCTCCTTCCTCGCAAGAGGAGATAAATAGTAGAGATGAGGATATGTCTCGACCTTCACCCAAGGTGAGACCGTGCTTAAACACATGATGTGACTGACATGATGTGTCTTTCTCTTCTCATCATGAATATTCAAACACATATTGAAGACAACTAACGTGTGGGATTATGTGCATTTTTTTAGTTATTTTCAATTACCGAGTGCATTACACGCTAAAATATAGTACAGAAGTGACCATTCTAACGGCTGTAACAACACAATTACGTCATCTTTCTCAGTTTTGTTATATGCCTTTTACATGGTCACTGCTGTAATGTACTATTAGTTATATTTTATGATTCATTAGAAGGTTTGCAAGAAATAACATGTAAGACCTTGGATAGAACGATTTGTTTTGTGATACCGAGTGGTAGATCAAAGAATCTTGTGAATGGACAACATTTTCACCGCCTCACATCTTACGATGAGATCGATCCAAAGTCGCGCTGTTTTCTTTCAGGCGGATAAATAACAAATTGATGATATTGCAAAATTAGATACTAAACGACAGTATTTTTGTATGAAAAATCGATAAACGAAGGCTAGAAATTGACTGAACTAATTTCATTATTTTTTGTATATCCGTCTGGAGTTTTTGTTTCAAAATTTTTTCGGAGTTAGCCGATTTGACCAGTACTTGGTATCAAAGACCTCATTTTATGTTTCTTTACTCTTACAAGCTTACACACACAATAACGATTCATTTATTCAAAGTCATAGCAATTTTAAGATTCAAATTTTATGATCATAGGAGAGAAGTCAGGTCACGTTATTCATTCGAAAAAGTCAGATACAAGTTGTTGATTGATCATGATCTCATTCCTCAACTCAAATACAACGTTTACATAATTTCACACCACAAAACGCAGATACATTTCATCCATTTTAATGAAGTTTTAAAGTCCTAGGGAATCCATTACCCTGCGGAGAATTGAAAAGCTGAATATTGACTTAGCAGTCATTCACAAAGCTAATAAAGGGGGAAGAAGAGGCATTGGACAAAGTGAACGCTATATATATCTTTGCGTGTGTGAGGGTCTTGCAACTCGGGCGAATACTTTGGATGCAGATTCGAAGCTAGGATATGGTTTCACAGGGAGGTAGGGGAAAGAGGGCGATACCGATCAGCGGGCAATATTTAGTTATTTTGCGCTTTTTTTAAAGGAATTTTTAACATTTTTAGTGCATCTTGTAATCTGTCAGATCAAATTGAATGATTTTCCTTTCGAATTTGGGCTTCGATATTTCCAGGGGAGGCTCAGTATATTAGCACATAATTTCCCTTTTTATTATTTTACCAGTTTGAGTGGAAGTTTTTCAACATTATCAAAGCTTAGTGTAATGCATTGGATTTATTTCTATTTATTAAATAAGACTTTTTTACCGCACCTGCACTGAGGGGAAATTGCGACCATGGAAATATACACGGGATCTCATGAATGCAAATAGCGTGTTGAAATGTGTGTAATGTCTTAAAATGTCATACATTTTTCGGGTGCGCAATTCAGTTTGTTTTTGAACAGTTTTAGCGAAACACTGTCCTTAAATGCATAACTTGGTATTTTTATTCAATAATAAACTGGTGCCAATGTTTAAATTTAAATTTCATTGTTAAAATTCTGAATTTACTTCTGTGGACGCAATTACAACACGCGAGGTCGCATCTATCCGCAAGGTTCCCTTAATTCAATTTGGTAGTCCTGAAGTTAAAATTAGTTTTAAAGAAATTTTTTCCGATAAATATTGAATTAATTAAGACGAAGCGTCAGGGCCTATTTAGTTGAATTAATTCACCGAATTCGCAAAAATTCACCGAATTCGTAAAAATTCTCCAAATTCATAAAAATTCACTAAAATACATGGAAATTCAATTTTTTTTTCGAACGAAATGACAGTTGTCGCGAAATGGAATTTTATGTAAACCGACACGTTTTGAGCAATTTCTCGGTTATCAGAAGTCAAGCCATTTGAAAAACATTGAACTAACATCCAAACGAGTCGGAATATTTAATTATTATAGCTCGTTCAAAGTGTTATCTTAGCCTGATTCGTCCGAAATATTTTTTCCTGGTGGCTTCGTCTTGGAGCTAGACCCAGAGAAAAAACCTTTTTGGAGGCCCGAAAACAGTTTTCCGTCAATATCTCCACCAAACCGATGTGGAATTCGCTCAAATTTCATGGGTCCGAATCCATAATTTACTGCATTTTGGCCGAATCCATAATTTACTGCATTTTGGAAGTGTGAAACACCAAGTGTTCGAAGCGTCTCTCAGATGTTTGTGAATTGAAACCCAGATGAATGTAAGAGTCAAATAGAAAAGAAAGGCAGACACTTCCTAAAGGAAGTAAATTATGGTTTTCGAGTAAAAATCATTGAAATGGTTCGAATTTCATGAAACCAAAACGATAATATGGGCTGGAACCAACTTTTACCCAAAATTGTTTACACATGGGATTTTTAGCCCCGTACGAAGTACGATGGGCTTATGTCTTTACAGTGAGGTATGTAATTTTGAAGATCGGCAAAGTTGTTGCTTAGGTCTAGGAGATTACAGAAATGCAAAAAAATGGTCTGTCCGTCCGTCATCACAAGTTCGAAGATGAGCAATTAGCCAAAAACTCTAGGAGATATGGCCAAAAACGTTAGACATAGGGCCGTGAAACTTTTTTCGTAACCATAGCACGAATGATAATGTATAAGGTACCAAATGAAATGTATTTATCATACCTTTCACGAAAAAAAGATTTTGGAAATCGATGGCCATCGGTGAATGGGAGCGAGTACTTCAGCTCTGTCAACAGGTTATGGGCCCAGGCTGATCAATTTGTAGCGCTAGTTTGCTAGAAGGGGTTTCAATAACACTCGCTGCAATTGATTGAAGCTCTGGTATGGTGAAAGAGGTGGCTACATATGAAATTGGTTTTTAGAAGGAAACTTTGGTATGAACATGGCGGTGAAGCCAAGCAACAATGTGGTCGTTGATTTGTACAAATTATGGTGACGGATTTCAAGATATGTTCGAGGACACAGGATTAGAACACAATCATAGACTGATAATAAAATTTCCAAAATGGTCACACAAAATAAAAGCTTTTCAAAACAAAACCTAACGAAGGATACTGAAATTCGCGGAAATTCACCGAAATTCGCGGAAATTCTTAAATTCACCATTAAATTCATTAATTCACCAAATTGACCGAGTTAAACAAATTCGGAATAATTCACTGCAAAAATCAACTAAATAGGCCCTGCGAAGCGTTGAATTGCTATTATAATTTAATGAACAAAAATTTTTTTAATGATTTTTTGTAAATAACCACTGAAAAAAATGAGTTTGGGCTTAGGTGATTTTCCCCTACGGGAAATGCTTGATTCAACCAACTTATTTAACCATTTTCGCGTTTTTCCAAAATTTGCGATGTAATTATTGTTACCCGTTACCACTTACAAAATTCAGTGTACTCTACAGCGATGACAATAGTTATTTACGTAACTAGGAAAAATGTAATGTTTTTGACGAGTGTGAGGTTTGCAGCCCGCGGTGAAGCCAAGGTCGGCAATCACACTAGTCTAAAACATATATTTTTCCGGGTTTCGTACAATATTTTTTATTCCAAGGGTTCAGAAGACTGCTTTTCTGTCCTAGGAATGAAAAGAAATTTTATTTGCCAGTCTTCAATTAAAATTGCACCAAATTCTACACAGATTTTAATATGCAATTATCTACATTTTAGCAATAATGTACGAATTTTTCTGTTCGTCAAAACAGAAAAAGCGTTAAAATGAGTAAAATCATCAACAATTTCTCTTCATTTCATCAAAAATTTGTTCAATGAGATGGCCTATGAGAACTCGTTCGAAAGGTCTCTTCAAGATTAGTCAAATTGCATACTCGTCAAAATATATTTTTCCTATACGTAAATAACACGGAATTTCGTAAGTGGCAACGGTTAACAATAATTATATTGCAAATTTTGAAAAACTACAAAAATGGTTAAAAAAGTTGGTTTCGTCAAGCATTTCCCGCACCTCCCTGTAAATTTAAACCCAGTTTGCTATAGCAGGACCTGGCATTGTGGCAATGCATTTTTGTCACAGTTTTTTTCTTTCAATAGAGAAAACTTCGTACGAAGTAGGAGACGTAGGAGATAAATACATGGGAAAGTTGTGATAAGATGGTGAAGCAACGTAAATTATCGCAGAAATTGTGACAAATTCTGTCAATTTCAGGATTCTGAAGAAAAGGTTGTAAGGTTTTTGCGGGCGATCTTTTATTTTGTGACTGAGAAGGAGTTGGGAAAGCAAACCGTAACTTCATTAATTTTGAATTTTACCCGGATACTCAACCGTAAGAGTATCAAAATAGTGAAAAATTGGTTTCCGGAAGGCTTTTGTAAATGTATCTTTATCTTACGATCGTATAGCTTGTCCCTGCATTCAAAATTTGAATCCACGATAGTTCCACTATCACGAGGGTTACTATTCTACGGTAGTACGGTATCGCCTTCATATTGAAAAAATATTCTTCTTCTGCTGAACTGTTACGTTTTATCAAAAATTAATTTATTTGTTTGGAAAGAATAACAAAATTCATATTGCCAAACATTGACTCAGCAGTTTCAAATGTAAATAAATGTTCCTCCTCGAATGATAATAAAATTTAGTCAAAATAAAAAAGTGTTATGCTGAACTCATCTAAAATTAAAGTTCACATTCGAATTGCTAGTGGAGGTCCTTCTTCATTCGAAACCTGTTGTATGCGTGCACGATGTGTTATAAGTTTCAAAACTCCAACAACCGCAAATATCGGTGAACTGAACGGAGACTAAAAGTTCACCCTATTTTCAAAGAGAAGTTACAGGCTGTTTTTTGCTAAAACTAGTCTTATTGAGTCTCGCATCTTCCCTTGCAAACAAACCATTGTCATTGCAAGAATTAAATGAAACGATATCTGTGAAGTGGAATTCTTCGATGAGTGCACATACAAACGGACGGACTGACAGATGGACCGAGCTTCTGAATCTTACGAGAAATGGTTCGGGATTTTGAAAAATTAAAAAAAGTTTGGTTCGGGTTTCGAATCAAATATTTCGTTTCTCAGATGGTAAGTACGGTTTCAATTCAGTTCAGGGGTTCGGTTTAGCTTTTCTTAGCTTTTCTTAGCAACAAGTTTTTAAAAATCGCACAAATTCAAAAATCTTTGAGTCTAAAAAGAAACAATTTTTTTCGTTCCTCACTCACAAATTATTAGTTATAAAGTAATCTCGATCTTTTCCGAAGGTATAAAGAATTAAACGATAAGGAGATAGAGTTTCGAAAATAGAATTTCATCACAACGATACTTTCTAACTTAAAAGAGGGTTGTTGTTCGACGTCATCGGCTTATGTCAAAGTACACAAAATTTCTTGATGATGTACCTACAAAAGCTGATAAGAATTTTACATGAAATTTTGTATACTTTGATACAAGCCGACAGCGCAGCAAAGGGTGAATTGAACGCACTACATCAATATAAATCATTTCAGCGTTACACACATTACGCTCTAGCTGTATCCCATCAAGTACCGCAGCTACAAAGTTTTTGTATTCCACAGTATGGTAACAAGGAACGTACTTAAAAAAATTGGTGTCTTGCATTTTTTTTGTAACGTCGGTTACGCTGAAATGACGCTCAAGATGTAGTTTTCATACTTTCATCCAAAAAAACACGAAAACCTTTCGCTATAGACCTCCACTAAATTGACCGAATTCGATATCGCAAGACTCTCTTGCTTGGCGCATATTTTATTTCAACGATAAATGATCAGATAGAGTCACTTAAAATAAAACAGATAAATAAACAAAGTACTGCCATTAGTTGTAAAATATTTGTAGTTAATCTATTTTATAATTATACACATTTCTTAAAACTATAATAATCAGTTCCAAGAATTTAAAATAATAAACTGAAAGTCTCGTAGTCGGTAAAATATTGACTAAACAGCAAGATTCTCAACTAAATACAATTTAAAATCCATTTCATTAGTCGTTACTGATTATACTGTAGAAAAATTAGGTTACAGTCATGGCAAAATAAATATGAACTCTGTACTTCTGCCCAGGTTTTTAACACCGCAAAAGCTGTGCAGATGTAAAAAGTTTATATCTATTTTGCCATGACCGTATTAATATTACCCGAGAGTGTCACTATGAAAATGTACATTGTACATCGTATTTACACCGATTTTTGGTGTTTTTTAATTTAGTGTACATTTTATATAGTTTTTTTAATTTTCAGCTTGTAGGGTTCGGCAAAATCGACAAATTTACGTCGCGCGTCGCATGGCCGAATTGGTACTAAAGTGATGGTTTCTTCTTCGGCAATAAAGTATTATGAATATTGGATAAACCTACAGTCTCGCGGTGCCTTGATTCTCATTCTCGAATGTTCATTACATTCAATGTCATTGTGGGACAAACGCGAAGTGTCAATACTCTTTCAAACTCTCTTCTGCGGGGATTCAAATACATTTGCTTCGACATGGGAGAAGAGCGGGTGTTTTGACCATTACATAGCATTCAGGAACTGAAAAAATTTTACTCGAAATGTAATTTTGACAGTTTTACCCATTCATGATGTATGGGAGACCAGGAATTTTCGTAGTACCCGGGTAAACTTTTTCAGTTTCTGTACGCGCTCTTAAAAGAAGGCTATTCGTTTATGTGAAGAGAATTTTCAGAGCGCATAAACAGATTTTTACTCTCAATTCTTGCACGAATCTTTTGCCTTTAGACAAAAATAAGAAATTCAAAACAAAGCGTGATGATTATGCGCTCGAAAAATGCATAGGAGTTAAAGAATGTGTTATGGTTTGTTATAAGGCTGTCATTATGCCTCTTTTAGATATTGTTTTAACGTCACCAAGTAAATGAGGCAATCGAGTGTGTGTAAGCTTTCCAAATAGATAGAAAGAAGACAAATTATAATATTCTTCTAGGTACACAAAAAGTCATAAATGAACGAAAAAGGACAAAGACAAAAACATAAAAATAATAATTTTAAAATTCAATGGACCTTACACTTATACAATTGTTCAAATTTATCGTAAATAATAATTGTGAAAGGAGAAATAAATTAAGATAAAAACAATTAAGATGCGACTCATTTCTACTTAATTTCTGTGAAAGTAAACTTCATATCCTGACTTGTGAGTCTCAGCGCGACAGACAGCCGTAAGTTGATAGCAACACTCTCGAAACTATTGACCACTCCATTTCTTCAAAAATTCTGCGTAGCAAAAGAGGCATTGGAAGAATGATGACGAAAAAATAAGCCTCTGCAAAGACCTACTACAGATTCTATGAATCTTCAAGATTACAAATTTTTGCGAGTTCATGCGATGAAGAAGGAGTCACAACTCTTCGAAAGCTGAGAAAAGTTTGTTAAAGAAGTACAAGTTTGGAAGTTTGGATTCGGGTCATCCTGCCCAATTATGGAAGTGCCCATATACCAGGATTTTGCCATATTTCCCCAAAACCCTGAAACACGTGTTCACTTAAATTTAATTCTCTATAACTTCGCCTTTGAAACCAACTTTCTAACTCTCATAGTTCTGGAGATTCGGGTCATCTTGCCTAATCATGGAAGTGGCCATATTCCAGAATTGGGCCAAATTTCCCCAAAACCCTGAAACACGTGTTCGCTTAAATTTAATCTTCTACAACTTTGCCTTTGACAGTAAATCTCCATATTGCATAGTTAAGGAAATATAGACAAAAAACTGTTTTCGTATATGGCCAAGAATCTCAATTTCGTCCATTCCATTGGTCCCAGTGCCCAAACCCCTGACCCGATTCCCAGTTTTGTGACATCAAATGCTTTCATTTGACACCAAAATGAGGAATGTCCGAGCTATACTTGCTGAGATATTTACGAGAAAGTTTCATCAACCCTCGAAAATTTCATGTCCGACCTCCATTTCTTCGACCATATCTCCGGAACTATTAAGCCGATTTTGCTCATCTTCGAACTTGAATCATGGGAGGCATATACCTTTCAGGGAATCAGTTTAGGCTGATCGGTTGAGCCGTTTGAAAAAAAAGTGGGGACGGACAGACAGGCGGACGCTTTTTTTTATTGCTGATTCGTCATCTCTAGACGCATCCCCCCCTCCCACCTCGATCTACCCCATGTTACAATTAAATTGTTTGTTGTAAACGTATAGGACCTTTGTACTTCGTACGGGTTCAATAATAATTGTGAAAGAAGAAATAAATTAAGATTATTTATTCCAATGACTTTCAAAATACAAAAATATAGAACAAAAAAGAAAGATAATAGAAACTTTAAAGTGGTACACGAAGAAAATCACAACACAAGTCAAATGTTAACAGTCAAATTCTCTATCCAATTTCGCGCCCTGTCTGTAGCTTCGTGAATTTCGGTAATGTCACCTTCAAAGCGATATGTTAAGCAATGATGGACGAGATGATCCGTTGTCTGAAATTCCCCACACTGACATAGTGCTGATTCTATTATATTCCACCTGTGTAGAAGGTAGGCCACACAACCCTGTCCAGTTCGGATTCGGTTTAATCTAAGCCATTTCTACTTGATTTTTTGAGTGATCGCAACTACTTACTCCAATCCGAAATCTACTTCTTCTGTGAAAGTAAACTTCGTATCCTACTTGTGAGTTTCAGCGCGACAGAGAGCCATAAGTTGATAGCAACACTCTCAAAACTATTGACCACTCGATTTCTTCAAAAATTCTGCGTAGCAAAAGAGGCATTGGGACAATGAAAATAACAATGGGACAAAATAAGTTTCTGCAAAGAGCTACTACAGATGCTATGAATCTTCAAGATTACAAATTTTAGCGAGTTCATGCGATGAAGAAGTACAAGTTTGGAATCCGTGTTTGGAAAGTTTGGAACCCGTGCGAAGTATACCAGGCTTATATTCCTTTCAGTCGAAATTGGATCACGGAATCGGGAAACATCGATCATGTATCAGACTCGCCGAATTAGAAAAAAATGGATGCCAGCAACACGATTACTCGATTGGTATCGAAATAATACAGTGAGACAAGCCTAAGATTGTGCAACTTTTCATAATTTTTGTTTCAACTATCAATTTATGAATACAAGTTATACATAGTATGCAGAATACTTTAGACATCACATCGAGGGGAAGTCACCTCGATTTAACTTCGCATAAAGAATCGAGATGGCTTGATGTGATTACCCTTTCTTATCTTAGGCTTGTCTCAGTGTAAGTTTTAAAGAAAGTTTCACGCTAATACCGTACAATAATAATGTTTGCGTATTACAAAAACTTCAATCCACACTGAGAAGGGTCTTCAGCGTCAGATTCCACATAGAGGTTCGTGCCAGGAATGATATTTTCAAGCATTGAGAACACATGACAGGCACGCCCTCTAAGTGGAATGTGCAGCTAAAGTACCTGCTCGGTGTTGATTGAAATCGTTGCAATACGCTTAAACATTAATATTGTACGGTATTACCTTGACACATTTTTTAAAGTTGAACAACATCGGTCAAGAACATTCAAAGATACCGAACGATCGGTGAAACCTGTTCGCATGTAACTTGGCGAAATGAGCACCGAGATCGCACATTATAGTACCGTTCATAATTCCATTTTAATAAACGAAGCGTCTTACGACTACACTACGAAGGGGAAATGAGTTGAAACATTATCCGTTTTCCCTTCGTAGTAATCTTCGATAATTGTGCCGTGTTCTGCAGATCGAATAAATTAATTTCAATTTGTTTAAAAGTAAATTGCTTGTCAGTACACCTTGCCTACTAGACCATGTGTATAGCAGCACACTCGGTCAAAGAATGATGACTTCTATGAACAGTGCACTTTCTTATATACCACCTAAACGAACGATTAGGTGAAGTAGTGTTTTGAACGCTTTGAAGTACAGGAATTATGAATTCGTTTGGTTAGTTTGCTTTTGCAATTATTTCTGCAACGCAGATTATCCAATTTAACGACTATCAATGATAATATTTACGTTAAACTTTTGGCTCCAGCGTGCTAAACAAACCTTCTGTGTAATAAAGTACACAAATTTGCATTAAAAGTCAAAAGATTTCTTGTAGAAAATTTGTCTTCTAATGTAATGCTGATACAAGGGCCGACTTTAAACCACAGTAAGTACCGCAGTTGTTGAAATGTATGGAAAACGAATGAAAATTTAAAATTTTTTGACTGGTTCGGGCAATCCTATAGCTATCCTATAGATTGGACCTAGCTAGTTCTACTCGACCGTAGACGATATTTCACAAATTACTTAAATAGGAACAAAGAAGGTTAAGAGTGCGCTTTGATGGGGGCTAATTAGAAATGACGAGGTGAATCTATGTACAAAGAGCCAAACTGGTAGCATTCGAATACCGTTTCTACCTGTAATTAAATTTCAATAAATTGGTAGTTCCACGGTGTGGTTAGATAAAATGTAACGTAGGAACACTCATATCACTGTTTTCTGAATGAGATACAGCCTTACAATCTTCTGGAAAGTTGTTGGCCATATATTTAGTGGGAAAAAATGTTAATGTGATAAAAATCGCGGTGTGTACTTAATGAGATCCTAGTGTTCCCTACGTTACATTTCCCAATGGAACTACCCAAATACATTTCCTCCATATTCCTTGCGACGTTGTTTGATGCTTTATGGTGAATTGTACGGGTCTGCGTAGCTTATGTTTTTATTTATACGCCCAAAAGCCAAAAATAGTTAGAAATTTAGGGAATGGACTCACCAATATTTAAACTAATTTCCTTAGATGTACAAATGCAAATCAGGTTACATACATGGACATGATTTACACAAAATAATAATCCAATCTCTCATGATCGACGTATTGATTAATGTAACGTGTACATAAATATCACATTTATAAGCTTTTTCCAAGCTTAAATTCCAGTAAAATGTAATGTGACAATATACACAAATAAATTATAAACGAGTAATTTGAGCAATCCTTTCTATAAATGCTATAGATATAATGAGGAATGGGTGGACAATCATGAATTATTGTGGTCACATTTTGTAACCTATTGTTCAATCGTGTTATGGGAACTGAGTCAGATGTTAGTAGGGACATTTTTAACGCCCCGAGTAATAATTATCGACTTGAATATTAAATCCAAATGTGCGGTGGGTTGTCTTTAATTATCTATACCCATGTGTAATCTGATGGGATGGGAGGAAAAAGCACATGAAACACCAATGACAGACAATGGATGGAAGATATAGTAACATGTAATGACAATAGATTTTCAAACTAAACACGAACTTTGGTTGCGGTTATTATGAATGCGGCTAATGATACCATGAATTAATGTGTATCAGCGGTCGACAAACGTATGATTTATAGGTAATGTTACTTTGAATTATTACAAAAGGATCACGTAGGTTAACTTTAGAGCCTATAACTCGAATTCGGATGGGTTTGTGGTGATTGGTAATTGTTATTGTTGAGCCTTACAGAACTACGTACGGTGGAAATTAATGTAAGAAATTAATTAGCGGACGATAATTCGGAAAGTTTCTTAAAGACATTTTTTATAAGCATTTCATGGACAACAACCAAGAAATGCTTTTTCACCTCCCTGACAATTTTTTTATTTATTTCAATTATCGTCCTATCTTAGACCTGCCAGTTGGTTACACATATTTACACTGACATTTTCAGGTCTACGAGGACAAAATATTTTTTTTGCTATTAGCTTATCCAGAGGGAGTATGGTAGTTTTTTTACTTTATTACCACAATGAAAACTCCCAATTAGTGCAGAACGCCGTTAATGACTTCACACTGTGGGAAAGGATGGGAGCCCACTTTGAAAATAAGTTACTAAAATAATATTCACATCGATTTTTGTTAATTTTGGCTTCTACTACTTTACTGGTGCACGCAAAATTCGTCAAATAGTTCTCAGGATCAATTTCCATCCCCATCGCTATCTCATAAGTACTTACCACTTCATTATCCTCATGCGAAAGTTTACACAGCAAAGATCGACTTTGTAAACACAAAACTTTGCACATTTCGCTCTGCGTCTAGTATCCTAGTATAACACATTTCGTTATTCATACCGTTAACAAAAGCAACACGTCCGAAACACTTCAATTGCAATTCAGCCGATTGTACCTTCACTTGATATCAGCAACACAACAGTACATTTATTTACTTCCAAACATACTGAGATGTAGCCAAGATGTGTTGAAGATAATTTGTAATTTCTCATACATTTCTTTGAAGATCACACTGTGCGTTATTTCTTTGAATACCTTTAGTTAAATTTTACTCGATCAAATGAGCTCAAAATCGTTTACTATGTCTTTCAGGTTCAAATGAATGTGGATTCATATCGAAATCACATTGTCACATTATGCTGTCTACGTTCAGCAAAAGAACACGATATACTTGAAGTAAGATAATCTTAAAATTTTCACTCTCTTGCTGATAACTTTGAAGATAAAATACCGTTCAAATGTGACGCAAGTTCATTTTGCTATTCTATAACAAAACATAACCAAAGACCCGTACGTGTGGACATCGTTTCGATTTATTCATTCAGAATATTTCAATACTTCTTGGGAATAAAATATTCCAGTTTAAATTTTGAATTATAAAATTCAAACATATTTGCGCGGATAATTTCTAATTCATTTCGATAAAAAAATTCATTTTTGTATTCGATCAAAAATTCATTCCGTGGGAAAAAGAAGAGTTTTCGAGTATCCGCACTACGATTCGCATTGTGTAGACGATTTTCTATTCGCATTGAATAAAATAATTTGTAATTTTAACAAATTACGTTTTTTATTGACGCTGTCCGCCTCATACGTATTATAATAGATGTGTCAAACAGAATTTATGTTACAAAAAGAATCGAACGTGTCTAAATAGAAAAATGAGCAAACAATCCAATGTTTCGTGGGTTTTTTTATTATAAGAATTTCAAAGATCCATAGAAATCACCCAAGGTCAAAGTACGTGTTCACTACGCCAATGTAAATTATATTTCTCTGATCACAAAAACACATAAGTATGCGGCGCATCATTGTCATTGTGATCATTCACATTGATTTGTAAAATTCATTTAGACCGATCCAGCATCTAATAAATTATACTCCACAAGAACACGCTGTCTTTCAATATAAAATAGAAGTCACGGATTCTATATTGGTGACCCCGACGTGACAAAGTAATCGATATTGGATAAAAAGCAACCTAAAGTGAAACTTTTAAGTCAAATTCAATATTGAAGACAAAATTATGAAAAGTGAAGCGATACAAATCCAACACAAATTATTTTCGTCGTACAAACAACATCGAACGCAAAACGGTTTCGATTTTTCGAGGCTACAATTGCGGGTTTCATCATTGAGCCATTCAAAGGTTTACAGAAGAAAATCGTTTAGTTATTTTTCGCCACGAGACCTGTGGAATTCAAATTCATATTTCGACGATAAATTAATTCGCTCGGAAATTTCCAAGTGGTAGTTTTTATAATAAGACAAATAACAGTTACATCAACACAAAAGAACAACAATAGCAATTGACTATTGTCATCAAAATACATATACTGACGCTCAAACCATCGTGTAAGACAAATCATCAAGGATTATGACGTCATATTGGTACTTAAGACTCAATTGGTAATCCAGTCAGGTTAATCCAATGAGATCGTCGAGACAAATTTTTTATTTTTATTCGCTAATGGAACCCTACCGAAGTTCGTCTGAGACCATTGATTTTGATGACCTAAATGTTTTCCCCTGCACCGAAAAGAGGACCAACGTAATTTCTTCAAGAAATTCTGAAAATTTTTCCTCTAGAATGTAATTCTCACGAACGTTACCAAAAGAAGCAAACTTCAAACTGCCGTAATTATAAAAATATTTATGTGTCATTACTCCCAATTCTAAAAGTTACTTTATCTCCCGATTTGATAATTTTTCCCTAAAACATGTGTTCTCTACAATTTTGCTGTTGGAAGCAACTTTCTAAGTGCCATAGTTTTGGCGGTATGAGTCATTGCTCCCAATTCTAGAAGTGACTAAGTCACGGAATTAGGTTCTTTTTCTCTCAAACTCTCAAACATGTGTTCTCTAAAATTTCATTGTCTACCACTTTGTCTTTGCAAGCAAATTTCTAACTCTCATAGTTCTAGAAATATGTGTCATCCCTCCAAATTCTAGAAGTGGCCATATCCCGAGAATTTGGCCATATTTCCCCAAAACCCTTTATTTTTCTTTCTTTTTTTGGACCCGTACGATGTACAAAGGCCCTGTACGTTTACTACAAACAATTTTATTGTAACATGGGGTAGATCAAGGTGGGAAGGGGGGGGGAGGTGCATCTATTATCGTCTAGCGATGACGAATCTCCACTTTTTTTCCAAACGGCTCAACCGATCAGCCTAAGTTTTTTTCTCTGAAAGGTACATGCCACCCATGATTCAAGTTCGAAAATGAGCAAAATCGGCCAAGTAGTTCCGGTCGAAGAAGTGGAGGACGGACATGAAATTTTCAAGGGTCGATGAAGCTTTTTCGCAGATATCTCAGCAAGTATAGCACGGAAATTCCTAATTTTGGTGTCAAATGAAAGCATTTGATGTCACAAAACTGGGAAAAATTTTTTGTGGGAATCGGGTCAGGGGTCTGGGCATTGGGACTAATGGAATGGACAAAATTGACATTCTTGGCCATACGAAAACAGTTTTTCGTCTGTATTTCCTTAACTATGCAATATGGAGATTTACTGTCAAAGGCAATTTGTAGTGAATTAAATTTAAGTGAACACGTGTTTTAGGGTGATGGGGAAATATGGCCCAATTCTGGTATATGGGCACTTCCATAATTGGGCAGGATGACCCGAGTCTCCAGAACTATGAGAGGTAGAAAGTTGCTTCCAAAGGCAAAGTTGTAGAGAATAAAATTTCAGAGAACACGTTTCTCAAGGTTTTGGGTAGAATTGCCCCAGTCCTGGGATATGACCATTTCTAGATTTGAATGGTCTAAGACGTACTTCGGTAGGGCCTTTGACATTACCTTGGGTAATTTCTATGGATCTTTGAAATTCTTACAGTTATAAAAGAACAGAACACGTTGGACTGTTTGCTTATTCGCATATTTAGATGCGTTCGAGTCCCTTTGCCACATCTATTCTGTTTTCCACATCTGTTCTGATACGTACGGGTCTTTGGTTATGTTTTTTCTTATCAATTAGATTTAGTCTCCCTACTTGGGGATGATTTTTCGCATTAATTTAGCTGTAAGATATTGTGAGAATTGGATGCTTTTGCTGCTGATCTCCAATTGTGTGAAACAATGACAACACATCACTTCATTTCATCAATCGAGTAATTAATCCTTGTAATAAATTTTTGTCAATAATCTCCAGAATTCACATGGTAACTTCCAAACCCTGTATGCTTTCGAAAGGATTACGTCGGGGTAATTAACTACTGTCTCCTTCTCAGCCCGGATGTCTTGATGGCGGGTAGGGTGCATGTAACTGACACCACAAACGGCAATTTTAACGTTCCGAATGTAATGCTAAAATCGGTCCTCTTTATCGGCGCTCTTTACAAGAAGGTCGACCGTTTTAGAAATGTTTTTGATCGGCGAGACTTGTCTGAAAAGTTTTGTGACGAGTTGGCGGGTTACAGTCTTTTGCGAAATGATCGGATGAAGAAGCGTGGAGGGGGTATAGCTTGCTACGTAAAAAATGGTATTAATGTGAAAGTTTTGACTATGTCTGAGGGTTTGGAAATGGGTTAGGCTTTTTTCGAGGTAGTGTTTTCGAACGAGAAAATACTGATTGGAATTTTCTATAAGGCGCCGGATATTGGCGAGATCTCTGAGACTGAGAAGATTCTTCAACAGATCACCGCGACCTACTCTGAGGTTATATTGACTGGCGACTTCAACGCAGATCGACCTATTTATAACGAGCAAGTTAGAAAAGGTTAAGTTATTTACACAGTTATACTCTGGCCTTTCGCACCATGACATTATAGTGCTGTCTTATGACTGTAGCATTGATGGAGTGAACGTAGGTATAAGAACGTTGACATCAACGCGCTATCGGATGACTTTTCAAAGGCATTTGATACTGTTCGCCATTCTTTTCTGCTCAAGAAACTGCGTTACAGTTTTGATTTTTACAAAACAGCGGTTGACCTGATCTCGAGCTGTCTGTCAAATCGCCTGGAATCCGTATAGATTGGTGGATACCTGACGGGATTTCTTCTGGCTACGGTGGGCGTTCCCCAAGGCTCAGTACTCTCCCCACCACTGTTCACGCTGTTTATTAAAGACCTACCGAAAGTTCTTTCGTTCATGACTCCCCAAATGTTCGCTGATGATGTCAGAGTCTATGTAGAGTCGCTGAGGGATAATGTATCGATCGATGAATGCATCGCCCGTGTGAATCATGATCTAGAGGCTGTGTGCAAGTGGGCAAAGAGAAATGGTCTACAAGTTGAATGGAGGAAAGACCAAATGCGTTATTTTTAGGTTGAATGAATTAAACTGTGACATAATATGTGATGTGATGTGAAGATAATTGAAAAAAATAATACCGGAAGTGAATTTGAACAAAATGGGTTACGAAGTTTCTAAGTTACGGTCGAAAAATTGGTGAAAAACGTGGTTCTTTGAAGGTTGATGGAACTTTTTCACTGGTGGAACTACACTGCGAAATTAGAGCGGAAGTGCGCTTAATAAGTTAACAATAATAGTGTTGTTACACCCGCGAATCTTAACCAAAGCGACCTACCGCATTATTGAACTTCTTGAACAATCAGTCAAAACAAAAAACTTTTCAAGCTAGATGGTACGCAACCGATGTGGATAGTAAAATGGTTCATATAATGTGGATTTAGAAAACGAGAAAATACCAATAAGCGGGACATTCGTGTTGTGCACCGCTGTAAGAAAATTTCATAAATATTTTCTTCAAAATTTTACTGAAAAATTTCGCGCCAATCGCCGTCGCCGATCAAGTTTCCTGTGTCGATCTGCGCCGCCGCCGACAAATAAAAAAATTACTTGCGCCTCCGCCGATAAATATTTACCGGCGCACAGGTCTAGTAGAATGTGATACTGGAAGGAGTCTGTGGACACCCATTAGATGAGCGATATGTAGCACTGACGTCATGTTTCATTTATTTATCTTCTGTTGTCTGTGGCATAAAATAGAACTGAAAACCAATAAATTCTTCATACGATTATCATATCACGATCAATCAAAATCAAAATAAGTTATAAAAATAACATAGAACCGACTTGCGGTAAATATTACCTTGATATTTCAAATTCAAAAGTAAAAAAACAAAAGAAAAAAGAAATAAAATAAAAGGTCTTATGCCACGAATGAGCTATTAGCAAACGGTAGTGTCAAATATTGTAGTGCACATGTTTCGTTCGAAACAAATTCCCACAACTTGTCCTTAAATAATAACGTACACATAAAAAATCAAATAAAAATAAATAAAAATACTGAAAAAAGGGTAATCATGTCATAATCAACCATTCCACATCATCCTTTTGTAATGGTTTTAACACACCATACTATCGATGCTTCGTTGGAGGGAGGTTTTATGAACGACATAATCCACAATATGGAAAACAATTTAGCTGTGATATGAGAGAAAGTAAAAATTGAAAGAATATTTTTTTTGATGTTTCTCTGCACGCGACTTTGATATTATTTGTGGCAAGTGGTATTTATGAATGGATAAATTTTCCTTTGTCTATCAATACTTCGAAATACTTTCGTTCTATCCAAAGTTACCTTTACACATATCATGGGCGCGCGGTAGCAATGCGCCCGTGACGCAAGTCCCCACGACCAAAAAATTCAGAAAAAATTTTTTCGTAGACTTAGGAACCATATATACAGCTAGATTTTGACTTTTTTGCCTTGCGTCGTATCTTTCTGAGCCCTAGTTTTTCGGATTCTACGTAAAATTCTGATTAAAATCGACTTTTTACTCAAAAAAATCGGTACAGTGGATTCGGAGATATGACCTTTAGAAAATCGTCATTTTCCATACAAAATGTGCACTTTCATAGAAACCAAAGTTAATGAAAATATCCTACGTTAGTTAGTTAGTTACTTAGTTAGTTACTTAGTTTCAGAGCCATTTGTATGAAAACCCACTTTTTTGGAGTTTTCTCGAAAACGGCTCGATATCTTTTCTTGAAATTTTGCAGGGACCTTCGGCTGGGCATTCTACGCCATATGAGATTTAAAAAAAGGGGGGGTACCGGCCTCGTTTGGGCGCCAGGGCTCTTAGAAGGCGCCATATAAAGCCCATATGTATGTGTTTGTGTGTGTGTGTACGGAAGCATATTTTGTATAAGACATGGTTGGGTGTTCGAGATACAGGTTTGGTGTCAACGGGAAAGATGTTGGGTTGGGTGTGTA
>CM055403.1:12912713-12934727 GCA_029228625.1 Pseudolycoriella hygida | reverse complement strand
AGCTTTAAGCGTCACCCCAAATTGATATCAGTTGTTTTGGAAGGAGGAAGAAGGACTTGCGTCACATTTCCCTTTTAAAAGGGTTTTTGTTGTGATCAAATATTCAAAATATTATTAGAAAACCAGTAATACATTTGAAGCTAACATTATTTTTGTAACGAAATTACTCACTATATCGTAAAAATATTAAGAAATCATCATAATTTAGTAAAATGATGTGTGTTTTTGAGTTTATATTTTCTTTTCTTTTGTTTACAATGTAATTGAGCGGCGAAATTTTTTTTTTGTCACTTCCGAGTATAATGTCATTCCCGTACCACCAGCAAACTATCTTTCGTAATGCTTCACATAGTTTCATAACAAAAACACTTTATTATTATGGGGTTGAAGAGTGTCAATTGCTCAGCAAATAACAGTACACGTGCAAGTTATTACCACTTACTATTTGCTTACAACACCGCGGTTTATGATAATATTAGAGAAGAATTCCATTTGAGCCATTTTTTTAATAATTTTAGTAAAGTAATTTGGAAGAGGGCATTCACAAAATACGTACGTTTCTAAAGTGGGTCTAATTTCGTCATTTTTAGCATGCGCACTTTCAACGGCTATTTAAAAACTGATAACAAACTAAATTCAACGATTCAACATAAAATTGCAGTCGAAATCGATATACGTGACGAATAATAATTGTCTAACTATTGAACAATTCACCGACGTCGTTCCACACTGAATGGCTAACTGCATTGAGTGAGTCAAGTTGAATAAATAATAGCGAGCGAATCAGCGAATAAAAATTTTTCCTGAACTATCATTATATCAGCATTAGAAATAATATTTTGAGACCACGATTTTGATTATTTTGGTAGTTTAAATATCAACTGAGTATCAGGTGCGTCTGACCAAATAGTTGGCTAATAATTTTCTTTTAAATTTGGTTAACTTTTGATCGCCCCAAAAAAATTTCAACGATGAGACGATAAACCTAGGACTATACACCGTTTGCAAATACCAACAGTGATTGCAGTTCAATATATTAGCGAATTACAACAGAACGAAGTTCGATTACGGACCTTTCGGACTGACATATTCAGGGCCCAAAGCCGTAGCCAGACCGCTTCGTCACGGGGGGCTGAAGCCCCTAACGTTCAATTTTTTTTTGAATCATTAAATAGTGTATGCGAGCAAAGTTTTTCAAATGTTGTTTCTAAGAGTGAATAGTTAGAAACTTAAATAGAAATTGTGAGCGAGCCAACGGAATTTCATCAATTTTCAAGGAATTTCTTTTTGAGCTAAGATGCCCACAAATTCGAGCAATTTTTAAATTAATAGGGGTTTTTAAGGTAAATAAGTGCCGGAAACGACCTTTTTTTAGGGCCATTTATTTGCTTTTTATGAAAATTTAAGCATGGACTTTAACGTCGCGTCGCAGGCGAAAATTTTTAATATAATATATGAAAATTCTGGTTCGTCTTTATTGTTGTCGGCCACACGCCATTAAAAACGGAACTGGTTCTCAAGCATTGACATGGTCAGAGAGTCCTACTACTACTATAATCGGGCTTCCTTAAGCAGTTAAATTCTTCCTTTTCTTCAACATTTTCTGACCAACTCCGTCATCCTTGTCAAAATCGATACGCTGAAAATGTGTACTTGAAGAAGGAAGGAAATTGAAGATTTTTCGAAATATTGACCCTTAAGAGCACATAAATATTAAATTTTAATAATTGATGATATCAAGTCCTTAATGAGGTGTGGTGAAAGAAAAGTTTCTTCTACCAATTGTTGGGCTTTCATAGACCTGTCGATTGAAAAAACAATTATGAAAATCGGAAAAAATTTACTCGAGTTATGTACAAAAAATTCCCGTTTTATGGAAGAAAATTGTTTGATTAGAAACCCTTGGACTTAGTGAGGACCCTAAAACTGAGTTTCTACTATGGCCCAGCGTGTTCGCCTACATAAGTTGGATAAATCCCAACTGATTTTGTTGCTTCATTTTCTATTTGAGAGGTAATCGAGTATTGAATTATATTCAAAAACAAATTTGGACCCGGTGCTTGTGCTTAGGGCTGAAGTAGGCCTCAGGTCTGTCCTAAGGTCGGCCCTAACCAAAAAATTTTTTTTTGCTATGTTGTAGAAAAAATGGGGGGAAATATATTCGTCTATGTAAGTATTTGTTCGAGGCTTCTCCTGAGGGCCCTAGATCGGCCCTAGACAAAAAACTGTTTTTTTGCTATGTTGTAGAGAAAATTGATATGAACATTCTTGTCTATTTGGGGGTCAATTTCGTACAGGCCTTTATTACACCGTTTCTTCGGAGGGGTTTTTCAATATTGTCCTCTCGGCAATTTCCAATACAATTTAATGTGGACGCAATCTCATACACTTGACAGTTAAGGCAACATTTACTTAAATACGTTCGAGTCTTTTCGTAACATCAACTATGTTTGCCGCATCTATTCTGATAAGTACGGGTCCCTTGCATATGTTTTTACATCGAAATACCTACGATTTTGTCGAATTTTCTATAAATGACGCCGATATTATTGACACCCCATGCCAATCTACTGCTTAAACTTCTTAGTTCATCGCGTCCAGAACATTTTCATGGAGTAAAATTGCTAAAAGAGAAACTTTTTTAACCAACGTGTGCTTTTAATAAAATTTTTGTTTTCTTACACTCTTATCTAATGCCAGTAACGGGTTGAGGGTTATCTCACTGGAACCCGAACCTGATCTAAGATTTCAGGTTCAGTCCGAAGATGAAATGAACCTAAAATTTTCTCATCTCATCTCAGGTTCGGGTCAGATTCTGGATTATCCAACTCGTGGTAAACATAAACATGAAATCGAAAATTCAGTTTTAGGTGAAATTCGGAATAAAAATTTTCTGTTTCTTTGTTTATGAAAATATTCACTCTTGTTAAATGCGCTTTTTTCTCTCCTACGAACATTTTTCAGCAATCTTCGTAAGATCCAATTTTGTTCATTTTTTCGGTCAGATCTATGTAACACCTTGACCAATTTTGCGCAACTACAGGCATATTTATTTTATTGAAGTTTTATGTTTGTTGATGAGGGTATGCACCAGGTTTCATTTGCTTGGGAGGGAAGAAGGCTCGTTCACAACATTTCGTTCACTTAAAAATGTAACTTTACTAAAAATCAGCATATTTCGTAATTCTCACGATCATTTCCGGAACTCATGAACCCTCGATAAATTATTACCTAATTTGCTATAATAAAACCAAAAACAGTGAAGATTTGATGACCTGCTGAACCCCCAACGATAAAATCTAACAACCCTCGCATACGGTCTCATTTACAGCTATAAATAATAAATATGAATGCACTGTATTATTGGCTCAGGTGAAATTATTTCATGTATGAACAATTGTCATCATATCACCATTACCGAACTGTGTGGAAAGTGCCGCGCTTCCTTCTGCGATATTATTGTGCATTGAATGGAAGGGTAAGTAGGTTTGTGCGTGTGTATAATTTAATTTTTTGACCCCAATGAATAAATGTTTGTTTTTATTTTTAAAAGAAACTGAAACATAAAATTATGCAATACAACTAGGAGTGCATAATTTAAAGTCGGATTTAAATCCATCAATTCAGAGCATATCTAATCTAGAAAAGTCGATATCTGGTAGGGAGGTTAACAAAATGACGACGATACGAATAGAGCCTTGGCACTAGTTGAACATTGAACACCACTGACAAAAAAAATCAGTTGTGGAAGGTAATTTGTCTCCAGGTAATTTTGGAAAAATGAAATTACCTGGAGACACTAGTGTCAAGGCTCGTTTCGTATCGTCGCGTCGTTTTGAAATCTAAATCGACGTGCTACAAACGTAAAACCAAATGCATGAACCCTACGTACTTATGTGAAAATTATTTAAATAATTGCTCCACGTCAAGGAGTCAAGACTACTACAATTACCGTTTTTAGTCGTGCACTAAATTTCAAAGAGCTTTATTACACAAATCATGATTCCAGTGAAATTAAGAAAATCTTCTGATTATTTCTGTTCTAACCAGGGAATATTTTCGCTAAAATATTTCACGAAATTTATCAAAAATTTCGCGGAAATAATCCCTGGTTCTAGCTACGAAAGTGTGACCACCAACTAACTAAGGGCTGTCCCTAAATTACGTATTACGATTATTACGATTTTCGGGCTTAGACACCCTCGGTGTAGCATCGCGTAACAATCTCTTGAACGTAATAGCTCAAAAGATATTTTGAATTGCCATCATGGCCACCAGTTTGCAATTCAAACAGTCTTTTGAGCTACTCCGATTGCAACTCTAAGACGATCTTTAGCAGAAGAGATCGTTACAAAATTTAAAAAATCCAGTGAAAAATATAAATTTTCGTTAACATAACTTTGTTACGTAACATTGCCACAAATACCCTCCCCCCTCTGTGTAACAAACCGTTACAATTTCTCTGACCCCCCCTCCCCCTCGAGCGTTACGTAATTTAGGGACAGCCCCCTAGGTGTGCGTTAGGATCAAATACAATCCGAGCGAGAGATTAACACGAAGCGAACCTAGAGGTGATTTAATTTCTGCTAAAAATTTTGATTTAAGTCATGAGTTTTATTGTGGTAATATAATTTTTTGTGCGAACGGGTTACCTCAGTGGTAACGTACTAGCTTTAGTAGTAGAAGAATGAAAAATATGACGTCACCCATATTCGATGAATTTTGTGTATAAACATGTGAGTCTAATTTTAGGCGGAGATATAATTAGCACCAGAAGAAATCCTAATGGTAAAATGCAAGCGTTAGGCGTGATTCGGAATTCACGTTAAGCATGTGGTCCAAAAAATGCCTGCCGGTAAAACACATTGATGTGACGAACCGGTATTCTAAGCCCTACTAGTTTCCGCACCTCATCACATCATAGATGGTATTAGGTTTGTGTGCAATTTACCACTGACACAATAAAAACTTCGGTAACGAAAGAATCTCTAAGAAGAATTCACATGAGCGAAAGCTCACAAAAAATTGCGGAACTAGTAAGTAAAAATGATCTAGCCTCTGACCCGGACGGGTTGTAACGGCGGATTATTATTAGTTTTTTCAAATAATTTGTTAATTATTCAAGATAGAAAAATCCAGATCGACCTGAAACAACCAGGTCAAAACCAGATCAGGTTATTCATCGACCTGGTTTTCCTGTTATAACCAGGTCGACTCGCCCAATCTGACAGTGATTATGGACCACCCTCTTCCATACCCTTCTATCCTGTGCGAATGAGATGGTTTGTTCGCCCAGAGAAAGTCCCCTAACTTCTTAATCTGATTTAATTGTGTGTATAAACCTTCTCCTCAGCATTCAATTTCCTCTTTGCCAGCCTGTTACCCACCCTCTGAACGTGCCCGTAGCATCGCAGACGACTACCCCTTGCAGCCTCTTCCACTGACGTAACCCCTGATATGATTGATCCACTGTTCCCTTCGATTCACCTTTGCTATTCTCCTCGGAACCCTGATATCAGAAACCTCCAACTCATGCACAAGGCAACCTCAGTCCACCCAAATTTCACTAATATATAAAATCGTTGGCCTGAAGATTAAGCTGTGATAGTCAACTTTGTGCCGCTACCTAATTCCGTTTTATTGAACACATGCGATCTCAACTGACCGGCCACTCCGTTTCCCATTTTCCTCTCCTTTCTTCAAATTCCCTAACTAACTTGCCATCCTCTGAGAAAATGCATCCTAAATATTTAAACTCCGAAACCTGTTCCAACTGCTCCCCATCTACAAGACACCTCTTTCCGAGATTTGCCGACATGCATAGTTTCTCTTCATCCCGTACTACTCACATGCGACATTCAAGCAGTCAATCCCCTTCTGCATTGGCATTATCCGCTAACAGAGTTAAGTCAACCGCATAGACCAGGATTCTCATGATTACTTCCCCTACTACTTGATGATTTTGTCCATGCAAATTATGAACAGAAGAGGAGGGGGATAACAACCCTGACGATCACTCTTATTAACCTCGAAAGCCTCACTAATTTCACCCTCTATTCTTACCGCAGCCGGGTTAGCTCAGTGGTAAGCCAGTACTTTTCACCAAGAATATCCGGGTTCAATCCTGGTGGGGACAAATTCTTTATAGGATTTTTCTTCAATGTATAGCATGAAAATAACGTTCCTAGGCACACCCAGGCTTCATAACATGGTTAGTTGTAAATTTGGTGCCGCAACGAATCCTACATGGAAGTATGACAAATATGACGTCACCGATATTGTATGAATTCTGTGTTCAAATATCTGAGTCTAACTTTAGGCGGAGATATAATTAGCACCAGAAGAAATCGTAATGGTAAAATGCAAGCTGCCTTGAGGTGTGGTTCGAAATTCACGTTAAGAATTTGGTACAAAAAATGCCTGCCGGTGATGGGGCGAAACGGGATTCTAGGCCCTACTAGTTTCCGCACCTAGTACAACAAAGATGTCACTAGGTTTCTGTGCAATTTACCACTGACGCAGTAAAACGTCGGTAACGAAACGATCTCTAAGAGCAAAAGCGGAACTAGTAAATAAAACTGATCTAGCCTCTGACGAGTTGTAACGGCGGATTATTATTATTATTATCTTATCGCAGATCTGCTGAATAATAGTATTTATCACATTCGAGCCTATAATAAGCCAATTATTGCACTAATAATGGGGCTATAATCGACCTGTATGTAATGTGCACCTAAAGAAATTCGAAGGTACCACCGGACTCACAGTTAACGCAGTCCAAAAATCCCACAACTTCGATTTTGAAAATGTCACCATTTTAGAACAAATTCCCAACTATTGGCGGCGCCAAGTAGCCGAAAAAATGTACATTCACAAAACCGATCACACGGTCAACACGCAAATCGACAAAGACGGCCTACATGCATTGTACGTGAATTTGATGAAATTGATGATCAACGTACCAGTGACATAATTTCGACAGTCCCATACCAAAACCAAAGAACCGCCAAAATGTGATAACCGACGAAGTTAATTAACATAATTAGTTTCAATTGAGTGCAATGTTCCGTAGAATTTAATAGTACAGGAGCATGGCTAAATGTCCATGATAAATTTGATTTAGATTTTTTACGTCTTTGATGCCAGATGAAGAGCAAAAACAATGCTCGAAATATAGCTAATAATTTTACTTGATTATTTTTTCCTTCGTTGCCGCATTAACCCGAAAAACGAAACCAACTATTGGACCCACACGGCAAATAAACAAAACAAAACACTCTGGCCACAAACTTCACTCTCGTTGCAATTTTTTCTGCTTGTTCCACAAACTTTAATATCGTTACAATTTTCTTTGCTTTGGCCACAGACATCAATCTTGTTAAGCAATTTTCTCCCCTTGTCATGAAAATAACTATTTCTAGAGAAAACGAAAACAGAACGCAATTTGAATAAAATTGAAGTCGAATTCGTATGTTTTCTCTACTTTATTACAACAAAATGAATTAGTTAAGTAAAAAAGGCGCTCCTTAAGTCGTGTTTGATTCGAAAAAATGCGAGATGGAATTCGTTTACTATTTTTATCGATATGAAAAATCTTGAACTCGATTATAATGACTTTTTTGCAATTCACCGACAAAAACTCGCTTTTTCGTGCGTCATTTCGGTGTCGCATGAAGTCATTTTGCCGCACTAGTGCGATGACGGTTTTTTACGCACAAGTGCGTCGAAGGTTTTTTTACGCTCTCCGGTCAGTTTTAACATGTAACACATCGGTTGCTGTAGGACTTGCGCCACCTCAAAAAGCGACTTGACTGCGAAGTTACAACCATTTGCTATGGGTATGGGGCCATCCATTAAGTACGTACGCAAAAATGTATGGGAAAAATGTTTAAATGTATCTAACGTACGCTTTCTTCAAATCCCCCCCCTCCCCCCTAAGGAAGTACGTACTTTATGGATGGCCCTCTATGTGATGTTTTAAATTGAAAGCCAACATATAATGAGGTTTTTCAAAAGGCCTTCCATCGCTGGCTAACGTCTTACTATTTTAAAGAGACTGACACAAGTGACAACAGTTTTTAGCTTGAATAGTTGGAATTTTCGAATAAGATTAAGTTTTTTGAATTCCTTAAAAAAAGCATTTTTGAAAACTATTTCAACTTAAAAAAAATGGAACTTCCAGAGGTTGGATGAATTTGTGTCATTCGCAAGTATATGTGACTATCGATTTTGAAAAAAGTTATCCCTCCGGAAAGATGTTATCTCTTCGAAAAGTTTAACATCAAATTGTGTCAAAAAGATTAAGTCGAAATGATCGGAATCTTTCTTAGCTGTTATCTCATTATAATTTCTTTTAGCGGCGCATTTTTGAATTACACTAAATACAAATTAAAGTGCAATGTTTTATGTTTGAACAGTTCCTCTATGGAAAGGTTTGATGAGCTTTGCATAACTTCGGCGAGCTTTTATATTGCTTTACTCCTCACAAGTTCGCATGTGAAAGAGGACCTCATGTAAATATCAAATACGAATAATTTATGGTAAAACCTTTCAGTTTTTTTTAAATGAAATGAGGAAAAAAATGTGAAAAAATGGCCATTGCGTAAAAATTTGTCATTCAATAAAATAGTAATTTTTGATACAAGTTACGTATGAAGGTAGTTTAACGCACTGGATGTGAAATTGCCGATGCGAGCCGAAGGCGAGTTCGGCAACACATCGTGTGCGTTAAACTACCTTCATACGTAACGTGTATCAAACAAAGTTTTTTGCAATTCACCGACAAAAATTAAATTTTCTTTTAATATAAAAATTCAATTCAAGTACTGCGTAAAAACCCTTCATCGCGTAAAAAAAACGTCATTGCACTTGTGCGGCAAAATGACTTCATGCGACACCGAAATGACGCACGAAAAGGCGAGTTTTTGTCGGGGAATTGCAAAAACTAAGTTTTCAGCACTGATAACATAAATAAAATACTCCAATGAAATTAGAAGCCTTCAACGTCAGAAGTGACAATAAAAATGACACGTTTATTCAGTACAAGTCAAAAAATCACAAAGTAAATAAAATCAATTTATATTGCGTATCGCAGTAAGTATAACATTCAATATTACATATTCATACATCAATGAATAATGAATGAATAATGAATGAAAATGTGTTATAGCAGGTAAAGCACCAATAAAAAGCTGTGGTAGGGTAGAAGCAAGCCACCATTGCGCAACTATCGAGGTAAAAGAACGCCTTCAATGATTTTTAATTTGATTTGTAAGGATTTTTGAATCGCGCATGTGACGGTTATATAAAGTTGACACATTCTATGTGGGGTTGTGGGAAAATACAGCAAGGTTGTAAATAAAATACGATACCGTTGCGTGGATTGGATCAGTGTGAATTGGCATTTCGACTGATTCTGTGCTGTCGGAGAAGTAACAAGTGTTTAAGTTGTGGCTAATTACAAATTATATAAGAAATATGTGCAACGGACCACTGCATAGGCCTAATGGATTAGCTGACCCATTTTCAACATTTCATTTTCTTAGAACCTACAATCGTCTATTAGGGCCATCAGGTTAGATTGTTTTAACGGTCCTTGTTATTTGAATTATTGCGAAATTTTATTAGAGTTCTCAGCATGATTAAGATCCTTAACGGGAAATTTTCATTTGAATCTCTTTTGACATGACAACTTTTGTCTTTTTGTCAATTTGTAATTTACAGATTTAGTTTTGGAATTCTTACACTCTAGGACTCCTCTAGTCTCTCTTGAAAGAAAAAGGTATCTCACTTTCTGGACGTAGCCGGTTAGATGACTTGTATCACTGACGAGAGATATTTGTAAACTCAAAATTATCCCCTTTTTTATTTCTCCCCTTAAAAACAGAAATTTGGAATGAACAGTGTACTTACTTCAAATTTAAAAGAAGTTATGAGGCGAAAGCAACTTCTCAAGCTGTGCCAAGAAAACATTAGAAACTTTTAAGAAGTGAGAAGGACGTAGAATCAGTAAGAAGTGACTTTTAATTCTGAAATCTATTATCGGATTTATTCGTCCCAGGTGCCCTATTTTCAATATTCGAGAGATTTTAAGTCGAGAGAAATCTTCACACGAGACGTCGTGATTCGGAGAAATTCAATTTTCAATTCGTGACTGTTGACGTTTCTTGTGAGAGTTTCTCGTAAATGTCAAATTTTATGTGACAATTTCTCGTAAAATTCTCTCATGGTATTTCGTTAGGGAGAAATATTTCTCGTTGGAAAAAATCTCAATGTCACAAAATATTGAAAATAGGGCCCCAGAGCGAAGGAACAAATAACTCTTTCGTACTTTTACATAACCAAGGGTCGAAATTGGCCTATACAAACCCTGAGAAGGAAAAGTAATATCTATTTACGTAACTGTTTTGGTCGGTTAATAGGCAATTTCGCCAATTGTAAGCCTACCGGAGGGAACACTGAGGGGCACTGTAAGGAACACCCGCGCCTCTCGAATTCCTTCCTGCCCAATTAACCAAATTCTTCCTAGGAAACTCGTTCGGACAAAAACAATGAAGGTTCGTAAAGCTTCTTTTGTTCATTGTCCGAACGTTTTTCCGCGGAAAAATTTGATTCTTTGGGCGACGGATTTGACTAAAAATTCTGTATTGGTTCGCTGCGAAATCAAAAAAAAAATCCCCTTGACATCATCAGTGAATGTATCTGTTAAGGTTGACAAGCCTTGTGGGGGCTACAAAAGTGTCAAAAAGTTAAGTTATCATGGCTGTCTGCCCAAAGGACTTTCGGGTTTGTATGATGAAAACTTGTAAAAAACGGGATTATTGCGAGAAATTGCATTTCCTAAATTTAGTCCATTTAGCTCAATAAGTGCTCCATCCATCGCAAAAAATCCATTAACTACCTAATCTTAGTAACGGTGGAAAATCGACTTTTGGAATGTTTCTTTTTTGTACTTTTTATCTATGAATCTCGGTGAATAAAACTACAAATTTTATCTTCAGAATCAACATGTTTCAAACAAAAAATCTTAATTTCAAAAATAAAAATGCTCGCTTCTGCTAGAAAACTCGAGAGAAAACCTCTAAAATTTCCAACATTTTCGTCCATGATGACTGAAAACTGTTCAATCATCGAAAGTCCGATCTCATAAACAGGATTTCTCCCAATAACATATTCAATCTTAAATAACAACTAAAAAATCAAAAAAATCATCAATTAATACAAGCCAAAAGGTCTAAAAATTCAACTTTTTCTTTACACTTGATTTGAAATCTCGAAAAGATTCAGTAAATAAATTTAGCTCTGGAAATATATGATCATGGTTCCGCTGCAACCGGTGTATTGATTCATTCAATTCGATGTTTGACGATGCATTTGGTTGGTTGATGTTGGTGTTGTCGACGACTCGGTCTGACTTGGTCGTGGAACGTTAAAGAATGACTTATAGATGCATCTATGATATTGTGCATGACTTTATAAAGCGTGATCTCATCATTTTCTAGCCTCCTAACAACGAGTGCATATTTATTTGTTTTAATCGGTGGACATATTCCGATTTAGTCAATCCGAATTTATAATAGTACATTCTGGTGAACTTGCGTTGTACCCTTTCGATGATCTTATTGTACTTATCATAGAAAGGATTCCAAATCGTAGAACAATACTCCAACCGACTCCTTACAGGTGAGTTATACAACACCACCATTATTGAAAAACTTTCCACAGCGAAAGTTGAAGCCTAACATTTGATATGCTCTGCGGGCTGTAGTGCTTATGTGTTCTTTGAATGAAAGCTTATCATCAATCCACACACCAAGGTCTCGCTTCAGATTGACTCTGTTCAAAATCGTGTCGCCAATCTAATATTGGTATTTGAGTTTCTTCTTTTCGGTTTAATGTGTAAAAGTCATTATGGCACACTTTTTTACATTTAAATCTAGTCGATTTTGTTTACACCACTCCTCTAGTTGGTTAATTTCTAGTTGAAACATATGTATAACAGTCACCTCCAGTGACAATCTTTCTGATCAATTTTAAATCATTAGCAAAGCCAAAGCCTGTCGACAACTTGAATAGCCGATCATTAATAAATATCGTAGACAAAAAAGGGCCAAGAATGGAATCCTGTGGGATTCCAGACTTCGGGTTGATATTTTTTGAACTCGTTCCACCAATACGTACATTAGACCTGTCCAAAAATGTATGGGAGAATTAAGTTGTCGAAAAGTTGTAGGCTTAGCCCGGAAAACGGTGCCAAATGTTCCCCTGAGAAAAGTTTTCTACGGGGCCGAAGCCCAAAAAGGCGATTTAGGGAGTGCTCAAATCGAAAAACTGAAAAAAATGGAGTAAATTTCAGATTTGTCCACTTTAGACAAATTTGATATTCCAGATCGATCTTGAAAGCGAATGTTAAGGCAAGTTTGGTTATTTTAGATCAAAACAGTCCTGAAAGTGCGATGAACATGTGTATGTGTCGGAGCCCGTTGGAAAATTTCTGAATAGCTATCTCATTACTTATATAAGGGACTACAAAATATCTGAAAACGGTGGCTCTAGGTGTAGAGATGTAAAAAATGTTAATGCTCAAGCAGTAGAGCAGTCCAAATTTGTATGGAAAAATGAAGTTGTCGAAACGTTTGAGGGCCCGGTCGAAAAGCCATGCTATTTGGTGTCCCGAAAAAAGTTCTAAATGTCACAATAAAGGCCGATGCGTTTGAATTGGTAGGTCGGTGGATGGCATGTTGGCATACATTAGTCAATTCTATTATTATTTCAGTACAATAGAACTGCAATAATGTAAAGATGATTACATGAATTAGTATTTGCTCACGCAGTGCTTGAATTCATTGAACAATCGATTAAAAATTAATCTTTCGAAGATCTTTGATATTGAACAAATGAAAGAGACAGCTCGATAGTTCGTTACATCCTGTTTATCTCCATCTTTGAAGATTGGTGAAATGAAACTCATTTTCCATGCATCCGGGGAACACCGTTCTTTCAACGACTTGTTAAAAAATATGCAAAAAAGAGATAACGACCTCGCCAATTTCATATAAAACATCGTCGGAATTGCTTCTGGACTGGAAACTTTATGCTCGTCAAAACCCTTTAACACTTTCCTGATCTCATCTACGGTAAACATTATTTCCGGTTTCTATTCTCTTTCTTCGCAAAAATCAATTACGTAATCGGTCTCTTCTTTCTCATCATGATAATTGCTACTCATACAATTCGAAGCAGCTACTGAAAATACAGTTGAAAAGCATGAATCTCTCGCCAATTTCACTGCTGAAATGTTTTTCATTCTGTAAAGTAAAGGCATTCAAACAATAAAAAGAGTATTGATTGGAAATTGGATTGTCCAGGTGTATTTATTAAGGCAGTAAGAAAAAAAATGTTCAAATATGAAAGCAAAAAGAGGAGGGTCCTTAAGCTTCTACAAGTGGTCCCCTCTAAATCTTGAAAAAATTGATGCCGATCGGTTCTCCATGATGACCTCAACATTTTAGGAAAGTTTCAGCCGAAGCGAATTTTGTTAATTTTCCATGTATTTTTTCATACAAAACGCCGTCCTCCTTTAAATCCAGTTCGTAAACTTTGATGCTTAGCCCGGAAAACGGTGCCAAATTATCCACTGAAAAAAAGTTTCTATGGGCCGGACGAGATCCGAAGCGATTTGATGGGCGCTCAATGACGAAAAGTGAAAAAAATCACGGAAATCGTGAAAAATCAAGGTTTTTGAAATTAAATTGGAATGTATGACCATTGGTTTCTTCGGCAAAGACTTAGAGTTTTGTTAGTAAAAGTCACCAGTATTGGTGAAAATGATGAGTAGCTCGGGGGAAGAAGTACCTCGGGGGGAGAAGCACCACGGGGGAAGAAGCACCACGGGGGAAGAAGCAGTACGGGGAAAACGGTAGTACTGTGAAAAATTGCACTACGGGTGAAATGGTAGTCCGCTGAAAATGTTAGTATATGTGAAACGGTAGTAGAGGAAAACGGTAATACGGTAGAAACAATAGTACGGGGAAAACGGTAGTACGGCGGAAAATGGTACTACGGGGGAAATGGTACTACGGGGGAAATGGTAGTACCGGGAAATGGTAGGACGGGAGAAATGGTAGTACGGAGAAAAGAGTAGTACAGAGGAAACTGTAGTGCGGTGGTTTTACGGGGGAAATGGTAATACGGGAAAAACAGTAGTACGGGAGAAAAGGCTAGCACCGAGGAACGGTTGTACGGAGAAATGGTGGCACGGGGAAAACAGTAGTACGGAGGAAATGGTAGTACGGGGGAATGGTAGTATGGGGGAAAACCAGATTTGCATTACCTTATTGTAACTTCTAAAATACTACTAAATACCATTTCTTTTTCATCTACATCAAACTTTTCAGACCATTACATTCATTTAGTATAAGCTACTTAAGTCGCAAATCTCTGACCTAGCGTACAAGAATGTTTATGCCCGCGTAGCCCTTAGGGGCGGGGGTATTTTTTAGTCACTTTATAATAACTAAAGATCATAGGAAAATTTAAAAAAAAAATTGACTTTTTGAAAAGTAAAGAATCCCACTCCAGTTTTGACAGATTGTTTAAGCCAAACCATCGTTTTGTCCTTTGTTATGCGTGCATGTAAGGAAAACCTAACCTAATATTTCAATTCTAGACCTTAGCAGATATTATAACATGGCAGTGATGAAAGACTCTAAAGATAGGAAATTTCCATTACCATCGAAACCAGCCGATATTCTTCTGCAGTCAACTTCATCCCCAATGACACATTTACTTAATCCAACTTATTCCACGGAAGTTGAATCATTAAACAACTCAACATACACAAGTCAAAGTATATCTTCTTGGTGGAAACTTGGAGAAAGAAGACTAACGTTACGAATCCAATTCCAACAGGTCCAAGTCGTACGGTGTCGTCAACAACGTGTGCAATATCACCGACTTCTACAATTGTTGACGAGACCATGGAACAAAATTTTTTGCTCAGAGAAAGCGGTAGTCTGGAATCCTATCAATCTATGATGAACCGAAGGCAACGAGGCGAAAAACGTCCAATTCCAAATGAACAAAAAGATGAAAAATATTTTGAGCGAAGAAAAAGAAACAATGAAGCGGCAAAGAAATCTCGAGATGCGCGAAAAATTCGAGAAGATCGGGTACGTCTAAGAAAATGTCATTTAAGAAAGTAGACAAAGGCTCAATAATTATTTCGTTATAGATAGCCTTTCAAGCAGCTGTTCTGGAACAAGAAAATGCGATACTGCGCGCACAAGTCGTCTCTTTGCGTGATGAAAATTCTACGTTAAGGCATTTGCTTTGTACGCGTGGCACAAGTATTCCTATGTGAAGCGAGAGATGAAGTCATTGGTTTACGCTTGAATCGGACCGAATTCCTAATTGATTACAAATATTAGTTAATGACTTTGAAAGTCAACAGTGTCTTAAGATTTGTTAATTTTATTCCTTTTTACTAACACAGACCTTCATCCGTCCCTTTTGAACAAAATCTACTTAGAAAAGGAGTGTACTATAAAGAATTAATAAAGAATTTGTTGAATTTTTCTGTGTATCTCTTGATCTTTAATGAAAAGGTTACAGCACTTAAAAGTGATCACTCGCTGAAAGCTTCCATGGTATTTATAACCAAAAATTAATCGAATGTCATTCAAGTGACCCCATTGTCCTACTAGATTTTCGAGGATTTTGCTGCGCATCGAAATTACTCAAACGAAAACTCTTAATAGACGTTCTTTATTTTTTCTCACTGTTTTCTCGTACACTAAAAAAAAAGATTTTTCATGCTTGCGGTGAGAAAACTCGTGTTTTGTCCTCGCAAAAGCGGTTAGAAACTTACATATAATTGCTGGTGAGAAAGTAGCTATTTTCTCGCCCCAGGTGAGAAAGTAGTTATTTTCCCACCGCTCTCCACATTACACCAAATGAACATTTTGTCGTAGACACACTCGTTTTCTCTCGCGCAAGCACAAAAAATATTGTGTTACACTTGGGGTGAAAATTGAATTCCAACTTTCGCTCTCGTTGGAATTCATTATTTTCACCCCATGTGTAACAAAATACTATAGCTGTGTCAGGAAATTTGTCTCCAGGTAATTTAATTTTTCCAAAATTGCCAGTCACAGCAGTAATTTTTGTATGACGAACTTCGTCGTGCATAGGCAGCATGAAAAGTACATTCAGTTTGATGCCATCAAAGATTGTGTCATCGCAGACGCTATACATCTTCGCGTTTTTTCTAAATTCATTACAGATCCGTTACCAGGTGGTGACGGGAGGGGGTAAACCCGCTACAAATCTGAGCGCCTTCTTTACTTTCAATCACTCTGTCACTCGTTTCGAGAAATAAAAAAGCCAAATTTTTCAATGAAGCTTCAACATTTTTTAATTTTTATGACAAAAAACATTTCAAATGAAAAAGGTCGATATCAAAAAATTTGTTCTTTTCTTTCTTTGAGATCGTAAAATGTTAGAAGAACGTAATCTAAGTAAATATCTTTTTTTTTTCAAATACAAGGAAAGAAGATTTCGGGCCAGAGACTATGAAGAAAACGGGCCTGGTTACGAGTCTGATTTACTATAAATGATTTACACTTTCTGTACATGTAGCACACTCTCAAGCAATGTCCGCAGATCATTTGTTTGAGGAAATACATTTAATGTCGAATTCCCTTATACTCAGAAATAGTACCTACTTTTCCTAGCATATTAATCCCACATTTTTTGTGCCATACTCGAATCAAAACCCATTTTATGTACTATGTGCATTACATGAAATGTCCAACGAACGGTAGCAGTACATGTTAAGCACATTGTTTTGAACCGTAAAGCAAATTTTGTGTTCGTTTTTTCAGTTTTTCAAAAAATTGGGCATAGAATTTAGTCTGTAATCGATACCTAGTGTGATTTTTGAAAAATGCAAATGAAGCAAAAGCATATTAATTCAATACATTTGATCCAAAATAAGTAAAAACATAACCTAATATCATGCTAATAGCGACGACGCTAGAATTGGAAATTTCTCGCTAATTGCGACTAGCGTTCGCTAAAAATCCAATTTAGCGAAAAACTTCGCTAATCGCTAATGTTTCGCTAACATGATAGTGTATTTTAGTTATTATACGCGTAAGAAATGTACATTACATTTTTTGTGTAAATTCAAAATTGATTTGAGCGACGTTATAATTTTTAAATTTAGATTAAAGTCTTAAAAGTTCAAAGTTTATTTTCTCCTTTAGTTTTTAATTTTTGTTACTAATCGTGACGTTACAGCCTTGTCATCGTTGCGTCAGAAATACTAACGTAGTTATTACTAAACATTATCTAGAAAACGTTTGTAGTTTCAATCAACCATTGGGGCGTAAAAGTCAGAACAGTGTAAACAATGAGCGTCCCAATTACTTCGATGATAATTACTACAAAAATGAAGTGCAGTATACATGATATTTAAGAAATCTGCATATCTGATTTTCCCAAAGTTAGAATCACAATGTAACAACTGCAACGTTGTTGAAGAACTCGAAATTTTTTTAGTTAAAACTAAAATACTATTTGCAGTAGCTTGCAAATTGATAGTTCTACATAGTTCGCTTGTTCGCACGTGATCTTTGACAAAAACATTTTGCGTTAGGATTTCAATTGAAAATTTATAAAAAAACGTAATTAGCGAGGGCTAGCGGCCACCACCAGCGTGCTTTTTTTTAGACTAGCGTTAGCGTCGTTAAAAAAATCGTTAGCGAGCACAACCATCGAATATCAATACGTTTTTACATACCTGCTCTGTGTTAAGTCTTGATGTTGTAATCTTTGACTGATGTACTACACTTACAGCCGTCGGTCGTAGAAGTGGTCTGTCTGATCATTCAATGGAATTCCACTATCTTCTAAAAATGTTAGTCATACGTTGATCAGTATCTTGACTTTATAAGATAATAATTTTCTTTATTACCTTTGCGCCTATAATAAGCCGATTAAAGCACTCAAAATCGTCTATAATATTCCGATTATAGTCGATTTCCATACTTCGACGTAGGATCATAATAGCGCTATTATGATCCGCTTGACTATAATCAGCGCTATTGCGGTCGACAATCGGTGATATTATAGTCGAGTCGAATTATACAAACTGTAAAAGAAATTTTTGGCTAGAACTAAGGGAAAAGATAACAAAAGGAGCTTTGACTCAATAGTGAAGAGTGTGATGCCATGAATCAAAACAATTAAGAGTGAATTTGCCAGAACTTCGCACGACTTGTATGAAACACGAATCCAACGTGTCGCGGAACTTCGATCTCTATGGCTTATTCGTTTCTTCATTCCAATAAAAGACTTTCGTAGAAGAACAGTTTTTTTTTTTCAAAAAATTATTTTGTAGTTTTGAACTCTCCGAAAAATGGTCTGCACAGAGGTCAAAAATATAGCTTTTGATGAATATCTAGGACAAGACCAGATCGATTCCAAGCAAATTATGTACGATTAAGTAGTCCAATGATACAAAGCCTTTGGCTGTGGCAACACTCCTGACAAGTGCAAGTAGAAGGCTACAGAAGTCAAAAACGTCGAAAAAACGGTCATTTTCAAAGAGTCGTGGAAGGGACGGTACACAATTTTTTCCCAAACCCAAAGCGGGAGGCTGTAGTCATTGCCCTTAGCTTTCAGATGAATGTCTAAGTAGAACTTTGTGACGCGTAGAAAAAAATGGAGTTGATTGAAGTAAAAATTTTCAAAAAATTGAAAATCCGTATCTTTTTGTATCTTTAACTTTAAGTACCTCCACAAATGGAATAAAAAACTTAAATCAAATGTGAAGGGAGTTCCTATATTGTGTGGAAAACAAAAATTATAAAAAAGGAAAAATGTTTGGAAGAGGAAATTCCAAATTGTTCACGAAAAACTCACATTCGAGGTACCTTTTTTGGTTCTAAGTGTAACAAACTCGTTCAGAATTTTCACTAATTATGCTAGTTTCACTTCTAGACGCGTAGTCTTTCAGGTAAAGACCTTATTTGTTGCAATTCATTTGGAAACCACACATTCAACGTCATATAATTATAAGGCCTCCAGTTCTTTCCGTAAATATCGTTCGAATTTTGTGTTTGTAACCGACTAGCTAAAAAATGGTAGTCTGGTTGTCCCACTTGAACTGTGAACATGTTGACTGGATCCTCGATCGGCGATAGTGACAAGGAAATAGACTTGTCACAGCTTAGACCTGGTCTAAATTCAGAATTAGAATGTAAAATTGCAATGATAGACGAAGATACAAAGATGAAATATTTATGGGTAGTAGACGACTAGCGTGGCATGGCAGAGAGGAAGGGGTTCAAAAAATCGACCAATTTGCGTCACATGATTTATGAACAAAAAAATCTATTGATGTGGAGAACTATGGAGGAGGCCCAGATAACGACTGCAACAGCGAAAGAATCGAAAAATAGATTTGAGTGAATGTTTTTTTTGTAACAGTTCGCCTAGAGGGTAGGGTAAGTGCACCGGTTACGAGCCGGTGTTAATTATGAGCCTTTCTTTCGTTCTTTTTTGAGAAGAAAGGAAAAGACAATAGGGGCTCGTAACTAAAGCGATTTACAAACAGGCTCGTAACCAGTGTTGTCACCCTATGCATTAGTTAGTTGGTTACGATTAACTTAAGTTACATTTGTGTGCTTAAAATACATTTTGCAATTAGGCCTCGGTTGGGCCACTTTTTCATTCGATTCCTTATGTTTCAACTTTTTTTTGAAGACGTTTAGAAATTTCTAAGGTTCGCGTTGTCCAGGGTGGCTTCACTCAGGTTGTGCATCCTGAAAATTATCTGTCCTAGTCTTAATAGAACTGGAAATGATGTTATTAGGTAGATTGGAGTTTTATCCTACTCGCCACACTCAGCAGAGCGGAGACAAATTATCTCCACCAAATTTTCAAATTGGTAATACTTTTCATTTTCAGCGCGATCAGGAAATTCATTTAGTTTAAGACAAAAAAAAAAAACAGCTGACATCAGGATACAATTTTTAACATTTTATTCGAATCAAATGAAATTATTTCATTAACATTTTCTGACCGAAAATATGGATACGTAACCATTCATTGTAAGAAATCCTTTTGGTTCGTAAAATGAATAAAATAAAAGGTTTTATAGTTAGTTAGTAAATGTAAGGGGGAAACTCATAAAGGAAGTCTGCAATTCATCATTTTGATTTGAGTTTCCAAATTGTATTTGATTTTGATTTTAGAACCCTGGTGTTTGACGGGTCCAGTCATGTATTTCGTATAATTATAAAGCTATCAACAATTCTAAGTCATACGGCAACACTGAATTGCAGACGTCCTTCATTACATGTTCCCTTAAAATGAACTTTTACAGCTAATAAGGTTAAAGAAGCAAATGATCGATCGATTGATTCACAGTTTTTTGGTCAAGAGCTTTAAACGAATAAATTTACTTTTCAAATAAATGTTTCGCAAAAAATTTCTTTTTTGGAATTTTTGACTTTTCATTCACTTATGTTATTCACTTATTCAATACTTCAATAAAAATATTTACTATTTTATTGTTAACAACGGCTTTTTCTTGTGTACTTTACATATTCACTGAGGTATCATTTTCATAAAACGTGGATGTGTGTAATGTGTTTGGTGAGGTATTTTGGTAAGAAAAAATGATGGTTTTCAACAATTTTAAAATCCAATATAGACTATTCAAGTATATAAAAATCCCTGGCTATTGCATTTAACTATTGATAATATATTTGTATGTGTGTGTGTGTGTTGATTAACTTGGCTATTGCATTGTGTATAAAAGTGTGTGTGTGTGTGCTGTGTAAAACCTGTTCTATTGCATTGTAAATAATTTAACTGTAAAGTTTTTTTTTAATATTTTATGAAAAAACAGTGTAAATATGCCCGTTATTTGTAAAAACAAAAATAATATTCCATGGCTATAACTAAAACTTAAATAGTAGAAGAACCGGCGAGACAGATAATGTTCTTCCAAAACAATCAAGCAACAAAATCCAATGGACGATTAAATCCACCCTTGCGATTCATGTACTGTCTGTATTTGCGCTTTAAAATAACATGTACTTCACCTGCATTATTTCCTTCTACTTTTTTGTTTTTGGTTGTATCGAAACCACAAAAGCCCATCGTTTTCATCATCTCTTGTTCCTCGGGTGATTTACCTTCTAGATCAGCTTCTGTAACGGCTGGTCGTTCTTGTTGTTTACTTCGCGATGAAGTAGACGGGTGATGACTTCGTTCGCGCTCATAAGATGTGGATCTGAGACAACCATTCGTTTGTTAGTGTTGAGAAAATGTTGAGAGACGAACAAGTACGAAGTTAGAGAATTTATCATGCCTTAGTTAGTGTGTTAGTGTATAGTGCAGGTATCATTCATGATACACAGAAATAAACTTTGAATCATGCTCGGAGCGGTAGCGGAGAGCGTGACGCAGTCCTCACACCCCAAAAAAAACGTCCACGAACCCAAAAACCTTCATACAAAAACCTTTGGGACAAGACACGATGTATAGGCGAAGTTTTGAGTTTTTTCCCCTCGCCCCCCTCCCCCTCCAAATTATTTTTTAAAAAAAACTACGTCGCAGCAGCTTTCCAACAAGCCCTCACTCATCAAAATTGTTTGAAAATTGGCTGAGATATCGCCAATCAAAGATGACCAATTCCAAAGGAAAAGTGGTCAAATTACCTTCGTAATTAATAACAATTTTATTCCTGTGTGGTATGTCAACGATTATCTATCTATGTATCTATCTACGTATGACCTACGTATGACCTATGTATGATCTACTTTTTTTTCTCGAGAACCGCCCGAGCGATTTCCTTAAAATTTTCAGGGAACGTCAGTCTCGGCGCCAAATGAAAAGTTTCATATGCCGCTTTTCCGGGAAAATTCTGGAAAAGCCGTGGCATGGGAAAAAGTGGTCAATTTTGAGGGTTTTTCGGTAATGCTCGGAGTTTTCGAATTT
>CM055403.1:12891143-12905522 GCA_029228625.1 Pseudolycoriella hygida | reverse complement strand
TTTTGAAAACTTAAAAGAATTTTTGTTGAAAAATGGAATAAATAAATAAATAAATTTATTCCATTTATTCCCAAAAAAATAAAATTTAATCTCAAGATGGTTTAAATGCTTTATAATTTGTGCGAACCTTTTTTCGAACTTATTTGTCTAACTTGTGATGTGTTTGGTTCAGATATTTCGCAAAAACAACAAAAAAAAATTTAGGAATAAATGGAATAAATGGAATAAAAGAATAAATGGAATAAATGAAGTGCGCCACCCCTCGAGTTTTGCAGATAATTCTATTTTAATCGGTTTTAACCGGTTCATGATACCCAAAAAAGAATTTTGTAAGGAAACTACTAAGGGGTCAACACTTAATAATATCCAGTAGTCGGAATTCATTAAAACTCACTAGCGAGCGAGATGACATAGCAGCCCTGACTACACTTATAGTTCCTTGGACAACATTTTCCACTCGATTCTCTCCACAACATAGGAAAAAAATTTTTTGGGACGACCTAGAGCTTTAAGGAGAGGCCTCTGAATTTTTAATAGTTTTAAATACTGAAACTGTTTTGAAAATCTTTTTACAAATTTTCAAGCAATTCGCAAAAATTTCGCGAAACTTTCTCGAATTTCCCGAAAATAGTCCCTGAGCAGCACCAAATTCTACCTGTAGGTACACAACAAATCAGCACGTGGAATACTTAATAATAAAAAGTAGCGGATTCAACAAAATGTTTTCAGTAGAAAAGAGGGAGGGAATAGATAACAAATAAGTAGAAAGGAGTCACATAACAACAAGAGTTTTGAAATTTTCCACAACAAAGCTTGACCTAGATTCGTTGGAACCTACGTATTAAAAATATTGGCTTTTTTTAAATTGAAAAACTGTGTTGAAGTTCTGAGAAAAAATATGAGCTCGACACGAACGACAAGTCTTACTCGACAAGTCAAAACAAATATCTGGACGCACATCCGTGGTGTACTATTATTGTATGCCACGAGAGCAAGTCGGAGTGACTTTGGTAAAGATAAAAAGTTCCATCACAAATGCACTTCAAAATTCCGAACTTTTTCTTCTTTTCCCTGACCGTCGGTCTCATAGAAAGAGCAAATGTGAAACGATGCACTTTTTTTGGAAAAATGACAAACGATTAGAATTCAAGGAAAAAAATGCCCTAGAGCAACAGAAACAAGACGGTGATAGAAAAAACCACTTCAGAGGTCTTGTATATTAAAAAATAATTGTATAGAATAAGACTTTAATTAAGAAGCTGCGACGAATGGTAAAATAGAAAACCAACATAATCCCTTGACACATTGTATGTAATGCAATTCAATGCACAGAAATGCCAACCCCAACGAAAACCGGAAAACGGTAAACAAGTTTTCGTATACACGTAATGTTTATGGAAACGTATTTCAAGGACGGACTTGCAAAAAAAAGTGCCTGCATTTTGGTAAAAACCGAAAATGTTATGAAAAAAAAAGTTAGTAAAGACGGAAATACACTACACTTATCATCATTATCCATCACCAAATTCACCTTGATCGTCTGGTTCGCTCCCTGCTTCGGTCTCTGTTATCTCTATCACGGTTTCGGCGTTCACGGTCGCGATCCCTAAGAAAACAAACAACATGTCGTTAGTGATGCTTCAAGTGAAAGGAAGAAGCTTACAATTCAGAATCAAACAAAAATAGATGAACGAAATTCCTCTCTTTCTTGAGAAGACAAAGAGTTGTCCGAGGTTTGACTAAACAAAGATATAAATCAGACTTACCGTTCTGCACCACGGTCTCTGGATCGTTTTCTAACTCGCTTTTCCCGTTCACGGTCCTTCTCCCGTCGTCGTCGAACTGGTGAAGGTGAACGTCCCATAATAAATTTCTCTAAATTTGTTCACTTTGCCAAATCGATTTAAAAACGGAAATTTTGATTTGTCGATACAAGCCTGTCACAATATTGAAGAATAAATTAAAGCCAAACAATTGGCTTTATAAACAAAGTCAACTTACAAGTTTATGCCATTAATTGAAGATTTTATGGCATTGACCTGATGCAAACCGTTCTTTACCGCCGCCAAACCAACAATGAAAATATCAGGAGAAACGTTGACATTTGGTGTGTTTCGTCCCTTTTCTTCGCTAGTCTTCTTTCTTTTTGGTGTTTTCTATGATGTGGGAAAAAACATTGTATCCCAGCAGAAAAAATTTCAACAAATTTTTGAGATTGTTGAAGACAAAATACAAACAGATGGCGCTGGATGGTATGTGCTGTGTGTTTATAAGATTGTAACTCTGCTTTGCATTTATACCAAGCCTACCAAGCCGTATAAACGTTCTAGTCACATAATAAAGGACGGTGAAATTGTCACTGGAAGAACCTTTATTGGACCCGTACGAGGTACGAAGGTCCTACGTTTACTACAAACAATTTTAATGTAACATGGGGTAGATCGAGGTGGCAGTTGGAAGGATGCATTTATTATAGTCTAAATATGACGAGTCAACAATAAAAAAAAATGTCCGTCCGTCCGTCCGTCTCCACTTTTTTTTCCAAACGACTCAACCTATCACCCTAAACTTTTTTTTCTGAAAGATACATGCCTTCCAGGATTCAAATTCGAAGATGAGCAAAATCGATCAAGTGATTCCGGAGATATGGTCGAGGAAGTGACCAAAAACATGGTTTTTCGAGGGTCGGTGAAGATTTTTCGCAAATATCTCAGCAAGTATAGCACCGAAATTGCTCATGTTGGTGTCAAATTAAAGGATTTGATGTCAGAAAATTGGGAAAAAATTTTGTGGGAATCGGGTCAGGGGTCGGGGCACTGGGACCAATGGAATCGACGAAATTGAGTTTCTTGGCCATTTACGAAAACAGTTTTTCGTGTTTATTTCCTTAACTATGCAATATGGAGATTTACTGTTAAAGCCAAAGTTGTAGAGAATGAAATTTTAGGGTAGACGTGTTTCAGGGTTTTGGGTAAAAATGCCTCAATCCTGGGATATGACCACTTCTAGAAGTGGGACGGATGACCCATATCTCTAGAACTGTAAGGGGTAGAAGGTTGCTTCCAAAGGCAAAGTTGTATAGAACAAAATTTTAGAGAACACGTGTTTCAGGGCTTTAGGGGAAAATGGCCCAATCCCTGGATATAAATATTTCTAGATTTGAATGGTCTGAGATGTACTTCGGTAGGGCCTTTGACATTACCTTGGGTAATTTCTATGGATCTTTGAAATTCTTATAGTTATAGAAGAACATAAAACTTTGGATTGTTTGCTTATTACTATATTAAGATACGTCCGAGTCTTTTTGCAAGATTTGTTCTATTAGCCACATCTATTCTGTTTGTCACATCTATTCTGATACGTATGGGTCTTTGGTTATGATTTGTTATAAAATTATGGAAAATTGACAATTTTCGCTAATTTTGCGCGGGCTTAGTAACATATTGTGGAAATTAATTATGAAGCGAAGAACTAATTGATTACTTTATGGAACATTGCTGTTAAACTTGACAACAGGTAGCGGTAGATGTAAATGTTCTCAAATTTTATTCAAAAAGTCTGTTCTTTAAAAAATTAAGTTATCTGTGACCATTGTCGCTGAATTGACGGCAGTTCCGGTTGAATTTGTTCCGGGTGTAAAACATTCCACACATTTAATCCATCATCATAATCGCAATGTCCTCAACTTGCAGCGTAGAGTGGTGTAACATGATACTGACAAGTATGGAAATGCCATTACTGATGCGGTTAACAGTCACCACAGTAATTTTTTTCGCAAATTATTCCATGAAATTATTCACTTCAGATCAGGGCTCTGCAACTAACACTAACTCAACCAACTTTTACTTGACGGAAACAAACAACGATCGCAAGAAGAAACATCAAGAGACCCGTACGTATCAAAATAGATGTGGCAAACATAGTTGATATTACGAAAAGACTCGAAAAACCCGTCCGAAGCAACGCAACGGTGTAAAAAACCCTTCCCAAAGAACATAATTGATCCACAAATAGACAAAAATGTTCACCTCAATTTGCTCAGGAGAGGCCTCGGATAAATTCTTCCATAGACAAAAATATTTCCCTTAATTTTCTCTACAACAGACCCCTAAGCACAGGCACCGTGACCGTTTTTGAAAACAATTCGTTACTCGGCTGCCTCTCAAATTGAAAAAGAATGAACAAAATCAGTTAGGATTTATCCATATTATGTAAGCAAACACGTTGGGCCCTAGCATGGACTCGTTTTTAGTGCCCTAGCTAAATACAAGGGCCCAATCTCAAAAATTGTTTCTTCTTCAAGCTGTTGGGATTTAATAGACCTGTAGATTAAAAAAACAATTATGAAAATCGGAAAAGATTTACTCGAGTTATGTACAAAAAACACGTAGGGCCGTAGCAGAGACTCGTTTCCATTGCCTAGCTAAGTCCAAGGGCTCAAATCCATAAAAATTCTTCCACGAATTGTCAGCCATGCCCAGATGTTTTAAACGAAAAAAAAAATTATGAAAATCGTAAAAGATTTACTCGAGTTGTGTACAAAAGACCAAAACCCTTTTAAACAGCCCTAGCTCGGCGGCCTTTGGGCCGACGGTGCCCACATTCGATCTCATGAAAGATTTTTTGATTACATTACAGGGAAAAAAAGGTTTTTGAAAATCGGTTGAGTTTTACTCGAGTTATCGTGTTCACAAATGGATTTTTTTTATTGCTGATTCGTTATCTAAGGACCATGATCGATGCTCCCCCTTATTCCTGTTGGGGTGGTTGCAAACGTCGTTGTAAATGCATAAGACCATTTTTCGAAGAACTTCGTTCTTCGTACGGGTCTAAAAACGATTTTTTTCAATGGATACGGATGGATATATGAATAATAAGTTTGTAGTCGCTGCACTAAAGGTTATAAAGTTTGCATGTTCACCACAGCGCAGCGTAGGGACGTAAACTCTATTTCGCTTATAACTCAATTACTTTGACTCAATTATGAAATTTTGGCCCACATTGTGGTGGTTCTTTCGAAATTTCCCAGGTCGCTACATCATTTTTCATCTAACAATAGGTGGCGCGCATCATAATAATTCAAACCAATAAAAAATATCCCAAAAAGGCGCAATCGCAATCACAACTAAAAGAAAACCGACAACGACAAGAGTCCGACATTTTTTATAGAGAACTAACGAACGAAGAGTCGAGATTCATGAAATCACACATTAAGGATTTAAATGGATTGTGAATATCAGAATTTCAATAAGAAATTCGATGCAATAAGTGTCAACTGCAAATATTGAACGTTTTTTGTGATTGATGTGATTGTCGTAAGTGAAGAAAACGTGTTAATTTCGAACTCTTCACACAAGATTGAAATCGGTTTGTCGCTGTGCAAGAAAAATAGTACGTATGGGCGTATGCCGTTGCTTCTTTTTTGTATCATCTCTTTTGCCATTGAATTTGTAATTAAAAAGGAACCGTAATTGCAGAGCAGTTTTTTCAATAAAACAATTGTGTGCTTTGGTGTGACCGTGCATTTATGTGATAACTTTGGATATTTTTATTAGCTGGTAAGTTTTTCAGATGTTTTTATGACCTTTAGATGTGTGTATTCAGTCAATTTCTCCGTTCTGACGGAGAAAAAACCTACAATCATTAAAAATAAAATTTCTATAACCGGACCGGCATTTTACGCAATCGAAGTTAATATGTAATCGGGGACTGCGATTAATTTTTGGGTGTGGTGGAAAATTTGTAAACTTAGTATCGAAATGTTACATTCTGCATTGACTATTCAATAAATCTAGGCACTTCAACACCATTCAATTTGACCGCTACGTCATCGACAGGAATATATGAAAATGATGTTTTGCAATTAAAAATTTATCAAGTGTTGACTAAATCTTTTTCATTTGGATTTTCTATGTTTTTCGGTTGTTATTTTGGGTGAATTAGTTGACCTTCCGATTATTTTCGTTTTGGTGAAAAATCGATATCTTATGTCAGGGAATTTTCTCTTTGTCCACTCAACGTCATACATTTTTTTAAAGAGGTGGCTAAAAAAACACATTTAAACATTTTCATCTGCAGATTAACTTCTGTTTAATTACTCAAATTTAGTCCGCCCAGATGTCGTTGTTGAAAGCCGTTATTGTCTACAAATTGTTTAGGTGCTTTAAAAGCGCATTCAATTGTTTTTATAAAAAGGGATATTGGATGACGTCATGCAATTATTACACGTTACGCATATAGAACTATACAGAATGGCGTGCAACCATACAATTTTTTGTGTAATTGTTTTACCCCCAAAGACATACCATGTCGATAAAATTTTCGAATTTTTTTGTATTTTCGAATCAAAATTACTCGGAAAGTTCATATAATGCGACTCCATCTGCAAAACGTGAAAATGTACATTTGGATCGTTCGATGTGTTTGGCGTCAAAGCCAAATTAATTTTTTTTATCGTCTATCTGATATAGAGAACGATATTATAATGCGTTAGGTGATTGATCGTCTTGTTGATTGTGTAGGGTAAAAGAAAATTCTTATTGCTTCTTACCATTAGCTGTTATCACGATCTTCTGTCACTTTCTTTCTTACAATTAGTAGAAAAGGAAAAATCTGTCTACGAGGAATCAATCAATTTTCAATTAAGAAGTAAGCTTTTTAAAAGTAAGGAACGAAACAATGCGTAAAAGTGTCACATACGATGAGGAAAGCAATTGCTTTGATTTACATTGAATTTATGTAATGTTGTAATAAGTCGACTGTCACAGTTGTAGGAAGGAATAGACATGAAATTAGAATGTTGAAATTTTCTGAAGAACACCTCTTTCAAAAATGTCAACTGCTAAATTTGCGATATCTTGTCAGAACTGCTATTTGTTGTATTCAGTCCAGAGGCGCCGAATTCATTTCTCCAATCGGGCGAACGAACACCTCCTTGTGACACCCGAATTTCACGAATTAGCATTGAAACTTACAAATTCAAGTCCCTAAGTGGCACTTTAAGGTTGCGCTTAGCTCAATCCGAACGAAGCTTACTAGGCTATGCCGAACCGATGGATAACGTATTATCAGGCATCCCTCTTTTCCGAAATTTTAATTGCGAAATGTCCGAATTTTTCTCGAAAAATTTACCGAAATAGACTATTTCTCTCAAAAGTCAAATAAACAAATTTCGCTTGCGGCGGCGCATATCATATTTTCACACTTTAGCCGTAATTAGCCGTAAATATTCATCAACAATTATTAGTGACGAAGGACAATAGTAGATTACAGTGGGGGTGCGGAAGTTACACGAGGGATTAATTTTGTGAAATGAGCCAAACTCAAGAGGGTGTTTTTAAGTAAAAAGCTTTGAAAACTGTTTTCTGACGAGTGTAGGTTTGTATCTCGAGCTGAAGGCGAGGTATACAACTGCACGAGTCAAAAACAGTTTTTAAAGCGAGTTGCTTAAAAATACACGAATGAGTTTGCGAGTGTCACAAAATGATCCAGAATGGATGACTTACTAAGCACCCCCAACTGTATGCTGTTTTAATCGGGAAAACGCGTCATTACATGCAGATATACATGTAATGAGAAGTTTCCGGTTTCCGGCCCTAACATACATGTAATGAATAATTTCCGTGGGGTGCATATGTAATGACAAGTTTTCGGTGGGACATCGATTAAAAACTATGAAAAATTCGCTCGCTTCGCTAGCAAATTTCATGTTCCACAGTGTTCATCAAATTTAAAAGTTCTTCACATGTTTAAAAGTTCGATAACAAAATGGAAAATCTCATTGGGGTTCATTTTTCAGATTCTCTTACTTTCAGCGTCTTTCGACCGACCGAACTTAGACGCCTTCAGTAGCCAATGTATTCGATTCCTGAAATCATTTTAAGCAAATCTGGGTTGCCAAAAAACCTCAACCTTTTTTTCATAAATTCATTTTTACTTTCCGTGTAAAAGATTATAATCAAAATCCTTTTCCACGGAAAGTAAAAAATGAATTCGTGATAAATGTCGACGTTTTTAACATATAATTACAAAACCTATAATGTCAGGAATCGAAAAAATATAATTTGCTTGGAACACTATTCCAGTCGCTTTTTTTGAAAATTGTTCGAATTTTTTCGCAGAAATAATTGACGAAAAAGTCCCAAATTTGTACAAAAAGTGACAGAAATTTTTGGTAAAAACGTCCGAAATTTTTTGGGAGAAATGTCCGAAATTTTTCAAGAAAATGTCCGAAATTTTTGGAGAAAATGTTGTACGAAATTTTGGGGCGAAATGTCCGAATTTCGGACATTGCATAATTTTGTGGGAAGCCTGAGCGGAGGCAACCGGCGGGAAAACATCGCAAGACTTCTCGCTTATTGAAAATACGGATCCATATAGACAATAGATGCCACATAAACCCGAAAATCATACCACAACTCTAGACAATAGATGAAGCAGAATTAAGAATTATTGAGAAGTATTGTGTTTGCAATCTAAATTTGGAATTTTCGTGTTCTCTCAGCAGTCTCTCAATTTTATTGCGCCATACAATGTTTGCCAGATAATGAGAATAAATTTCCCTCTGCACTCTCTCAATTTTATTCCGTCGTACATTGTTTGACAGATATCAAGAAAAAATTTCTCTCTGCACTCTCTCAATTTTATTGCGCCGTACATTGCTCGACAGATATTGAGAATAAATTTCCCTCTGCATTCTCTCAATTTTATTGCGTCGTTCATTGTTTGACAGAAATAAAGAAAAAAATTTCTCTGCACTCTCTCAATTTTATTGCGTTGTACATTGTTCGACAGATAATGAGAATAAATTTCTCTCTGCACTCTCTCAATTTTGTTGCGTCGTACATTGCTCGACATACAATGAGAATAAATTTGTCTTTGCACTCTCTCAATTTTATTGCGTCGTACATTGATTGACAGATCATGAGAATAAGTTTATTACAGCGCTATCTCAATCTGAAAGGAATCAAAGTCGCGCAATTCTTAATCGCAAAAATAATTTTCTCAATTTTAAACTGCAGCCACCATATAATAGTTGTCCTAAAAAACGGTGTAAACGCAGATAAAATTGAATCGTGTTCAATTTTCCCTTCGTTTATGTGACAGTTCTTTTGTTCTATTCGACAACTGTCATGTAAACGGAGCACTTTTTTTATGTGGAAACCAGGTGTTAGAACAGAATCCTTCTTAAATAACAAATTGTTCAAAATTATAGCTCATGTACTGTAAGAGGATAACTTTTAAACGAATAATAGATGAATTCAAAAAGTTTGAGTATGAAGGTCGAAGTTGCTCTGAAAAATCATCGCATTCCAACTTCATTTGCAATGTTATTTCAGAGCAAGTTTCTTCAATACTTAAGAGCACGTCTCAAAAACGTGAATTGTCAAATTTGCGATGTTTTTTAAAGGAGAATCCTGCGTAAATAACAAATTATTCAAAATTATAGCTCATGTACTGTGAGCGGATGACTCTAACACGAATAGTAGATGAATCAGAATTCAAAAAGCTTAAGTATGAAGATAAAAATTTGCTCTGAAATAACATCGCAAGCAAACTTGGAATGCCATGATTTTTCAGAGGAACTTTTTTCGACCTTCGTACTCAAACTCTTAAATTCTGATTCATCTATTATTAGTGTAAGAGTCATCTTACCTCAGTAACATGAACTATTATTCTGAATATTTTTTATTCACGCAGGATTTGTTCTGAAAAAACATCGCAAAGACAGCTTACATTTTTGCAACGTGCTCTTAAGCTCTTGAACTCTGATTCATCTATTATATGCGTAATAGTCATCCTCTCACAGTACGTGAATGAGCTATCTTGAATAATTTGTTATTTACACATGATTCTGTTCTAATAAAATATCGCAAATTTGACAGTTCACATTTTTGCGACGTACTCAAGGTATATTCGTCATCCAAGAGTAGAAAATTTGGAGTTCCAACAAGAGCCACCTGATGCTGCGGAAGAAATAGATCCGAATGGAACCAGCTCAGATCAACTTCTTCAGGTCCAGGTTAGAAGTGTTCCAAAAAATCAACTCACACATTCTGGAACAGTTTATAACAGTTGTGAGGGTGTTTTTGCCTTGTAACTTCCTTATGTTCCCACTCAACCATTTTTTAATGTCATTTTGGATATCATTGTGAATTTAAATTGGTATCCTAAGTTTTATTATTTCCTAGCAATTATTTCCTATTTCACTGCACGCTCCAAATAACAGTAAATTCATAAAAATGATTTGTCAATTTATCTTCCTAATACACTTGTTCATCAAATTGTCATTTAACTTACACTATGAGAAGTGCCCTTTAAAGACTACCTGCTAATCCCTAATCGAAAGTAACGCAAAACCTTTAAGTCTTTTATTGAGATATTTTAAAGAAAAATGCTTAGAATCGTCAAACGTAACGAGACTATCTATTCTAATTCAGTCCAGAACTAATCAATCATTTCTAATCTTCTCAACGAAAAAAAAAAATTAATTTGCAAATTTATGAATAGCGAAAGATTTCGATTATCATTCCATGCCCAACAACAACAAACCATGAAAATGTTTATAAATTAATGGATTATTTTCTTATATAGTTCTTGGTCTTTTCTTTTCGTCAAAAAAGAACGTAGCATAAAACTACAATCGAATCATTCTCACAATCTCGAGTAACTCTTTTTTTTTTCACTCGGTCATAAGTAACGAGAAGTTTCGTATTTCATCGAATATTTTATGATCTTTTAATGTGTGACTCGTCTTTGCTATAAAAAATATAAAGCGTTGTATGCAACAAACAGGAATGGTTAGTCAATAAATAAGTGAAAAAATTATTTGAAAACCTAAACCGGTTAAAGACACATCCAAAAGAAGATATTGTCAGTGGAACGTTGAGTACTTGGGTCTGCTAGAAGTAAACATGAAACCGCATAAAATGGAATGATTAATAAATTGAAGTCATTTAAAATGCCATTTTATCGGTTTGTGTTGGTTTCGTTCAGTTTAATACAAAGTTAATCAAACGATTGAAACTAACCGGAAAAGACGCCTTCAACGGCTGAGGAAATTAAAAGTGCATTTTAGCTTCGCGATATAAAATCATTTCGCTATCTCGTTTAATAATTGCTGAAAATGACAATTGTTACAAAACAAAACCGATTAAAAATGTTTCACTTTTAGCAGTGGAAAATTGTTTTTAAGACATTTGTCGTATGTTTGATTTTTCGACGGCGGCGCGGCGGCGCGAGGTAATTTTTCTTTGCTTTTTTGGCGGTGATCTAAAAATTTATGCAAAATATTTTGCACAAAAGCATGAAAATGTATTATCGGTGAAAACGGCAAAACTCGACATCGATTTTAGACATTTTTCATTCAATAAATTGGCTTCAGAGCGACGGCGACGCGTTATCATCTCTCTGGATTCAAGTTGGCTCGCAAAGTGTCAGCTTTTTGGAAATTTGAATCTCGATGTCCGTTGACTTTCACTTGAACCATAACGCATTGAGCGTCACCTTAAAAATAATGTATCAGAAAAATGAAAAGCAGATGGCGTTATAGAGTTTTGAACACCATCTAGCTGTCGTTGTACTAATGCTACACCGCACCCTCAGAAAGTTTTGTTATTCTTGTACAATACACTAAAACCATATGTAAGGGATCCGTACGTACCAGAATAGATGTTGCAAAAAGAATCGAACGTACCTAAGTAAATATTGCCCTAACTCTTAAGTATATGCAATTACGTCCACATTAAATTGGAATGGAAATTGCCGAAAGGGCAATATCGAAAAACCCGTACGAAGCAACGATGCTAAAAACCTTTCCAAACCCTTAAAATAAGCCTAGAATTTAGAAAAGACCTGGAGCACTTAGGAGGGGCCTCTGCCCCATGGAAAAGAAGTTCGCCTCTTTTTTCTCTACAACACTGAACAAACGCACAAACACAGCTAAACATTAAAGGAATATTTACGAAAAACCACCAAATATTCAAAAAAGCCATTAACAATTCTTCCCTAATACTTCCAAATTGTTCAACAGAAGTGAATAGAACAACAATGTGGCTGATTTCGCCCTTTACGACTCATCAGTACACCTTGTCTTAAGACCATATGTATATCAGCACAACTGGTCATAGAATGCTACGCAAGCTATGACAAATTCGCTTTTTATATAATCCAAATCGGGACCCGAATAAAATGATACAACAATCCGACCCGATAAAATTTTTCGAAACCCGAAACCCAAACTGTTTCCAAACCCGTCCCGGACCGAGCCCGACCCGATTAAAATTTTCAAAACTCGAAACCCATTAACCCGGAAAAAACAATTCGGTTTCGGGTCGGGTTTTTCGAAGTTTCGGGCAACCCGCTCATCTCTATCGTTTTGGTAGTAAATTTGTATTCTACGTTGCGATTGTACCAAAACGAGAATTATCTCATATTTTGACTTTTCACCAAATATCGTGTAGGGTCGCGTAGAGTGAGTTTGGCCCACATTAAGGACACTGCAGCCCGAACCACTCAGCAGATTTTTACTAATTTAATTCTCCTGATTTTCGGATGTCCACATCTTTCATTCAAAACCTTGAAGAGCAATTTCCTTTCTAATTTCGCTGAGATATAAGTGAAAAAGTTCCATCAACCTTCAAAAAACCACGTTTTTGACCACTTTTTCGACCTTAACTTCTAAAGTTTTCTACCGATTTTGCCCAAATTGAATCTTGTGATCAATTAACTGACTATCTTTCAGGAAAGAAAAAGTTTTTGAAAATCAAATGAGATTTATTTGATTTATGTAGAAAAAATACGTTGGGCCTTAGTAGAGGTTCAGTTTTAGGGCTCTCGAAATTGAAAAAAAATTCTTCCATAAATTGTCAGTCATGCCCAGACCTTTCAAGCAAAAAAAAAAGTTTTGAAAATCGGAAAAGATTTGCTCGAGTTATGTACAAAAGAGCAAAAACCACTTAAACGGACTTAGCTCATTGGCCCTTGGGCCGACAAGGCTCAGATTCAGTCCCGAAAAAGATTTTTGGATAACCTTTCAGGGAAAGAAAGTTTTCGAATTGAATTTTGATTCGTCATCTAAGGACCATGATCGATGCTCTCCCCGAAAAAGTGCGGTATCCCGATATCCTAGATACCGGGAAGTTTGGGAGCCGAAAAATTGGATACCGGGAAATTAGACGAAAAAATAACATACGGCGCGTCGAAGAAATCGGGAAATATGAAAAAATCTGGAAATAACTAAAATCGAGAAATGACTAAAAATCAGGAAATAATTAAAATCGGAAAATGACTAAAAATCGGGAAATTAGTAAAAATCTGGAATTAAGTAAAAATCGGGAAATGACTAAATTTACTGAAAAACGGGAAATAGTTAGAAGGTTGAAATAATTAACAATCCAAAAATAACTGAAACTTGTAAAAAAAAAATTCTCGCTTCGCTCGCGAATTTTTATTAACTTTTATAATGAGTTTGTTCGCTAATAAAATCTATTTGCCCCGAGACACGACCGAATACAGAGAGGAAAAGAGAACCATTTTACCCTGCCCCAGAATCTTTTTTGGGTCCCGAGAGATAGAAAGATTCAAAATTTTCGCCTCCGGTGCTACAAACATTCGGATACTTTATTAACTATCTTACATGCAAAGAGCCACTTGGCTAGAAAATTTCGTCTGCGGCGATATTAACCTACCTCATCAAATTCAAAAAGTAAGCCCAGCCGAACTTTGCCGACAACGCGACGATGTTAATTTGCGAATGAGACAGATAAATGTTTCAATTTAACTCTATTCCTCTGTGTTTGGGATTCATCTATAGGCACAGGCAACTTGGCTGGCGATCTGTTGCGGAGAGCGCTTGAAAAGACACTTCTAAGGAAAAAAATAAAAATAGTTGGCTCCGCTCGCGTATTTCACAATAATTAACCTCAATATGATTTTCATTGTCCCAGGGCTGAATCTGTAAAATCGGATTTTCCTGCATTATCTATTGAAATTCAAAAATAAATATGAAATTTTCGCCTGCGGCGCTAACTTTTCTGTTAACAATTTAGTTAGCACCTTTCCAAACTATATTCTGAGAAATTATTCTATTTTTGAAATATATTTAAGGAAATTTACGAAAATGAAAGACAAGCGTTGCACTTCCTCGCATCAAGGAAAAAAATTGGAAGAAACGCTTTAAATCATATGCTAGACGGTGAAGTTATCCATCGGTTGTTCTTTGTGCTGAATACCTTAATCCTTCGAAATCGGGAAATTTGGATACCAAAATCGGGAAATTTTCAGAAAACGGAAAATTCAGCCTGATTTTAGCGGATACTGGGAAAAATCGGGTAATCGAATTTGGATACCGGGAAAAAACATAATTTTCACACGCCCCCC
>CM055403.1:12853291-12891123 GCA_029228625.1 Pseudolycoriella hygida | reverse complement strand
CCCTTCTCCCGGGTCGAAATTGGCTGGTTACAAGCGACGTGATAAACGTTCTTCGTACGGGTCTAAAAATGCCTAAACATTATCCCGTGGTGATGAGCATTCGAAACCAGTATGCAGTTTACTAAAACATTTTAACACACGTTTACACGTTACAACAATTCATCGGTTTAATTTGAAGCGATCATCTTGCTTGAAACTCGTTAAAACTAATTACTAAAATACACCAACCTCATAATTATAACAAAACACGTACGGATTTTGAAACAAATCCAAACAAATCTAAATTCTTGATTAAAAACTGATAAACACCGCTTGTTATCTTTGCATTTTTTTTTTTTCTCAAGTGTGTGTTTTAACTTTCGACGGTATTCTGTAATATCTTGTGTATAGTTTCTGCTGCTAAAAATAAATATGATGCCACATTAACTTGACTTTTTTACATATTACATACAGTGCACACTTTTCAGAGGCACATCCATACACCGACGTTGAGCGACACAATAATAATAATAATTTTTTTTTTAAATAAATAAACAGTGCTTATTCCATAACATTTTTTCTTGCGTTGATAGATGATTGCTATTTGCATAATTTTACGATATTTATGTACATACACTTGACTGTGGGTTAGATAATAGTTCTTTCATGAGTAGCTGTGAGATTGAATTAATAACATGCAATGCAATAAACTAAACTGTTTATTTAAGCGTCGGATTCTTGTAGGAAAGACACTTTTCGAGTTTCGGTTATCGTGTTTGTAATTTCGGTATATGACTCTCCCAGTGAAAGAGTTTTCGAATGAGCAATTCATGCGGGCAATGTCAACCGTTTATCAGCGAACATTGTTTTCACATTTGAAGAAAGAATGATAGGAATGAATCAATGCAGAAATCGACGATTGCCAATATAACTTTTCCCTTATCTTATCTGAATTGATTTCAAATCAAATTTAAACTTAGATTCAGTGAAAAGTGCTAATATTCACCTGTACGTATCATTAAATGTATGATATCAACTTTGTCGCACCGTAAAGATAAATATTTTTTTTTTGCGTTCCTTGAGGAAAGCATTTTTTGCGTTCAGTTTGTTAACAACACTCAGTAATTTCAGACGATTACCAAGTTATACCAAACCAAACATCAGCAGATAACAGCCACACCAATGTTTTCTTTTATTTTATAAATAAATCAATAGGAATGTTAAGCAATGAATGAATGAATGTGTGCTCTAAACTTACAAGCTTATTTGAAATAAAATATTCGGTCCAATCAAAAATTCGTGTAATTTTTTGTAATTCAATCAATTATCTCAAATCTTTATTAATAATTGTTTATTTTATTTCATTATTTCATTTGACATTGTTGCTCATTTAATTTGATTTTCATCAATCGAGCATAGGACTATAATAATGAAATAATTATTGAAACTAAGTACCCGCAAACCGGTATGTCTATCAATTTAATCGAGATAAGTGTAGGCCGGCCGTGACTTTTCTTCCTTCAGATTTCTATGAAAAGCCAATCAGAATGTACATTGGAGAAATGATAAACTGATGGCGCCGTTTGGTTTAAATTATTGTGGGAAATATATAAGTAAAAGCAGACGCGTAGCTGAGAAAACTTCTATTAGAATTAGCGGCTGGAAGACGGGTCTCAATTTAAGATTTTTTATCAAACCTCTACTGTGGGAAAATGGGATTCAGATGATTCAAAGAAGGTCTAACGTTTCTCCAAAAAAACGAAGCATTACGAATTAGTATGGTATGTTCTTTCAGAGAAGGTTTAGTCCTTCGTACTACATCGTGCTGAACTTTAATGTATCTGAAATTTATCTTCTTCTGCAAATTTTGCCAACTTGTTGTTAAGAGACTATCTCTGTGGGTTCCGGGACACTCTGACATCGAAGGGAATGAAAAGGCGGATGAGCTGGCAAAGAAGGCGTGAGACGTGAGTTCATGGGCCCAGAACCAGCACTCGGCATTAACGCTGGATTGGTGCCGGAACTCATTAAGGATGAGACCAAGGTCAAGCACCTGAACGCTTGTAGGCAATCGAAAGAGTTTTTGTTGGGATGCAACTCTAAGACCACGAAATATCTCTTAAGCTTCGGCAAGGCAAGGTAATGTTGTTAGTGGGACGCAACTGCTTCAGATACCATTTGAACAAAATGGGACTTAGGCGAAGCAATTCTTCTGCAACTGTCCTGCCTTGTCGATGATGAGGTCAAAGCACTTGGGTGACTTTTACCTAACACTAGAGGAATTTCGAAAGGTACCATTGCCTGACGTTTTATCCTTCATTACAGACAGCTGGTCTATCTAGACACTTAAAATTGCAAAAATGAGCTACGAGACGACACAATGAGTCCAACAAGGATGGTTTCAATGTCCAGCATGAGCGCTTGGGAGTTTTAGTCATAGAATTTTGTATTATATTGTGCTGTATTGATAATTGATTAGAGTATCATACTACTCGGCCTAATGAACCAACCAGCCATCGCTGTGTACTTTTTAATCCCAAGAACATACGATTTATGAACACAAATTTAGTTGAACAAAGTTCAGGAGTACATTAGATTTTCCAGGTTGGGATGGTCCGTGTCTGGACATCAAAACACAGATCTTTTGATCTAGTCAATCCCAAGGATTCGATACCATAAACTGGAGAGCTTTCCACGTGATATGTGTGTGCCTGCTAGGATGAAGTCACAGGGCCATTCAGAATCTCATCCAATATCTATTTTTGCACGATTCTTACTTAATGAGCCCACAGTATCGGTTATATGTACTCTTCTTACACTCAGGTCCATGATTATCAGTGCCTTCTTCCATTGACAAGAACAGCTTTGTGTGCACTCTTCCATAGGTGCTCAAATACACTATGTTCTCTGACCGATGTACAAATGTAACGAAAATTGTTAACAAAACAATATCTGCAACCATAAAGTCATCCGCTTGGAGTCCCCTTCCTTTTTACTCTATTCCATGTTTAGCAGCGGGATCGTACGTTACATTCTCGGAATCATGAAAGTTCTACGAATATCTTCTGGAAATGTTTTAAGTCTGCTTCCATTTCCATGATTATTTGTACTACGATATCTTTACTGTCTTTCTGGAGCGTTGTCCTCAAAATTCTTATGAAGGACTTGACTGATGCTGCTGAGAAGGACACATACTTTACGTATCAGAAGCAGTCTTGTACTTGTAACGCCCGACTTAACCGCGCGACCGCAAAGGAGGAGTTCTGGTATGTAAGTACACAGTACAGTCCTTCATCTAAGGTGGGGACCGAGACCTCTAGCAGTCTCTTCTGAGGTCGTGGAGTGGACCATCGGAGCGGCGAACCATGCGTTCAAATACCACAGCCCCGCGTTTCAGCGCCAATAGGCACCTCAACCAGTGTCCTAACCCCACGCTACCGAAACCCTCGGTGACAGTCATTTCGAATGACCCAATGGACCTGCTGGAGTAGGCCCCAAGACTGTTCAATCCCACAATTTCTTCTAATATACGAATGGAAACATATCAGAGGCGTTGAGATTTGTCAGATCCTTTGTTTCTTTACCTGTTCATCATGCAAATCATTCGAACCTGCCAGTGGTAGCTACGAACCTGTCTAAGGCAAGTGGTGCTAGTTTAGGTACCAGCGGCTCGATCACATAGTCACCCAGAATCCTGCGCCTGAGTGAAAAGATGATGTCATAGCCCGTCTCCTCACTTAGGCCACAGGTACATTCGGGATCGCTAAGGATACCCATTTTTGCCAAGTGTCTGTTCAGCCCACAGTGTCCTCTAATCACTCCCACTACCTTTCTTATGCGATACTGGTCTATGTTCAACAGTTCACTAGTCCATTTAACATCAAGCACTGGGAAGAATCGCTTCGAATGCCCTCGCTGTAAGCGCGCCAATGTTTGCTAGCCTCAGATCGTATCCAATCCTTAATCGCCCTAACACACAATCAGCTTTCTCACTTCCCTCTACTCCGGAGTGCCCAAACACCCATGCAACTGTTCCCCTATTTTTCCGATCCAGTTGATTCGGAGTTTCCTTGTACTCCTTTATATTAGCTTGGAAGTGGTGACACAAGTGTTTAATATGTTAGAAAAATGCGGAAAAGGGAATGTTTTTATGGATTCGTGAGGATGCGCCATCCTATTTTATATCGATGAAGCATCGTAAAGCTTATCCCAAGGCTGTATATTAGGAGGTTACGCAGATCTTTGTCGTTTCGCTAGGACGGAAACGCAAAAATCTATGCTATCGTCACTTTCTGAATAAAACAAAAGTTAACGTTTGTACCCATCAAGCACGATTTTTAAGCACTAAATCAATAATTTGTACTTCCTGTGTAAAAATGTTATCTCTCAAGATGAAGAAGCTGTATTCAAGATACAGCGATTGTATAGATTTTTGTGTTTGTCGCCCTAGTGATCTGTGCAACCTAGACATATAAAGCCTTGGTTTATCCAATTCTAAGTTATTGCGTCAAAGAGCAGCATTTTATGGGTTGCTCACAGAAGTAAACGATGAATCCGTGAAGTTATGATATACAAAGTGACGACAGTAGCCAGTAGTTGAAACTAATAATCTTGAATTGTCACGTAACACAACCAACGTGTCAACTATAATTTATTTCAATTATAAAAACAGCTCTAATAACAATAACCTTACCAAGAAATGAATACCACAGCCACTCATAATTAATATGTAAACTAAGGCAATCCAAACAAGTGTAGCAATTACATTTTAAACGCCATGCCACGCTGCCCGGTACATTACGTAATTGTAAATCTATCCGTGCGCACTTAACGTGAATCAAATGTCTGCATTAAAATCAAAATAAATAAAAAAGTGCGACGAATAACTCTTTGCATCCACACATTTAATGCTGTTAGAGATTTTTTTGTTTGGTTTTATTCTTCTCTTCAGATTTAATTACATGGCGTGGATCATAACTCAACGTGAGGTATTTTTAATTCGTATAGACACATTGCATGACATCATCGTTGCTTCCCATACTAACACAAAATAATATTCTTCAATAATCGTAATAATAGATCCGAGAGTGAATAAAAGTGCGATCACACTTTGTCCGATATACATTTGAATAATTTCCGTTTCATTCTACCGCGCACGCAGTGGAGATTTATTTTTACAATGGAAAACTTTGGTCTCAATGAGGAAAACAGTGATAGATTGATGCTGCAATATCACTTGAAATGCTGACTTCATTTCCTCACACAACATAAAGTGATTTTAGAAAAATGGTCTCGGATGAAACATAAACCCACTTGAACGTGATTTTCTTCATTTTTCGTTTCATAAAGTCTATTTGTCACATTTCCCTTCGTCGCTGACATTACGCAGGTATTTATTTTTGAGTGAATTTAAATACAAAGTTTTTTAGTTTTATTTATAAAATAAAATTTATCGGTTTAGTTGGGCGACAGTTATATGAAATGAACCATCTTCATATCAAGAAAATTACATCCAAAAACCTTACCGTATTTTTTCTAAAAATAAAAGAAAACATGAGTTTGAAATTAAAAACAATAATTTCTCATAGATAAACTTGTGTGTGCACCTACGTAAATATACATCAAATGTACCACAACAATATATTGCTCTCAGCTTAAGTACATCACTTGATTAACATCTATCTATGCGATAGAAACGTAAATATGTCTATGTCAACTTCCTCATCAATTTGTCGCGTTCGTTGTGTGTTCACATTGTCGTTTAAAACGCTGTGTATGCATAATTTGTTCAAAGTTTTTTTGTGCACATTTGGTTATGACATGTTTTACGCATGGTTGAGAACTAGAAAAAGATTAAAATTGAATTTTTGCCATAGAGGTCAAGACCAAAGTACTGTGTCAAAATAGCAACAATTCGAACTGTAACTATTTCGCTTGTTCGACGTGTCGTTTAGTTGTAGTTATAGGTTCGTGCGAAGGTGAAGGTGTGACTGATGTATTCATTACGTCAGCTTCATTCGATACTTTAGTTTTTCGCTGACCTTTACAATTTCCTGAACTTAACTTTACTTAGGATAAACTCTTAGATAAATTTGCTGGTATGTTTTTGAAAAATGTGTTCAATGTCTCCTTACGGGTCTCAATGTCGGAGAGTCGTACAGGAATTGGTTTATTTTCTGAGGAACAAGCCAAGGGGAAGATAAATGTAGAAAATCCTCTTGCAATTGGTAAGAAAATCCTCAAAAAAAATTCTTTCAATTTCAAGAAAATCATTGAAAATCAAAGAAAATCCCTGGAAATCGTGTCGGAACAAGACAATACTTTTAAAAAACCAGATTTTAGGTCCATTTTTGCTACAACAACCCTTTCAATCGAATACGGTGAGAAGATGACGTTTTGTTGATTTTTTGTCTGATTACAATTAGGGTCGGTGACGAGTTTTCTCGCGTGAACTTTCCCCTTCTTTTTGATTATTAAGAGTGAATTTGCGAATTCTTCAATCAAATACATCATCTCTTCGATTCTCCTAAATTTGGTGTCAATCGAATCTGTGAACTATTCTGTGAAGAATTCTTCATATTGTTGGATCGCGAGCGAAATTTTTTTTAATAACTTTCGTTTTCATTGGCTGTCGAGCTTTAAAATGGCCTATTTCTCGCCAGAATTACAAAATCTTCGTTCGTAAATTCCCGGTGCAACCATTCTAGCAAACTGTGCAGTTTTTTTAAGTGCACCAAATAGTGTCCATAGTTACTATGAACATTGTTCTGATGGCGCTAAAATTTTCTAATTGATGTTAATCAATAAAAGGCAAGCATAGTGAAATTACAGGAACAATTTATTATTTTGATGGTTATTGTGGAAGCAATACTGACGTTTAGGTTGGCAAAGTTGGAACGCACCCTGACTTTCCCACTGTGCTCTCTCCCAAGGCAATGACAGTAAGCGTTACGGCTAGAACAAAAGTGGGTCTAACTTGACTCTTTTTGCGTTACAGGGGGAGGGGGGTCGAAAAAAAGCCAATTTTAGCGTTATGTAATTTATATTTTACAATTAACAAACATACGGAGCGAAAAGAATTTTCTGATAAAGAATTTCTCCCAAGAGAAGATTGGGCTTGTTGGAAACTACTTATCAGTAGTTGATGTTGTAAATGTATCGTTTGAATGCGCCGTAAGCAAAATTCTGAAAGGAGTTTGACTTACGAAAGTGTGTTAATAAAGAAGTTATGTCCATAGTTTTCAGAATCTCAGGGGAGGCTCAGAGGCGCTCCCAGGTGGGCCTAGCCCCTTCTGCCCCCGCCGCCCTAGATACGGGCCTGGCTCTAGCGCTCCTTACCATGCAACTAGAGCCGTGCGCCGGCGTTTCGTCGGCTGGGTCTTCAAGACAGTCTCTAGCCTTAGGACTACATCCTTCACTTCTCCAATGTTCAGCAAAAATGTAGAGTAGAGTTGCATCCAATCGGCTCTCAAAGGCAATGTTGCTCGTAAATGTCACTCGAACAATTTGAGTTGCGTCGACTTAAAATCGAACATTCGGCCGCATGCGGCTGACAATCGATGTTAAGTCGACGGAACTCAAACAATTTGTTCCAGTGACATATACGAGTAAAACTGTCTATGAGAGCCGATTAGGTACAACTCTCCTCTACATTTTTCCTGAACATTGGACAAGTCTAGGATGTAGTCCAAAGGCTAGCAACTGTATTGAAGACCCAGCCGACAAAACACCGGTGCACGGCTCTACACGTGACATTTGTCAGTTATTTTATTTTTAAAAAATCTACTCTCACATATCTAAACACTGTGTGAATTTCAGCCAAATACAATCAGTCTTCGGAAAGATATTGAAGAAACACGTTTTCAGCGACCCCTGTGCAGAGATAGTTTTGACCACCTCTGCCGGCCGAACAACATTTAAAAAAAAAACTTTCTTCCACAAATTTCTCAGTATAGTCTACAGATTTGACACCAAAATTCGGAGAATCGATGAAGTAGTGTATATCAGATTGATTGAGGTATTCGCGAATTCACTCTTAAAACGTTGTAATAAATTGAGGTTTTTGTTTCGCGGAACTCACACCCTCAGGGAAAATAAGAAAATATAATGTCGGTAATCGTCATATTATGTTTGTTACTAATATAAAATGGTTGCCCCGGCTTTGGGTCATTAAAAAAGGTATTTAGGACACACACACGCGCCGACAATTATGCATGTCCTCTATTGGCTATCTGAATGTAGACATCCAAATCATTGCGGATCTCAGATGCAGGATTTGGGTTAAAGATCCTCTTAAATTCTGATTCTTCAAGCATTCTTCCATCTTGCCATTTAAAAATGAGATCTCCCCTTCAGCCAATTATTTTTCTGTAGTAACTTCTTGCAGAAGTCCGCCTTGAAACCAGCTAAAGCGTTTCAGTGGCATATGACTGCCTTTCTGTTATATCCTTGCGCCTTCCGTAGTTAAATTCATCGTCGAGTTTCCATGTTGTTTGGCACGAATAACCTCACAACTGGAATTATTACCGACGTTATACGCAATTTCGTTATCTATTTACAAGTCTCTACTGTTTGATTATTGACACAATATTCAACAATAATTTGTATCGAAGACATATGAATGAAAAAGAAAATTACTTGTTTATTGGAAGGTCACGTTCTATACTTCATCAATATTCCATGTTTTGTTGTTTCAGAGAATCTTTAAAATAAATAAATTCTCAACATTTTGAATGTAACAATGCGGTCTGTAGTTAGATCATCAATTAGAAAAATTATTTGTACTCACTCTTAATTTATTCAACATCCTGGCATTACAACAATGCATTTTTGTTGATGTAATTGTTTTTCTGTCGTCAGAAACTGATAAACCATTCAAATCAGTTCAATGTTGTGGAAACGATTTGAAAACAATTTCGTCATCTTGGCAATGGTCAATACATACAATACATCGTTTTACATGAAAAATAAATAGCACTCCATCACTGTGCTGATGCAAAATTAGAATGGCATAACGAACATTATTGCAAATCAAAATAAAAGTCATTAGGTCACAGCACAAACTGTAAAACTATTGCATGAAATGTACAGTCGCTGCAAGACGATTTTTTTTTCGTTGCGCAAAATAAAACTATCTGTTTGTGGCGTATCTAGCTAGCGTTTGTGCTTTGACTACAGTGGCAACAAAGAAATTGAGATTTTATGTTGCAAACTGGAACTGTAGTTTTGAACATTGAGCGGAGCTAGTTACTCATTTCTCCTTAAATATTTTGTATGGCCTTAAGCCATTTTATTGATATCTCTTTGGGGCCAACGGGGCCGACGACGTGACTTTGATCACAAGTAGTTCATGTACTTTTTCCCCGTTGTATGTCTTCTCTTGTTGTCAGGCCCGGACTGATCCTAATGGGCGGTCGAAGCATTCCCCTATGGGCCTTTTGCATTTTTCGACCAGTCAAAATTTCATTCGGGCAGATGGCCCTTTTTCAATGCTTGCAACATTTCTTAGAATGCAAACAAAAAACTTAAAGAGTGATTTCATGAAATCTTCGAACGATTTGTATGAATCTCACATACATCACGTTTCCGATTCTTCCAACCATGGTCTTTAGTACATTTTTTTGATACACGACTTTCGGTCGGGGTTACGGTTTCGAAATGGAAGCGTTCATAGTTGGATCACTTGGGTCATGGGATCCCTTGAACGAGACAGTCATTAAAAAGTTGAACATCAACCGTCGTTTTGCGAAAACTATGAGTTGCCTAATGGTAGCCGATGCGATAAGGCACCCTAGAGATATTTATGTTAGCCACGTAGGAATCCGACCACCTTCGTCAATCTTCCGCGACAACGATCCGTTTGCGCTATAACCAACTTTTTGAGAGTAAGAAATGAGACCCATGTAATTAGATTAAATTTTTCCGATTCGAATTAAAGCTTTTTTACCTGTTGGGTCACTTTCACTTGGTGTCTTTAAACATCTTATACTTTTCTTAGAATGTGTAATATCAGCTTCCAAAAAAAATACGAAATTTGTAAATAAAGCGTATAAAAGTTCCCTTAGTTGCTTTTAGTGGTGGATCTGGGAGTGGTGTAAAATGGAAAAAAGTTCAAGAAAATTCAAGCAAATTCTGGAAAGTTGTAGAAAGTTCTAGATAGTTCTAGATAGCCCTCAAAAGTTCTAAAAAGCACTAGAACGTTCTAGAAAGTTCCATGAAGTTTCAGGAAGTTATAGAAAGTGAGGAGAAGCTTTCTCCTTTGCTTATCGATCGATGCTCATTGCACACATCTCCACATCTACAAATCCCTTACTTCCCCCCTACGATTCCTCCCTTTTGTCCCTCCTGTATGTCACATTGTCAAATCTTTTCATGCTAAGCATGTGGTCCAAAAAATGCCTGCCGGTAAAACACATTGATGTAACCCTAGGCCCTACTAATTTCCGCACCTAGTACATCATAGATGGCACTAGGTTTGTACTGACACAGTAAAAACTTCGGTAACGAAAGGATCTGTAAAAAATGCAACATCACATCTCGCCTGAGATGCATGATCTCACAAGGGATGCAATATCTGAGATTTACTTTCCAACTCAGTTTCCGGTTTGCGTGTAACTCAAGTTACTCTTTTGAAATTAGAACAAAAGAATAATTTTGCATCTGTAACTTTCGCAACGTACTGTGAATCAGGAGTAACGCATAAGCGCACATGTGTCGAATACGAAATTCTTTCTCGTAAAACTTTTCAAATTATTTTTGGAATGATATAAAGAAAGAAACGTGAAATACACTGCAAATTAATTCGCGATTTAGTTAAATTTACAGCTTTTATAAACTCATTTACTCTTTGCTAAAATTATGGGAACCAATTTATTGGAACAAAGCACAAATTTGAACAATTTGTCCGTTTTTTATTCGGGTTTTTATAAGAGAAACTGTAATATTTCAAAATTGTTGATGGTTTTATCGAGCATTGTGGACCGTAATTGTCCAACTCATCTAATTCTACTTTTTTTTGTTTAAAAACTTCTACTGGTATTCGGTTAAGTTCAAAACCTTTAACAATAACAATAAAAAACTTTAAGAAACATGTGAATAACGATTTTGTTCAAAAATGGTAAAATTGAGGAGGAGTGTTTGAATTGCATGAAGACCTTCATCAAATTCTTATGCTTTCTGTAATAACGCTCATTTATATAAACGTTTATGTTTTTCCGATTTGGTATTCCGACACATAATTTTAAAATTAATATTTTCTTATTCCTCTGAGTTGAAACATTAACTCATGACAGTGTTTATCCAATACAAATGAGCACACGGAGCCTCTACAATTTTCGACTATGTGAACTATTACAGTAATAACCCTTTATTCAGAGTTCAATCAACTTAAAATTATTGTTACTTTTTCGTTGTTCTTATTTTTTAAAGTAATTTATTACAACGATTTATACAGAGTTAGTTCATTCAAATTAGCTGTTCTATCGTAGGTATACAGCGTATACATTTCATATGCACAGTTTCTTTTGTGAACATTTTTTTAGTAATATTAATTTATCCGCAGCGAATTCTTGTTCGATTATCTCGGCTAAGATTCTTGTAATTGCTGATGTGAGTTTAAGTTCAATGTACAAGATTGTATAAAACTTAATGCCAGTGTGAATCGTCATTAATCTAAAAACTGATGCTGAGATTGCTGAGTGTATCGGCAACTTCTAGCTTTAAAATTGAATTAGAAAGGATTTTTTATTACTTGCTAATTGGTTAGTCTTGATTTACGTTTGTCTAAATGTTTGCGGCTCGAAAAGTTGAACAGCTTAATTCATTTACAACATGAAATCAAACAATACTAGCAACTGTGATAAGACTTTGTCATTAAGCAAATTACCGTAATTTTCTTATCTTTCGAATGGATTGTAGACTTCTCAAGTCTAGTTTAGGTCAATAAACTGAAAGAACCGGTGTGAGTTGACTTTTTCTATTGAATAGCTTACTCACACAAAATTGCGCACAGAGTGGTGAATAATCGCACTTCTTGCTACTCTGACATAATTGAGTGTGCGTATAATTTACTAATTTGCTTTTCTAAAAATGTTGCAAGAGTTGAGGGTTTGCGTTTGTCAAGAGTTTTTGATGGTGTGAAAGTCCCAAACTGCGACTGATCAAAGTGCCCATAAGCGGTCGTGCACAAATGACGTCACACTTGCTATACAAAATTAGTATCCATAAAAGGGTCATAACTCGGTCAGGACAGCAAATTTTGTTTATAGAACTCTGGCTACCCCCATTTCGGGGCGGTAGCCAAAGTACTATAAGCAAAATCTCTGACCAGTTTGCAGTTACTGCCTTTTTGGATTTTATAGCAAGTGTGGCGCGGGGGGGGGGGGAAGTCAAAGTCAAGTCTTACGTACACATAAAGTGTTCAATTTTTCATGCGTAAGGTTTGTGTGAAAGCTCTTCTTCTTTCTTTGCTCATAGATATCCACTGTTGGACGTAGACCTCCCCTAGTTTCTTTCGGGGGTTTTTGGAATTAAAACACCACGCTCTCCACTGCGGGTTGGTGAGGGATGGTAGTCCTCTGACTAGGACTGTGCTAGCTGCTGTTGTCTCCTGAAAGCTCAACTTGATAAAAATATTTTTTGAGCTTTCAGACGAACCTTGCGCGATGTGAATCGCATCGCCTCCAACATAATGAGCCCTTTTTATTGCTGCGTTAATGTCTTGTCAATATTGACGAGGTCATTTAATGAATCTTCCTGAAGTGGCTCTGAACGACATGTGACACAGTAATGGACTAAAGAATAAACTTCATTTTTAGGGGGGTCCTCAAATTCGTACGTTCTTTAAAAGGGGATCTTAGGTTTTTGATTGATTTATTTGAAAAGTATTTTTCACAATTATTTACTTAAAAGAAGAAAAATAGAAAGGTAAAGTGACACTGAGGCCTTCCTTTTTGGGCGCATTGTGTCGCGCTCTTCGATTTATTTGGGATATTGTCGTCGTTGCTGGTGAGGTGGTGATGATATTTAAAAATAATGGTGACTTCTATTGTTCAGTTGGTGGTGTTTTGTGGGTTGTGATCTGAATGATGCTGATGTCGCTCCAGTTATGGTGGCGCGGCGCATTCAGCCACTTGCTATCTATTATGAAAGATAACACGTCGTGTAGTTGTAATTTTTCAAAGTCCTCAAGAGTGATGTAAAAATCTCCTAGAAGCTTCGCCCTAAGTCTATAAAGCGCTGGACGGTGACATAGGAAATGCTTCGCCGTTTCCGGTACGTCTCCGCACATTCTACAGTTGGAGTCTTCGCTAAGTCCCATCTTATTTAAGTGGTATCTTAGACTATTATGACCCGTTAGCATTCCTATCATCATCCTGAGCCTCTTCTTGTCTAATCCAAGGAGAAACAGGTTTGAAGGTTTTCCCACAATATCTGGTTTTTCTTCTCAGTTTTTCTTCTAAGAAGATTCGCTATATATTTGGCCTGTACACCGATCGTCGGTTCTGGCCCTATCATTCCCAAATGGCTTCCTTTCCTTGCTAATTCGTCAGCCTTTTTGTTGACTTCGATGTTCGAATGATCTGGTACCCAGACCAGAAAAACTTCGTTGTCTTCTGAAAGAGTCTACAGGTCATCGCTGCATCTGAGCACTGATTTAGCAGACAAATTAAGGATAAGGCTTCAATTGCTGATTCACTATCTGTGCATATAACTATTTTCTCATTTGTCAGCCCTTTTTCCGACAGAATGCGACAACATTCGCTGATTCCTACTACTTCAGATTGGAGAACTGCAGCAGCGATTGCCAGAGGAACAAAGACTTGAACGTCTTGCTCTTCGCAGTATATCCCTGATCCAGTTCCTTCTTCAGTTTTAGATCCGTCTATAAACACGGTTACACTTCCAACCTTTGGACACCTGGTTGGAACAGCCGTCTCATATTTCCTTTCGAACCGGAAAACTGTTTTCATATGGTCACTAGGCATCTCAGTTTCCTTGAACTCTTTAATCAAGTCGACTAAGATTCCTGCGTGTCCCATACTTCTATCAGGTGCTTCCCGGTGTCCGTTTCTGTATAGCCTCACTACTATCAAGACAGTTTGTTCTTTTATAAACAAGTTTATCGGACTCAGCGACAGCAATACTTCCAATGCTGTCGTTGGTGTCGACGTCATGACTCCCGTTATGCTAAGACACGCCAGGGGATCTTAGGAATCGTACGGTCAAAAATCGCTAAAGAATCCGTACTCCATTTGTGAAAAGCCCTTAACAACAAGTGTTGTACCTTAAGAACTGGTCATCCCAAAGTAATGAAATCTAGAAGGCCTGAGCCTGTGAGCACCTGATAGAGCATCCTTTTTAAAGATTAAAAGTCACTAATGTGCAGTTTTGGCGATATTTTCACCATATAGTTAAAACTTTGACCGAATGTTCTGACTTTTTGATAACTTACCCTTGCAATTACGAAAACGATTGAACATCAGCCAGGAATACCAAAACTTTCTAAAATATTAATAAATTTCCATTTAATGATCTTAACAATAATTTGTAATTAGTGTCGCTTTTCAATGTCTTAAATCATCCACACCTCAAAAACGCTATTTAATTTTAAGGCCAATTAAGAGACAATAATTGAATCCATCCACCCATTTCATATTTCGTTGCCTTTCCTTTTCTCAGTGAATGAATTTTTGATTTGTTTGTTTGATTTTTATTTCGCTTTTAATTTAATTAAAACTATCACAATGTAGCAACAATAAAGGTGTACAGCTACCAGATTACTTGAATGGAATTCGACTGCAATATTTTTTATACGACAACCTAGCTATGCAACACATTCGTGTTAAATATGGGCGCCGTAGTGGCTATACAATTCAGTCAACATAATTATATGGCATAAAACTCAAGGAGAAAAGCTTTTTTAATACACTGGTTCACTTTTTTTTGTAAATTACATAAATATCCACCGGTTTAAGTGAATTTATTCTTAGAATTTCTATTTTATTACAAAACACTCGTACGTTTTTTTATGCGATTTCGCTTGGCGTCTTTGTGTACAGGGTTTTATTATAGAAACTAAATATGTACGCGAAAAAACATGTTTTTATTTGCTAAAAGATAGTAGGAAAATAGCTTAAAAGACTTAGTCCGTATTGTAGTTTGTTAGTACGAAATTTTCGACATTAAAGCCATTAAATGATTTGTGCTCGTTTCTTAATACGAATTCGAAAATTCTCAAAAAATATTATTTTCCTTCTCAAATATTTTAATTCTTCGTTCATTAACATAGTCTGATGAATTAAATGTGTTAATTAACTCAATTGACATTCCAGAACAATGTTGGATTTTTAGTTTGATATTATAGATCACTTTACACCAATTGAGCTACCGAACCATATATTTAAAATATAATTGGATGATAGTTTCATTAATATGCAACTTCTATCGTATATTCAGTACATTGCGAGTCTTACGTTTAAACGCCGGTTTTCACGAAGTTTTTTTACATTCAAATTATCTTACTTTCGTGGTTACGTCATCGCAACTATACAATTTGATGTGCTTTGCTAAATGTGGTTCACCGAGAGTCATACAATGAGAGGCATGAATGCGAAAGGAAGGTTAATATTTTGTGAACGTTTCATATATTTTAATAGATATTTTGAGAATGAGGCAGTCCATTATGTTGCAGTTTAGCATGGTCGTCTTGATGTGATTGGTATGTCATATCCACTGATATGATCTATTTTTGTAGAGGAACGATATGTCATAATTTACTTACAATGAAGTTAATAAGATTAATGGATTTTTTGGGTGTCGAATTTAAACTGTTTACTAGTACTGGGAACTGGCTAACTGGCCACTTTAAATAATTCTGTAATTGAAGCCATTCAACAGGCAAGCTATTCAAATAAGAAATATTTCAATTTGTGCCAGTTGATTTTTTTTTACAAATCGCACATAAATAAACTGCGAGGGGAAAATAACTCCGAAAATTGTTGGTACAAGAGGACGAAATCGTTGGAAATAAAATTGAAATTTAACCAAATGAAGCCAAATAACTTTAATAATTCCCAAAAATCTGGCATGTGTGTTCTACGGGTTCTACGTTTCGAATTGTTTCCGATCTTACAAAAAAAAAAAAAAACGTTCAAAAAATCCTACAAAGAATCAAATCGAATCGATGAACTTTAAAGCCGCATACAAGAATTCAATGGATAAGAATTAATGCAGTGAACGCCTACGACTAAATTTAAAAATATAGAGAATTCTGCAATAGTAATTTTTGATTCAAGTTACGTATGAAGGTTGTTTAACGCACTAGATGTGACATCGTGTGCGTTAAACTACCAGCATACGTAGTAATGTGTATCAAACAACGTTTTTTGCAATTTGCCGACAAAAACGAGATTTTCTTTTAATATAAAAATTCAATTCCAGTGGTGCGTAAAAAAAACTTCATCGCAGTAGTGTGTAAAAAAACCTTCATCACACTAGTGCATAAAAAAAACATCATCGCACTAGTAGAAGTGCGTAAAAAAACTTTCATTCAAAAAACCGTCATCGCACTAGAGCGGCAAAATGACTTCATGCGACACCGAAATGATGCAATTCACCGACAAAAACTCGCTTTTTCGTGCGTCGTTTCGGTGTCGCCAGAGGTCACTTTTCCACTAGTATGTCAATAGTAATTTGTGTACCGAGTTACACAAATTGGAATTTTGCCGGCCGCGTATAAATTGGTCATCGCGCGAAGCCGAGTTAGGACCAATTATAAACAAGGTCCGGCAAAATCTACTTGTGTACGGAGGTTGCACCACAATGTTTTGTGTGCTTCGATAACACAATAAAAAAAACCAGACACAAAAATCATCTTCCGCCAAAATTGCATCTTGTTAAAACTGCAGGGCTAATGAGGGCGGGCGACAAAAGAATAGAAACTCCATTGATAGGCCTAGGCCAGCCTAGCCGTAGCCTAGGTCTAGCCTAGTAGGACGTATGCCAATTATTTAAAAAAAGGAAAAAAGCCTCATACGATAAAATCCTGGCGCGCGTGTTTCTATAGCGATGCGCCGGGACGCAAGTCCCCATTTACGATCAAAAAATTAGGAAAATGTAGAGAAAATCGTTCACTTCGCCGGAAAATTTTGGTTCGGAAATTTAGACGGAAAAACTTTTTTCCGCCTGAAAATTGTTGGAGATGAAATATTTTTTCGGGGGGATGAAAATTTTTCAAGAATACTTTTTTTTCGCTGAAAATTTTTTCCCGAAATTTTTTTTGCTGAATTTTTTTTTTCGCCGGAAATTTTTTCCGACGGCAATTTTTTTTTCAAAATTAGTTTTCTCTTTTCTTCCAAAACTACTGATATCACAACAAAAACCCTTTTTAAAAGGGAACGTGACGCAAGTCCTCGTTTCTTCTTCCAAAACAACTGATATCAATTTGAGTTACGCTTAGAGCTTCGGAATGCAAAAAATTCTTTTGAAATATTTTCATTTTTGATTAAAGAAATGCGTCACAAATGCTGGACCCTCCCAACGTAATAATTTTTCTGCACGCCAAAAAGGTGGCTACCCGTACTCCACACATCACGCAAAACTTAATTTTTTTTCGTGTCAAATCTGAAAGAACAGAAAAACTATAACATTGAGGGGTTCGGCATTTGTGACGCATTTCTGTAATCGAAAATGAAAATATTTCAAAAGAATTTTTTGCGTTCCGAAGCTGTAAGCGTCACCCAAATTGATATCAGTTGTTTTGGACTTGCGTCACGTTTCCCTTTTAGAAAGGGTTTCTGTTGTGATAAGTAATTGTCGTTGAATTGCAAAAAACGTTGAGATTACGTTAAGGACCTGGAATCTTGACCCTGTGTCAAACAAAATTCCTATTCTTTTATTGGGAAACAATTTTCTCGATACTTAAAAATGTCCCTAAAAATTCAAAAATTCGACTGCCAAGATTCAATTAAAGTACAAAAATTCCTCTTCAACTCCAAATTTTACCTGAAAAGTCTATTTATTTGGTAATTCGAAAAATGCGAAAATTTGAATTCGAATTGGAGTGGAATTTGTGGAACTGGTGTGGAATTTATGGAACAGATAGCAATTCGAGCGGAATTTTTATATTTTGTAGAACAAAATTACGTTTTTGGATTGGAATTGTTGGTGCGCAATTTTTACAGTGATTTCCCCCTTGCCAAACCGTGTAATGTTTTGAATGTTTTATGTAGTTCACTTTGCACAGATCAAAATTTATGAGAAAATATGTGTTCTGCTAACGAGTAACAAATCATTTCATTACCCGCAGAGTATATTTGTGCATTCATAATAAAATTGTGGTGATGAGACAATGTTCACTCTGATCTTAATTTAATTGACCTTATGTTTTTATGCACTAAATATCATAAAACAAATGACTGTGTCTGTGTGTTCTAACGTTCATCTTAAACAGACGGAAAACAACTTACAAATTAGTTACATTTAAATTGTTGTGCAAATTTCCTTTTAATAGAGTGTATCATCTGGAGAATTAGGGGCGTTTAATGTCAATTAAAATCTCAATCGATGCACGAAGCAAGTGACAATTATTGAAGTGTATACTTTACAAATTATAACTAATTAACGAGCACACGATAATTATTTAGCAATCTGTTCTGTAATAATTGATAATTATGTAATTGATGTGATGACGTGATGACATGACGAGATAAATTCCAGCTGCGAGTAATTTTGTTCTAAGTTTTATATCACAGAGAATTGATTTATTGAAATGGTTCGAAACTGACCCACATTTGTTTTATCTTTTGTTTCTGGTTTTTTCCTTTTTTCTGTGCATTTTTTGTGGAGATGTTGGCGCCTCTCTGGGAAAATTCAATGTGTTTTTATGTGCGTCGCTGAAATTAGATTGCAATATAAAAAACATGCAAAAATTTGCGTTTCAAAGCGATATCTCACGAACAAAAAAAAGTTTATGGCACCAATAATTCTGTCACTGTGATTAATCTTTGACGGCTGTAGATCCTGTAGATACATACGTAAGTTTCAGGGTTTTCAATTGTAATTATCTACTGTGTTGCAGCAGAGAGGAACATATTTATGGGAAAACTTTTTAAAATATTGGAAATGCTCAAATGCCTCCTCCTTCATGCAGTGCGTAATTCAGTTAGGGGCGGAGCCACGCTTCATGAAAGAGTGGCGCCAAAAAATGTGCAAACATTTTTCTTGTTTCTTAAGAGAAATTTTAAGAGAAATACAGTGTTTTCGATCAAATTATAATTACAGGGAGAGAATCATAAGCTTGTGTAGTAGAGAGGAGCGGACGGGAGGGAATTTCAAATTATACCCGTGCCCGATAAGGAACGGGAACGTTTCGGACGGGTAATTTTTTTAAATTTTGGGCTAGGGTAGGGTGGGCACGGGTACAAATTTAACGGGCAATATCCCCGACCTAAAATTTGAATAACCAATTTTACATAAAGAGAACAAATGAGAAATATCTTCATTTGAATATTTATGAGGAAGATTACCTTTACAGTACCACGGTTGTTGGCCACGGAACTATGGCCTAAAACATTTTCAACTCAATTTTTGAAGGTGTTCTAGGGAAGAATTTGAGTAACGGGCAAATTCGGGCATGAAATTGTGTACTGTGTACCTCTTTTAGTTCTCTTTTCATGAATTCTCCCTGTATTTTGTGGATGTAAAACTTGTCGGAACGAGTTAAAACAAACCGTTTTACAATCTTATAATTCTCCTCCAGTACTACAATTTACACAATTTTTTTACACAATAAAAATATTCAGTCCCATGACGATTTAAGACTTTTTAGGATCTTCTGTCAAAGTATATTTGTTGTGACGTAGTTCTTTCTCTAAAGTGTGAGGTGAACATTCGGATAAAAATATTTTCATTGCTACTGCTAACTGAAATATTGATGGTGAAGTCGTCATAAATTTCGCAAGACACCGCAGAGAGAGCTTTCACTTTAGGGTTTTCTTTGCCCACATCAACTTAAAAACATATGAAGGGACCCGTACGTGACAGAATAGATGCGGCAAACAGAGTTGATGTTACGAAAAGACTCGAACGTATCTAAGTAAATATTGTCTTAACTCTTAAGTATGTGCAATTACGTCCTCATTAAATTGTATTGGAAATTGGCGAGAGGGCGATATTGAAAAACCCGTCCGAAGAAACGGTGTAAGAAAGTCGTTTAAGGAAAGACAATCTAACGAAACAAAACAAAACATGCTGATTTCGGCGTATCATGCCCTCACATACCAAACAAAGTATGTGATTTCATCAGTACACCTATGTCTTGCAGGACAATGTGTATATCAGCGCAGACACAGAACAAATACAAATTTTGAACTTTCAGCGCTTGCTTTTATACACTGAAAAACTTCCGCAATCTATTAACAAAACTCTTCATTTTTGTTAATATTTTTGGAAGTACAGATGCGGCAGATTGTGAGATGGTTCATTTCTTGACCATTTACATTAAAAAATGAAAATCGTCACTGGACTGCACAAATCTGGAAGTTCCATCTTAGATGGTATTAACTCCAGATGTTTTTGGCTTCCTCGGCGAACCGCACCACTACGTAATAAAGTACGCAAACTTGCTTTCAATGCTCACAGAGTGAAAAGAATGAAAAAGCTGATAGACAGACTTTTTATAAACTCCCATGGTAATAGACCACAAAGTAGTCAACATATGCCTTGGAGTACAATCTTTCACGTTTTTTGAAACCATTGCGCTACGAGAAAAACTCTCGACCGCGATTTCAACAACGGATTAAAGGCCGCTACCTTACTTCAATCGTTTAAGGAAAGACAATCTAACGAAACAAAACAAAACATGCTGGTTTCGGCGTATCACGCCCTCACATACCAAACAAAGTATGTGATTTCATCAGTACACCTATGTCTTGCAGGGCAATGTGTATATCAGCGCAGACACAGAACAAAGTACGTTTTTAGTGCCTCAGCTATATCCTAGGGCCCAACAAAAAAAAAAAAATTTCTTCTATAAATTGTTGGGCTTTGATGTTCCTGCATTTAAAAAAACAATTATGACAATCGGAAAAGATTTACTCGAGCTATATACAAAAGACACGTATGGCCCTAGCATATACTCGTTCTTAGCGCCCTAGTCAAGTCTAAGGACTCAAATCCAAAAAAGTTTCTTCCATAAATTGTCGGCCATGTCCAGATCTTTCAAACAAAAAAAAAAAATTTTGAAGATCGGAAAAGATTTACTCGACCTAAGTTCAAAAGACCAAAACTACTTAAACGGTCCTAGCTCGGCGACCCTTGTACCGAAAGTGCCCAGATTCAATCCCATAAAAGATTTTTCGATTCAGGGAAAAAAAGTTTTTGAAAATCGGTTGAGTTTTACTCCAGTCATCGTGTTGTTCGACAGACGGACGGACGGACGGACATTTTTTTCATTGCTGATTCGTCATCTAAGGACCATGATCGATGCTCCCCCTCTACTCCCGGGTCGAAATTAGGGTGATTTTAAGCGTCGTGGTAAACGCAATAGACCTCTTTTCGAAGAACTTCGTTCTTCGTACGGTTTAAATAAATATATCAATATTTTGATTACGTGTCTGGCACATTCCATCGCTGGCCCATACATTATAGCTACCATGTCAATTGGGGAACGAATGTGTTTTGTTTCATGTTAATATAAATCACAAGAAAGAGTGAAAGAGATGAAAGTATGATACTTGTTAATAATCCGGAACTCAACTACGAAAAATAAATAGATGTCGCAACCAATCATATTGATTTTCGGGGTGCATTGTCTGATGAAAACTGAGGCGAAAATCAATCTATTATTTCGAGGGTGACGAACAGAAAAATTTTATCGTCACTTTTACGGCTCCGCTTCACAGAAAGAAAAAAGTTTCCCAAATTCATTTTCTTCAAAATTGTATCATTCGAATAATGGGTTTATATTCTTTTATGAGATTGTTGACTAAACAATGGAGTCCACTTAAAGCGCAGCCATCTTACAAATGAAATGCAATAAAAACTTGTCGAATCGAAGTGAATTCTTCATCTATGAGGTCATATAGTTCACTTGTTTTCTTTTCCAATCTAAATTTACACTCTTCAAATTCTGCACCGAAAAGTCGCTTTCGTTCTCTAAAGAAATGTTAACTTCAACATCAACACTTTCTGAGACTCGAATAATATTTTTAGATACGCTAATCGATTAACATATTTGTTACGGACATTTATTCGAAGACATTCGGTTCGAGTATTAACCCAATTTTGCTGAAATTAAATGGCAGAGACGCGATATAATTCTTACATTCAATACAACATATGTTTCATATTTCATTAACAAATAAAAATACAGTTTGTTCAACTTCAACAGAGCATGTAAGTGTTTTCCAAGGAAGTGTAATGTAAACATAATGTATGCACACTTGCACACGCAAAGAAAAACTGTTTTCAAAGAAATGGTACTCTATTGTTATTCCGGTTTGACTATCAGTCATAACACACACCTGATAAATATTGATTCAAAGGTAGAAAATGCAAGTGAAGAAAGCGTTCCAACACATTTGTTATATCAAGTTGTATTGTGTGGTTCACGTTGGTTGTCGTAAAGGTTTTCAAATAAATTCTATAAAGCTAAATTATGACACTGTTGCCGCTCCCAATTTTGTCATCGGCATTAAATTTTGTCTAAAACACAAGGGAGAGGGCAGTTGAATGAAGTCAAATTTTGAATCAGTCGCTGGTCGACTTTTATTAGTTTAATTACCTGTACTGTAAAGACGGATGTGTTCGTACTGTACAGGTGGTTCCCAATCATAATGTAAAAGTAGTAGTGGAACACACGAGGAAAATTTTTTTTTTTAAATAGAAATTTCTGATTACGTGTTGAGGGCGTTCACCGAAATATGGAAAGAACAAACTTATTCTGATTTCAAAGTTGTTTTTATGACATGACGAGAAAATAGAAATTTTGGTATAGAGATGTGGACAGAAATGTGGTGACAGTAGACAATATTCCAATGAGAGCTAACTGTAGATTTACATAGCAATGCGGAAGTTGACAGATGCGAAATGTTTCGAATGAGGCAACCCCGAAGTTTATTCATAAATCGAAAGTTATAAATGAAATTTGGTGTTGCAGCATTAAAAAAATTTCGCATCTGTCACTTTCGCATTCCCATGTGTAGGCACAATAACTAACCACGGTAGAAAAAATTTCGACCAAAGTGAAGTTCGCTGCGCTCTAAGGATATCCATAAATTTCTTAACTTTTCAAGTTTAAGTTTAACTTTTTGCAAGTATACTGCGAATGGTGCTCGTTTTTTCTCTTAAGAGCACATTGCAAAAATGTGAACTGTCAAATTTGCGATGTTTTTTTAAAACAGAATCCTGCTTAAATAACAAATTATTCACAATTATAGCTTATGCACTGTGAGAGGATGACTCTTAGACTAATAATGGATGATTCAGAATTCAAAAAGTTCGAGTATGAAGGTCGAAAGCTTCTCTGAAAAGTCATCGCATCCCAAGTTCGTTTGCGATGTTATTTCAGAGCAAATTTGTACCTTCATATTTACATTTTTTGAATTTCGATTCACCTATTGTTCGTATTGTATTAACGGTGTTCAGTGTTGACGATATTTATGTGTTGACGCATGTTAGGAGGGACATGGAGACGAAATGTAGCCGGCTCATCCACTATGGAGAGCATGTCGGTCTTAGCTTGAACTCCGAAAAGACGAAGATACTTCGGGTATGCACGTCTGGAAACTGCTCGCTTCCCATTGATGGCAAGCAAATATCGGAAGTTGACAGCTTCAAATACCTCGGAAACATCATCGCAAAAGACGGTGGCGCCAACGCAGATGTTCAGTCTCGGATACAAAAAGCGCGACAATCATTTGGCGTGTTGAATAACATTTGGCGATCATCACAAGTCTCAAGATACTTGAAGATACGCATCTTTAAGACGAACTGTCTCACAGTGAGGAATATGTCAATATATGTGGGCACGCACGAATAAGTGTATAAGATGGTGAAATAGAAATCGTTGGTCTTCAGTAAAGTTGTTCAGGATGAAATAAGGAACAACTTTGCTAATGAAACAATTTGCCGAAAAATGTTATCCCAGGAGTTATGAGCTCTATAAAATGACATTTCTTAAAATGCAGTGTTCTGGTCGAATGTAACATAACTCTTCAAATGTTTGAGATAGAAATATTTGGTCTTCAGCAAAGTTGTTAAGTATAAAATAAGGAACAACTTTGCTAAAAAAACATTTTTAGGAAAAGTTTTATTTTGGAAGTTATGAACTGTTGAAGTCTGAAAATTAGATTTTACAAAACATACGGAAATTTTTCCAGTTTAAGCGATCATAACTTCCAAAACAAAACTTTTTATAAAAATGTTTCTTTAGCAAAGTTGTTCCTTATTTTATGCTTAAGAACTTTGCTGAAGACCAAGTATTTCTTTCTCAAACATTTAAAGAGTTATGTTACATTCGACCAGAACACTGCATTTTTAGAAATATCGTTTACATAACAGCTTATAACTAACTCCTGGGATAAAATTTTTCTGCAAACTGTTTCTTCAGCAAAGTTGTTCCTTATTTTATCCTGAATAACTTTGCTGAAGACCAAAGATTTCTATCTCACTGTCTTATACAGTTTTTCGTACGTGCCCACATTATTGACTTATTCCGCAACGTGTGTCTCTCAGTTCTGTTATATGGCTGTGAGACATGGAAGGGGACGAAATCGATAGAGTTAAAGATACAAGTCTTCGTCAACAACTGTTTGAGACGCATCTTGAAAATCTTCTGGCCAAACGTCATTTCGAACGAAGATTTGTGGGGTATCACCAATGTCGAGAACATGGTAACTATGATTAGGAGAAGAAAGTGGAATTGGATCGGACAAACTCTACGTAGATCCGGTGACGACACAGCGAAAGCTTCGCTAGATTGGAATCCGGAGGGAAACAGAAAGAGAGGCCGACCAAACATTACGTGGAAAAGGACAATCATCGAGGAAGTCGGGAACCAAGGAAAAACTTGGAACGAAGTGAAGGCCCTGACGCAAAACCGTATACGATTGAGGCAGTTTGTTGGTGCCATATGCTCTTCCGTGGAGAAGGACAAGATGATGATGATTGTTAATGTAAGAATCATTGTCGCACAGTACATGAGCTATAATTTTGAATAATTTGTTATTTACGCAGGATTCTGTTCTAAAAATAAAATCGCAAATTTGACAGTTCACGTTTTTGTGACGTGCTCTTAAATAAATTGGTCATTTATATTGACGTGTATTGTGCGGTTTCTTCATCTGTCAAGATATAGCGACTTTCATGATGAAGTGGATAAGCTTTCAAGCACTTCATATTTTATTGGTATGGAGCTTTTGAATATTATGACGAAATTCGCTATACTTTGACACAAGCCGATGTCGCTCTAACGTGTCAATGCTCTCAATTTCCCATAAATATAAAAATTCGAAGAGAAATATGAAAATAAAACTGGCTGCGCCATTGTGAGCAGTCTTTTTTTTCGCTTAAATAAAAACATTGAAAATTTAAAAAAAAAAAAAAAGTCAAAGACACATTCAAAGAACGATATTTTCTTTTCCAGGCAAATAAATCGATTTAAATATGACTGAAGTTGAGCAACCACAAACAAACGGTATTGACCTTGCTGACGATGAGAACAACAAATCACGACCTGCTGACATAGAAGCGGTAAAATATTTGAAATAACCGCGCAAAATGTAAGTTTGAAATGTTACCTTCTCTCATTCACACAGGATATGCGCGAAATGGAGCGACGCAAACGTGTTGAGGAAATGTTGCAATCTCGGCTCTTCCGCGAAGAATTAGAACGTATTGTGGATAGTCATGGCCGAGAGGGAGCTTCTGGAATACTTCAACAATTGTCCGATATGGTGGGAGTACCAGCCGCACGTGTTGGAAGTGTTTTCAAAAGCTCAAATTGTGTTCTGCCAATTAATGATATTCGTGGTGTTGAAGCAATGGGTTATGCGAAAGGAGAGAAAATCCTACGATGTAAAATGGCAGCCACTTTTCGATTGCTTGACTTATACGGTTGGACACAATGTCTGGGCGCTCAAGTCACGGCTCGTTTAAACGAAGACCAAGAACTATTTTTGGTCAATCCTTCGGGGTTGCTATCACACGAAGTAACTGCGTCTTCATTGAATAAAGTAGACATGCAGGGAAATGTCGTTCAGTATGGAACTACCAATTTCGGCATCAACACTCGTCGTAAGTATTCTGAATTTGCAATGAATTCCTTCGTTCACTTATGTTTGTCGCCGTTATAGATTACATGTTACATTCAGCTGTTCACGCAGCTCGTCCTGATATTCGTTGTGCTATTTACGTAGGATGTAATTCCGTCGTCGCTGTATCTTCACTCAAAGCCGGTTTGTTGCCGTTAACTCATGATGCAGCTGTTCTCGGTGAAGTTACTTTACATCGATACTCTGGCGGTAAGTACCTGCGCTACGTCGATAAAAAGCGGTAGAATAATACATTGAACATCTCAGCTCTCCAAGAGCGAGAAGAACGCGAAAAACTTATTCATAGTTTGGGACCACTGTCTAAAGTGCTGTTGCTTACAAATCACGGAGCTTTATGTTGCGGTGAAACCGTTGAGGAAGCATTTTATGCAGCTTATCACATTGTTCAGGTACTTAAAAAGTTGCCATTTTGTCGGGCAGCCAATTTTCAACTCTAAAACGTTTATCGTTAGGCTTGTGAAACTCAATTAAAAATGCTGCCGATTGGATTGGACAACTTGAGTTTAATTCCAGAAGAAGCCCGAAAAGCCATCTACGACGCATCACGAAAAGCCCCAGAGGGTTACGAAACTAGAGCAAATCAAATTAGCGACAATAACAAGGATAGTGTACGTGCGCAGGTATGTCATTTTCCGATCAATTTTGTGAACAAACATATCAATGCCCTAACCTTCACAGTCTAACAAATGGCGTGTTGGTGGCGCCGAATTCGAAGCATTGATGCGTATGTTGGACAATGCCGGTTTCCGAACTGGCTACATCTACCGTAACCCACTAATTAAAAGTGAAGTACCCAAACCACGTAACGATGTGGAAGTACCGCCAGCGGTATCGTCGCTTGGTTACTTGTTAGAAGAAGAAGAATTGTACCGACAAGGGTAGGTGTTCTCGTTGGTTTAATTCTGTAAATTGTTGCAGCAATTTTCTGAATTTTTTTTAGCATTTGGAAGAAATCCTTATTGGGAAAAGGAGGTGATCGCTCCAGATGGCTGAACTCACCGAATGTCTACCAGAAAGTAGAAGTACTAGAAACTGGAACCCAAGATCCGAAAAAGATCACAAAGGTAGAGATTATTAAATTTGAATAGATTGTGGTGGGGTCGTAGTTGTTTGACGCTGATCGTCGCAAAATAATTATTTAAGGTGTTGGAAAAAGAAAAATTTATTTTCACTAAATGTAACAATTCTTAGATGAACTTCTCATTTTAAAAATACTGATGACTCAAACGAATTTCGGTTTTTGAAATGTCGTGGCTTTAAAAAGAAAGAAAATGCTTTGCGTTCTGTCGAAATAATAAATTTACTTTTGCTTTTAAAACTTTATTCGTTCAGCTTTCCATTTAAGACAACGGAAGCAATTATTTCGTATGGAAAAATAACAGGAACTTCAAAAGTGACAAAATCGGCTTTTATTACGCGCCAAGAAGACGATAAGACGAGATCTATATCGATAAACCACACGGACTGAATGTCTCTGGATAAATTACTGACAAAATATCTCCCCAAAAATGATTTTTTTTTAATAATATGAACGCGTCCCCTGTGTTTTTTCTAACCTGAGACTCTACATGCTTTAGTTCCTTCTTCTAAAGAACGCAACGGAAGCTCAGCTCTAGTCCTCCTATTTATCATTCCCCCGTGCAGGCCAATTATTTGCTTTCTAATTAAGTTCAGTTCATCAGACTTGTCTGAGGAATATTTTCAGTTGAATTGAAATTATTTTGTCGGGAGATATTTTGGCCAATGATATTCAGTCCTCAAGCCGCTTTTTGTATTTTAGTGTCAAGTTCCACAGATTTTCAAGTTACTTAGTGAGCAAGAAATGGATATCCGCTTCTATCGAATATCATGGGCGCGCGGCAGCAATGCGCCCGTTACGTAAATCCACATACGAACAAAAAATTAGGAAAATTTTGTTTCGTAGATTGCGGAGCCATATATGCAGCTAGCTTTTGACTTCCCTCCTTGCGACGCCGACGTACTCCCCGGAAAATATTTTTCCCGGATTCTAAGGCGAAGTGTCTTTTCACTCATTAAAACCGGCTCCGGATCCGGATCGAAGAAATTGCAGATTAGAGTGCGTACCCAGCTATGCTATAACCGCATGTCCCCCATGGGCATGGAATTGAGATACGCCCAATTAACATGCGAGTCGCCGAAATGACTCTACCTATAGACGGCAGTTCAGTGCAACCTACGTGACCTAGGTAGGGTGCGAAATACTATCGTCTTTCTACTGTATTTTCGCCACCCTGGTTGTCCAGGAAGGACTAGAGGTGCAGTCACCCATTTCCAAGCGCAAACTGTTCTGACGCAGTTCACTATCTACCACAGCCCCCGCGTTGCAGCGCCACTAGGTACCTCAACCAAGCGCTGGGGTCGGATGCGGCCATGTCGCATGACACACTACACCCGGGGGTCCCCAGCCCCGCGGTACCGAATCTACCCTCGGTGGGGGCTTTCGCGGTAAGGCTCTTAACCAGACCACTTCGGTAGGGATGTGCACCCATCCCAGGCACCGCTGAGTCGGCTCAGCAAACCATGGTGTCGCTACCCACCAGTGGACCAACGGATCGAAGCAAGCTAGGACCGTTGGCGACCACCACGTGCGTACCTGGCCTAAGCCTTAACCACACGGCCCCCATGGGCGAGGAATTGGGATACGCCCAATTAGCGCGAACCAAGGCTCTACCTTTCGAATTCCAGTATGTAAGTACCGTCCTTCATCCAAGGCGGGGACTGAGACTGCTAGCTGCCTCTTTTGCAATTATGTCCTCGAGAGGACGGTGGGACGACTACCACAAGCCCCTTCGTTTCAGCACCATAGGCACCTCAACCAGTGTTTGGGCCCAGATGTTACCATCTAGTGGCTTTCCCAAACCCCGAAGTACCGATTTAACCCACGGTGGGGGTTTTCATCGTTTCTGCTAAACCAATTTTCACAAGTTCTGCTAAACCAATCACAGTTAGGGCCTTTCAACCCCGACACTGCTAGGTCCGCTCGGGTGAGGGGCGTTGCGAAATGCCCAATGGTCCTGCTGGAATTGGTCCGTAGACCGTTCAACCAGCGGTGTCCACCGCTGCTCATAAAACCTCACTCACTCCTTTTCCGCGCTTTCAGATTTCACACTTCTCTCAGACTCATCTCTTCGCTCCTTGCACATGTGACTTAACATTCTAGTTGCATTAGTAACTGTTACGCGCAGTGTTTGCATTGCAACATATAATAAATCGTATAGTAAGATGAAGAAGAAGATGAAGAACTTGACACAAAAGTACAAAAATATTTTCAATGATTTCTAATGCATTATGTGTGTGACCTCCGAACTGCTGAAATCTATACATAAATATAACTTGAAATGGCAGCTATTTTGTTTCGTTTACAAAGAGAAGAATATCTCAACATCCAAAGAGTTTTTTGTCGCTTCGTAAAATTTTAATCAAATTTGCATGTTACCATTAGACTAATCTAAGTAATTTGAATGCTTAACGAAGAGAATAAAAAAGAAATGGAGGAGATACGTTACCAATTGCCACTACACATTCCAATAAAAATTAACATTGAGATTAGAAAACAATGTACAAAATAAATTGTAGCCTTAAAACGGGGAAGTAACGGCCACAATTGTATTTTTAATTCTTCCATGGGACATCCATGTATTTCCTAATTTGTTGAAGTTTTTTTGAAATATTTAAAATAAAAAAAAATCCCCGCAAGTAGTTTGTCGGGTATGTTGGCATTATGTACTTGAGTTATTGTTGCATGAGGTGTTCTCAACCTTGCGACTCACGCTCGACAAAACTCGATCAATCAGAAAAAAAATGGAAAAAGTCAAGCGACAACGGTCTAGGTTTAAAAATTTATACGTTTAGTGCGATATCGACTTATGTCAAAGTATACGAAATTTCATGATGACGTGCATAAGCGTACAGGTACATCATTTTTCGCGCTTGATATGTTACTAAATATTGTCGATTCGCTCTATAATTCAACAGCAAAAAATTGCGCCATGCACTTTTTCTTATGTTGAGTCGCTGTTCAATTTTAGAGCGAATCGGCCAATTCCACTGAGTCAAATAACTTCCAAAATCTTCTATGTTCTTCTGTGAACGAATGAAAACCGAGCAGAATAACTCAAGGCACTAAGTCAACATTCCATAAGCCATTCACTCTTTTTGGCTGATGCCGCTCCGTTAATGCAAAATAGATATTTTCTCAAAGATTGTGCTTGTAATTTATCCATTTCGTCCAACTGCCGCTCCTTGAGGTAGAACATATGGCTAGCCGAAGCGAATCTATCTCGGTGGATCATAGCAGCCACAACCACGAGATGTCATGACATGTGACTTTTATTTTGAATTCCGAACGAAGCTCTAGAAATGAGAAAAAGTTAAGAGCACATCGCAAAAATGTGAACTGTCAAATTTGTTATGTTTTTTTAGAAGAGAATCCTGCGTAAATAACAAATTCTTCAAAGGTGGGGCTCATGTACTGTGAGAGGATGACTCTTACACGAATAATAGATGAGTCAGAATTCAAAGAGTTCAAATATAAAGGTGCAAATTCGCTGTGAAATAACATCGCAACCTAATTTGGAATGCGATGATTTTCCAACTCAAAATTAAACTTTTTGAATCCTGATTCATCTATTATTTGTGTAACAGTCATCCTCACACAGTACATGAGGTATCATTTTGATAAATTAGTTATTTGCGTAGGATTCTGTTAAAAAAAAAACATCGCAAATTTGACAGTTCATATTTTTGCGATGTGCTCTTAAGAGTACTTCGCAAAAATGTCAACTGTCAAATTTGCGATGTTTTTTTTTGAACAAAATTTCGTGTAAATACATTTTTTTTCGAAATTATAGCTCATGTACTGTGAGAGGATGACTCTTACGCAAATAATAGATGAATCAGAATTCAAAAAGATTGAGTATGAAGGTTGAAAGTTACCCTGAAAAATCATCGCATTCCAAGTTCATTTGCGATGTTATTTCAGAGCAAATTTGTACCTTCATACTCAAACTTTTTGAATTCTGATTCATCTATTATTCGTGTAAGAGTCATCCTCTCACATTACATAAATAATTTGTTATTTGCGCAGGATTCTGCTCTAAAAAAAATCCCTGCAAGGAATCGGTCGCTTTCTTCGATTTTCAGTAGACATTTGAGTGCATCCTTTCATTTCGATGTGCTACAGTCTATTTAGGGTTCAGAACAGATAGTTTTTACCTGATCTGAATCTGAAAAAAGTAAAATCTGAATGTTCAGATTAGTTCAGATTACTGTAAATAATTAATTGATCTGATCTGAACATTTCATATTTTTACTTTTCAATTTCAGATCAAATGAGATTTTTTTTTTCAAGTTGACTTGACATTAAATTTAAATATTTGATTTAGTGCCATCATACACTGAAGTTTGGTAAGTGGGAAGTGTGTGGGATGAAGTGGGAAGTGTATGGGATGAAGTGGGAAGTGTGTGGGATGAAATTTAAATTGTGGGGATGAAGCTGGAATTGTGTGGAATGTGTTTCCACTTTATCCCACACACTCATCACATCATCCCACACACTTTTTACATTTTCCACTACATCCCAAACAGTTTCCACTTTATCCCACACTTTCCACTTCATCTCATACCCTGCGGTACTCACTTCTGTGTCTTAATACAGTCTCTTCTCACTTCATCAGAATCCCTACCTGTTTTATAATTCCGAGCACAAAAAATTGTTTTAGTTCTATCGAGATAACATTCAGATATCTGTCAGATCAAATTGAGATCTGTTGAATTCAGATCTGATCGGATCAGATAAAATCATATCAGACCCAATTCAGATGAAGAACACAATTTTCAGATCAGTTTCAGATTGAACATTTTTCAAATAACAGATATATCTGATCTGTTCCGAATGACTTACCAGAGTGGTCACCAACTATCCCACGTAGCTTCCAGTCGGTAAATTCCTGTTGTTTAGTGATCCGAAAACTGCTCCGTCGATGGTACGTAACTAGCTGCTAATACTTCCTTTGATCCGTGTCTTCGGCTCACGCTAGAATCGGGGGCAGATGGGGGTGCAAAAGGGTTTTCTAAAAGAAAATGCTCAGATGGTTTTCCGAGAATTTCCAAAGATTTCAGTTTTTTTCATATTTTTTTTTAATTGGACACCCTACCTGCCTTCTCTACGTTCTTCTTTTCATGAATTTTCTGAGCATTTCTAGAATAGTTTGTATTCAGCTAAAAAATTTGTTTCTACTTTACGGAACCCATTTTTCATTAAAATCATAAGTGGCTGTTACTTTCCCAAAATTGAGTAACATTTCTACCTGAACACTTCGTTGAAACAACAATTAACAAAAAATATGTAATTTCAATTAGAAAATAAAATATTTTACTCTTAGCTAGTAGTAGTTTTGCTGCAAATATATTATTACATTAATCAAACACGTGGGTTTTATTCCAATGTTTATTTTCGTTTATTTTGCTGGTAAAAAGAGTTAACATTCTAACAACTTTACGACCTAGAATCGAGTAAATGTAGACTGGTTTGTGCCTAGGAAATAACAATTAATTCATTTGGTGAAATGTTTCCGATGTCTTAATTTGTGTCGTAGGCCAGAAAACTAAAATAAAAAGAAACATTAGCGACATAATTGGAGATATTTTTTTATTAAAACTTTATCTTGGGCACAACCTTAAGAATGAGTGGATTTGTAATAAATTGCTTTAACCAAAACCTTAAAAATAAATGAAACGTAATTGAGCGGCAGGAACTGTAAAAAAACCAAAAAGCTTTCTAGAAAATAACGGCTACCATTTTGTCGCTAATGGTTTTTCTTATTTTATTTTATGTTGGCAGTGGGTCGCCGATGGTTCGCCGACACATTCAACAGCAGTACGTATCGAAAATCCATTACAATTTGTGCCTCCAGGAACTAATCCCAAGGAGTTCAAAAAGTTGCAACAACTTGTAAGTGTTCTGGTTTTTCCAATGGTTTTGGGTGCGTTTTTAGTGCCGAACTGCCGTTTCATTTTCTCCTATTTTTTTATCATCAGATCAAAGACAACCGACGTGCTGATAAAATATCAGCTGGTCCACAATCACACATTCTAGAAGGTGTTACATGGGACGAAGCCAGTCGCATTAAAGATGCTAACGTATCTGGTGCCACAGATCATGTTGTCTTAATGGGAGCTGCATCGAAAGGCATCATCCAACGTGGATATCAACACAATGCAACCGTTTACAAAGCACCATATGCAAAGAATCCATTTGATTCGGTGACTGATGATGAATTAAACGATTACAAAAAGACGATCGAAAGGAAACGACATGGAGATTGTAAGTACTATTGATACATTGTTTCTCAGGTTGAATGAAACTTCTTCGGAAAAGTGTCCTCTGAAATGTGCTCTCAATCTCGCGACATTTGTTATTTTTCCGGACAATAATATCCATCGCCCATAAAAGATATCCCACAGCAGCATCCTCATTTTTGTCAGGATAATAAGGGGCCATTCAATTTCAAATAGTGCGCATACTTTTTTGGGGGTAGGGGAAGTTTGAGAAAAGCGTGTGCTCCATACATTTCGAATTTTTTTCAATGCATTTTTGCGTGCAAAGGGGGAGGAGGGTCTAAAATCCGTCTTTTTTAGTGTGCGCACTATTTGAGTGGCCCCCGGCCGTCCGCTGCGCAAGCTTTTTATCAGTTGGATAAATGTATTTCACGCCAACGGACATTTGCTGTTATGGTAGCGATAATTTCCAACTTCTTGAATAAAATCTTTAAAACATCATTCCTCTTCAAAAAAATTTCCTTGTGTGATATTACCACTCTGCAAAAAATATCCATCACAGGAGTGATCTTATAGGGAAAGTAATATCCCTTGCATGCCAATGGAGACTTAAGAGTGAATTCGCGAATTCTTCAACCAGGTTGTATGAAGCTCAAATACATCATCTCTTCGATTCTCCTAAATTTGGTGTCAATCGAATCTGTGGACTCTCCTGAAAAAATAGTAGAAGAATTTTTTTTTAAATTTTACTCGGCCGGCAGAGTGGTCAAAAGCACCTCTGCACCGGGATCGCTGAAAACGTGCTTATTTAACATCTTTACGAGGACTGATTGTATTTGGCTGAAGTTCACACAGTGTTTAGATAATGTGAAAGTAGATTTTTTTTTAAAATATCACGCGGTATGGGGTGCTAGAGCGGTCAAAAGGTAAACAACGCACCGTTTTTGGAGGGCGCTAACAGCGGCGACCAATAAAACTTAAAATATAGTGAGAAGCGCAATGATTCCAAGTTTCAGAAACACCGTAGAGATGAGTGGGAAGTTTTATGAGCTTTAGACACATACTTCATTTAAATTTTACCTTTATTTCTATTTAGTCTACTACAGTTTCAAGCACTTAGTGCTCATCAGCAAAACTAAAAATGAACTCTAAACCTACAAACATAGAACCATACTTAGATAACAGGACTACCGACTCATTACGACGGTGACAGCAAAATCATATCAAAATCTCTTTCTTCGTCATCTTTACTCGCAATCTAGAAACTCATCGTTTGATGTGTCGCTAGTCGTTTCGTTAGTCAAATCAATTACATCTTTATCGACGACTCTCTCTAAAGTGAATAAAGTCAGTAGCGGCGAAGTTATGTCACCAAGGTTTTTGTTCAGCAAATTCAGATGTTCGTTTTTGTGAATTTGGATTTGCTTCTTGCAAATGTCCCTGGCTTCACGTACCAACTTTAAGTCGCTAATATGTACCTCATGTTGTGAGCTGAAAATATGTTTCCCCACCACCGTTTTTCGCTTCCATTTTTTTCCATTGAAACGGATGAATAGCTTCCTGATTAACATCCAAAAATAGAACCGGCCACAACAACTACACTGAATTCGATAAATCTCGGACTTATGAAGGTCTGGTTGGATGTCTTTTATCGTGCCGACTAATTGTCTCAAAGTTCCAGCGTTTCTATGGACCACCACCATGCACTTCGTAGATCGGTTTCAGCTTCATCTTCACTTCAGGGTAGTAGCGAATTCCAACCCTTCTGGCTGGCTCACTATCGCTAGCTAAGGTTAGTGTCGTTATATCTCTCAATGTTTTCTTGACCTGGTGTTTCTTTATGATGCTTCTAATTGTCGTGGCATTGTACCCATTTGCAGCTCCAATCGCAACGATCTTTCTTGTCTCTTCCGCTATTTTTTCATCCGTGAGAGGAAAATTTGTCATGAAATGCGCCATCGAATGGTACAGGTACAGGTACACCGCCATTTTGTGTCTCCTGTCATGATATGAGTTGCTCGTTATTCGCCTCAAGGTGATAGTCGGTTTCCTATATACATTTACGGTCAATGTGCCATCTATATTTTCAACCATAACATTCAGGAAAGGGATCTTCTTATCCTTTGCTCTCTCTCTCTCTCTCTATCGTGAACTTCACGGTGTCAGGCTTAACTTTGTCCATTGTATCTTCAAAGAGTTTTCTAACTATTTCGAACTTCCTCGCGTTCGTAATGGCAAATATATCGTCAACAAACCGTCTGTAGAACCTAGGAAAGGCTGGTTCTTTCATGATGGACATTTCAAATTTACACATGAAGATTTCAGCAACAAAACTGGATAGGAATTTCCGATGCTTGTGCCCTCGGTTTGGAGAAACCATTCACCTCTAAATTGTCTAAATTGAAAGACTTTTTGTCTCATTCACATAGTCGCTAGATCTACATACGCTACGGCAAGTTTCTTATCCACACCACTCTTCTTCAACCATTCGTTTATGTACTCCATGGCAGGTTCGATTGGAACGCTAGGATACAAACTGACTAACGAAACGACGAAGAAAGAGATTTGGATATGATTTTGCTGTCACCGTCGTAATGAGTCGGTGGTCCTGTTGAGGGACCGTTCATAAAGGATGTCACGCCAGCCTCATACCCCCCCCCCCCTCTCTCTAAGTCTAGCTCCCACATAACCTACTAGATTTTTCTGATCGCTAATCGCTTCAAAATTTTTGCGGACTATATGAATGAGAGGAATTACAGTAGCTCACCGCTGAGAGAAGTCGAAATTACATTAAACTAAAAATGGAGCCAAAAATCCAATTTTCGAAAAAAATATTTTCAGGGTCACAGTGGAATAGATGGTAATAGTAGCGGTCTTAATTATGTTACTGCTCAGGAATTTGACATAGAAAGTTTTTGTTTTCAGCAAAGTTGTTCTTACGGAGTTTGAGATAGAAATTTTTTGTCCTCAGCAAAATTGTTCAGCACGAAATGGTGAACAAGTTTGCTGAAGAAGCGATTTTCTCATCAATTTTATTTCGAAAGTTATGACCTGTCGAACTCTGTTAATTTGGGATTCAAAAATTGGTCCAGGAATAACAGGCCATAAATTCATTACGTATTACTTTTACTATGAACGTGTAAGCTCTTATTGAATTATTTTGTCATTGACATGACGCTCAGACATTAACACATCTAGAACAGTTGCGTTATGGAGATAATTAGAAGAGATCAACATTTCGGCATCTAGTGCCAATCTTCAGTCAAGTCATGCACCTTGATATGCTGATGGACGTGATGGACAAAGTGCTCACGTATCTATTTGTCTCGGTTAGAGGTATTTTCGGACTAGCGAAGTGTAACGGAAATGGTTACAGCTGCCATCTGTTGAAGTTTTGTATGAAACATTTGTTACTCTAACCCTGAGTGTATTGTCTCCAAAGTTAACTCAAGAGCTTATTATGTTCATGAAAGCCTATGCGATCTTATAGTGGCAGATGCCAACATATTGTAACTATGTAATTAAGACCCTATTACCATCTATCCCACTGAGTATCCCTGAGTATCGCGCCAAGCGTGGAAAAATTGTCACCAGAATACGACGTTCTTCGATTGTAATTCTCCCACGCATGTAATTTCGACTACTCTGAGGGGTGAGCTACTCTGATTGCTCTCCGCAAAAACTCAATTTTGAACCGATTTTCTCAAGTAGGGTATCGTTAGTAAGGTATTTAAAGTGGCTTTTCGACAAAAATAATTTCAGAAAAATCTAGTAGGCCATATAAGAGGTAGACTTAGAGAAACGCTCTCGAATTCCACGGTTTTCACGAAAATGACTACCAAGACCATAAACAGTTCGAAACAAAAGATCTCTGTGGTGTTTCTGAAACTTGGAATCATTGCCCTTCCTCTAGTGTCCTCTAGAGCCCTCCGAAAACAGTGCGTTTTTTACTTTTTGACCGCTCTAGCGCCCCACACCACGTGACATTTTTAAGTTATTATATTTTTGAAAAAATCTTCTCACATATTTAAACATCGTGTGAACTTCATCCAAATACAATCAGTCTTCGGAAAGACGGCCACTCACGCTTAGATGTCGCACATTTTAATTTTTATTTCATTTCAATAAAACTTATCAACATAGCATGATGTCGAAATGAAAATACGTTTTTTTTCTAAGTTGTCGAAAAGTGATGATTTGGCAGTTATTTTCTTTGTGTAC
>CM055403.1:12841499-12852791 GCA_029228625.1 Pseudolycoriella hygida | reverse complement strand
TGTATTTTGTTCGCAGGAAACATATAAATGATCGCTGAAAAAAAACATTTTGATCACGGATTTTTTCTCAAAAATACCGCATCGAAATAAATTCTGAAAACAAAAAAATATCTCCCGAAAGAAGAAGAAGAAGATATTAACAAGAAAAAACAACAAGAAAAACAAACGACATAAAAAATAGAAGAAGAGACGTTGCACCGAGCAGGAAAATTACACAGAAAAAAAAGTAAGTTATCGCAGGAAAGGGTTTTTTTTATATTTTGACGTCGAGCGTGTGTAGCCAGTCGATTGCGTCAGAGGATAATGTGTTTAGCGCCTCTAGTCCACCTGGAAACTTTCTCGAAGGACAAACCACTGGACAATAAGAAATGATCAGACGAAATCAGCTAAACTTATGGTTGTTGATATAGAGAATTACTTGCGTAATTTTCTTTTCTTCTGTTGCCTTGTCAACAAATTAAGATCCATAAGATCACTTGACAGCATGACAACTTTTTCCGAGATCCGATCCTGCACTTCCGAGCTATGGCCATTAACTTTTTTCGTTTTGGGCTGATTCCATCGGTAAATTGGGAACGGTCTTTCATCTTTTTCATTCTTTCAAAGTTTTTTTTTTTTTTTTGCCAACCTTAGTAATGTTTTTATTTAAGCGAAAAAAAAAGACTGCTCACAATGGCGCAGCCAGTAAAAAAACGATCTTTTCAACAACAAATTACAATAAATAAATTTCATCTACTCCACTTTTCCCTAATGTTGCCAGGATGCATGCCGCATTGCCTCTTTGAATTACAACTGAAATCTTCTGTAATAGGAAATCTTTCGAGCGTGATTCCCCAGAAGCTGTCCTTATCAATGACCCTAATTTGCCTATAAATTTCTTCGTTTCTGGGCCCATACAACCTAGAGTTTCGAAAGCAACAGGAGTTAATAGATAATTCTCTTTTAAACGAATATAATGATTATGCTTAAATCTTTCCGCTTTATCGGCTATTGAACGCGCTTTCTTGGAAGATTCATTGACATAAGAAGGAGCTAACGTGTCTCGAACAGTCACGTCCCAGAGAAGAGACTTTCCATGACTCCACGGAATTAGAGTCATGCCATCAGGTCGTTTACCATCATCCCTAGAAATTCCTGGTGGTTGTATTATATTTGGAAATCCTGCGGAAGACAATGCGTGAGAAATAATTTTATTAACTTCATCGTGCCTAGAAATTATCCCTGATTTCTTCTTGCAAGACAAACCATGTAGACCGTCCTTTTTAACCATAGCACCACAGATGCATTTATGTTCTTCACATAATTGAGAACCTAAACGAAGACCAACAGCAATTCTCGCGGAATTGTTATCTAATAGTAAACCCGTATTACTCGATGGGACCACCTGCAGCCACTTTGAAGATTCATTAGTAGATGACGCAAGTAGTCTGGCTCGAGCAACAGGCTCACTAGAATCAAACATCCTAGAAAACTTGCTGTTGATCCTTCGGAAGATCCCAATTTTTCTGCTCCATTCTCTTCTCATAACCTGGAATAAAATCTTGAGGAATTTCCTCAACTAACTCTAAAATGTAATTATCGATTATTTGCAAATTAAATTTTTCTAACAACTTATTTGACAGATCAGATGAAGAATACACAGATGATAAATAGGCTGGCAATGCCAAATCTTCAACCTTCCGAATGCCTAAACCCCCAAAAGCTAAAGGAAGAGTAGCCTGATCCCAAGAAAATTCTGACATCCTAACATTCGTAATCGCTTCAATAGTTGAACGAAAAATCTCGTCAACATTTTTTAAATGATCACGTAATAGAAATGCCCTAGAAGAACGCAGCAAATAATTGAACCTACAACTACCTAAAGACTTATTAAAAATACACAATGCGGGGTGAACATCCATTAATTGTAAACGATCACACATTAATTTGATCTTTGCAATTTTGGATGAATGATTTTGGATCCTTTCTAAACCTGACTCAAAGATTGGTGAGCCTAATATCTCAAGAGAAGACTCATCAACTTTCTTAATCCCTGGCAATAACGCTGATATCTCAGAATACATGTGGGCCTTATCTTCATCAGTTGCATCAACAAAAAAAAACTTCGCATTTTTTTTTGTTTAATGACAAGCCTGATAATTCACAAAAATCTAACACTTTCCTAATATCATCTAATACTACTGAAAGCCTATCACCAACAGTACCATCATCTAAATACCAACCATTTAACCTAGATGAAAGAGAATGTGTCATTCTCATAATACCAATACAAAAACCTGGAGGACCTAGTGGGTCACCCTGCTGAAACCCTCTCTTTGAAAGCAAAGGCTCATCAAGAAAGTAAAGATTGGAGGAAAGCCTGTAAGCTTGTTGAAGCAAAGGAAATAATTCTGGACATATCTCCTTAACTTCGCCTAACATAAACTTTCTAAATAACATATTAAAGGCATTGCTAAAGTCAAACTTAACTAAAGCCATTGGCCCATCATGATCAGCTGTACAGAATATACGTACAGCATGAACCAAAGCTTCTGCCCCTCCTTGAACAGCAAATCCTAACTGAACGGGTTTTAACTTCTCGACTAAGCTATCCCTAACATTGTAACAAGCAATTTTACCTGTTAAGCGTCTCCAAACAATACTTTCAAAGTGATTCATAATAAAATGAGACAAAAAATGCCGTTCCCAATTTACAGGTCATCTACTTTGTAAACTTTGTAATTTTGCTTGCGTTCACCATTGTTTTCCATACAAACTGGTAACTTTTTTTATAAAAGTGAACGAAAATACATTTGTGTGCACTCAGTTTCTATAGCATTTACATTATTTACAACGGTAGAATAGTTCGTGGAATGAGCCTTTGACGGTTTGACGGTGGTAACTACCTAAAACCGATGATTATATTGGGTGCATTGCGAATCGCATCTCGTAGGGCTTGTGTGAAAATTCAACTTTATAAAAACAAAAAAAAAGTTCGTCAAGTTGTATTTTCATACAAACCTTACGCGATGAGATTTGCATCGCAGCCAATATAATCATCGTTTAACCACGGTGGGCTTGAACTATTTTTAATTGAAAGTTCGTTGCATATGGGATTTCTCACGACGCTGCCGAAATGAAGTTTTTTACTCAAAATTAAAAGCGTATCGAGATTTTAATGTGTGACATGTTCAACTCGTGAAATCAATAAATTAGTAAGGTGAAGGCCTTTGGTCATAATAACTCGAAAAATATGACTTATATAAAAAAACTTTTTTCACAGAGAGAACGAAATATTTATTTCACTGATATATACAATATTTACCTTGCGACTCAGTATCATATTTTAAAATTGTTTTTATAAATATAATAATTGCGGGTTCCTTTTGGTATAATGAAAATTGCCTTAGGAAGAGATTGAGCCATTTCACACAAAAATTCTATGGAAGTTGAGCTGCATGTCTTAGTGTGACTCAAGTACGGGCCACGCGTCCCAACAACTTTGAATCACTTTTTTATCAAATTTTACCAAATGTAGATTCTGAATCGTATGAGAATCCGAGAAAAACTTAATATTATATAACGACCTTTCAATTAGAAGTGGTTTCCCGATCTATTGGAGCGAATTTGATAATTATAGGTCAATTCCAACTGAAATTTTGCGTAATGTCATGGTTACAGGGCGCTACGAGTTATAAGTATAAATTCAAAATATGCTGTATATTACAGTTCCGCAGTCACAAAAAAATGAAATTTGTTGTTCGACTAAGACTTTCGTCACTGGGCGGGCGGGAGCGCTATGCTCGTGATGTAAAAAAAACTCCAATTTTGGGTGAGAAAATCAAGCGATTTTTGCCCAGATGGATATCAAAATCTATTAATTTAGGAATTCAAAGAACAGTTATGCAAATTTTTGCTCTATTTTCTTTGTTCATTTTATAAATGAATATTTTGCCAGGAAGTCCTGGCTTATCATTCGGAATGTTTCAAGAATTTTTTAGAAAATTTAAAAATTTCTAGATTCTTCGAAAAGGGGTCTTATGTGTTTACCACGACGTATGTAACCACCCCAATTTCGACCTGGGAGTAGGTGGGGAGCATCGATCCTGGTGCTTAGATGACGAATCAACAATAAAAACGTCCGTCCGTCACCGCGATAACTTGAGTAAAACTCAACCGATTTTCAAAGACTTTTTTTTCCCTGAAAGCTAATCAAAAATCTTTTATGGGATTGAATCAGGGCACTATCGGCCCAAGGGCCGCCGAGCTAGGTCCATTTAAGTGGTTTTTGGTCTTTTGTACATAACTCAAGTAAATCTTTTCCAATTTCCATATTTTTTTTTGTTTGAAAGATCCAAGCCTGGCCGACAATTTATGGAAGAAACTTTTTTAAATTTGAGTCCTTGGACTTAGCTAGGGTACTAAAAACGAGTCTCTGCTAGCGCTCTACATCTTTATTGTACCTAACTCGAGTAAATCTCTTCCGATTTTCAAATTATGTTTGATCGAAGGGTCTAGGACTGTCTCCCGTTTTATGACAGAAAATTTTTTGATTGGAAACCCTTGGACTCAGTCAGGACCCTAAAATTGAGTTGCTACTAGGGCCCAACGTGTTTGCTTACATAAATTGGATAAATCTGAACTGATTTTGTTGATTCTTTTTTATTTGAGAGGTAATCGAGTACCGAATTATATTCAAAAACCAATTTGGGCCCGGTGCCTGTGCTAAGGGCTGAAGTGGGCCTCAGGTCTGTTCTAAGGTTGGCCCTAGACAAAAAAAATGGTTTTTCACTATGTTGTAGAGAAAATGGAGGGAAATATTGTTGTCTATGCAAGTATTTGTCCGAGGCCTCTCCTGAAGACCCCGGGTCGGTCCTTAGGTCAGACCAGACAAAAAAATGGTTTTTTTCCATGTTGTATAAAAAATTGAGAAGAACATTTTTGTTCATTTGGGGGTCAATTTTGTACTTTCATAAGGCCTTTTTTACACCGTTTCTTCGGACGGTTTTTCAATATTACCCTCTCGGCAATTTCCAATACAATTTAATGTGGACGTAATTTCATACACTTAAGAGTTCAGGCAATATTTACGTAAATACGTTCGAGTCTTTTCGTAACATCAACTCTGTTTGCCGCATCTATTCTGATTCTTTTATTTTCGCGATCATTTCTATTTTTTCAGAGATGCATGCATTTTGCTTACACTTCTATTAGAGTGCAGCGATTCTTAATTAACTTCTAAATACTTAGAAACGCGTGTGGAAAAACTGCGGTATCCTGGTATCCTAGATACCGGGAAGTTTGGGAGCCGAAAAATTGGATACCGGGAAATTAGACGAAAAAATAACATACGACGCGTCGAAGAAATCGGGAAATAACTAAAAATCGCGAAATAAGTAAAGATCTTGAAATGACTAAAATCTGGAAATGGCTAAAAATCGAGAAATAAGTTTAAATCGGGAAATAAGTAAAGATCGGGAAATAGATAAAAATCGGGAAATGACTAACATCTGGAAATGACTAAAAATCAGGAAATAAGTAAAAATCGGGAAATGACTAAAAATCGGCAAATTACTAAAAATCGGCAAATTACTAAAAATCGGGAAGCTACTAAAATCGGGAAACGACTAAAAATCGCTCGCGTAATTAAACATATTCTGGACGGTTAAGTTATCTATCGGATGTTCTTTGAGCTGAATACCTTAATTCGCAACTAAACGAGGAATGTACGTCCTATCTTCGAAATCGGGAAATTTTGTTACCAAAATCGGGAAATTTTACTTACTTAAAAAACGGGAAATCCAGCCTGATTTTAGCGGATACCTGAAAAAATCTGGAAATCGAATTTGGATACCGGGAAAAAAACATAATTTCCGTACGCGCTTAGAAATGTTTACAGCTGCTCGATACGCCGACATGCGAAATTTTGGTTTCTTCAAATCATCTGTTACAGTTAGAGGTCTACTTAAGCGCACGCCTCTAACTAGAGTTGAAATCAAATTTTTGTGGTGATAATGGACAGACTTATAGATATAGAATAAAGAAGGTCACACTTCTCTGAGTATAAACATTATTCCTCATCATTTAGTCTTTTTCGTTACAATATCACTGCTAAATTCAGTCGAAGGTATCCCTTCTGCATTTAGTTGATTTTTATCGAAGTCGAAGGAGTGGTGCAATTTCCATTGTATGTATTATGGTTCCTAGTTTCATGCGCCTAATGCAGCGTCAAGTATTTTTAGCTAAAAGTCGACTTTTATTTGTAATATTTTCTCCGCAGATTAAAGTAATAATCTCTCAATCATCACGTGCTTCACGGTTGGCATATCCCTTCTTAACATTAAATTGAATCATCTAATAAAATATCCCCTTTTCTTGTAATATTACACCATCCACCTTCAACAACCCACAACCATGAAAACCTCATGAAAAACCTGTTGATATAACGGTTAAAGGAGCGTATAAAGCTTTCGCAATAAAGAAAAGCCATAGAAAAAATCTGTCAGCACATTTCTCCACTCTGTTATCCCCCACTATGAACATCACATTTATCCCACCAAAATGTTATACCATCCCTAAAGCCACCCCACCGAGAAACGATTTTCTTGGAAATTGTACTACCATGGGGATGTTTATTATTTTCAATCAGTACGAGACAGGATCTCGTGGCTGTTGGTGGTGTTCAGTAATCAAAAAACAATACAAGAATAGTTGTTGGTAGTTTTTGGAAAATTTGAAATATTTTAAAAGATTTTAATTTTTAGTTGATTTGATGACACTTTATTTTTGGTGAGAATTGTGTAAAGTGTTTTAATTACACCGCCGATTCGCTCTTTCACAAGAGGTAATCCATTACTTTTTTTCACACTTTTTACGAAAATCAGTTATATCAATGAATATTATTAGCATATTGAACGATTTGAGTACACGTTTTTTTTGGTTGAAAAAGAATTGAAATTTTTAAAACATTTCATGAATATTTGTTAACACGTCGGTGATACAATCATTTCCCCATTCATTGAATTTTTTCTTAGACGCAGTAAAAGCAATATATTTTCGTCAATCTGTTAAATATAATTCATTTTTGTTCAAGTCTGCTGCTTTCTTCTTTAACCGACAAAATAATAAAAGAAGTAAAGAACGTTATTGAGTCAAACTGTTTTCACTCGTGTGTAAGATGGAAAGTAATAAAAAAGGCAATTCCATTTTTCAGTTTGATATAAAGGGAAGTTGATAAACTCGCTTGTAATCCGTCTTTAAATTAAATAAAGCATTTGTGTCTGCAGGGACTCACATTAGTGTTTTTTTCTGATTTTATTCTGTTAATTGAATGCAGGGCCTATTGTAAACAATTTCATCTCCCAATATTCCAGCAATTTTTGTTCGTGAAAAAATCTTCGAAATTTTTACGAATCGTCATTAAATTTCAAGGTTTTAGGCAAAACAAATTTGAGGGAAAGAAATATTTTTTAAAAAACTTTTGGGAAAAAATTATCTCAGAACAGTCCCTGGTTGGAAGTCAACATGGTAATTACAACTCATTCATATTAAATTATTCAGAAAAAACAAATTAGTTACAATGTTCCGGTGGTCCCTGAAAGGATAGTTTTTCTAAGTCATTTAAAAACTTGAGTTCGAAAGTTAATACAAAAAGTTTTTGAGATGTAAAAACGCCCAAAAAATTTTTATTTCATTTTTGGCGTAAAAATTGGTGGAGGTAAAAATCAAAAACATGATTCTTTTTCTTAACATTTGAAGCTTCAAAAATTAAATTAATTAAAATAAAAAATCATGTTTTTGATCATCCCAATGCTAACGTGATAAGTTTTTATAAAAAACTCAAATTTAATGTAAAAATGAGTAAGCTAACCGCACGGTTCTAAATCATTTGGCGAATAATTCATAACAATTTGACGGTTTAATGTTCCTCGACAGTTCGTCGAATAAAACAATTGCCTTGTATTTTAATTTCATAATTTACTCAAATTAAATAAATAAACAAAAAACTTACATTTAATTTGCATACTTCAGAGGATTTTACTGGTTTACGTTTTATAAGTACATTAATTGTTTGTAAAATAAATTAAAAGTCCATCGAAATATACAATAAGATTCACGTTAGAAACAAAAAGCAACGGCGAACCGATTTTTGTACGAATTTTATAGAATTTTTGGTACTTAATTTTCAAAAATTTAGCTCCTGTTTTAGAATGTACTTCGAAATGTATTTCGATCGCAAGTATTTCAAATATTTTTTGTTAGAATACATCGAGAGTGTGCGAGTGGCCTTAAACCAACATTTGTCCTATTTTTACTTCTATTTGTCCAATTGAGGACATAGATTTATCAGGTTAGGACGATCCACTACTGGGTCATGAAACACATATCTGCTGATCCTTTGTTCCTTTCCCGTTCATCACGTAAATCCTTCGAACCTACCAGTACCAGCGAGGAACTTGTCGAGGACAATTGGTCCTAGCTTTAGTACATCCTGAGCACATGACCACCCAGAGTCCTGAGTCTCAGTTGAGAAAACTTTGGACACTCACAAATTACGTGATATCCGGTTTCGTTCCCGAGACCACAGGTACATTCGGGATCGCTAACGATTCCCATCTTTGACAAATGACTGCTTAGCCCGGTAATCGCTCCCACTACTTTTCTTGTGCGACTCCGGTCCATGTTCAGCAGTGCATTTGTCCACTTGCAGTCTTGCATTGGTAGGAACTCCTTCGTGTACCTTTCCCCACCATATTCACGCCAACGCTTTATTCCCTCTCAACGCACTCCTTCCTTTACAGCCCTGTCACATTCTGACTGTGGCATAGGAATGAACGGTTCGGGTCCACATTGAGCAGATGTAGCACCCAGCTTTGCCAGTTCATCCGCTCTCTCACTTCCATCTATTCCAGAGTCTTCCGGCACCCAAGCAACCGTCACGCGATTACTTCGGCACAGCTCGTTCGATGTGCTTTTGAACTCCTTCTTTAATTTGGATGTGGTTACAGGCGACATTTTCGCTCTGATCATTTCTTCGCTATAGGAGGACATAACCTGAAATGAATTGTGATTTTTCCCTCAAATCGAAGAGAAGAAAAACACTATTATTTAAGTTTAGGTCTAAGTTCTTTTATACAAGTAAAGGTTTTTGTTTAGTTTTCCTTTCGCCTCAGCCATCCGATCTAATTACCAAATAGTAAAACGCTAAACTAAATCTAAGTTGAAAAGCCGACTACAGGCTAAACCCTTAACACAAATTGAAATGATATTATTACAGCCAAATGTGAAATATTGCTCAATAATAAATCTAAGTAAGTAAGTAAGTAAAAATTACTATTATTATAAGGTTATGTCCTTCATTGGACATATAGAAGTAAAAGTAGGACAAAAATGTTCATTTAAGTCCACTCGCACACAAATTACGACAAAAAATCAGTTTGAAAAGTTCTAATCACTTATTCGGAAATTTCTGTTCCGTGAAATAATAACAATTAGGAAAGTAGGCTCTTGAAACCCTAAAAAAATCCGAACATCTACATCTCTACTTGTAGAAAACAAATTTAAAGAACAATTAAAAAATTATTGAGGACTTACTTCTGAGTTAGTGCTATTCTTGATTGTTGATTTATTTGAATTTACTTAGGATTTACTTAGATTTACTAGTGATGTACTTAGACTTTCTAGTGATTTACTTAAGTTAATAATCCCGCATACTAAGAAAGGTTTTGAATCAGTGTTCAACCGAAATAAATATAACTCTGAGCTTCAACTCAAAAAACTTTGCCTCACATCCATTAGAGGCATAGCTCAACCGAAGTTCGTTAAATTTTGACAACTCGATAATATTGAGAGGCATGTATTGAAAGTATGTTTCCTGTAATAAATTTTATGGTAACATTTTAATCTGCACCGAAAAGAAACTTAATTTATCGCAATCGATTTATCTATTTCATCGAATTTCAATTATGAGACAATAATTTCAATTAAGGTAATCCATTTATCCTCTAATCGCAGTCAATTAATTGAACGCAATTATCTGTTTACGCCACCTCTAGCGTCTAAATTATAATAATAATCAAAATTCCATGGCATAAGCATTCAACACTTGAGTCACTTGAAATCAAATTTTGCCATACACCCAAAAGCCAATGACAATTTTACCCGACAACACATTAACTATATACCAATACATCATATTCGACGTGGCCCATTGCGATTATTATGTACACAATATACGACATCATCAAAAACAATCTGTCAGTATAATATTGTTAACCAATAAACTGGGGGTTTTTGTTTGCAGATATTTTACACAAACCCTTGTACAATAATGGAGTGACAGCCGGAATGAATCAAAAACCATACGTAAGTGTTAAATAAACACTATGAATTTTTGCTTTAATTATTTTTCCTTGGTTTTATTTCATGAATTGTGTAACTTTTTGAAATAATTTTTTTTTGCTTAAAATTAGAATCATTTATACTTCCTGATTTGATATCAATGTGGTTAGAGATCGAACTAATTTTAAGTGTAATTGAAGTGTTCCATTTCACTGGCAATGATTGCATAAATCACCTTAAATTAATTTAATTGCAGTTTTTTAAGAACATTTTCAGAACATTAATCAATCATAATACTTACAATAATTGATTTTTACGTTGTATTTATAAAAAAATTTCAATATTTATTATCATGAAGTTTTTTTTCTAAATAATAAATTCACACGCGATTTATTCAATTAAATGTTGAGGATTAAGACCTCGAATATCGAATTCGCTATACTTGTGCGATCAATTGATAGAAATCATGTGGACTTATAAGCATAATTCCTAAAGAAAACTGTCTCGAAAAGCATTGCCCAATTTTTTTCAAAACTCTTAGAATTTGAAATGCTGATAACTGTATGTAAATTTTTCTCTTTAAAGAGTCTGATTGGGACTTGATTCGAATCACTTTGAAATAGATACTACTACTGTTGATGATGTAATCAATTTTTTATTAAGGTGTAATTATATTGGGCGCGATAAATCGCGTAAGGGTTGTTTGAAAGCTCAACTTGATAGAAACGAAAAAAAATTTTAAAATTGAGTTTTCAAACAACTCTTAAAGGGCTCATTATATTGGACGCGATGCGAAATCCAATAAAAAAATCAAAAAAAAAAATGTTTGTTCTGTCAAATTGAGCCCTTTAAGGGGTCGTTATGTTGAGCGCGATGCGAATCGCATCGCTTAAGGTTTGTGTGAAAACTAAACTTGACAGGACAAACATTTTTTTTTTGTCAAGTTGAGCTTTCACACAAACCTTACGCGAT
>CM055403.1:12792169-12837664 GCA_029228625.1 Pseudolycoriella hygida | reverse complement strand
AGAAAAGTGAACTTTTTCTGACGTTTTGGCCATGGTTGGAAAAGGGCGTAATTTCTAACTATGGTAATCGAAGTTTCCATTTCAAATATTTTTCGAAAGAGAGAGACCAATTCTAGTCAGAATTAGTAAATTTTTGATGAGGTGTTTGTTTACACTTAATTCGGAAGTGGCCTGTAACTGATAGTCTAAGCTATTTTCGAACGCACTTTCTTTACTAAAGTCATGAGACCAGTCCCCGATGAATTTTACATAAAACTAAAATCCAAGATGGCCGCCACTTAAACCGGAATGGTCAGGTTTTTTCAGGAACAAAAAAATACGTGTCGACTAAGCAAGCCTCACAGAAAATCCAAGATCCGAAAAAGTAACAAAGTTTGCAAAATCGTTCAGTTAATAAAAATATCCGACTTTCACTCATTTGTGTGAAAAAATGGAAAATTCAAAAATTCATATCTCCGGATCGATTTTAACGAGTAAAGAGTAGTTTAGACCTAAAATTTTGCGTATGATTCGGGAAAAATATTTTCCGGGGGGTACGTCTCAAGGGGGGTGGTCAAAAAGTTGTTGTATATATGGTTCCTCAGTCTGCGAAAAAATTTCTTGTGAATTGTTTTGCGTGTAAGACTTGCGTCACGGGCGCATTACTACCGCCCATGATAAACACGAGAAACAGATTTAAACAAAAAATTGATAATTTGATGAAATAAAAAAACTGATCAAGACGAATGACTAAAGCGTCTAACTAAATGTCGTTGAACCAAGAACATAAAATTGTTATCAAAAGCTTTGAAATGAAAAAAGTGACCTTGATCAGGTGTAATTTCATCGTATAATTAGCAGCTGAAATGTAATTTATTTGTAAATTTATGTTAATGTTATCAACAACTCTAGAATCGTTTATCTAGGGAAGTTACATATGCACAATCCTCAAGATTTTTTATGGCGTATTTCCATCAGGTTTTTTTATTAAAAATTAAAATAAAAAGGTTTTACGATTACAATACTAATTTACTGGTTTCTAAGTCGTATTGGTTGTAATCGTAAGTTGTTTATTTACATTGTCTGCAAGGGGGACGTACACAAATGACACACTATACTATAAATTATTTGATTTGCGTCATTCGCGTGTAACATTTTTATTACCTCACTCACGTCGTTTGTCATAAAAAATTCAATATAAAAGCTAACCAGTCAGATTTTACTTGCATCAGTTGAAGCAATATGCCTATTTGATTTTCTGTAAACGTCGTACAGGTCTCTGAGTTCAAATACTCAGGAACCAATTCTTAAGAATACGGCAGGCTGGTTGGTTAATATCAGTGAAGGGGAAAATGCGGTCAGTAGAGCTAACAAGTACTCAACAAAACACAAAGTGACACAAAGAGTTGAGTATACTGAGGTATTCTGGTTCACGACTTAGACATTTCTGACTTGAGAATTCTTAGGAGCGTAGCGAAGCGATAATATAACTAATTAGATAGTTATAATAATAATGGGGATATTAGGGTAAGTGCGCCGGTTACGAGCCCAGTGCTAGTTATGAGCCTTTCTTTTGTTCTTTTTTGAGAACAAAGGAAAAGACAATAAGGTCTCGTAACCGGTGTTTTCATCCTAGCCTAGGGAGAGACCAAGAACAAAATTTATAAATTCACTTTCAGTAGAAGGGCAAACCATATGCTTAGCGGGTGATAAGGATTCGGCGAGATTGTAGAAGGGTGGTCCATAACTCAGGGACTTCAATGGTCTATAAAGCGTGATGCTGACAAATTATGAGGTTTGCTACGTGAATCAACCAAAGTTCAGATGAAACATTAACTCCAATTTTAGCTTGCAGAAATGGTTTGCTTTGAAAATATTTGTCCTGTAAAAATATAATTTAATAAATAACATAACCAAAGACCGCCCGTACGTATCAGAATAGATGTGACAAACAGAATAGATGTTGCAAAAAGACTCGAACGTATCTGAATATAGTAATAAGAAAACAATCCAACGTTTTATGTTCTTTTATAACTATAAGAATTTCAAAGATCCATAGAAATTACAAAAGGTAATGTCAAAGGCCCTACCCAAATACGTCTCAGACCATTCAAATCTAGAAATGGTTATATCCAAGGATTTTGCCATTTTCCCCTAAAGCCCTGAGACATATGTTCTCTAAAATTTTATTCTCTACAACTTTGCCTTTGGAAGCAACTTTCTACCTCTTATAGTTCTAGAGATATGGATCATCCCTCCCAATTCTAGAAATAGTCATATCCCAGGATGGTGTCATTTTTACCCAAAATCCTGAGACACGTGTTCTCTAAAATTTTATTTTCTACAACTTTGCCTTTGGAAGCAACTTTCTACCTCTCATAGTTCTAGATATATGGGCCATTCCTCCCAATTCTAGAAGTGGTCATATTCCAGGATTTTCTCTACAATATTGCCTTTGACAGTAAATCTCCATATGTTTTAGTTGAGCAAATATAGACGAAAAACCATCTGCTTTCGTATAAGGCCAGGAAACTCAATTTCGTTCATTCCATTGATCCCAGTGCTCAGACCACTGACCCGATTTCCACAAAAAAACTTCCACTGCTATGAGATCAAATGCTTTCGTTCGACATCAAAATGAACAATTTTCGTGCTATACTTTCTGATATATTTGCGAGAAAGTTTCACCAACCCTCGAAAATTGATGTTTTTGGATACTTCTCCAACCACATCTCCGGAACTTCTCCTCCGATTTTGCTCATCTTTGAACTTGAATCATGGCACATCTGAAAAAATTGAAGACAGACGGACGACCGGACATTTTTTATTGCTAATTCGTCATCTCTAGACGATAATAGCTGAATTCCCCTAACTCCCGCCTCGATCTACCCCATGTTACAATAAAGCTGTTTGTAGTAAACGCATAGGACCCTTTTGTACTTCTTACTTGTCCAAATACAATTTTTTTTGTGGAATACCGTCTCAAAGCCCCTTCTCTAGAGTTACGAATAATATGATGCGAAATTTTTTGCGTCCCGACGTCTCTGATATTTTGAAGGAAACAACTAAATGCCGGTTTGAAGTAACATTCTATTGTTCTAGTGTTCTAGAGTGATTCACTGACTGTTTTAGGTTCATGTACCTCTTACAGAGAAATAATTACGACAAGTTTCTAAGTTGTTTTGCTTCGACTGCATGTCGTCTGTATTTTACGAACAGCCCCATTATTATATTACAGCTACAAGTGCTCGGCAAGTAACTTGAACTTGAAAGACTCGTAAAGAATTGTTTCATCATTAAAAAATATTGCTTTGCAACACAGCATCTCTGCCTACCTGATAAGTGTTACTGCCAAAAACGTGTTCATTATTCTTTTTATTCATAAAAATAATGTTACAGTAAACTGCGCAGCTCCATCATTTAGGAACTCTGTAAATAAACATTTGGAATAAATGTTCTGCTCTGCAATGTTGTAAGTAAAACTCATAAAACAACTTCGTTTTTTGTTAGGTAGCAAGTATGGATTTAGGGAATAAATTGTTATTCACTGTCATCCAATGAGTGAGTGGTCAACTGGCTCATGGGCACAAAAACTAGGTGCCCACTCATAGTAAGCTTTTTCTAATAAACTTTCGTGTCTTAGAATTCTAAAAAAGTTACATCATCTGAAGAGTTAACACAACTTGATAGATCGACGAGTGAATAAGGTTCCATCAGTGACAATAACTATGTTCTTCACTGTCGTTTACACTTTTCAAACAAAACAATCGCCACAGAGATTGTGCGAACATATTTTTATATCACCGGTATCAAACATTAAACGTACAAAATTGTACCTATTATTTAATTGTTCATTGTGAACGAACTTGAACATTATATTTGTTATCTCAACATAAAGTTTTATTAATTGCTATGAAAACCTATCAAACACCGCAGAGACGGAGAGGGAGAATGATTTTCAAGTTCCATAAATACAAAATAAACAATCATAGTTTGAAACGACTGTAAAATCATTTCTAGTGTAACAGTAATAATTGCTCGTCATCAAATCGCATTTTTAGGATTTTTCAACGCATTCAAGCACAAGCGATAAAACAATGAAATTAATTAAATTTAAAAAAAAAAAATATCAGTTTCAAATTGGTTTTATCACGCTAAGCAATAATTGTTGAATTGTTGGACTGTTTTCATCACACTTGTTCGGTGCTCATATTAGATGGTAATTCATTAATAATTAACCATTAATTACTTTTGTTTTTACCTATTTAAACATTTACTTATCGTAGAATGATTTTGATCAAAAGACTTGATGTAGTTCATGTCCAACAATGACATTTTTATCAACTTTTTTGGCATATAATTTTCGGCCAGCAAAATTATTCTTTTGTCAGAAAAAGTTTTTTGCTCAAAAAAATTCTTTTCATATATTTTTCCATTCGAGGAGATGAAAAATTTCTGGTTCTAGTTAAAGTGTAGAAGTTCTTGTGCACGAGAAATTAACGAAATTGTATTTCTGTACTAGCAACTTGTGTTTTATACCATTCATAAGTATAATTTAAAAACTTGCAAGGATATTATGCAATGCATAAGTATATTATATATCATGGATTCATTTTACGAACAGACTTCTTGCACATTGTTCAAATAGTCTCTTCTATATATTGTTGGCTACTTGCACCGTGTACAAATAGCGAACTATATAAAGAAGAGACTATTTGCACATGGAAAGACGTAACGTCCAAGGAAAACTCTAACACACACTTTTCCTTTTACGAAATGTCACCAAAAGTAGGTGTGGCCAAAAAGCAAAGGAACTTTTCTTTTTACGAAACGTCACAAAAACTGAATGGCTAACGAAACAAAGAGAAAAACTTAAGTTTTGTGGTCAAGTCGAGGATTGTGGTGGAGGGTAGTGGTAATGATAGGGGACCACCCCCACCAATAACCACTAGTTATTTGGCGGCGGTCCCTCTTCTGGAGAGAGGGGGAGGTAAAACTGAAAAAAAAAATTTTTGTTGCATTTTTTGGGTACTAGGAAGTGCTAACAAGGGCGAGATGAGTGGTGAAATCGTGGTGGAAGAGTGACAGAAGAGCGGAGATTGACATGAAAATATGTTGGGCGCTTTAAAGAGCACATATTAAGCAAATTGGGCGCTTTAAAAGTCCCACATTAAGCAAATTGAGCGCTTTAAATAGAAAATGACGACGGTCCCTCCTCTAGAGAGAGGAAGAGGTCAAAACTGAAAAAGTGCATTTTTTTGGGTACTAGGAGGTGTTGGAAAGTGCTAGGAAGGGTTGGGAAGAGTGACGAGTGAGCGCAGATAAACATGAAAATATATTGGGCGCTTTAAAGAGCGCACATTAAGCAAATTGAGTGCTTTAAATAGAAATTTTATCGATAATGCAAGCATACATAGAATATCGAATTCACAAAGCTACTATTGCACTGTAGCACTCTACGGATCTTTCCTCTGGCACCAAAAATGTACTTAAACAAACATCATGGACAAGCTCAGTAAATTCCAAAGGCTAGCATGTGTACAGCGATTATAGGTGCATTGCATTCGGCCCTAACGATAGCTTTAGAAGTGCTTCTTGATCTCACACCCTTACATACTCTAGCCAAAACTGAAGCATTACCGTTCTTTAGCAGACTATCCAGAAATGCAGTCAAAAATATCAAAGATACCGGTCACTCGATAATTTGGCAAAGATCAAAAAAGTTTCTTCCAATAATTCATATGAAGTCCGACTAAATAAACCCAGTATTCAAATTCGAAAGGAAATTTGATACAGTTATACCTGATACGGTACTCTGGAAGAATAAACTTCTCCCATACGTAAGTTGCGAAAGTTTTTGTACAGACGGCTCTTTAATCATTGACTCAGCCGGAGCTGGAGTATATTACGAACCATCAATAGAACTGTCCATTACACTAGGTACCAATTCCTCCATCTTTCTAGCTGAGCTATCAGCAATAACTAAGTGCTGTCAAGAAATAGAAAAGGCGGAAATGACTGACAAAGTAATGATAATATACAGTGACAGTCAGGCAGCTATAAAAGCAACAAGATCTCCAAAAATTAGTTCTGCCCTCACCCTAAAATGTTGGGAATCACTAGAGCGTCTATCAAGCTCAAATAAAACTAAACTAGTATGGGTACCTGGACACAGTGGGGTGGAGGGCTATGAAAGAGCCGATGCACTAGCTAGAAATGGTGCTCTTAACGCGGCTAGCCCTATAGCAGAGCCTTTCAAAGGTATCACACTATCAATCGTTAAACGTGAAATGAACAGGTTCAAATATTCGGAGTTTAACAAACACTTTCACATTCAAGAAGGCTGTATACAGTCGAAAAACAATGTCCTGTTGAGGAAAAACCATTCTAAAATCCTAATAAACTTGAGTAGAGTCAGGTTGAAAGTCTCTACGGGAGTGATGACAGGACACTTTGATTTCAATATGCACCTCATGACAATCGGAAAACGACAAAGCTCAGGTTGTGATCTTTGTGAAGCGGACACTGACCATTATCTGTGCCAACGCCCAGCATATATTTCTTCAAGACGTAAATGTTTGGGTAGCTTCGTTCTGAAACCCGGCAGTATCAAAAATTTACACCCAAAGGATATCCTAGCCTACATTCGTAGAACAGGAAGATTCCAAGGAAAATACTGTGTGTAATATTGTGGCCAACTAAAAAAAATCATGGGTGGTACAATGGACCTACAAGCGGCCTACGTGCAAGCCTTGTCTCAAGAATTTGTTACGTCTTTCCATGTGAAAAGAGTCTCTTCTATAAATTGTTGAGCCGAAGGTATATAGGAGAGACTATTTACACAATGTGCAAATAGCCAACAATATACAGAAGAGACTATTTGCACAATGTGCAAATATCATTTACCTTCAATTTTTGGGTAGTTTCATTGGGAAATGTAACATAGGGAACACTCGGATCTCATGAAGTGCACACCGCGATTTTCATCACGATAACATTTTTTCCACTTAAGCTGTATCTCATTCAAAAAACAGTGAAATGAGCGTTTATACGTTACATTTTATCCAACTACACTATGGAACTACTCTTATTCTATCTAAGGTAAGAGAGGTCACACGGCGTCATGTCACTTGATGCATAAATCTTTACAGTTTGCATTATAATACCTACACGCTGTACAATCATACCTACGTATGGTATAAAATACTACTTGTTAATTTTCTTATTTTTGCTAAAGAAGAGAAAATCTCTCTGACCTAAGAAGAAAACTGAGCCAAAAAATTGTTACCTAAAAAACATCTGCTGAGAAAAGCTGCTAGAAGACAAAAACTTGCCGACGAAAAACCAAAATTTGTTATAAAAAATACTATTGCTTACAATTGCGGACATCAATATTATTCGCGCCCTGATTGGATTTTTGTCCTTTATGCTAAAGTTTAGATTTTTACGGCACTTCACAGTCCATTCATTATGAATTCGAATCCGAAAAAAAGTTTCATTAATTGATCAACCAGATAACGTACGTCAAACATTCGATGTGGTAACACGTAGAACCATTTAGGAATCACTTTTCTTTCGTCAAGATTGAAGCATTATGATAAACTTGTACTATACCTGAATCAAATTCAACCTTTAAAATAAGACATTTAAACACCTGGTACAACTCACCCTTTTTAAAACCAACCAACCTTTCATACCGCACCATTTTACCCGTTTCCCTCTACTGTCTGCTATAATTTACGAATAAATTAAATTGAAATTGAAATCAAATTAATTTCCCATATAGCTTTGCCTAGATAGCATACAGAGAACAGAAGACACAGGTTGTGCGCGCCTAAAATTGGGACATTTTTCCGCACCTTGTATTATTAAATAGGTGAGATACACACCAAAGTGAAATTTCTCCGCACATTGTCGCTACCAACATATATATATGTATATAAACCGATTCAACACTAATGAAAGACATCGAGCATTTGCTGTTCTGCCGTCGTATGACGAAGGAATGAATGAACAACAAATTTTCATTTATAATTAGAAAATGTTAACTGGTAATAATTAAATAAGTTTTTGGTGTTAATGAATTATAGATAGAAACAGAGACAAAGTTATTTTATCTCATCCTTTTACGTGCATTTAATTTTCCATTTAGGACTTGGAAAAATTATTTTAGGTAACTGGGTAACGTAGTCGTACTTTTCCACTTAAAACCCTATTTAAGACGAGCTAATTTACCAAATTAAACTCACAAGCGGTGATGAAATGATTAAATGTTAGACTTTTTATTTCCATCCTTCAATTTGGTCTCCGGAGACAGTCAACTTAACGAGCGGTTTGAGGGAGACCGAAGATACATTTTTCAATTATAAGTTACTTTTTATATGTTTCTTCCCTTTTTCTGTGGCTTTTTAGAATTCTTGTTGCATTGAAATGTAATCAACATAAAAATCCTATAAAAATAAAAATGTGTAAGCGGATCATGAATTCTAATAAAAAAATCTCTGCTTCAAGACAAATTGTCTCTCGGATTACGGTTTAATATAAAATCGATAATTTTATTATTGTTTTTGCCATGCTTCGAGAATGTATTCCGACATGCAGTTCTCATATATGCTACGCTCACTCGGTACTGATAGATTCCTTTAGACTATTGAATGCTATTTACATTTTTTTCAGATATTTGTGCAAAGAAATTGAGTTGAAATTGAAACGCAATCAATATAAACTGAGACCTACCATACGATACGATACGGAGTGAATCATGGGTACATAATAAAACATTAATAAGCTTATTGACTTACATAAATCTATTTGTAAAAGGTAATTTTATTTTGGGGTTTATACGACTTGTTGAATTTCGAATAGAATGTAGAAGATTTTCCAGTTTATTGGAAATAAGTTACATTCATTTGGTAGGAATTCCGTTTGGGATAAATTTGCGGGTTGTATTTTGTAATGGATGAAAGCTGTGAGATTATTCATCGAAAGAAAAACGCTGTGGACTTGCGAAAATTTCATGTTCTTTGATAAATACTGAACGTTGAAAATATTTGAAGTGTATTTTTATTATAGTAAATTGAATATTTTTACGTGGATGCTCATTGTGTTGTTGCTAATGACATACTATGAATATAGACTGGCGGTCTTTGACAAAAAACACATGCAGGGGACCCGTACGCATCAGAATAGATGTACCAAACAATATAGATGTTGCAAAAAGATTCGAACGTATCTAAGCAAATGTCGCCTTAACTCTTAAGTGTATGAAATTGCGTCGAAAGGGTAAAATTGAAAAACCCGTCCGAAGAAACGGTGCAAAAAACATCAAAAGCCCGAAATTAAAAAAAATGGAAAAAATTAAAAAAAAAAATTGCACTAGTCCCGATCTTAGAACCGATCTAGACCCGTTAGGAGAGGTCTCTGATCCATACTTCCACGAAGAAAAACGTTTGCCTCTTTTTTCTCTGCTACACTGCACAAAAAACATCTTCATTAAAGAAATATTCACAAAAAACCACCAAATATCGTGTAGGATCGTGTATGGTGAGTTGGACCCACACTGAGGACTCTACAGCCGGAACCACTCAACAAATTTCGACTAATTTAATTTTCGAGATTTTCTATGTCTATATCTTTTATTCTAAATCTTCATGAGTGATTTCTGTTTTAATTTAGCAGAGATATAAGTGAAAAAATTACATCTTCAAAAAACTTCTTTTTTTACCACTTTTTCAACCATAACTTCGAAAGTTTTCGACCGATTTTGCTCAAATTCATTTTCGTTTTCAATTTTCGGATTGTCTCTCAGGAAAAAACATTTTTTGAAAATCGGATAAGATTTACCTGATTTATGTAGTTTTAGAGCCCTGGTCGAGTTCAAAAGCTCAAAATTAAAAAAGTTTCTTCTATAAAATGTCAGGCATGCCCAGGCCTTTCAAACAAAAAAATATGAAAATCGGAAAAGGTTTACTCGAGTTTTGTAGAAAAGACCAAAAACTACTTAAACGGCCCTAACTCGTCGGCCCAAGGGCCGCCCAGATTCAATCCTTTTAGGGAAAAAATGTTTTTGAAAATCGGTTGAGTTTTACTCAAGCTATCGCGGTGACGGACATTTTTTTTATTGTTGACTCGTCGCCTAAGGACCATGATCGAAGCTCCCCCCTACTCCCGGGTCGAAATTGGGTGGTTACACACGTCGTGGTAAACATATAAGACCCCTTTTCGAAGCACTTCGTTCTTCGCACGGGTCTAATTAACACTTCAATTTGTGTGAAATGCGAAATGTTTAGTGGTGTTGGTAAATTACGTAAAATTTATGTGGATAACGTAAAATTTAGGTGGATTACGTATTTTCAACAGAACAAATCAGCGTGAATTGTGTATGTGTTGGTGTGCCATCGTCATTATTCTGCACATACACAAACAAATTACTTATTTTCATTTTTACTTCAGCCGATGGTTACTTAAACCCAGCATATGTATTATTATTTCATTGGTTGTTGCATATATGAAGTAATGATCATCACATAGTAAGTAATGATTATTGCCTAATATGTACACCAACAGATTTTCACCAGCTATAGTGAAACATTCTTCAAAATAGCGAAGTATGTAACTCGCTACTACTAAAATATCCTAAAAGTCGTTCAAGTACTCGTACATATGCTATTTATGGAATTATCGAGATTATCTTTGTTTTTGTATACGTTCCGCAGATTTTTGTGATATCTTTGTGCTCTCGTTTGTACGTAATTTATTTATTTATTTAATTTATTAACGTCCATGGTATAGCTAGTTAGTTTTAGTCAATTTTTTAGTATTTTAAATGACCTAGCCACTTTTTAACTACTCCTTTAAATATTGATATTTTTATAAGAAACCAAAAGCCTGAAGATGGACCCAAACCAGGCCCGAAATATAGCAACCATAATTTAAAATAACAAAATAATTTGTCATTCATTTATTGCCGCATAAGACCAAAAATCAAAACAAACAATTTATCGAATGTTGTCAAGTCCATTGTTTAATTTGTAAGAAGCGAATTATATAGTCAGATTTGTTGCGAATGTCGGAAAGTTTTGCCGGAGGACTTTTTAACCACTACTGTCTGACGATGTCTGACGACTTTAACTATGTCATATATGTAATTCCAAGTTTATTGTGGTATTTCAATTACGTTATGACGGCGCCGTTATAAAAGCATTAATAATTTCACTTTCATGCAATCGTTGCTTGTTCCAACCTAACAAGAGAATATTATAATATTTTGAATCATTTTTCAGTTATCAGTGGCTGAAGTGAACGAAATTCGAACATTTAATTTTTGAAGCGAAATTGTGAGAGAAATGGTATTTCTGAAACTAAATCTGAAAGAAGATTTTAACTCCACGACTGGGACCCGAACCCAGAATCTTCACCTTTCCGGGGTGCTGCTCTACCAATCGAGCTACCGTGGACATTTTTCAATTCAGATCTAATTTCAAGCCGTTGCTTCAAAGTATCGTATAATATTTTACTATATACGCGAGAGCAGTGACAAAAATAAGGATTTTTCCGTACGGAGTCGGATCGCGATAAGGGCGCTGAAAATTGACTTGTTCGGTCCCAAAATGACTTTTGTAATATTTTTTTCAGGCTCCGAGTATTTGTCAATTCGTAAGTCCTTCCTCCCGCTAGCGTCCTAGCCCTAAATTAAATGCGTCGCAGGGAAAATGTTTTGAAAAAAGAAATTATTGAGCCGACTTTACGTTTTTGATCAAAAGCTCTAGGAAATATCATGGATGTATTTCTGTTCTTAAGAGAACAAAAACATCAGAAGAGGAGAAAATTCAAGTGAGTGCGGAGCCAAATGGCTCCGCACGATGTTCCTTATTTTAGTCCCTGCGCGAGAGTGAGTAGATGTTTGCATTAAGTAACATTCTTCCTCAATTATATATTGTATGCCGGACCTTTCTTAAGAAACTGAAAGTGACATAGCAGGTTGTCCAGTTTTATATGGATAGGTGCTATATACTTGACAGCAGTACTCTCTTGCACATATGGTAAAAATTTGTTTTCCGTTGGAAAAAAAAACGACGGGAAAGTAAAGGATAAAAGTCATTGATTACGACACACGAGGGTGATGCTGCGTGATATATGTATAGATGGCCGAAAAAAAATCAAATTAGCGACAAAATCAAACAAAAGATTCTCGGCGATTATTTTGTTTCACTTTAACGCTGATTTGATTTTTTCCCTGATTTCTCTAAGTTTTTTTCCTTGTGACGGCATACAAGTTTTTGTTCTTCTCGAGCTGTCGTTACTTTTTCATTTGTATTTTTTTGACGAAATGAATTTGATTACACTCCAGTTAATTGTGCTAGAATTACAAAAATTTCCTTATATTTTGCCAAATTATGGGACACGTGTCGATGCAAAATGTCATCCCTAAAACTTGAGTAATTCTCAACCGATTTCCATTACTTTTACTAGACCGCCATCTAAAACCTAATTGACGGTAGAGTTACTTAACTGCAATTCGTTAAGAGGGAAGAAGGAAATAATAACGAAGCCTTGAAACAATAATTACTAACGCTGAGTGCACAGTGAGTGTCTTATGCACACAGTAAACGATAAAAGATGTTGAGAAGGAAAGTGGGAAACAACAAAAAAGAAAATCTAAGCATAAAGAATTAGAGCTGTTTCGTTTATTTTTTAGCTCCATTTTCGGTGGGAAAAATGGTGATTAATAGCACTAAAGCATGTAATTAGCCACTTATATCTTTGGACATTTTATAGCCGAGTTTCATACAAACTAGAAGGGGAACAGTTGTCATCTCGACGGCTTTTTTCTACCCATATTTTGCCGTTTTCGTCTTTTCTTCTGTCGTTTTTTTTACCTATTTGACATTTCTACTCGGTCACCAAGATGTTTTATGGTGAAGAGTGTTGGTCTTTCATGCTTTTATACCTTTCTTGTTGTACAATGCTCAAGTAAATGTTGATGATATAAATTACGACTTAATTCCTTTCGTTGCGTTTGAGAGCTCAAATCCCCTTGTTCATATTTTCAGACATTAAAAATGACATCAAATTAGAAACACATAGCACATAATTACTAAACCCTCCAATGTTATTTTTGTTTCCATTTACCTCTTTGTTTATACCCAAACACAACGATTCCATTGATCAACCGTACTAAGTGAATGGTTCATTTGAATTTTCTTAGTAGACTTTTGAGACTGTCATCGGACCATTTCGCTTGGTTATCAAATCGTTGAAATTTATATAAATCAGTTCGCATGAAGTGATTTATTTAAAAATATACAGAGTTAAAATATTGATTTATTGTAGCGTTCATATACCCTTTAAAAGGAATTGTATAGACGACTTTAATATCCGTGGTTATTTAGCTGGTGAGATGAAAGAATTAGGAAAATTAGTTAATTTTCGCAATGAATAGAAAATATCTATTCAAATGCGAGTTGATAATGAGGAAAGATTTATTCGAAATTTATCTTGATTGAAATGAGGTTAAAATGGAATTAAAATCCTTGGAATATTTTCATTACATTTCATTTGTTAGCTGTACTCTTTATGGCTGTGTGCAACGAAAAAGAAGAAACTAATTTAAAAAAAAAACCAACTCTGAATAAAAAAGGTAAAAAAACCAACTTCAAAAGGACTACTTTCACCTTGAAAGTTTGCCTTTTTGAAAGCTTCTGTTCCATGTTTTATCAAAAGTGAGATAGCTCGTTACATAACTGAACAAAATAATGTAAATATGATGGTATTTTATGTGTAATCTTAAATTTATTTACCGTCACTCGCTTACAAAAATCGCTAGAACTCTGGAAAAAAAAACTTTTCATTAATTCGTAGCCAAAAGGTACGAGTTATGTATGATGTACACCATCATTATATAGGCCGTTTTAATGAAAAGTTTTTTTTTTCTTTCTCTCCTTTTTTTAATATTGAAGAGAAAATGCAAACATTTTTGCACACAATTTTCAAATAATTTCAAGTTTGCTTTAAAATATGCTCAAACTTCTGTCGTTCGTAAGAAGTAGGGATACAGTAAATACGATTTTTTTTTACACACTGTGAATAACCTATCTGAATGAAACAGTTTGAGATCGCTTTGAATTTGAGGATATGAAATAACATTTTGGTTGAAATCTATTTTCTTCTTGTTTGCATTTGTCATTAAAACAATTGTTGCTTATTTACTGGGTGTTTCATGTTTGTGAAAGCGTCATATGTTCTGCAAGTACTTAAACCCATACGAAGTACGTAGTGTACGTATTTGTATCCCGGAGTTAGTTATGCTTTCGTTTTATGGTCTGAATAAGAGAACTGTCTGCTCGTCTGTCTCTCCGTCAACACGATAAATCTCGACCGATTTACAAATCAACACGGAAATTGCTATGTCAGGCTTTATATGAAAGTTATGAACTTCAACAAACTAAACTGAAAAGTTTGGCAAAAATCAGTTTTGTGGTTCGAGGTGCAAGCCATAGAGTGAGTCTGATTCTCGAGATCCTAGCGTTGCCCGACCAATCATGATTATTAAGCAGTTTTACGTCGTTATTCCCTTGACTGAAAGTCAGGGTCTTATGGCAGAAAATACACTAATGTGATGAAAAACGTAATTGTTAGTAACCTTTTTTCCTTGTAAACACTCTAACTTGAGTAATTCTCAACCGATTTGGATGATTTTTTTTTTGAATATGAGGAATTAGATTCCTCGGGTTAAGTTCGAAGATGGGCCATATTGGTTTAATGGTCTGGAAGATATTGTAAAAAAGTAGGTTTTTAGACTCGTACGAAGTGTTCTTCAGGGTCTAATTGTTTGACCTCTTATCGTGACCAAGTAAGGAACAGGACTCGCACGCGATTGAGAGTTAATAGAAAATTGATGTCTTCGACAAAGTTGTTAGATTTATATGAGTAGAATGTTTTAGGTGACCACCAAAATGGCAGAGTACAGAAGCCATCTTGGAAAATAGATTTATTTGAATATCTCCCATACTATGAGTGATAGAAATTTGGTGTCCTCGCAAAGTTGCAGATCTGTATGACTATAATATGTTGGCTACCACCGTGTCACTATAACAGCTGACTATCACCATGATAGTTGATTATCACTATAACAGCTGACTATCGCCGTGATAGTTGACTATCACCGTGATAGTTGACTATCACCGTGATAGTTGACTATCACCATGATAGTTGACTATCACCGTGATAGTTGACTAGCACCGTGATAGTTGACTATCACCGTGATAGTTGACTATCACCGTGATAGTTGACTATCACCGTGATAGTTGACTATCACCGTGATAGTTGACTATCACCGTGATAGTTGACTATCACCGTGATAGTTGACTATCACCGTGATAGTTGACTATCACCGTGATAGTTGACTATCACCGCGATAGTTTGATAGTTGATAGTGATAGTTAGTGATAGTTCACTACACTACGATCCATTTTAAATATCATCAACTAACAATACAACTATCTAAACCATACAATCGTGGTTTGTACGCAGAAATCAATTATTCCCTAGACTGACAATTAAAAGATTTAAATGCCGAAAAATTAACTTCACTAAAAATGACTAGAAATGATTGAAAATATATGAAGTGTGTTGAAAAACGTTGATGGGTGTTACCGATTTTCCTTGTGCGCCAGATAATTTGAACATTCCTTAACCGATATGGATGAATTTTAAATGTGTGGAATTCGATTTCTCAAGTTAAGTTTGTCTGGAAGACATTGCCGAAGAAGTAGGTTTTTAGGGATCTTCAGAGTCTCATTGTTTTACCTGCTGTTGTGAGCAAGGAAGAAAAATCAGACTTGCACGCGATTGAGAGTCAATAGAAAATTGGTGTCTTCGGCAAAGTTGTTAAGTGTATTTGAGTAGAATATTTTGGGTCACCACCAAGATGGCGGAGTACTTGTAACTTGGAAGTTGTCTAACCATCAACTTGATAGTAAATAGTTAGCTATCAGGGGAAATAGTACACAAAAACAATGGTTTTTTACACAAAAGTATTAAAGAAAGCATTTTGACTTCGTAGGATAATGCAATTAGAAACATATACGAGTGTAAAGTTTGCGGACCGAGCGAAGAGATAGTTTCGGTAGAGTTCCAACAGAAGTATCTAGGGGATATGGTTTATGTGTCCTTCTTACGCCTATTAAATGAAAATACCAGAGATATGAGTTTTGGTAGAGACCTGAATACGAACTCGAAAGTTTCACTTCAACGAATTATTGCAAATTGTTCATCATAGATGCTAAAACCGAACCAAAAGTTTCGATATTTCGGATATCCGTCTCACCTCTGATCTGATCCGGACATATTTTTTATTGTTGATTCGTCATCTAAGGACCATGATCGAAGCTCCCCCTGCTCTTAGGTTGAAATTGGGGTGGTTACAAACGTCGTGGTATACGCATAAGACCTCTTTGCGAAGAACTAAATAACCGTCCGTCACCGCAATAACTTGAGTAAAACTCAACCGATTTTCAAAAACTTTTTTTTCCTTGCACATAACTCGAGCAAATCTTTTCTGATTTTTAAAAATTTTGTTTTGCTTGAAAGGTCTGGGCATGCCTGTCAATTTATGGAAGAAACTTTTCTTAATTTTGAGCTTTTGGACTCAGCCAGGGCACTAAAACTGAATCTCTACTAGGGCCCAACTTGTTTTTTCTACATAAATCGGGTGAATCTTATGGATGATCAGCAAATTCGAATAATTTCAAAGTTACGGTCGAAAAAGTGGTGAAAAACGTGGTTTTTTGAAGGTTGGTGGAACTTTTCCACTTATACGTCTGCTAAACTAGAATGAAAATCGCTCTCCAAGGTTTTGAATGAAAGATATGAGCATCAGAAAATCACGAAAATTAAATTAGTGGAAATCTGTTGAGTGGTTCGGGCTGTAGTGTACTTAATGTGGGCCGAACTCACGCCATGCGACCCTACATGATATTTGGTGATTTTTCGTCAATATTTCTTTAATGATTAGGTTTTTTGTGAACTGTTGTGGAGAAAAAAGAGGCGAACTTATTTGTCCGTGGAAATATGGGCAGAGGCCTTTTCTAAGTGATCTAGGTCTTTTCTAGGTGATTTCCCGGTGAATCATCGATGATTCCCCAGAGAATCATCAGTGATTTCCCGGTGAATCATCGGTGAAAGTGCTAGTATAGTGTGCAAGTGCACAATAAAGCAGAATGTGAGCAAAAAACAATTCAGAAAAAATATATATTTCACGCTATCAAGTTGATAGGACCTTTGATAAAATACAAGCAAAACGAAAGTTTCTGTAGAAATATTTTTTTTGCCTAATGAATTGTTTTTCTCATAATCAAAGTTTACAAACATAAGAAATGACTAACTTTAGTTCAAACTAGAGTATTTGAGGTAGTTGTTGCTCTTCTAAACAAACAAACAAACTGGTTAGCAGACACCAACGACAATGATATGAAAAGAACTTTAATAAATTTAATTATGCTTCTCACTAAAATAAAAGTTTGATTGCATTAAAAGTTGCATCGGTATAGAAAAGCGAATTTCGTTTATTTTACCATTTTCCGCAGTATTAACCTAATCCATCCGAACAATGCTGCAACTGAAAACACAATTTTGACTGTAAACGTACGAAATTTACATTGATATTCATCTCAATTTTGTTTGAATTGATTGTAAATTGAAGTCAACTTAAAACTTAATTACGCCAACCAACCAACAACAAACAATATTATTGAAAAACCGGAAACTTAAAGCTATACAAATAATAAACTCGATGTATCTTTGATATGTCTATCTTTACCAAAAAGCAAATAACGTATACGTACAGCACAAGCTCTTATTTACTGAATCACAATTTCGCCAGTGGCTTGCATTCGGTGGTATATAGAATGTTTCAATGTTTTCTGTTGTAGATGAAGTTTCAGATTTGGGGTTTAAAATAACATACAAACAGTTTAACTGAGATTACAAAACTCTTGTACCGATCTATTTTCATCGATTTTAGTGTTAATTAAAACGTGCATTGTGGTGCACAATCTAAACAGCACAAATCACACCTGCTGATAATATAACATACAAATAAATGGTTGAAGTGAAATCAATTCAATAAAAACCGGTTTTCACTTTTAATTTTGTAAAACCGGTTTCTCGTCATTTATTTTTTAATATTTTTTATAAAAATTTGCGTTTTCACTTTTCAGAGAATATTGTTCGACTACGCCTTTCAATTTTCTCTAGCTAGAAAAGGAAATGCCTCCTTAGCGTTTTTTTAGTAGCAACAATAATAGTATTTTGTTATACGTGGGGAGAAAATAGTGAATTCCAACAAAAGCGAAAGTTTGCGGCCAGAGCGCAGCGAGGGCCTTAATTCGCTCGAGTTTGAATTCGATTTTCTCCCCAAGTGTAACACAATATTTTTCATACTTCAGGGCCAAAATCGAAGGAAATTTTATAAATTTCTCTCGATTTTGGACCTCTGCATGAAAAATTTTTTGTGTGTCTGTTTTGGACGACTCATTTTAGGCACTTTCGCATGTAAACCTCGCTCTGCTTGGTCTACAGGTCTACAACACGCGAAATTGCCCAAAATTAGTCGTCAAAAACACACACACAAATAACTATTTTGTGCTTACGCAAGAGAAAACGAGTGTTTTCACGACAAAATATTCATTCAGTGTAAAGTGGGAGTGATGAGAAAATAACTACTTTCTCACCATACGTTACTTTCTCATCGCTTCTGCGGGGAAAAACACGAGTTTTCTCACCGCAAGTATGAAAAGTGATTTTTATTTATTTGATTTGCCCTTTTCCTGTCATTATTGGTCACAAAAATTCATTGTCCATAGTTTTGTCATGTTGTTTACAGAGCTAAGAATCCTAAAGCCGGTTGTACGGTCTAAAGCATAAGCGGGCCTACGAGCAGCCTACGCTCTTACCACGAGCGCTCGTATGGGATTTTTGCAAATTTCTTCTCAGCAAGGAATTCAAAAAAATTTTGAGCGTCTGTATGGGCATTTTCCGGGTTTACTGATTTAACATTGGAGTTAGTAAGTAGGCCCATTCACCTCTCGTTCAAATAACGATGTACAGAAAAAGAGTTAATTTTTCTTGACCTACGTCGACTTCGAGCCTTTGAAATTACCTTGCTGCAAAGACACAAATGGAGGCGGTGAGGTTGCCCGGATACATTTATTGCCAAATAATGATAAAACAATGCGTAGTAAGTAATCCATTCTGAATCATTTCGTGACACTTGCAAACTCATTCGTGTATTTTTAAGCAGCTTGCTTTAAAAACTGTTTTTTATCACTCGTGCTGTTGTAGACCTCGCCTTCAGCTCGGATAAACTCTACACTCGTCAAAAAACAGTTTTCAAAGCTTTTTGCCTAAAAATATCCTCTTTAGTTTGGCTCATTTCACAAAATTGATCCCTGATGTAGTGAATTACTTCCGCATTCCCCACCGTAGTCTTCAGTGGTAAGGTACTGGCTTTTTACCAAGAATATCCGGTTCAATCCTGGTGGGGACGAATTCCGTATAGGATTTTTCTTCAATATATAGCATGTACCAGGCTTCATAATATGGGTAGTTGTGAATTTGGTGCCGCAACGAATCGTATACATAGAAGAATGATGAATATCTGAGTTTAACTTTAGGCGGAGATATAATTAGCACCAGAAGAAATCCTAATGGTAAATGCTAGCTACCGTTAGGCGTGGTTCGGAATTCACGTTAAGCATGTGGTCCAAAAAATGGCTGCCGGTAAAACACATTGATCGGGTGAACCGGCATTCTAGGCGCTACTAGTTTCCGCACCTAGTGCATCATAGATGGCACTAGGTTTGTGTGCAATTTACCACTGACACATTACAAACTTCGCTGACCCGAACGGGTTGTAACGGCGGAGGTTAATACTCAAGTGAAAAAATTCGATGTTTTGGCATAAAAAACTTTCACTACCTTTTAAAATTGACCTAAAAGTCGTAAATATGATGCTTTTCAAATGTTGTTTTTATAGTGATGATACCCCAAAAGAAAAAACGTCTCATTTAGTCTCACAATTTCCGTTAATTTATTTTTATAAAGTTCTTTACTTTAGTTGCAATTTGAATATTTTTTTCCTTTTGTAGTTTGTCATCCAAATAACTATTCGACTTAAATGAAATGAAGGAACGTAGATATATTTACTATCAGCCATTATATTTGTTTGTTTGATTTTGCAAAAGTAAGTGCAAAATACGGTAAGATATATTTTTTAATGTCCTGGCCCTCGTTGAATAAGACATACTTGAGATTTGAATTTCAAATTGCAGTTCAGTTACTTTTTTATAAGACTAAACAAATTAGCATTTTGTAGTTGCAACGTGAGAGCAGCTTAGTGAAATCTTCTTTTTCCGCGTTGAATTTATGTCACAAAGATGACTTCTTTTCAATGCATATACAATATAAGCAACATGGAATGTTTATTTCATTTTTTTATTAGTCCATTTGATTCCCTCCGCTGGAAAATTAATGTAAAACTCGTTAAACATTTTAATCTCCAAACAGAGAAAAATCGCTTTTATTTTTTGAACTAACAAGAATGTTACCCTATTTGATTTGATTGTAAGTAAGGAAATGTTTCCGGTTCATTGAAAATTAGAGCAATCTTAAAAAGCCACATAACCTTTTCAATGCCTGGTATTTGTTTTATGACGTCATACGAAGTGTGGCTTGGCGATAGAAGCATCACTTGACTGCAATCGAATTTGCATAATGTTGGGAAAGCTGACGAAAAGCTATGTTCTGACCGCTCTGTTCTTTTTTCTAAGATTGGGCTAGTCTTAGGTTAGTTCTGTACTACTTTACTGCGAAAATATTTACTGAACTGTTAGGCTAAGCTTTATTTCCTGAGAATAGATTTCCGAGTTAAGGCTGAGGGAACAAACTACGTATTCTTCTTTAAGATACATATGGCTTCACAACTTATGCTACCTTTGATACATAATGTTATATATCATAAATAATAATAATAAGTAATATATAAACACCGATTTCAGTGTGAACATCAGGGGGGTCTAAAAAATAAAAGTTTCGAAAAAGTTAGCGGACTTGGGGAACCCTAGATCCACTCGGATCTGATTGCTCCCATATTGACTTTTTATCAGGGTACCATAATGATCTGATTTTAGACAAGTCCGCCAACTTTTTCCACCCTTTTATATTTTTGGGCTCTCTAATGCTCGCACTGAAATCGGTGTGAGTCAGTCACGTGTCAACCGATTTCAAGACGGTTTGCTTTCCTGAATTCGTTATGAAATTCTCTATCTACCTATGTTCTTTGTAAACATTTTAAATCATTTTTAATGTACACGAACGGAAAAGTGAAAACCGACAAGTTTCTGATTTACCATACGAATTTACCATACAAACCAGAAACTTGTCGGTTTTCACTTTTCCGTTCCTGTAGCTTGGGTGGAGTCAAAGTTGAAATTTCTATATGTAAACTGATATTCGCAGAGGGAAGTTGACTCACCAATACCACATAACAATATTTGTGACCTCCCGGATACCGGCATTTTGAAGTAGATACTAATTTTGAAATACTAATAATTAGCAAAAAAATTTTCTATCAACTTGTATACGCTCAAGAAAACATTGATGTTTTTGTCGTTATTCATAGAACTACGCCTTAAATGAGTTTTTCGAAAAGAGGCAAAGGAAGATCGCATTTAAAAAAAAAGTTCTTCTACACATCATTTGTGTGACCATTAAACAACATTTGTGGGGTCAGGCTTTTCGAAAAAAAATGAAAGTTCAAATTCGACCCACCTTTTGTATTACACATTGAAAAGTTGTGCGCCGATTACATTTTTCGAACGTCGTATTATAGTACATTACATCACAAGGAGCTAAAACGGTGCATTTAGACCCAGGTCAAATCCGAGGGTGGAGCACAGCGGAGCCCGAGGAGGACATTTTTACCACCGTGGTCTAAATCGTTTTAGCTCCAAGTGATGTATACTATTTTTCGCGCAGACGGGCAAAACGCCAGATTCCGAACAAAGACACAAAGGTAACGCCCTTCATGACGAGAGGAATAAACATATAAAATTAAACGGAAGGTAAATTTTATCACTTTCTGAACAGAAATGGTACATTCAAGGCATATTCCATCCTACAGGATTAGCAACCCATTTTACATTTGACGTTTTTTCAAGGACCGACAAATTTTTTTTGAATATTTTGGAATACCTAGCTCAATTTTGTATCGATGAGGTGTTATTCCAAACTTCTAGACCATACATTTTTGAAGTCACTTCTTGATGCATAGGTTACGTGGGTGAACCAAGGTTCAGCATCTACGCCGCCTTTAGGCCTGTTGTGCTTAACCTATACTCGCAAACCACTACAAGTAGCATATATCTGTAGAGTTTTCATCGGAACGGCCTGAATTTTTCATGTCTCAGAATTGCACCTAAATGGTCAGAACAGACTCGTTTTTCGAAAGTTTCCAATAATTTAAAAAAAAACTCGTTTCACTAATTGAGAGATTCAAATTATAGGGTATCTTAGGACTTTAGAATATTTCTAACAACGCTACGCTCGCGTGCACACTTACTTTTGTCACATAAACGGCAAATACCGCAGCTTGATTCGGAATCTATTACTTCAAAAAATTTCTTATAACTTTCGCTATAAAAGCAAACATTAGTTACTGTTTCATTGCTTACTTTGGCATGTTTGCCAAATACACATTACACATCATCAAATCAAAAATTTCGCTTGCCCCCCATGGACGGTAAACAAGTCGGCGCCGCTGTTTGGGCCCCTGATGGCTGAAATGTGTTGCGACGCCTCCTGAACTCAACCCGAAATCTCAAAGGCTTAAACAGGCTGGGTTTCATTTTCATCTAGTGGAATTGAGGTTTTTTGAGCTTGATGTCGAAAACAAATTCAACCTGAACCTGACCTGAAAAAATCTGGTTGACCTAGTTTTTTTAGGTCAGGTTCAGGTTGATTTTTTTTAAACCTAAACCTGAACTGAAAAATTCAGATCCATTTTTTTTTTGAATCTTTATTGAAAGAAAATTTACAATGATTAATATTGGTTGATCATTAACAAAAAATAGTGGTCAGCTTAACTGCAGCTTTACAAACTATATATGAGATTGATTTGATTGATTTATACAATGATATTTAAGTTTTCTACAAAAATAAAGGCAGAAGAAAATTTGAAAAAAACTTCAAATGAATTATTTTGTTTTTACCTTAAACTAACTAACATCACAGTGACACCTTTCTAATGCAACTATCGGATCGATTTTCGACAAATTGAGCCTTGTTTTTGAATCTTTCTTGAATTTTCATAATCTGTTCTCTATGGCAGATTTGCTATCAAATGCAATTCATTCGTAGGATATCTCTTAGGGAGACCGTAAATGGTTTTTAGGCATTTGTTTTGAATTATTTGCAATTTGTTCAAATGCCATGAAGCACAATCGCTCCAGACTGCGCTGGCATGTAGCAAGGCACTGCGAATAATAGCCTTGTAGATCGACAACTTATTCTCCACATTAGGCTTTGATTAACGATTAAGAATAGGGTAGAAGTATGCGAGAAGCTTCAGGGACTTATCTACAGTCAGTTCAATATGATCTTTAAACGTAAGAGATTTGTCCAGCGTAATGCCTAGCGTCTTAATTTTAGTATTCCAGGGAATTTGCGAATTCAAGACAGTAACTTTATCAGTAGGAAGCCATTTACTAGCCCTTTTTTAGTAAAGAAGGCAGCTGTTGTTTTGCCGTCATTCAATTTGATTTTCCATGCCTTGCAGAAGTCAGACAATTGTTTACTAGCGGAATTTAGGCTTTTAAGAATGACCTTCGGATTCTTAGCAGACTTAAAAACTGAAGTATCATCGGCGAACATACCTTTTTCACAGGTCGAAATTTTTAAGTCAGATGTGTATACATTGAATAAAAGAGGACTGAGCACACTATCCTGTGGGACTCCTGCCAGGATGCTGATGTTTTTGGATGCGCTACCATTTACTGAAACAAAGAAGGATCTCCTCTGAAGAAAGGATTGTACCATTTTTTGGATGTACATGAGGCCCTTTTGCCAGACAGAATCGAAAGCTTTTTCTATGTCGAAGGTTAGCACTCCAGTGGATTTCTTACTCTTGAACGAGTGTTTGATCGCATTCGTTAGTCGCCTGAGTTGGTGATTGGACGAGTGACCTGTTCTAAATCCAAATTGCTCATCCGGAATAATGTCATTTGCAGAAAGATGGTCTTTAATTCTTTTAGGCATCATTCGTTCTAAAATTTTGCACAGAAACCTTAAAAGACTAATTGGTCTATAATTTTAAGCACTTGAGTGGTATTTTCCCGGTTTGGGAATTGGAACAACTTTCGCTATCAGCCAGTGATCTCGAAAGTAGCTAAGTTTGAAACATGCACGGTATATACGCATGAGTAGTATAACGCCTTTGAGAGGCAGATTCTTAATGAGAACATTATTTATTCCGTCGTCTCCAGGGCTTTCTTTAGCTTTTAACTTTCGAATAAAAATCAAATCAAATTTTTTTTTGAGTCAGGTCAACCCAAAACGACCCATTCCGATTCTTCCGATAATCGAACCCGGACCGTTGTATTCTTCAGTGAATACGAATAGCGATGACGTTATAGCGATAAGGTTATAGTTCTCTTCGCTGATGGCATTGGATTAGGAGTGTAGACATTTACCCTGGAACACTTTTAAAACAATTTCATGGTAGAAATTCAACGTTTTACATCATTTCTACTTCCATGTCAATACTCCCAAAATTTGAGTTGGGATAACGGTAGCTACTTTATGGAAACGTTGATACTCATGGAAAGTGACAGCAGGGGGGATTTGTGCTAGTTTTAATTTCGTCAAAACGCAGGAAAATTTTAATTTGTCATTAGAATGCAAGGCATTTAACGGCCATTCGTACACTGGACATCAGCCAAACCCAAATTAATGGCGAAATTTCAGGTTTTTTCCAATAAGTTTTTTTTCAATAGACCTCTAACCTTGTTAGGCGTTAACTAAATTCTAAGTTATAGATTTGTCTACTACAGAAAAGATGGTGATACTTTAGCAAAAAATTAGACGGAAAATTTAAAATCGCGTGGCGCCGGTTATTGCAGTCGATGCTGTGTCCCGGAAGTGTACAGGTCTTCACATCAATTTATATTGTAACCTCTTCTTAAAAGATGAGGATAATTTAAAATTGCAACAGCTTCAAATTAGCTTTTTTGATTGAATAAATTGATTAAATCAAACATCATAAAAATGCTACAAAATACAAACATAAGAATTCCTGAATTGATTTACTTTTAAAGCGTGTAAATTGAATTTTTCCATTCAATTCATGAAAATAAGAGCAGGCAAAATGATGCCATATGTTTTTACTTTGTGCGAATTGATGGTAAATTGGGTCTTTCATTCGTATCATCTTTGAATAAATATTCAAATGTTTCCAAATATCGGCATAGCATTTTACATACAAAATATGTCACAAAAGAAAATTCATTTATCGAACCCTAGTAATTTATCTACGTTGCACCATTAACGTTGCGACGACATTAAAATTGTAGTCTGTTCTCGCAAGTGTATCTATTTGAATATGACTGAAAAACGAACGAGCATACGTTTACATTTTCCTAAATGGTATATAATAGAAAATGCTTTTTACATTTGACGCGCAACTAACTCAATTTTCTCAAGGAACATTTTCTTTTCTTTTGACTAATTTTTTTTTTCTTTCATCTTGAATATGTATGAACGATGAGACTTTTCAAATGTATTACTCAAGGTATTTAATATTTGAAACGGATCTCTTCGTAGCTAGATTTTCATTTGTAGGGAGGAAAATTCAATTATGTTTAATGTTATTGTCGGTTCACTTTCTAATAAATAATTCATGATTCAATTAATCATTTCAAGTGACCGATTTTCTTTCACAAAAAAGAAAAGCTAACAACATTTTCTTTTGATTTATATTTTCAGTAAAATCTTGGTGCTGAAATGCAATCGACTGACCCAGGAGGACAAGCCAATCAGCCAGATCCTGCTAGTAAAGGGTCATGGCAAGCTGCAAAGGCGTGGATGATACGATGGAGAGGATCCAGACGTCTTGTCCTAGTCATTGTAGCTATTGCTTTACTTCTCGACAATATGCTATTGACCGTCGTCGGTAAGTTTCCTTTATTTTTGTTGCCACATTATTTTTCTTTGACTTTTGACTTATTGCTGATTAGTTACATTCAACGTTGACAAAAATACGTTTTTGATCGCAATAATATTTCATCTGTTGACTCAACATGGTTTGATTGTTGATACCAGAAAGGATGCTACATCTTAAGTGTGTAGCCATTCAAAAAGATTTTCCTTCCTTTTATGCATAATGTTCGTCCTTTATAACCATAAATAAGCATTGTGAAATTTCGACATTGACTCGAAGCCCTCCATGTAATGTATAGCAGATTGAAGTGGGTGAAATGTTTCATAAAACCACTTTTCGTATGTAACAAATCCAAGAAAAGATTTAGTTTTGCCACATAAAAAGAACAAAAGTAGATAAAATAAAGATTTTCAAACAGAGAGTGTAACAAAGAGAAAAATAAAAGTTTTTTTTCCTCTTTTCTAGGCAAAATAAGTTTTAAAGGAATTTCGGATGCTTTGTGCTATCGAAGTTTCGCAAAGAAAACTTTACTTTCGTTATAAACATTTGAAATGCACTCTCTTTTATATGCCTGTTGATTTCCTCTTGAGAAAGTCATGACTAGTTGAGGGGAATTAATATGGCTTTTCAATGTTCGTTCTTCTAATGGTTGATGCGGAAATGACTCTATGCGAAATTAGCGTATAATTGAAAAATTGCAAGCGGCTTTCCACATCATTTAACTGGCAAAATGAATTTTCGTGGAAATTTTCACTTATGCAATTATAACCAAAAGAAGTAAAATGGTCCAATGATTTTACCCCTCAATGAAACCAACTACCTACAACGACTTTTCTTTTTTTTTTCAATTTTTGACGACGTCACTTTGGCAATTTAATTATTTATGACATGATGGCTGATATTTTTGACATCTACATTGTTACGACAACGTATTTGACGACGCCTCAGATGCTACTTTGAAATTTCGAATTTTCTTTTCTTTTTTATATTTTTGACGACGCCATTTTGGCAATTATATCATTATGACATTTTTGTTTTTCTTTGACGATCTATGTCTTTGACATAGATTCATAAATTATTTATTCTTGTGACTTTCGTTATGTTGATTTTGACGTAATATTTTTGATGTTTTCTTACTTTTTGTTTGTAAATTTTTTGTAATTTTCCTTTTGTTCTATGTTAATGTTATTAATGTTATTTATATATTGTAACGTTTTCATGGTTTTTTAACGAGGGCTATGACAGCAGTCATAGTCACTCTTTTTCCATGTCAGCTAGAAAATAGTAGACAATAAAATTATTATCAATCAAACCTATTTGATTTGGTATCAAAATCAGTGATGCAAATGGGGATCCTTTCAAAGCATCAGAAACTCTAGCAAATAATTAACCAAATATTTTGATTAGCTGTATTCCTGTCAAAGTTTAACCCAACAATTAAATTTACTTTTCGATAAAGTTATTCTAGTCTTTATGCTATTTTATTCACTTTAACCTAAGAGTAAATTTAATTGTGTCGTTGAACGTTGAGAGACGTAAACGTATACAAAAGTTTTAAAGTCCGGAGGATTCTTTCTTCGCAACGAAATATATGTTGAAATGTACTATTTGAGGTTGTTTTACAACTGTAAAATTATAGAGTCACAACAAAAATCCTTTTTAAAAAGGAAACGTGACGCTGGTCCTCGTCCCTTCTTCCAAAACAAGTGATATCGATTGGGGTGACGCTTACAGCTTTGAAACGCAAAAAATGTTTTAATTTTTGATTTAAAAAATGCGTCACAAATGACGGACCTTCCAGTGTTATAGTTTTTCTGTTCTTTCAGCTTTCACAACGTAACAATTTGACTCTATGGGATATATGGCGTATTTTTGTACAGGAAATCAAATTTTTGCGTATGAAAGCTGAAAGCGTAGAAAAATTATTACAAGCTGTAAGCGTCACCTCAATCGATATCACTTGTTTTGGAAGAAGGGACGAGGACCTGCGTCACGTTTCCCTTTTAAAAAGGGTTTTTGTTGTGACATCAGTTTTTTTGGAAGTAGAATTTTTTTTTTTGACGAATTATACAGCATTTTCCAGCCAAACCGAAAAGCGGCTACTACTACTTTCATGGGCGAAAATGATCCCTTCAACTTCCTCTACAACATATCAAAACTTTTTTATGAGCCGCCGCCGCCAAACCCAAGCGCGACGGCTGCTGCTTCCATGGGCGAAAATGATCCCCTCAACTTCCTCTACAACATATCAAAAGGTTTTTTTTAGCCCTCGCCTATTTTCCGCCAGGCGGTCACCCTGATAAACTACTCTCCAAACCCAACAATTTTCCTTTTGACACCAAACCTCTATCTCAAACGCCCAACTAACTAACTAAGTAACGTAGGATATTTGCATTAACTTCGGCTTCTATGATTTTGTATGACAATTGACCATTTTCTAAAGGTCATATCTCCGGATCCAATTTGAGTAAAATATCGATTTTAACCAGAATTTTACGTAGAATCCGAAAAACTAGGGCTCAGGAAGATGCGACGCAAGGGAAAAAAGTCAAAATCTAGCTGTACATAATGGTTCCGAAGTCTACGAATAAATGTTTTCTAAATTTTTTGATCGTATGGGGACTTGCGTCACGGGCGCATCGCTACTGCGCGCCCATGATAACAAAGTAAGCAATGCAAATCTATACTTTATGGCGGCTGAGTTTATGGATCATGCATTTAATATGTGGTTTTTGCGTGATTTATATGACGAGCCTGGAACCGCAAGACAAGGTGAATTTTTATTTGATGTGTCAGAAAGCGGTCTCACCATCAAGCGTGATGACATTTTAATGCATTTATGCGCAGACTGACAAAAAACGTCACATTTCCTCACAGGATTGAGAGCGTAAATTAGGCTTGTTCTGCCCACTTTTGAACAAATACTTTTTGACCCAGCTGTCATTTTTGGCCCTGGATCGAAAAGTACTTTTTTGCCCAGTTGTATTTGCTTACTCCAGAAATTAAAAAAACACTTATCTCAAAATTATTTTAATTTATATTGATATCAACATTTTTAGAACGTTCAATAACAAAACAACATATCAACAATGAAAGATGAATGACGAACAGAAAATTCATGAATTCAGGCAACTATAATCTCAAATACATACAATATACTATGACCATTCACAAATTTTGAATTTAATTTTGTTGTTATAATTTGTTCGGAATGTGACTTTTTGTCCGTCTGCGCATAAAATCGTATATAACACACGGAGCAAAAGTTTTTAATTTCGACCACGGTGGCGAAAGATTCTTCAAGCTCCGCTTTGCTCCGCCCTCTGACCTTTTACCACCTGGGTCGAAATTAAAATCTTTTGCTCCTAGTGATATAATATACTATTTCATACCGATTTCTTAAAAATACATAGAATTTGACAAAAGAGCATTCGTGAAGATATGGGGAAGTTGTCATCTGACCTCGGTGTGATCTCTTACTGGGCTGGAGCGAATGGTTTGCTCCTCAATGCAGTGAAAACGAAGGCTGTACGATTTTCTAGCAACAAGTGGCCGGGGGATTTTCCGAAATTGAAGCTCAACGGGGTTACTATTGAGTACGATGACTCTGTTAAGTATCTTTGATTGATGTTAGGTAGTCATTTAAATTTTCGTTCGCGCGCACAGTATGTAGCAGCCAAGGCGATCGGAGGCCTGCTCTGCTTATGGGCTACCTCCCGCGACCCACTAGGCTTTTGCTGGTAAAATCTCTCCTTCTCCCGCATTTCAGTTATTGCTCGGCTGTGTTAGGTAGGATGAAGTCTTCGACTAAAGATATTCTAATGAAGGCATTCAAGGCGTGTGTGAGGTTCGTGTGTGGACTGGGCCGCTATGAGTCGATGATGACATTAACGCGATACTGGGATGTAACCTATTCAGTTACATTGATCACCTATGAGTGCCTATGCATAAAACTATTCTAACGAAGCAACCTAGTTATCTGTGGGACCTTCTGAGCCCTACCTATAATGTGCGAACTTTAAAGCTGTTTGTGCTGTTATAAGTATCGTATATTTTGTCTTCTGTATTGGCTTTAACTCTGAGTAACTTAATCTAGCTCATTTTTATTTTAAGATATTGGCTCTTATCGTAGTTAAGTCTGAGCAGTGCTCACTTAAATATTGAATTGTATTCTTTTGTACGCGTTAATATACGGGACATATGTAATTTAAAAGGCTGCGAGGCCTTACACATGTGATGATAATAAAGAAAGAAAGAAGAAGAACACAGCGCCACTTTTTTTGTAAACAAAATAACATTTTACTTCAAGTAGTGCATCGTTTCTGTTAATACAAGAAAATGAATTGTAGGGAAATGTGTTAAAATCTACTAAGGGTGGAGAATTACCAGGTCGTTTAATTCTTTTATCATCGGGTTTATGAATTGTTAGATCACGGCGTTCGCGGTGAAAATCAGGTTTCCATTGACCACATTCCACCATATTCCCACGGCAAACATCACAAGGAAAAGTAAAATGGTTAAGAAATTGACGTTAATTTTCACAAATTTGCCTTAACGACAATCGTTACGTTCACGTTGTACAAAACATTGTTTCGTTACACTTAAGTTTTTCGCAAGAATTTGTTCCTTGTCTGTCGACGTTCGTTGCTTTCTGATACATCACATAAAAATTCACGAGGATACCGCAATTATTTGGACAGTTTTCTCAAACAATAATTACATAATAATTATTACACACCTGCGGGAAAATGTGTTTATCTATAGGAGGAAGTTTGTTGAGGTTGAGGTCGCACGTGTTCAACAAAAGGGAATTAAGTAGCGAAACAAAGTTAGCTATTCACAGGTCAATATTCCGGCCGACGATTCTGTATGGTAGTGAGAGTTGGGTTGACTGCGGATATCTCGTGCATGACCTGGAGGTTTCTGATATGAGGGTTCGTAGGAATATAGCGAAGGTTAATAGGAGGGAGCAGTGGGATAATCATATAAGGAACGACGACATTAGGGAAAATTTAGGGATTTCGTCAGTGGAAGAGGCGGCAAGGGCCAGTCGTCTGCGCTGGTTCGGGCACGTTCAAAGGATGGGTAATAACAGGCTACCGAAAAGGATCTTGGATGCACAAGTCCCGGGTGTTAGGCCAAGGGGTAGACCAAGGAGAAGGTTAATCGATTCAATTAAATCAGATTTAGAAGTTAGGGGACTTTCTCTGGGCGAACAAACCATCTCCTTGGCGGGCGATAGGAGGACATGGAGGACGATAGTTCACCAATCTGGGGTTGCGGCAGAAAGACCTCACACCGGAAGGTACTAACGGTCTATAAAGTTTGATGATGATGATGATGATGATGGAAGTTTGTATCCTGAGCCGAAGGCAAGGGATATGAACCTCCTCGAGAATAATAGTATTTTATATATTGAGCGCTTAAACGCACTTTATTTGATCGAAAACAGAATACACATTCCGTTTGAATATAAACGCATCATCTATGTAACTTTACAGTGCTACTGTAAAACTTATATACTTTTACAGCTTATATTGGTGTATGTATATTTTAGGCGATGATGTTTATACACGAATTGCAGAGCCTTCTTTATATCGAGTTTTTCGCTCAAATAAAGTGCGTTTTGTATGTGCGAAACATAAAAACACATTTATTCATCGCAGTGCTTCTCTAGGGCGCTAAATAATACATTAATTGCTTGTGTCAAACTTTGTATTGTGAATTTGCTGCTTTGGTGAATAAAATAGCATATGCACTTGCGGGAAAATGTATTTATTTACTCAACTTCAGCTCGGGATGCAAACCTCCCTCTCGAAGTTAATAAAATTTCCTCGCAGGTGCATAATTTATTGTTTCTTGCAGAAACGGAAGTATTTTTATGCAATAAAGCAAAAAGGTAGCAAAACAAATTGTGACACAAAAATATAAGCGTCGCTAACGGAATTCGCTAATGAACTGTAAATTAGCGCGCTATTAGACATTTCCACGTATATAATTGCCAGTGCGTATATGAGTTGCCAGTGCGTTGGTTCGAAACTCAACCGCAGACGGATTTATTCCGATTGTTAGATTTGGGTCACATTTCCCTTTTAAGGGTTTTTGTTGTGATAGATTCACACGCTAATCGAGCAGAAGGCAAAATGAGCCCGAAATGAAATATTTTTATCACATATCATATTGATCTCGAAAGCTTTAGAACAATTCGTTAGTAAAACAATTCTAAGGAGTTATATCATACTTATTCCAGTAATCTCTTGATTGAAGTTAAAATTGTGTGTTTGACTTTACGGGAAACTCGTCGCTATTAGCTAGTAGTGGAAAAAAATTTTCGCTAATTGGACTTAGTGAGCGCTATTGGCGCTAGTCGCTAATAGCAGGATGTTTTGCATTTTAGCTCGCTACTAGCGACGACGGTGGTAGCGACGCTAATGATAGCGGCGCTACCCCAAGCCTGGACACAACACAGTGTATAATTTAAATTCCAAGACAAGCACTGCGGTGTATATTCTGAGCAACGATGAAATAAGGACTTCCGGCACCAAGACTGGTCCTTTGTCTAGTACCTGAACTTCTTATCTTATCTTCGTCTAGAACATTTCGCGAAGAAAAATTGCAACAAGCAAGAGTCTGCATTTGAAGCTGGGCAGCCTGGTGCCAAAAAAGTTTCTAAGACAATGTTGGAGTGGTAAACGGGTACATTATTATTCACTCGGTTCCAACTCGACCTAGTTGAGAATTTAAATAACCATAGAGAACGCAGCCTGGTGTCAGAAATCTTTGTGTCATCGAAACCGCAGTTTTACTAATATTATACGTCCCATTTGTTTGAACACAGCACTAGGCTGCTTACTCAGCATATTCTACTGTTAGCATAGAGGAGAGCAGCAGCCTGGTGCCGAATTGAAATTAAATATTCCTTATTGTCGTTACAATGATTTTAACAGATTTTCGGCACCAGAATGTCTTCTATAAGGCTACTAATACTTTTCAAGCACGCAGCCTGGTGCCGAGTCGGAACCAAGTGTACATTTATGTACTCGTTTCATCATCTAACAATGTCAAGGGATTTTTTGGTACCGGGCTGCCCTCTGGAATCGACCAGAGTAACCCCACCTTGACAAAAACTAAATTGTAAATCTAGAGCCGCAAGGTGCTTCTCTGAGCCAACAATTCTTTTGAACGACCGGTGACATCTTCAATTTTTTTTTTTGCATTTTCATAGATAAGAATAGTTAAAAATGTAAGGATGGACAAATTCAACCCAGTATTTCAACGACAGACGGAACAAAAATTTCTTTATATTCCGTACTGCTGCTTTCTCCGCAACATTGCCATAGCCTTCATTTGAAGCGTCTATGAAGGACGAAGCCAAAGTATCAGAATAAGAAATGTCTGTATTTTATTTGGTGCCGAAATGTCAACTGAATGTTCATATTTTTATTCTATCTGTGGAACCTTCCCAATTGGACACAATATCATGTCTCTGGGTTTTTTTTTTGCAGAGGTCTAATGAAGTGACAGAAAATACACGCACGTTTGAATGCAGTCCGCATATTCCGTCAATGCTATCTCTATGAGTTCTTTGAAAACGTTAAATATTTTGCATTCGATTCAATCGAGGAATAGCAACAGATATCGAGATGTCGGCTACGATGAATATAAATCACAGCAACTTCTATAAAACTTTTCCCATATTGCATTTCATTAATATTTCCACTGTTGCCACGAGACATCAATAAGATTCACTTAATTTTATTGCATATAAAATGCGTACGGAATGACATATTTACATACCAACCATATTCCAAACCAAAGTCATTTCTATCGTTCAGCCTTGCTGTGTTCCATTACTACCTCCTCAATCTCAATATCAAATGTATGCCAATATATACATTCAATCAATGTGTTTAACATTCTTTTTGATAGCACATTTACCATGTATACGGATGGGGTGGTGAATTTTATGTAGCTACTTAAATCCACGATCAAATTACACTGAACGAACACTTCTCATTCCAACCGTTTTGAAGTGCTCAAATTGGTATACCTCCATGCCATTTAGATGTTTGTATACGCCGTATACCCATTTTTTTCTTCTAAACCGAGGAATGACTAAAAGATAATGCCAATGAATGAAAATGAGATAAACATGAAAAAGGGGATAATTTATAGCGTCGACCACTTATCGAAATTGTTGTCTTAAAACTATCTGCGAAGTAGTCGTATACATAAAGTGGTGATGGTATATGGAGAGTTCACTAGAAAACCGCATAAGTAATTTTGTAGCCCACTTATAGATGAAAATGAAATCTCTTTTCCTCTATTTATCTATTTACACACATAATGTGAAACGTTTCTCTATGTTGTATTTGCACTAATACTCAAATGTACATGGAATGGATACGGTAAAGACGGAAAAACATACACAACTCATTCCCATCAAGTCCCTTTCAATTCTTTTATCGCATGATTTTTACCTTTATAACATCGAACATAACACAGCAAAACAGAAGTCATGTTTTATTTAACAAAAAAAAAAACTCATCCCTTGTGACCACGATCTATTCATCTTAACATCCATCGTTGTTTTATTTTATGTATCTTTTCGAACTTCGTCCATCTTCACAATGTTTTACCTTACGTTCTTTTCTTTTATACAATTCATATTGGATTGAATTGATTTTTATTCACCCCTCTGGAGAGTATAAGAAACAATATTAACAAGTCAGATGAATCTTTCCACAATGGCGATAAGATTAACTGTGAATGATTTTTTATTTAGTGCCCCATCCGTGCAATTTGATTTATGGAACACCATAAATATTTTGAGAGGGAATTTATGCAAAAAAGGGATGTATTACCAGTACACCCATTTATCTATTCCGTACACAGTCATTTGAAATGAGAAAAAAGGGCTCTCTGGACAGATTGATTTTTATTAGTTTTAAAATTTTGCATTTATTAGCGTCATTTTTTATTGGCTAATTTCGATCTCATTCAGTTATGTTATTGTCAGCAGAATTCGTGCCAATCGGGTAAAGTTATATAAAACATTTATTGTTTAAGGGCGTCGATTGCAAGAATCTTACGTGAGAATTCCGTTTCTGTACTTGTAGCGCGAGAATGGTTATCAGTGGCTGTTTGTTTGTTATGAAAGCGTAGTTTAAAAAATCGTAGAAGCGAGATTAGAAGTACCCTCATGCGCTTGAAATCGCTATCGTCGCATCGAATCTGTTATTGCGGTATCGTATGCGTGACCAGCGACTAGTTTTATCTTCTTAATAGAATTTATTGTTTTTACATTTAGGTATTAAGAAAATCTACGGATGCGTATCATAAATCCTTCTGTTCCACAGCAAGGTATTATTTATCGTATGTGTTTACAGATTCCTAGTACAAATATCACACAAGTTACAACAGCAAGGTAACTTTTGAGCGGCGAAATAGGGAATACGAAAACCAGCCTGGGATGCTGACGGGGAGGTGTTATCTAAAACTTCACAATTTTCTACTTTTTAACTTAACTCTTGAACCATACCTGCCGATACCGCCTGCAATCTGTGTTTTGGCGCTGAAGCGCATCTTTCCGATAACCACTTTAAATTGGGTCATGGCTCTGCTAGATACAGCCCGGAATCACATTTGGTGGAGGATAGTATTAGAGTATCCGGGTTCAATCCTGCTAGGTGAGATTCTGTATAGAATTTTTCTTCAATGTATAGCATGAAAGTAACGTTCCTAGGCACACCCAGGCTTCATAATATGGGTAGTTGTGAATTTGGTGCCGTAACGAATCGTATATAGAAGAATGACAAATATGACGTCACCCATATTCGTGAATTCTGTGTACAAATATCCGAGGGGTAAACTGCAATGGCAGATCGTGTCCCACCATTTCAATTTCACTTACACTCGTCTCTTTACATTTACGTATCCAATTACATAATTCCTAATTTTCCTACAAATCCTAATAATGGAATTTACTTACATTTAGGTGGCATTTACATAAATTTGCTGATATTTACGCAAATTTGCATGACATTTACGTAAACTTGTATGTCATTTGCACACATTTTGTCACCATTAACTACATTTACATAGTATTTACATGCAACTACTCACGGACGCTTGTAACTTACTTCTGTTTTCAGAAAAAGCGACTACTACCCTGTCCACGCACTGTTGGACAAATGGCTCAATGCATCTTGTATGGAAATGGAAAGAGGTTCAGGAAAACGTTAATTACTTAACGCCTTCCCAAAAATATATCCATGACTTTACTGACTCGAAAAATTCATTAAATTCTAAACAGTTCAGACAACTTGTTTATGTTGCACGGAGTAAGGACACCAATTGTATCTGCTCGCGAAAATGACCATTTTGTGTGGTGTCCGCAGTCCGTTCAACATCACCAAGTAGTCTACATTGTTGAGAGTTTAATGAAATTTTTGGTGTTTTGATGTTTTCCTGAACCTCTTTCGATTTCCATACAAAATGCATTGAGACATTAATTTGTCCAATCGTGCGTGGACATGGACAGGGTAGCATTCTATTGTCACGAAATTTCTTCTTTTAGCAGCAAAATTATTTTTCATCTTTCTTTTCTGCAGATTTAATATTTCTCGATGCAAATTTAATTTTTTTCTGGAATCAAGTTTATTCCTTTCACTCAGCAAAATTTGATGTTAAAATCAGCAAATTTTTAGCAGCAAACGTTTTTTAGCAACAGATTTTTGCTTCTTCATCAGTAAAATTAACTTTCCGTATCTTCAGATTTCATGACTCTCTGCTGAGGAAAAAACTAAGTAGCAAATAAAACACATGGTGAGAGACCGGCTTGCTTGGACTTATTGATAGTTACCATAACGCCGAAATGTGCCCGGACGTGTCGACGCTTGTTTTAGCGTTTACAAATTTTAGAACTTTTCGAGCATTAAATTTTATTGGTCTCTTGGTCTTGTTGTAATTCCTTATTTTCTTCCTTCTTATAACAACTAAACAATAACATAAAACAGAACATAACTTGAAGTTATTTGCGAAATGTATTATAGAATTTGAATTGTTTTTTTGACGAAAACTTAAGAAACCACGACAACGATTCGACTACACAACCGCTTCCGATTAGTTTCTTTTGTTCATAACTAAAAATCAATAAAGGGACATCTGACGATTATTTCTGGCAAAACCGACTGACCAGACTAGTTGAAGCCTTGAAATATATATGAGGGATTATTTTGAAACTTCGCCTCTGAGAATATTTATTCCTCTAATCCTGGTTAGGGCATGGTCCCACGAGTATAAAACCGCTCTCCAATCTTTGTTTATTAGGCAGTGGGAAGCATTCGAAAGTCAACAAATGATATTTTTCTTACATAAATTGCTCCGATAGCTAGTTTGAGTGCCTGTTCCATGTAGATTCGAGCCAAATATGATTTTACTCGTTGTCCCACCGAAAACTTGTCATTACATGTAAATGTGCACCCCACGGAAATTATTCATTACATGTCATTCATTACATGCTATTCATTACATGTAGCCCCCACCGGAAACTTCTCATTACATATATATCTGCATGTAATGACGCGTTTTCGGTTGGGATGCTGAATAAGTCATCTATTCTGGATAATTTCGTGACACTCGCAAACTCATTCGTGTATTTTTAAGCAACTCGCTTTAAAAACTGTTTTTTGACTCTTGTAGTTGTATACCTCGCCTTTGGCTCGGGATACAAACTCTACACTCGTCAAAAAACAGTTTTCAGCACTCTCTTGAGTTTGGCTCATTTCACAAAATTAATTCCTCATGTAATGACTTATTTCCGCATCCCCCACTGTAATCTTCTATTTCGTGTGTGAAAAAAAAATCTTTGAAATCATTCATTCATGCAATGCGGACCTTATACAATAGTTATTGCGCGTAATATCGCCTAATTGAATTCACATACAAAAAAAAACAAGAAAATAATTACAAAAATTAAAAAAAAAAAAAATTTCAAGTTGAAACAAAAAAAGAAAAAAAAAATATTTGAAGTTGAAACAGACTAGCATGGCGTCATTAGGATCAAACACAGATTGAACTCGCAAAGCTAAACGAAAAGGCACTTAATCTTACTCCAGCGGTTATCACATGGATAGTGTGTGGTAGTGGTGGTTTTGCACATATTTACAAGCATTTACCGGCACTTACACCCATTTACTTGCATTTACATGTGATTTTTACGTATTTTCAGAGAATTTACATATACATGCCCACAAATTTCAATTTTACTTTATAGACCTATTGACATTTTCATTTTTCCTAATATTTCCTAATGGGACATTTACACGCCATTTACGTAAATAAAAACAGAGACTGTCCAACCATTTACAATTGCAGTTTACCCCTCGCAAATATCTGAGTCTGACTTTGGACGGAGATATAATTAGCATCCTAACAGTAGAATGCAAGCTACCGTTAAGCGTGGCTCGGAATTCACGTTAAGCATGTGTTCCTAAAATGCGTGCCGTAGTACATCAAAGATGGAACTAGATTTGAGTGCAATTTTCCACTGACACAGTAAAAACTTCGGTAACGAAAAGATCACAAACATTGCGAAAGTAGTAGAATAAAATGATCTACGGAATGAACGGGCAAATTGATGTTCTCTGTAACGTCGAGATGCGCTTGTGACTTAGAAGAGGCAACAGGCGTTAACGGTGATTGCTGGTGTAACCACCAAATGTTGTCAAACTAGGACCTTTCACTCCTGGAGGAAAGTGGATGATTTACATGTCTATCGGATGACCGGAAAGGAAAAAGGGATCTCCAGATCGTCCCAATTTGACTCAGGAATTCAAGCAGGGAGACTCTCTGGTCTGCCTTGGGAAATACTTCGGAAGCTACCTTTGAAAACATTTTTGGAACTAATTTGTCTTCTATACACGATCTAAAACTCGAGAAAGCGGGGGTTGGCAGATAATAGTATTGAAAGTTTCCAAGCATTTTGTGAGGATGTTCAAGGATCTTCTGAGAATTTTCAGAGTATTTCCAGAGATTTTCTGAGGAATTTAAAATATTTCGAGTAAAGAAAGGATTTTTAATGATTTTCTCTGTTCCGACTGCACTTCGACTTAAGCACTTCTTCCATTTACGCAATTGTTTTTTGTATGAGAAAGCAGACCCTGAATATTTCCTTTCAACAGATCAATGATAAAGAAGCATCAATCGCTCGAAAGCGATCAACTAAGCGACGCACACTTCTCAATATGTCGATTAAAGCTAGACAAAAGTTTCCAAAAACAAAGCTTCATTTTTGCAAGCTTGCTCACTCAAAATCACTTGCAACATACCGAAACCTTCTTTGAGAATTCTGCAGTTTGAGGAATGCAATTCTTGGAAAAAATGCGGTTTTTTTGTCCTGGCGTCCAAGCAAATTTGATTTCGTATAATTTCATAACATGAAAATCGCTGATATTAGAAACGCAAAAATGCAAATTCAATCTTCACCCAATTTCAAAATGTAATTTATAAGATCGGACTTAGAGGTTGGAAAATAAATTGGCTTAAAGCATCTATTAGGTAATTAAACGACCAACACATTCAAATCCGTGTTATTATGTGTTCCATCACAAGCGGAAGAAGATTTTAAATAGAAATAAAAAATGTGATGAGCACAACTTGGCATGAAATATTGAGTTTCATTTTTAGTTCAATTATGGAAACGTAAAATTCAAAACTCGGAGCAATATGAACTTGAACAATGAGCTGAAATTTACAGCTTCACTCTGTCTAATTAAATTGGGTCAGATTTTACTCTCTACGTTATAATTACAGAAAATTCAATTAACTGAAGCAATCTTGTTAGTTCGACACTGGATATTTTAGCAAATCAAGTTGTGCACGCTCGAAGACGACACTAATATTTCTCGGTATTATTTTCCTCTCAAGTCCATTTTACCTAAACTAACTCAATATTTAAGGTAATTATACTCGTCCTAGAATGTACACTGAATTGTCTACTAATGGACAAGCGATTGCAATTTTCCATCTTAAATGAACGACAAATTTAATTGCCTATCATCACCACCGTTTCATTTTACATAGAGTACACCCAAGTTAATGCAATCTAGACGCTACGTAATTTATATCACATCGTCTGTGAGGTACGGCATATGTATACATCACACAATTTACCATGAAAATTATTTAAGTGTAATTGAAACACAACCCTTTTATTTACTCAAGTTCATTTTCAAAAGTTTACCAAGTTATACACTCTCCATATCTTGGGAAAATCAGCACAGCCAGAAGTATACCGGTTAACTTGAAGCCACATAGCCTTTCATCTTTCACGTTTGTTTCGAATTGAACCGAATAAATCAAGTTATGAAATTCAATTTACAGTGCCCATAATACCCGAGTTTCTTTACGACATCAACCATCCGGATGCACCTTTAGATAGTTTTCCTAGAACACCTTTAACTACACCGACACCATTAAGTGATTCAAGACCCACTGATGGTTCCGAAACTACAACGTTATCAGCAGGTATGTACAACTACCATTGGCTTTAATTTATCGTTGATTAACTACACTGATTACTTCAATCGTATAGAGAACGCGAGCTATTATGCGGAATTAGAGGAACGACATAAAGAGTTGGTAGGTGAAACTGTAGAAGTTGGACTAATGTTTGCATCAAAGGCATTCGTACAACTTTTAGCTAATCCAATCGTCGGACCATTGACTCACAAGTAAGTGTTTGACTGCTTAGTGGAGCTGAAGCCTTAGTGGGATCCCCTAAAAATTTCTTTGCACCCCCATACTACGAAAGTGAAATGTTTATTCACACACAACTACGGAGATTTCCTAAATTGCACTCTCCGTAGTTTTTTCTGGCACCTTACAGAATGCAATTCTGACATGTATTCTATCTATCCTACCCCGGGTATACCGCTGTTTTTCTTCTGGTTCATTTCGGTTTTTGAAAGAAGAAAGTGTTTAGGTGGGACAAGGCCTTCAACAGTGTGTAATCTAGCTCCCCACAGGAGGTGACCAGTGGACGGCATGCAATCTTTAGTCAGCGTCAACCCGCCAGCGACCCTCATAAATGAATTGATGAAGAAATACGTCTATAACATCCAGTTGAGAAAGAAAAAAATTATCTGGGCCGCTCAGCTCCACAACATCGTTTGAAAGAATTTGCAATTATTCAACTAAACACCAATTTTTTTTCTACTTAGAATCGGTTACAGCATTCCAATGTTTGCTGGTTTCATTATCATGTTCATGTCAACTCTAAGTAAGTTTAAGTTTCTAATTTTGGAAGTTTGTCTAACAACAAAAAAATCGTAAAATCTTTCAGTTTTCGCCTTTGGCCGTTCGTACTGGGTCCTTTTCGTTGCTCGAGCACTTCAAGGTATTGGTTCCTCTTGTTCATCCGTATCCGGAATGGGAATGTTAGCTGACCGTTACACAGACGACAAAGTACCACTTTCCACTTAGCACAACTTTACATTAGAAAACGTTTTTGATTTAAGTTGATTTCAGGAACGAGGCAATGCAATGGGAATTGCATTAGGCGGTTTAGCTTTAGGTGTTCTGATCGGACCACCGTTTGGTGGAATTATGTATGAGTTTGTGGGAAAATCTGCACCTTTCCTTATATTATCCGCCCTAGCTCTTGGCGATGGTGTTCTACAATTGTTTATGCTTCAACCATCCATTGTCCACCAAGAATCCGAACCACCATCATTGAAAGCCTTAATATGCGATCCATACATTTTAATTGCTGCTGGTGTGTGACGAAATTGTCCTTTCTGTTTGATCCCATTGTCGAGGTCTAACCTTTATTTTGAAATTAAGGTGCCATTACATTTGCCAACATGGGTATTGCGATGTTGGAGCCTTCGTTACCGATTTGGATGATGGACAATATGGGTTCTAGTCGATGGGAACAAGGTGTTACATTTTTACCAGCTTCAATCAGTTACTTGATTGGTACCAATTTGTTCGGACCGCTTGGACACAGAATCGGCAGATGGCTTGCCGCGTTATTAGGTTTAGTTATTATAGGGCTGTGCTTGTTATTGGTAAGTAAAATTTTCAATTTTCAAAACTTTTTTCAGTAATAATTGAAAATTTTCTTACAGATTCCAATGGCTACATCAATCAACCATCTGATCATACCGAATGCTGGTCTAGGATTTGCCATTGGTATGGTTGATTCGTGCATGATGCCGGAATTAGGATATTTAGTTGACATTCGGCACTCTGCAGTTTACGGCAGTGTCTATGCGCTGGGTGACGTGGCATTCTGTCTAGGTTTTGCTATTGGACCAGCTTTAAGGTAACATTTTCCGTTATTCTTTCAGAATTCAAATTAGAAAACAAAAATGAATCTTCCTTTTCCTATTTTTGGTCCGTTTCTTCAAACTCCCTGTTCTCATCAGATGCCGAAGAGAAACCGTCCCATCTGAACGCGTTTTTCTTCACACCCTCCCAACGTCCCAGCTATCCAAAAAAATCTTGTACATATTGTGAACAACCTTTTTAATTGAAATTGAGGTGTTAGGGGGTACTCATTAATGACGTTACGCTCACTCTGGGAGAGAGATAATACTGAGAAACATGATCCATTTTCCTTATCGGATAAGAGGAATCAAAACTCTGAAAAATAAAATCACGTCATTTGTGAACAGTCACTTAGAGCTCCAAGATGCCATGACTTTCGTTGCATTGTTATTCACACGAACGAACGATTCACACTCCATTTCCAAAGCCCTAATTTGCCGTCTTAAATAGTAGTTTTTGATACAAGTTACGTATGAAGGTAGATTAACGCACTGGATGTGAGACACGAGCCGACGGCGAGTTTGGCTACACATCATGTCAGAGCCTAAAATAACATATATTGGAGGAGGAAAAGTGCACCGGACGCCCACTGACGTCCTCCAAAGCACTTCTCGTCCTCCCCAAGGTCTTTTTAGAAAATCTACACGGATGTCGATGAATGTGGAGCATGGAGCATGCGTGGTGCTTTCTCAGTAGCGTGAGGGTGAGTTAACTATATCGTAGAACAAGTATACTGTGACAATTGAACTGTATCGCAACGGTTACTTAGCTATTGTATCGAAACGTCATCTTTTGACCGTCTGTGCAAAAAGTGTAGTATGATACCGAGAAGTTTTTCGACCGAAAAAACGGATAACGGGAAATCCACTTGAACGGGAAGCGAAAACGTACAGGAAAAAAATTGTCAGGAAAAAAATTACAATTAAGAGGTCAGAAAGACAAAAGGAAGAAGAGGTTTTGCTTGCAAAGAAAATAGCTGAAAAATGAGAACGCGGAAATGATTTATAAATGGGAAATGGCTGTGAAACGGGAAATTACTGAAAAACGAGAAATGATTCAGAAACGTGAAGTGCCTTCTCCACACTGTGCTTGATTTCGAAATCTTAAAAAATTACGCTCGCTGCGGTCACGCTTTTTTACTTCTCCACACTGCTTTGGAGAAATTTGACTCTATTTACCACGAAATTGATTTCGAATATCGGAAATAAAACATTGTTTACACACGCGCTGAATAGAAGCGATACAAGGGTTTTCATAATTTATTTTAAAGTTGCGCCTTTCTTAAAAATTACGCACTTTCTGTGAAAGTCCTCCCTAGTGAAAATTGCCTACTTTAGGCTCTGGGGTGTGGCTTCGTTTAGGCGCGAAGGCTCTTAGAAGGCGCCATATAAAGCCCATATGTGTTTGTGTGTGTAATGTGTATGGTAGCACATTTTGTATGAGACAAGGTTGGGTGTTCGAGGTAGAGATTTGGTGTCAAAGGGAAAGTTGTTGGGTTGGGTGTGTAGTGTATCGGGTTGACCGCCAAAATGGCGGAAAATACACGGGAGCTCAAAAAACTTGATAGGATCATTTCCGCCCATGGAAGTAGTAGCCGCCGCGCTTCGATTTGGCGGCGGCGCACAGTGCGGAATATGTCAATATATGTGGGCACGTAAAATAACACATATTGAAGGAGGAAGATGGAATCGGACGCCTGAAGTCCTCCAACGCCTGAAGTCCTCCAACGCCCTTTCCGTCCTCCTGAGCCTCTTTTTACAAATTCTATACAGATATCGATGAAGAATACAAAAATCGCGACACCAATAGGGTGGGTTCACTATATTGTAGAACAAGTAACCTGAAAACTGTACAGCGACGATTAGTTATTAGGTAGCGATTGCTACTTAATGTTTTCACCCTTGCTGTCCGTCCGTCTGTGCACCCTTCTCCAGCAATCACCGATGATTTACCGTGTAATTACCGATAATTCACTGTGGAATCACCATGTGAATCATCTGTGATCCCAATGTAAATCATCGGTGAATACACTGTGAATCGTCGGTGATGAATTGCAAAATAGTAATTTTTGATACAAGTTACGTATGAAGGTAGTTTAACGCACTAGATGTGAGATTGCCGATACGAGCCGTAACGTGTATCAAACAACGTTTTTTGCAATTCACCGACAAAAACGAGATTTTCCTTTAATATAAAAATTCAATTCAAGTGGTGCGTGCGTAAAAAAACCTTCATCGCACTAGTGTGAAAAAAAACGTCATCGCACTAGTGCGGCAAAATGACTTCATGCAACACCGAAATGACGCACGAAAAAACAAGTTTTTGTCGGTGAATTGCAAAAAGTACTATTTGCTCGTATATGACGTTGTCCTATAAGAATTTTCTCGTATAACACTTTTTCCCTAATCGCCATACTGTACTCAGCACGCTCCGTAGTCGAGCTGTAAGAATTTCTTTTATCCGTTATGAAATCTTCTATACTATTTGAGAGAAAAAGAATTTTCAATGAAATTTAATCACAACAAAAACCCTTTTAAAAGGGAAATGTGACGCAAGTCCTTCTTCCTCCTTCCAAAACAACTGATATCAATTTGGGGTGACGCTTAAAGCTTTGAAACGCAAAAATTCTTTTGGAATGTTTTCATTTTTGATTAAAAAAATGCGTCACAAATGCCGGACCCACCAATGTAATAATTTTTCTACGCTTTCAGCTGTCATACGCAAAAATTTGATTTCCTGTTCAAAAATACGCCATACATAATGACAAATTTTTGCGTTGTGAAAGCTGAAAGAACAGAAAAACTATAACATTGGGGGTCCGGCATTTGTGACGCATTTTTTTAATCAAAAATGAAAACATTCCAAAAGAATTTTTGCGTTTCAAAGCTTTAAGCGTCACCCCAAATTGATATCAGTTGTTTTGGAAGGAGGAAGAAGGACTTGCGTCACATTTGCCTTTTACAAGGGTT
>CM055403.1:12769637-12792030 GCA_029228625.1 Pseudolycoriella hygida | reverse complement strand
GAGCCCTGGCGCCCAAACGAGGCCGGTACCCCCCTTTTTTTAAATCTCATATGGCGTAGAATGCCCAGCCGAAGGTCCCTGCAAAATTTCAAGAAAAGATATCGAGCCGTTTTCGAGAAAACTCCAAAAAAGTGGGTTTTCATACAAATGGCTCTGGAACTAAGTAACTAACTAAGTAACTAAGTAACTAAGTAACTAACGTAGGATATTTCCATTAACTTTTGTTTCTATGAAAGTGCACATTTTGTATGGAAAATGACGATTTTCTAAAGGTCATATATCCGGATCCACTGGACCGATTTTAATGAGTGAAAAGACATTTCGCCTTAGAATTTTCCGTAGAATCCAGTAAAAATATTTTCCGGGGGGTACGTCGCAAGGGGGGGGGGGAAGTCAAAACTTAGCTGTATATATAGTTCCGAAGTCTACGAAAAAATTTTTTCCGAATTTTTTGTTCGTATGGGGACTTGCGCCACGGGCGCATCGCTTCCGCGCGCCCATGATTCTTTCGCTGGCTTGAACTTGTTGTAAAATATATTTTACTTCAAATGTTTGTCCCTGCTCTCGTCTTGTCCCCGTTTTCTTTAACTTATTTCTCTTCACCTTTAGAAATTACTGACTGTTTCTCACATTTTACTGAATGAATTCTTACATTTACACTGCAGTAGTTGCATCAATAAAATCAACCTTAGGACTTTGTTTATTCTATAAAGTTGTTTCCCATTTATAAACTCAACTCCTCGTTCACCTTTTCCCCATTCGAATAAACAACATTCTCATCCAATATTTTTGTTTCCTTTCAAATTTCCTCAAACACTGCATTCATGGTCTTTTACATTGTAAATTGAAAACTTTAACATTTCGTACAGTGGAACATTGGTAAACAGCATTGGCTTCGAGTGGATGTTGGTAGGAATTTCAGTTCTATGTTTTTTGTATGCCCCACTATTGACACTACTACGTGCACCACCAACAAAAGAAGAGAAGAAGGTAGGTGGCATTGACAATATGGGAATGACGCCTGACATAAGTAACGATGTTGTTGCTGTTGAAAAGGGGGATAGCAATGGCACAGCGGAGAATTGTGTCACCAAATTGTAGTTTTTATTTATTTAATTTTTTTTTGTATGTCAGTGTGAGCTATAGATACTAGTATGTATGCTGGAATACTTACTTCTATTTAATTATTTTTTTAATGACTCCTCGGTATGTGAATGTAAAGCTTTTTTTTAACGAAACTCGAATTTAGACGTTATTGATTTGTAATCGATATAAGAGTGTGATAAAATTAGTAGAGAGATCTTTTTTTAAAGATTTAAGTTAGCTTTAAAATCTGATGTTCCGCTGGATCGACGAAAATCGGGATGCACGAAGTATACGAATTTTTTTCATTCTTATTCATTCACGAATCCGATTTCATTCTTTCTCTCCCTCTCCCTTTCTCTCCCTCTTCCTTTCTCTCCCTCTCCCTTTCTCTCCCTCTCCCTTTCTCTCCCTCTGCCTTTCTGGGTTATTTCTATAGTCCGAAATTCTTACTGTTGATTCACAATATTCGATGCGACAGGGACAAACGCGAATTTTTGTTCTTGGACATTAGAACAAAAGAATAAATTTCGCATCGCATTGTGAAACAAGAGTTTTGTCGTCGTTTTTGAAAACGTAATGCGGTTGAATGAAATACCCAAATTAACTTACATTGAGAGACAGAGATGGAGATTGTTTTGAAAACGTTACGATAAAGACGAGAGAGGATGGATGAATTATATCATGCATTCAACTTGAACTCGGATTAACGAATGAAAACACATTTTTCGTACTTCGGTCAACCCGATTTCCGGTCGAACTTTATTGGTAAAATCTGACCTGCCTAACTTTTTTTTTAAAAATTTTTATTGTTTTTCAAATTCAAATTGTTTATTATTTTGCCTAACGAAACCTATTGACTAGCATGGAATTTTGTGCATATAATTACATATAGTAAAAACAATTATTTTATGATTTTAAATAAAACATTTTGAGCGCCAATTTAATTTGTTTATGATTTTTGTATGTGTTTTGCTATTAGTTGCGTTCTTGAATTCTTGTAGCTTCATTTATAGATGTTATTGCACTGACGACTCGTCTTGCCCTCTAATTTCTAACTTTGAAGTTCTATTCGTACATTTGCCACATTTATCCACAATAAATTGAACTTTTTCAACAGATTCAGATCACCTGACCGAAAAGTCAATTTGTGATTCGTTTAAGAGAAATTTAAAAATTTTTAGCCAAATTGAAAGAAAGTTACTGTGGAAATATGTAGAATTTACGCCATGTGTGCACCCGGAGGGTCCCGGACTCTTTAGATTTAAAACTTTTAAATCTGAGGAGTACGGGACTCTTGGATTGCACCATCAGGTGGTACGTCCATATAATCGACATGTGGTCCCCAAAATTTTTGAAAATATCTTATTCATACATTATGCACCGAGAGCACTACTTTTCATCGATCGTTTTGGTCCGGAAAGCAACGAAATGCAGGCCTCTGAAATAAGTGTGTGTCCTAGTGCGGAAAAGTGATTCCTAGGACGGAAAAGGAATGTCATCGGAATTTTATGTGCTCGAAGACGGTTCCCGATTAGAATACACACATAGAAAATGCTCACTTTCCGTCCTAGTGATTCAAATTACTATTGCATCTCAGATTCCGCACAATTTTTAAGGCTTAACGGACTTCGTCAATTTCTCAAATAGGCTGCCATCCTTTATGTCACCGCTTAAGAGTTAATTTGCGAAATGTTCGACCAACTGAAATTGAAGCCATTTCCGATTTTGATGAGTGATGGCTCGTTGGGTCACCGCTAAAAATTCGTGGAACAACTTTTTAGTTTCAGCTGGGTAACCCTAGATGTATGTGCATGTCACAGAGCAAGCAAATATAAAAAAAGTTGAATAACTTCCGTAAAAACTGATCGAAACTTTTGATCTTGTGGTGCAATATAGTAGCCAAAATGGTGCATAAAGTGTGTGCTAAGACAAAATGATGAAATGTCATGTTGCGGTAGTGGGGACAGAATTTATGTCACCCTTTTTTGAGCAGCTCGGAATTCCTTGGACAGCGCGGGCCACTAAAATCTTCACAACAGAATTAAAGTGTACTATCTAGCCGACGAGTCAGCAGTATTAGATCTCGGGCCCGCTCTGTCCAAGAAGTTAGTGATCATTACTCACTCCAAAGCTCAAGCTTAATAACTATTTCTTTCCTAAATTGACCAAAATTTAAAATAACAACGTCCTACCTGGTACCGTACCCGACACCTTCCATATGAAGAATCTGAGTTTTGTTAAGGTAAATCGATGGAAAAACAAGATTTTCAAAGGTAATTCACTGTTTTCTTTATTCTTCTCCATCAAATCCGAAGAAGTCTCCTTCCTCATCGTTGATTGCATAATCGGAAATTTCATATACCCAATACTATGTGGTCACGCATGCGTTCAGCAATTTGCTCTGCAGATAACTTTACTTTGGCATTTCAAAAAAGTGCTTTTGATTTTCAGTTAGTCTTTGTACTCGACGTTCTTTTCGAGCCCAACCAAAATAAGGTTATCTGCAGAGCAAATGGCTGAACGCATGCGTGACCACATGACCAATGGAGAGTATACTCTAGAGAAGGAATCGTCACAAGAAAAATAATTATTTTTCTTGTGACGAGTACCTAGAACCAAGTCAAATTCGCAACATTATAAGTAGAATCGGTGAAAAGCATGTCAGAACACAACAAATTACCATTGTGTCAAAAGACGATGGTATAGCCCAAGAATTGAATGAAATTTGCGACTATACAATCAACGATGAAGAAGGTGACTTTCGTCGTCTTGAAAAAAAATTTCTGAAATGTAAAAAAAAATCATTTTCGCGTAACACAAATATTGATTAGCATATGACGGACGACTGAACGTTATATATATGTATTGCCGTGTTACGCCTAAACTACACATCATTGGACTTTATTATTAACTGTAAAGCGCTCGTAGAATCTTGCGATTCTATTGCAATTGCAATGCAAGTTTCCCAAAAATTCTGTGAGACGGTAGTACACAGTCAAAAAAGGGGATGAACCTTTTCCAAAACGACGACGTAAGTGAAAATCCTCGTAAGTGCACGTTCACTGTGACTTCGGCAAATATATAAATAGAGAGTTTGACTAACTTTTCCGATGCAGGGAATTGTAAAGTACAGCCAGTGCCGGCCTGGCCCTATGGGCGCTCGGGCGGCGCAGCGCCCGCAGGGCTTTTTGCCCGACCCGGGTGGTAGCCCAGCCGGGCCTTTTGGATTCTTTTGTATATGCAAAGATTATATACTTCAAAAACATAGCCAAGGCAATTCGATAAGCAAAGAGACCTGTGAGTGTCAGAACAACTGTTACAAACTCTCACTGTACATATAATAAAACAAACGCTAAACTTCCATAGAGTATCGAGAAATGCTTTGCAATTTTATTGACCAAAAAGTTTCACCAGCCTTCAAAAAGTCACGTTTTCGACTATTTTTTCGATCCTTTGGGACTACCTTTCGGGGAAAACATACTTTTGGAAATCGGTCAAGATTGACTCGAGTTATCGTGTCGACAGACAGACGGACGAACAAATTTTTTCATGCAGATTCGGAGAACGTTAAGTCCCTTGGGCCCGGGCGGTCATTTTGGGCTGTGGTTGAAAATAAGAAAAACGAATCCCAATTTCCGAAATTTTCGCCTGTGGCGTTTTAATTTAAAAACTACCGAAAAGCCTAAAAATTGTCGCCTATGGCGTTATGAGAAATCAATCAATTATTGAAATTCTTACATAAAGGCTCGCTACAATCAAAAAATTGCGTCTGCTGCAATTAGGCGTTCTTCGATTTACCTAGAGGACGAGTGAAGGCAGTCCAAAATTTTCTAATGCAGCGCTTTACATGATAACCTTATCTGAACACCACAATTAAAAAAAAATCGCCTGCGGCGCTAAACTCAAACAAAAGTTGCTGGCTTCTGACTTCATTGAATTACAAAAAGCGCTACAATATTCGCCCGTAGGGCCTTTTGGTAGCCAGGCCGGCACTGAGTACGGCACAGTTGTACTGTGTAGCAGTGAAAGATTGTTCAGCTTTTCTGAACATATTTTTCGGTTCGACGATTTTCGCAAAAATTTTCTTATTTTTTTAATTATTGTAATGAAAACTTTGTGCCATTAGCGAAGATTAGCGCTCACTATTAGCGTGATAGTTTTGGCGCTAATATTTTTGACTAGCGAGCCCAACCTTGCTAGCACTGCTGAATCGTCGGCTAGATAGTCCACTTTAATTCTGTTGTGAAGATTTTAGTAGCCCGCGCTGTCCAAGGAATTCCGAGCTGCTCAAAAAAGGGTCATTTTTTGACATAAATTCTGTTGCCACGTTTACAACACAACCTTTCATTTTAGCATTCATTTTGAGCAACGTTTTGGCCACCATATTGCAACACAAGATCAAAAGATTCGATCAGTTTTTACGGAAATTATTCAACTTTCTTTATATTTGCTTGCTCTGAGATATGCACATTCATCTAGGGTCACATAGCCGAAACCAACAACTATTGAGCATGAATTTTTAGCGGTGATCCAATGATTCCAACGACCCATCACTTATCAGAATCGGAGATGGCTTCAATTTCAATTTTATGTATGCATTAGAAAAAATCAATTTGGTGTAGACGAGTGTGCCAAAGTCATTAAAGCGAGGATCCTACAAAAAAGTTCAGTTTCCACATGAACTAGGAGTGAAAATTGGGTTTTCATTGGCTAATAAAATAAAAAAAGACATGTAGTAGAGGCATAAAATAGTTCATTTCACAGTAGAATTGTGCCGTTTGAACCAGTGGTTAATATCGATACCCTGATTATAAAACAATAACCAGACCATTCAAAACACCCCCCTTTCATCCCCCACCCCATTTTAAAGTTTGCAACGGTTCCTTCAGCTCCTTCGTGTCCCTCTTGCTCCATACCACCGAATTCAAGATGGTATTCAAGCCAGTCCAAGAGAGTATGGAACAGGTTTCATGGCTTTCGGCAGAGCTAGAAACGAGGTGACTCGTTTCAATCTTGTTGACGAGCGATCGTGCTCGGATAAGAGGCAAATTTTTCAATTAAACTCTTATAAACGTTTTTGCACCTACAGAGGAAAGGGACAACGAAGTAAAGGAGCTATTTTACGAGAAACTTGTGGATTGTATATGATTGGAGCACCGAAACGAGACTTTAAAATTGCGCTTGGAGGTTTAAATGCTAAGATAGGCCACGAATTTCGGCCTACTGACATGGAATTTAAAATTTTCAGCAGGCTATAATAAGTTAGCGTTGTTTATGTTCAGCTCTGATCCAAAGTATACGAACTTATTGACCATTTTGAATGTATATGTGTCGATCGTTACGTTATCTTCCTGATATCGATTCATAGGTGGGATGATCATGTATTCCGTTCCACACTCCAATTTGTCACCTTTTTTGTATATTTGACAAAGTATGCTGGTCTTCAACTCTTCCGGTAACTCCTCGTCATTCCACCTCCCCCGCAAAAGGAGAAAACAAAAAGAATTAGACAAAAAACGCTTAGAAAACACAGTTCTGAGTAGTGGACTCTCTGGATGAGGAGTATTTTCGAGGAATAAGTGAAATTCCCTATCCCATCAGAGTTTTCAGACATGTCTTATCATTGTATCACAGCAAATAAATTATTTCCTAAGTTGTTTGCATATGACATTATTTTACATTTTTCAGAAGACTTTGGTCTTGTCGTGGAAAATTGCTCCTACAGGCTTGCCCTCCTCAGATGGAAAATTGCAATGTTTAGCAAAGTTATGGGAAATTGAACAGAGAACAAGCCCTTTTAACACAATTTTATTACAAAACCTTTAGTTTGAAAGTTTTTTAATTTAAAGTGTAAATAAAAAATGACTTTTGTGGAAAAGTGAGGAAAACTACCCGGAAAATGGGAAAATCAGAGAATCTTAAGAACTAAAAAAACTTGGGACCTTCTTCTTTCATTTGAGCCATCTTTTGCTGAAAATGGTTTAGAGTCGCCTCACAGCAATTCGCCGAAGTTACCTCTGCAACGAAAATTTTAAAATGGGGTGGGGGATGAAGGGAAGGTGTTTTTAAAGGTCTGTTAATTGTGTTAAAATCAGGGTGTAGATAATAACGTCTGGTCCAAACGGCACAATTCTACTATGAGGTGAACTATTTTGATGGTTTTTGTTCTACAAAAACCTCTACTAATGGGGAAACGAAGGATACGTTTACACTCGTCGCAAAATAACTTTCCACGCCGATTTCTCTGAGAGTTTCTTCATTCAAACAATAGAATGATTTCGGCATGAGATATTTATTTATGTAATATTTTCTCATATCTCATTATACTCGCGCTATAACAAAATAAATCAACTTGTGTCGGGTATGAAAAAGAATCGTATCACAATTCTTCCCGGATTTTCGTCCCACTTCGGATATGGATATAAAAGGACCAGGAGCAACATCTAACAATGAAGGACCTCACGTATTTCCTAGTTACTTTATTTAAGAAAGTGATGTGTGAAAATGAACACACCACCCGAATTCAAAAATCAAAATTACTTTAGAAGTTTTATTGTTGCAAGACACAAATATTCGGAATGAAGTGGTTCAACAATTTGATAAACTAGATGCTGAAGACCTGAATGTTACAGTTGACATATTGTTGAAACCTTTCTTTGGTCGATACCCACAGTTTGTAGGCCCATTCCTTCTCGCTCCTTCAACTCTTATGTCCTGTGGAGGTCTTGAATATCTATTTTTGCCCGAAAAATCATACAAATTGTTCCTTTCACGTCTGCAGTTTTCACAAATGCATCTTTTTGTTTTATAATCCAAGCAAGTTTCCGGCCTGCGTTTGCGTAGTTCTTCTCTGCTCAGTTGTTTGATGAGGTTCTCAAGACGTTCTTCAAAAAACGTATCGGTTCGATTTTGGTCGGTTTTTCTGAAGTTTGTCCAAACGGGTAACATATTCAATTGTTTGAGTGTTGACGACGCACGATCCAATTGACTAGATCTTTCCTCCCATTCATATTTCGGTAATTGTCTCAATTTCTGTTCTTCATTTTTTCTACTCTTCGCAATTTTTATTTCCTCTTTTACTTTGTTCAAAAATTCATTAAATACGGCTTCCAATCGAGAGGTTAACATTTTTTTTATAAAAATAAAATCTCAAATCAATAATTTAACGCGGAAAGTTAGATGTTTTCGTTCCAATGTGTTGTTATATTCCAAAATCAAACTGCTAGTGAAAATGACTTGATCAAAGGCAACTTAGCTCAGAGAAATTTGTGTGTCTCAAGTATTACGTTTCGGGTCTATTTCCAATCTTTCAAGGGTATCACCACACAAAACGGTCAAGTATTAACTTTCTTCTAAGAATAGATGCAAAACCAGCACTGAAAAGAACACAAACCAGCACTGATCTTATACGAAAGGTTGTTAAATCTAGGTCTCTCAGCCCTAAGTATACCTTTTGAGTTCTTTTAGTTTTTGGTTTGGAAATTAGATGTTTGCAGGCGGGACGGGGCAAAGTTTTTCTCGTGTTGAAAAAAATTGCAATTGCTCGTTCCACATTGTGAGATATCTTTTCAGAGACAGGTGACACGATGATGGAGCTACGTCGAAATATTCTAATTTCTGAAATATAGTATGATCTGGACCTGTACGCCGTCGAAAAAAGTGTCAACAAGCCAGTGCAAACGTTCTCTCGCGCTAAAAAATGTTAAAAAATAATCGGCGGCTGAAAATGAATTCGACATACGCCGAAACGAGCCGCCGCCAAGACCCTACGCGCCCGGAAATTTGTTTAGTCTGATCACAGGGCTAGTCTGATACGGTCTATAGTTCAACATATTATTGAGTTGAAACGAAAGAATAAGAAAGACAGAGTAAGGATGTTTTGATGTCGTAATACATTGCCGCATGTATTACCATGCGGCTTCGAATGAAAGTAACAAAATTGCTGAGACATTTTCAATTGTTTTTCTAAGTCTAGGTTTCGGGTCTAAGAGAAACCAAGAAGGAAGTTTATAGATTCAGTTACTTACTTTTACTTTTTCGGCGCTACAGCCACTTGTGTCCTTTGTTCTGCTCGAGGATTCTGTTCCAATTACGTCTGTTCCTTGCCGTGTTTTGCCGATTCCTTACACGGAGTATCCGAAGATCTTGTTCGACACCCTCGATCCATCTAATTTTCGGGCGACCATCTCCTCTTCGCCCTTCTCGATCGTTACGGAATAATTTTGATGGGGCTTTGTTTTTATCCATGCGTGCTAAATGCCCCGCCCACCTCAACCTTTGGACTTTCACCACTGCCACTATATCCGGCTCGCCAAAATCACCTTCCAATTCAAAGTTATATCGCCGTCGCCACCTTTCATCCTCGCGCATCGCTCCAAATATGGAGCGAAGTATTTTGCGCTCGAACGTTAGCAGCAACTGTTCATCACTTTTCGTCATCGTCCGTAGATCAATCTTTGACGAATAAGCGTTTTGTAAACATGGCACTTCGATATTAACTTTGATCGTAATTGTTTAATTAGGCCAAAATAGCATATCCTTGTCGCCATGATGCGTCTGTTGTGGTGGTGTGTGGTGTGTTGTCACCATCTGACTGTATCAGCGCTCCAAGATAAATGAACTCATTTACAATATCTCGAGATTGAACTCTCCAATGCGGATTTTGTCTCCCTATTGATTGGCTACCGGATTCGACTCGGTCTTCATGTACTTGGTTTTAGATTCGGCTCGGATTTTCATATTGGTGAAAGTGTCAATTGCTACTGCATGTGTACGACTGGCGAGATCCATGTCATCTGCAAAACCCAGAACTTGAACTGTTCCATTCACCAGCGTTTTGTTGGTTTAGATACCAGAACGTCTCTTTGCGATTTCCAAAACCAAGTTAAAGAGTAAGCAAGATAGAGCGTCTCCCTACTACAATCCTTCTCTAACAGCAAACATATCTGACATGTCGTTTTGCACCTTGGCACGACATCTGGTGCCGTCCAACGTCGCTTTCACAAGACGAATATACTTTGTTTCAAAGTCCAGCTCCTTCATCGCCGCATACAATTACATACGCTTGGTCCTGTCGTAAGCTTGTTTGAAGTCGATGAAAAGATGGTACGTTCAGACGGTCCGGACTAGAAATTCTCTACCCTTTTGCAGAATCAGACGGAGGGTAAATATTTGGTCAGTTGTTGAGCGATCTCCTCTGAATCCGCCTTAAAAATCCCCAATGACACTTTCAGCCCGTGGATTTAGTCTTTCGAATAGCACTCGAGCAAAAACTTTGTAAGCCGTGTTCAGCAAGGCAATTCGCATTCGGTTTTATCGTCTTTCTTGTGTAGAGGTAAAATAGCACCCTCTAACCACTCGTCAGGCAAGTTTTCCGTGTTCCATATTCGTTTTTCTAAATCATACATCACTTTTGACAATTTCTCACCACCCATCTTCAGCAGTTCCGCTGGAATATTATCGGGACCGGAAGCTTTGTTGTTCTTGAGTGAGGTAATTGCTGTTGAGACTTCCTCCATTGTTGGCGCTGCTACGATACAACCGTCGTCGTCGCCAAGAAAAGAAACATAGCTCTTATGTCACATCATCATCCCCGTTGTGCAATGCATTAAAATGCTCTTTGAATCTCTCCAAAACATCATGTTTTGCAGTAATCAACGTTCCGTTTACTGCTTTGGAAATGATTATTCGGGGGTTGAATCCTTTCCTTTGATTGTTTATACGTTTATAGAACTTTCGTGAATCATTTGCGCTAAACAATCTCTCTAGCTGAAGTAGCGTCCTATCTTTGAGTTCTCTCCTCTTGCGCCGGTGCAAACGTTTTTCCTCCTTCCTCAGTTCTTTGTATCTCGCATCTGCAGTCAATTTCTGCTCTTTCGTACTTTCAGTTTCCTTTCTTAATCGAGCAGCGTTTTTACGTTCTGTAACATCATCGCACTCCGTATCAAACCAGGTGTTGAAGTCATTAGGGCTCTGATATTCTAAGGTCTTGGTCGTTTCTTGTTTGATTACTTCACTCACCGTTTGCCAGTCGAGAGGAACATCATCTGGTTGAGCTTGTTGATGTTGTTGCAGCTTTGTGCTAATGTTTTCAGTATATGTCCAGTTTGTCCACTGCCACAGTTTCTCGTTGGCCATTATGAAACCGGGCAAGATGTGATCGCAGTGTTGACACCACAAGATAGTGATCAGAGTCGACATTTGCTCTCCAACATGTTTTGACGTCAATTGAGGTGTGTGAGGCGTCTTCCGCTAATCAATAGATGGTCGATTTGATTAGGTGACAAGTTTTCATTGGGGTGCTTCCAGGTAGTTAGATGTCTGCTTTTATGTTGGTGGAAGGTATTTTTCACTACAAGGTTTCTTTCAGCCGCAAAATAAATCATGCGCTGTCCGTTTTCATTTGTTTCATCATGCAGACTGTATCTTCCAATTGTTGGTCTTAACACTTTACCCACTTTGGCGTTGAAATATCCCAAAACGATTTTGATGTCGTGTGCCGGTAGTTCGTAGATATTTGCGAGCAATTCATAATATTCGTCCTTGACTATGTCTGACGATTCATTATATGGCGCGTGTACATCAACTAGGGAGTAGTTCTTAAAACGGCCTTTAATTCGTAGCACGCATAATCGCTGGTTGACCTTTCGGAAGTTTGGAACCAGATGTTCAAATTTTCTACCTATCAGGAAGGCAGTACCAAGTACATGGTCTCGACTTTTGCTGCTATAAAAAGTGATGTAGCCATTATAGCGGGAAATTTGTGAGTCTTTCTTACATCCGCTCTCTTAAATAGCTGCAAAGTCGATTCAGTTAAATCAAGTCTAAAAGTTAACGGCTTCCATTTGACCAACTCCGTTAAGTATGAGATTAAAGCAGTGTACTATGGCATCGATTCTGTAATTTTTCGAACGTTTTTACGAAAGTAAAAACTTGAAATACGCCGCCGAAATTTGAAAAATTCAATCTGCGCAGAGCTTTCGCTAAATAAAATCGCTTGTAAATGACAAAGTACTTTGACGGCGTAAAGTTCAAGTGGTCGGTCGTAAGCTCTATAATTATTAAAAATATCAAGAAACGTGTGATGAAAATGATGAAGAAATGGTGAATCTGAGTATTTTTCTAATTTTTAGTTAATTTTTTTCTATTTGTTCATCTTCTTAAATCTACTCTGAAAACTTTTGGATTTTACCGTTAGCGATATGCTGCAAATTAGTTGCAAGTTTGTATATTATATCCACATGCAGCATATGAAAATGCATTCAATAGGTATTTTTGGAAAATATACTATCTGCAACTATATTATTCTGCTAATTTGTATATAATGCAGCAACATGCATAAGGCGATGTGCTGCTGGAAATTTCAAGCCAATATGCAGCATATCGCTATTGTGATTTAACGGTGCTGCAGGATCCATGTGGTATGCATATTGAAATTTTCAGTGTACTTTACATACCTTACTACTTTAGTCGCTTGGGAAGTAGCTTTTGCTGTAGTACTTTCGCACATCGTGTCAGTTGCATCAAATATTCTATCACCAAATAATTGATGAAATTGATAAATGACAAATTTGCTATTCAATTATTTAGTCACTCATTGTCGGAGAACGAGCATCATCGGTCCGATATGTCACCTACCAAAATGAGGACGACGATGAATAACACGCGTACATCATTGATATAACCAACAAATTCTTTATTTTGTACAACGTTTCCACTGAACTCAACTGCATCAAATCATCTTATTACCTATAAGACGTTCCAGGACATTAAAGTTTTTACCATTCCATGTGAAATGATGTGACTGAGAAATCACAAAAGAAAAACGCTTTATAATTTTTGTTGAAGTTTTAACATTATTTTTCGAATAAAAATGAAACAAACCAAGAAACATTGAAAACATTATTTTTAGATGTAAATGGAGAAAAACGTTTTTAACAAATTTTGTTGAATAAAAAAAACAAAGTCTATGAAAGCCGATTTGACAATATTTTTTTAACTTCTAACGCTGTTTAATCAAACCTATCTAAAAACAACATTCTTATGATCTCTGAAACTATTGATTCTATTCGGAAATGACCAAAGAAGAAACTAATCTCTAAATATTTTATGAACTTTTCACTTGTTAAAAATGTTGCACAAGAGATGGGAAATATTTTTGATTAAAATTGTAGACGAACATGAAAAAGAACCAATTTTAACAAATTACACAGATTCTCTAAAAGAAAAATAGCGCCTGCTAAAGTATATGAACTCGTTTAAAGTTAATATCAAAGACGTAAATCTTAAGTAAAAAAGCAAAAATAAAACAAAAAAAATATATATTACTCCCTGCAAACATACTTAGTCAATCGTTTCAATTGTTTTTTTTTTTCTAATTTCATTATTTTTAGTTACAGTGAAGCGTTTATAAAAAACAACATTTTATGTGATTAATTCCACAAAATTTAGATTCATAAATGCATACGTGGACGATGCGTGTGATAACATGTGTATTGACTTTTGTTTTGTTTTTCAAGTATCGTTTACGTGTGGATCGTATGGATGTATATGTACGTGAATTTTGTGGGATAAATTGGATTGATATCCCATAAAAATGGGGGAAGTTACTATATGAAGATTTTTTTTTAAATTATACACCGATTCACGTTCTGTTTTTACGTTTAATAAAATTTAAAAATTATTCTTTTGTACAACAAACAGAATGTCTAGTAGTAAGAAATTACTCATCCTATGAATCAACTTCCTTAACTCTGTATGGTGAGGTTCCTAACACTCATCTAAAGTACTGCCGAGAATATCTTTGAATTAAATTTAAGTCAAAAATGTTCCACCACTCTCGCCATTTGGCATTGAATTACCCGCAATAATTATTGTGGTCTGCTGCTGGTAGCACTGGTAGACTTAGACTTGTCACGAAGATACTTTTTCGTACATTTTTAGTGATGAACTGCTGCATATATCTGTCCCTAAATTCACGATTACTTGCATACTAATTTTACTCATGAATATTTTGAAGTTATTTGCTTCTTGATCCATTGCTGCTCAACTAGACAAGCAATGTGGAGTTGCAACAGTTCAATTTCTTGGATTCGATCGGAATTTAAAATATAAGTTTTCCAACACATTTCATAAGCAAAGATTGACATTGATGACAAAAATGCAAGCTACCGTTAGGCGTGGTTCGGAATTCACGTTAAGCATGTGGTCCAAAAAATGCCTGGCGGTAAAACACATTGATGGGGCAAACCGCCATTCTAAGCCCTACTAGTTTCCTTCCTAGTACATCATAGATGTCACTAGGTTTGTGTGCAATTTACCACTGACACGGTAAAAACGTCGGTAACGAAAGGATCTCTAAGAGAATCCACGTGAGCAAAAGCTCAGAAAAAATTGCGGAACTAGTAAATGAGCGTAAACTAGGGTTCTCATACGTACTCTAAAAAGAGTAGATGTACTTTTCACTGACTGTAGCTAGCGCGCTACTATTTCAATCATTTTGTACTCTATGTGCTCTTTTTCTTCCAAAAACACTAAATTATATGGTATCCTCGTTTGAACGATGAACAATTTTCGCTGCGCGGCTAACAAACCATTTGGAATCTTTGTACATTTTTACGTGCCATTTATATTTAATGCTTCGAAGTTCTAAGAGAATCAATAATTTGTACGATAATTCAAAATATTGTTATCCAATATTGACGGTGTTAGTCTCTCGTGTCTCACCATCTTACTAATGAAAACAGTTTCGTGTTATATTTAAGTAAGACAGTTTCCCGCGATTAGAGATGAGCGGGACGAGATGGCAAACAATTCATAAAAAGATGAAGAATCAGCAGAAATGTTGCTTGTCTGTCCATATGTCGCACAGTTTGTGCTTTAACTCATTTTGCAGCAATTGCCATATTTTTCAGTTTCTTTTTTCATATCCATATCTTTCAAAAGTTCTTAAATCGCGGGTCTTCAAAAACCACGTTTTTTACCGCTTTTACGACCGTACATTCTGAAGTTCTTGACAGATTTTGCCCATTTTCAATTCCAATGAGTAAGAAAAAGAAGTTGAAACTGGTCAAGGTTTACTCGTTATCGTGTCGACAGACGGACGGATAAAACCACTACTTCCCTCAAACCTCAAATCGACTGGTTACTGTAACGATCCGTTTTCCTCACTTTAATTACTTGATACAAATGGAAAACACTAATTGAACAAACTATGTCAAATTCTTTATTTCACTTTTCAAATTAAACTTAACCTAAAAATGCGCATCCCCTTACAACTAAAAATACCATGTTGGGAGTGCGACTTAACTCCTTGACAAAATTTCCTTTAATAATAACGCTTTTATTGGCGGGCCACATTAACCACTTACTTGTCACTTAATGTCTGCTATAGGTCCGAGTTAATCACACAACTACAATGTTCTGGATCACTTCCAATAATTATACACGTACCTCAAAGCTTTACGAGTTCGTTAATATTGTGTGGCAAATTCGATCATCTTCCTCTGCTTTGTCCACCATAAAAATTACCTTGCTGACTGCAAGCTTAATATATAAATTTCCCCTGTGATTAGTGGTTAGCTTCTATTGGTGAACTGCTCTCACTTAACGTTGTTAACTCTACGAAGTATTCGGTCGAACTCCACTCAAACACTTCGCAACAATAGAATCAAGCGTCGACTAGTATTGGTAATTGTCACTGTTCAACCGGTTAATCAAACCGTGCGTGCCATCTAACTGTCACCACCGGCTCTCTCCGAATATCCACCGGGTTAATTCAAAAACTCTCTTAACAACTGAGGTTAATGCTTATCACAAAATTCATAACAACTAAAAACCGAGTTACATTACAAACGTCGTGATAAACGCATAAGCCCCGTTTCTTCTTACGGATCTAATCATCTGAACTGAAAGAATTCTGCAAAAAAATAACAAAATATAGATCTTTGTAGCACAGTAAATGCGTTACCGAACTGATGTGCAGTGAGTATTCACAATCCAGCACTTACTCAAAGTCCCGAGCGGCTTGAGACGAGTGTATTCGTGTATCGTAGAATTTACATATGCCTTGTAAAATATGAAATGTAAATAAAAGACCGGGACCCAGAGGAAATGATACGGAAACACAACCCGGACCGAGCCCGACCCAATTAAAATTTTAGAAAAACGTAAACTCGATAAAAACAATTCAGGTTCAGGTCGAGTTTTTCGTAGTTTCGGGCAACAGGCTCGTCTTCATTATTTCATTTCATTTCGGGTTACAAAATTTCATAATAAATTTAGCGTAGCTTCAGTATGATTGAAATCAATTCGAAGGAGCTACATCTATATTATGGACTGGACATGGAAGTTTATCAAAATTTAACGAGTCTCCAAAACTTGAGTCAAATGTTCGTTCCAAATCGAGTTCATATTTTCGTGCAGATTAAGTTTTTTTAGCCAAGGATTTCTTGCAGGTTTATTTTAGTTATTTTGTACACTTTTCTTGCACAGACAACCGCACTCATTTTCAAATTGATAATGCACATTTTTTGTAAATTTTGATCTGAGAACCCTAGTCTAAACTGATGTCTTCCATATAATTTTGGGTGTCTTCATAATTCAGCTTTAAAATCGACAGCACAGGATGTAAAGCATGCATAATGATTTATGAATTACATATAGGGTTAGGGTTCACAAAAATTATAAATTTTGAATTAGATGTCCCTCTTTATTCAATTCAGAGACATTTTTGTTGGCGGACCCCATCAGGGTTTGCAAAATGCTTGAACCGACCTTTCTAGCGTTTTTATTCCACTCAGTATTCCACGTTTTTGATAACGCCACCTGCCTTTTTCAATTTACCCTTAACAATAGACCAATAAATTTCGAGTGGTCAAAACTGTGGACAGTTAGGGGGATTGACGCTCTTCTGCATAAAATCAACACTATGACTTCTAAGACCATTATTCCGTTACCTTCTAGTAATGGCATGAAGCCAGGTCTGTGCTGTCGAATGAATAGTAAAAGCCGTTTCTTTAGGCACTCATTAATGTAGACATCTGAGTTGATTGTTGAATCTGTCACGAACGCCCTTGCTTTTACGACCACACGAGCAAATTGCCTACATATCATAACTTTGTCCGCATACTTGTCAAGCCGTACATATTTGTGTCGACTTGGAAAATCATCACGATTCTTTGAGTCATACAACTTTTTTCCCGGTAACTGCTTCGTGTCTAAAATCACGTATGTTTCATCATCCATAATTATACAGCCACTGAATTTGGTCAACATCGTATCGTCTGGCTCTTTTTTTTGCATCAAGATTCTGCTTGTCGGTTCGATTTTCATATTTTTTAGCGTAACATGACCTATATTCTTCTCGTAATCGGTTTTTACGCACGTTAGAAGAAGAGCAATCGAATTTTTTAGCTCGATCTTTGTCTGAAAGTCCTAGTTTTCCTTAGGCCGAACGCATTATTTTAAGACGAAGTTCTCTGTTGACCTGATTGTGCTCACCGCCAGATCCTCTAATTCTGTTGATAGATGAAGACTCCTTATACTATTGTTTTATGATTGCCCACACAGTCGGTCTTGGCATTTTCAAGGATTTCGCGATTGATGAAATTGATGCACTTCAATTTTCTATGAATTTGTGCAAAACACGTTTTCGATTTTCACGTTCCATTTTGTGTACTGTCGAGAAGTCAAGCTTATAATGTGACTCAGTAACAAAAAACAGTTCTGTAAAATTCCAAAAAGCGAATCAGAACTTAGGACCTTGATTCACTGTGTTTCATTGAGATGTGTGTGTTCCGATTTTGGTATGTGTATTCCATAAATACTAATTTTCCGTCTGCCATAATCTCTTTGTTCTAAAGCTTTGGCGGTCCACTAGGTTACAAATTTAAAAAAACGGGTCGGAGGTTTTTGGAATCATATTTGCCACAAAAATAGTGTCGAGTAGTGAATCGAAATCGAAAAAGTACTCAAACCCAATAGCCAATTTGAAGAAAAAGAAAAGAGACAAAAAATCACAAATTCTTCATGTTATACTTGAGGATTAGAGGAGAGAAGTCTTACACCATATTTTTTTATCTCATTTTTATACAAAAAAAGAAACAATTGAAGCGGATGTTGGATCATTTTAGGAAAAGATTAAGCTGGACGATTTCTTAAAAATATTTTTTTCAGGAACAACAGATAGTCGACATAAAATGTACAACTTAAAAAAAATTATACGAAAATTTAAAAAACAATTTTCGTAATTTTCAGTTTTTTCTTAGTTAGCGTCACTTAAAATTTGTTTAAAAAATCTGTAATTAACAAAGAAAATGTACATTAAAACTTTATTCAAGTGAATCAAAAAATATATCTGACAAATTTATTGAATTTATAAAGAAATATATTTTGTATTTAGCGCTTAACCAAAAGTAGAAAAAAAAAATACAAAAAAATGTAAAAAAATGCGTAGTTCACTGTCCTTCTAAGACTTGAAAAACGTATTAAATAACTTGAAATCGATTAAGATAGAGTTCCCTTCTACCGATGTTAATCTACTCACAACGCACCCGATCAACCAAATGTATCAGATGAAACAGGAGCAATAAGAAGCAAAACTTACAGACAGACGCTGGAAACAACTTTAAAATTTTATCACATAATTGATAAACCGCATAATTGGTGTCGGTAGATTGCCAGAACATAAAGTGGAATAAATCCGTTGAATTTTGAATGGCTGCAAAATTCATATTCGGTTGATTATTGAGATGAATAATTCGTTCCACATTTGGATTTATTAAAATAATAAAATGATGTTATATTTAGCACATTTTTGTGTGTATTTAACACGGGTTTCGAGGCATTCAACGCTTTTACATAATATAAAATAATGTAACCGTATAGTCTCTGCATAGTATAACAACTAAAATAAAATTTAAAGAAAACACATTTAATGTCATGTCGTGTGTATAGAAAAACCATTTAAATTTTTTATTTTGCTTTGATAGCAAACCATTTTCATCAAAATATACTGTAAAACTAGAGCTTCTTGAAAAAGAAAGTATATTGAATTGTGTTTAAGGGCAATATAAATGGATATTTGTATAGAACATATTATTGGAAATTTTCTTGAAATATAATTTACGTGCAAAGGATTTTTGTCAAAATTTTTTTTGCAAAAATTATCTTTTTTAAAAAAGTTTCCAACGAATAAATTTCAATGATTTTTTTTGCTTACAAAATGACAAAAAAATTATTGAGAATTGCTGACTCAATCAAAAAAGAGCGTTGTACAGGGATAACAGCTGGAGGTATCAAAGGTTTAAAAAAATGGAAAATCTAATCCAATGGAGACATTTTAGTAATAAAAATGATATTAATGTATAGTACAGTATGTAAAGTTTCCCAGATAACACTACCACATTAAATGTACATTTTTATGCACTTTATATGTACAAAAAAAGCACATTAAATGTACATTCCGTGGGGTAAATTGTTTGCTGGGTTTAATTTAAAAATTTTTTGGTTAGATATAATTAATTCCATTTCAATATTTATTTCATATCAGAACATTCGGATTTATTCCGGTAGTTATTGTGAATTAGACAATAACAAACGAAAAAAAATCAATAACATAAAATCATTGCAATATGAAAGCAAAATTATTGTTTCGATTTTTACTAAAAAAAAGTAAAAAAGAAAAACTTTAAAAAATATTCTAAGTTGTTAAATTTTTGTTTTTGAAACAAAATCAAAATTAAATTTCATTTCAAACGTTTTAAGCATAGTGATGAAACATAAAATGAAATCATTTCAAAGCTGGTACGGGGTCAAAACAATGGAATTAAACAAAAACAAAATTCAAAATAATTTAATGTTTGTGTAAATTAAATAATTGTTAGCTAAAAATTCATTGTCGTTATTAGTCAAAATATTAGGTCACTAAATGCATATAGGTACAACAACAATTACAATATTGTTTATATAAATGTTACATTTTGATTAGGAAAATTCAAGTATTTAGCTTTAACACATACAACAAAAATATATTATGCAAATAGAAATTAAGTGAATTATAAATATTAAATGTTTAGAACATTATTTACATATATTTACACAACTATATAATGAGGAAAAAGAACAAAAAACTTATGACAAAAAAAGTATAACTACGAGTAATAACATCAATGTTTTAGCTTTGGCCAAAATAAATAAATATTTGAAAATTATATTAACGAGACATTTAACATGCTGAATAATAAACAAAAAACTTAATGTACAATTTAAGGGAACATTGAAAATAAAAAGTTGTTGGTGAAAATCTCTGGAAAAAAGTGGTCGTTTCATTTACAAATTAAAAGTCCCTATCCTGCTAAGCCCTTGTTTCCACTGAAAAAAAGAACTTCGTTAATATAAGATTACTTATACATTGTGGTAAGCGAGTAATAACCGTTCAAGTGTATATTACACACAACGCGCGAGCGATAGCGAGCAAGTGTGTGTAATATACACGCGAACGGTTATTCGAGTGTTTACAATGTATAAGTACATTATTTTACTTTAATAGCGACAATTCGCCGAACATTAAACACAAGTATTGATGGCCGAGCGAGCTTGGGCACGGTAGCGCTAATTTTTTGAGATGAGGTGTCGGGGGTTCAATTCTGATTTTTTTACTTTTTTTAAGTTTGTTTCATGCACAAAATATTCAAATTATCAAATTTTTGCACATTTCATATAAATATTTATATAAAACACAACCGAAGATTATGTTACAATGAACAATGCGCACGTGCATTCGAAAACAAAATTTCGAATTAAACACACACACATGTGAGATTCCATTTACGCATATAGAAAACACATTTTATGAGAGTTTTCAATTGAATCACATTAGCTGCGATAATATAATTCGCAATTCATGTTTTTAATAAGAACATTTGGCGTAGTGGTTAGCATCGTTGATTGGAACGCGGGGCGTTCTGTGTTCGATTCTCAAACGGACGGGTTTTTTTTTAATTTAATATTTCTAGTCTAGCTGGTCATTTATCGCCCTAGACAGTGGAATTTATCCCTCTTTTATCTTTATTTATAATGCAATAAATTCTCATTTTCCGTCTCAAAAATTGGCATTTAATGTAAGGCGTATCGTCGCATATAAAGTAATAGTAAATTATGCACCGCTGTCCAGGATGCTCTATTTTGACGATTTGGAGGTTATCATATTGGTAGAAATTCGTCACGTGATATTTTCAACCAATTAAAATTCTTAAATAGTGCTAAGCGGAGTACTTTTTAGACCCGTACGCAGAACGACCCAATTTCGACCCGGGAGTAGGGGGAGAGCATCGATCATGGTCTTTAGATGACGAAACAGCAATAAAAACATAAGCTTCGTGACCCGTACGAATACCGTTGCAAGGATTCCCGTTGTATTAAATCACAACAAAAACCCTTTTTAAAAGGGAAACGTGACGCAAGTCCTCGTCTCTTCTTCCAAAACAACTGATATCACTTTGAGTGACGCTTGCAGCTTCGGAACGCAAAAAAATTCTTTTGAAATATTTTCACTTTTGATTAAAAAAATGCGTCACAAATGCCGGACCCGCCAATGTAATAATTTTTCTACGCTTTCAGCTTTCATACGCAGAAATTTGATTTCCTGTACAATAAAACGCCATTGTGAAAGCTGAAAGAACAGAAAAACTATAACACTGGGGGGTCCGGCATTTGTGACGCATTTTTTTAATCAAAAGTGAAAATATTTCAAAAGAATTTTTTTGCGTTCCGAAGCTGCAAGCGTCACGTTTCCCTTTTAAAAAGGGTTTTTGTTGTGATATCAGTTGTTTTGGAAGAAGGGACGAGGACTTGCGTCACGTTTTCCTTTTAAAAAGGGTTTTCGTTGTGATTGTAATGTTTTGCATTATTTTGAGCCGCCGCTGCCGCCGAACTAAAACGCGGCGGCTAGTACTTACATTGGCGAGAATGATCCCCTCAACCCACTCTACAACATATCAAAAGTTTTTTTTGAGCCGCCACCGCCAAACCGAAGCGCGGCGGCTACTACTTCCATGGGCGAAAATGATCCCCTCAACTTCCTCTACAACATATCAAAAGTTTTTTTTTGAGTCTCCGCCTATTTTCCGCCATTTTGGCGGTCACCATGATACACTACACACCCAACCCAACAACTTTCCCTTTGACACCAAGCCTCTATCTCGAACACACAACCATTGCCTCATACAAAATGTGCTATCATACACACTACACACATAAACACATACATATGGGCTTAATATGGCGCCTTCTAAGAGCCCTGGCGCCC